>OZ002742.1:77371695-77990488 GCA_963924295.1 Dioctria rufipes | reverse complement strand
TAAGCTGTAAAAAAGTATCAAAAATTACAAAAACCCCCTTCAGGACGAATTTCCCTCCCTTCCTTGCAATAATTTTTTTTGCATATCTCGACCACAGCTATTATAGCTTTGACAGACAATAGCCATAATTCTAAATTATCTACATCATCAAGATAATCTCGGTCGTGTGTCACCCTTAAACTTTTAATTATCCCACATAGTAATTACATAATCGCCACATCTTGACATTGACATAATATTGAGTTTGGTTCTTGAGGATTATCCCCAAAGCGCCACTAAAAACACGAAGCAGTGATTCTGTAAATTAACATTGACAGCTTTCAGACCCAGCTGTTCTGTGACATTTATGACTAATTGCAACGTTCAAGAACAAGTTTTTAGAGGAAAAGGGAAACGGTGATAAAACTTTTATTTAATATCATGGAAAAAGTAAAAAAGGACAAGAAGGAGAGAATGTTGTGGTTGGATGAAGCTGTTCATAAGCTTATTGCTTTATGGGCAGACAAATTAGTAGACTTGGGAAAAAACAAAATAAATTAGCAAAAGAACAAAAGAAATTAGCATGTCTATGAACAGACGATAATCGTAACGGAAGCTGAAATTCATATGAAAATTTCAAATTTAACTCATATGTCTGCGTTAAATTTTAGAAGTTATAAAACAAATTTGATTTGATATAAGTATAAAAAAATTAATAGTAGGTAATAGCTACGGTTATGCTTACTGTAGTCTAAATTCTTCTCCTTTTTCTAACCGAATAACGCCTCAACACTGCTGCAAGTAGTAACATGCGTCTCTTATTTGCTCTGACGTTTCGTGCACTATTATAAATAAGTCTTTTTAACTTCTTAAATCTATTTAAAAGAACTGTTAGATATAATAGCTCCTGGTAAATTATTTTAGTTGCCTGGTGTCTACTAATACTTTGACTATTGCAAACAAAATTTGACTTAAATAATGTCAAAATCGTCTGTCACCATATATTTAATTGGAAATTAGAAATAATTTTCAATTACATAATTGGAAATTATTTCTGGGGGTCTGTCGACGTTATTTCTCTGTGAAGTTTTATACCTTTATGCTGGAACACCCTGTATATAAGTAATGTCAAGTTGTTTTTTTCCATGACAATGTTCTATTGAAAGTGTACTTTTTCGTCAATCGAAATTCAACAAGTAAGCTACATTTTACACTAATTTACACTAGTAACTATCATTTTCGTTATTATTTCAGTCCTTTTGCTCTAATAGTATTTTATTATCTTTAATTAAGGTGCACTTCACTTAGGGCTGCCATCCGTCCGGGTTTCCCCGGATTTGTCCTAGTTTGGAGGGCATCCGGAGAGCGTCCGGACGGGGTTTTCTATACCGTCCGGGTTTTACAGCTTTAAATTTTGTATATACTGTACGTATACAGTGTACCTGATAATGCCGACAGCTAGACCGACCCGACTCTGGTGGTGTTGCCACTTGAATGCAAATGAATTTTTGTATATTTGGATACATTATTAAAGAATTTTCATATTGCTTAAATAGAAACTATTTTTTGCAATGAATAATTTTTCTTTCTGCATTAGCAGAATGAAATAATGTTGAAAAGCGTGCGAGTTTATGAACGAATAAAGTTATAACATCGGTGGCAAATCTATTGCATTTCATTATCGTCGACATGCAAGTTCATAACCTTCAGGTTATTCTCATTTACTACTGTGCATCTATATTTACTAAATTGAATCGCTCATTTGCAGAACGTATCTGTTTTATTCCAATAATATGATTATATTTTATAGCCTGCTTTACAAGTGTGAAATAATTTTTATTATCAACCAGCTTGTCCCTTCTTACAACGGGATTCACTCTTAAGTTTATAAATTTTATTTTAATTTATTTTAATATTATTAATTTTCCTTTATTTTATTAGATGATGTAATCATTATGCTTAGTTTGTCATTCCGTTTGTAACGTATAGAAATAATGATGGTAGAGCAAAATAGATTGGACACCCACGAAAAATATTGAAACATATTTTGATTTTTGCATGTTCGAAAATGGGACAAGTCGGGTAACTCCTTCGTAAGGTTGGCATAAAAAACTTTATCTTTCACTATATGTTTGAACACTGCCTGAGAACTCGTCAACGTAGAAAGCTGAAATTTTGTATCTGAAGTTTTTATAAAAATAGTAAATGCAATTTTACAAATGGACTAAATCGGGCAACCCATTCATATTGCTGCCATTAAAAAATTGTGGTGTTTTACGTATACTGTCAAAACGATTAGCCCTAGATGTTTTTCTTGTACTGAGAGTACTTCAGAATATGGTATCATATGAAATTAGTTTTGCTTAGCTTTTGCTGTCCGACGAATCATTGTAGAAATATATGCGAAAAACCCCATCAACAGTCAAATTTGCAGAGAGTTGAAAAAATTACATACAGGAATTCATCTAGAGTATCGTACGAATTGGTCATTGACCAATTCCAGCTTTTTTTACTGATTTTATTTTATTTGAATTTTTTAATTTTTTTAACCTTGTTTATAATTTCTAATTTTTTTTTTTGCTAAATATAATTTTCAGTAAAAAAAGCATGCTTGGATTCGAAATCGTACTGTTTTTAATATTTTTTTCATTAGAAAAAAAAGTATGCTGGTACTCGTCCGCATTACAGTATGAGCTTTTCTATATATTTGTTACAGTTAAATTTAAATCGTTATCGTAATCGTAATCGTGAACTACCTGTGTATTATGTTCTGCCCGATCGCGGATATTCGATACTACAGTGCGTCAACTCACGTAAGTAAAATAATTGAAAATACCAGCGTACTTCCAAGTACTTCCCGTATTAAGTAACCCAAATTGGCCATATTTCATGAGAGAAAAAGGTTACCAATATAAAAACTATATATATATAAACTTTAAAAAAAAGCAAGAAAATTATGTTGGAAAACTTTTAAAAAATCAAAAAACGAAAGAACTTTTAACATCGACTAAACAGCGAAAGATATTTCACACTATTTTCAACTATGATCGTATATTTTATTACGATCTTTGTATATTTCATTGCTAGTATGCCAAAGATCTGATCTGTGCCGTATCTTCTCTATCAACGTTAATTTTCCTATTCATAATTTAAAAGTCTTGAACCATATCAAAAACACTACGCTTCTCTAATTGCAAATGACGTGCGACCATTTGACAGCTCGTGTGGTAATGCAGAAGCTTAGCAGAAGTCCTTATGACGCTCTACAGTTCGCGCGTCTTGAGGGGAGAACGCCAGACCAAATTGGTTCGCGCGCCCACAGCGCGACCTTTTGGCCGCGGGGAGGTCGTGTGTACAGCTCCATTATAAATACCTACTCTCCCTATTAAAGATAACGTCCGATATTAGAAGCGCGATGGATAGTGAAAAATTCACTACGCTAGTCCTTTTAGATTTCTCAGAGGCGTTTGATAGTGTAGATCATGGAACTCTTATACAGAAGCTCTGTTCGTCTTTTAAATTTGGCAGTTCAGCAGCAGGATAGTGAAAAATTCACTACGCTAGTCCTTTTAGATTTCTCAAAGGCGTTTGATAGTGTAGATCATGGAACTCTTATACAGAAGCTCTGTTCGTCTTTTAAATTTGGCAGTTCAGCAGCGCACATGCTGGATAGCTTTCTAAGTGAGCGTCGCCAGCGGGTTAGGGTCGGCAATGCTTATTCTGCTTTTTTGCCTCTTCAGTATGGAGTTCCCCAAGGATCGATATTGGGTCCGCTGTTATTCAGCTTATTCATTAATGACTTGCCGAAAGCAGTTCGTGATGTAGAATTACACCTCTATGCGGATGATGTTCAGGTTTATCTAAGCCAGCCCATAGGTCTTCTCGAGGATTGCTTATCACGCATTAATAGTGATCTGGATAGAATTTATGCTGGTCTATGGATAATGGTCTGCAACTTAATCCCGTAAAATCACTTTCTATAAGTTTTTATAATAATGCATTCGATGTGTCCGATGTCCCACCAGTGATCCTGAACCATTCTCCACTACCCATGCTGAATAAGGTTACTAATCTTGGGATAGAATTAAACAGCAGTATGAAGTGCTCTGATTATATTAAGGCGAGATTGTGTAAAATTTATGCTGGGCTACGTAGACTTTGGCTCTCGGCCGATATATTGCCTCGTAACACTCGTCTGGTCCTAGTAAAGACGTTGATTCTGCCTCATTTCTCGTTTGGTAGCGTTGTGTTTCCCAAACTAGATAGTATATGTGCACGTAAAATGGAGGTTGCATTCAACGATTGTATCCGATTTATTTTTAGATTGCGACGATTTGATCACGTTTCCCCATTTAGGCTACAATTACTTGGATGTTCTCTGGAATCCTTTTTAAAACAACGGGTGCTCTTCCTATTGTTCGGCATACTACGGACCAATAAACCGGATTATCTTAGGGAACTTTTCCAGATTACTTCGTCTCAGCGGAACAGAAACCTGATAATGCCACGATTCTATAGATCAGTTATGGAGAGTTCTTATCTCGTCCAGTCTATCAGACTATGGAATAGTTTACCCGTTACTATACAAACCGCAAACACCGTCAATGCGTTTAGAATGCAAGTTCGAGCTCACTTAAAATAACCCCTTTATAGGATAATTCTTCCTTTTCTCTTCTAGGCTAAGAGGCAGTATTTAAACTATTTAAACTATTTAAACTATTTATATTATTCTTATATTATATTTAAACTAAATTTGAACTAATTGATAAAATGCAGTAGATACTAATTTGTTTGCTTGTTTGCTGTTTTTGCTTTGAAATAACTTTTTTATGTATTTTTCTTTCTTTTTTATTTTCTCTGAACTATCAATTCAATGCAGATTAATTTTATTCATAGCTCAGTTCTTATTTTTAACACTAATTCATCTAGCACCGACTTACTATTTCGTACTATAAAAGATTGTAAATCTTGTGTACATTTACTAGCAATAAATTCTTATTATTATTATTACTCTCAAACAGAGAAATATCGCAACTTTTACCAAAAATGGGAAATGTAGGCGTGAGCATTTTACTAAGAACATGCTGTTCCCCGACGTAGAGCAAGCTTACACAATTTGATAAGTTTACTGGATGTTTTGCATAATATAACTAAGAATATTCGATGGACTGCAATTGAAAATACTGTTTTATTTTTACAAAAAAGAACACCGAAATCGATCACAAAAAAATTGATGTATGACTGGTGAATTAAAAAACTTCCAACCAAAAGCTAAGCGCAAATCAACTTAAGCTTAATTTTTTAAAAATATCGAATGCTCATTTGTGCACCGGGTCATTCAAGATTTCACAGTATTTCTTAGCATACTAGCTCATTATACCAACGTAGAGAGAATGTTCTAACTAATTTCTCAACAGTGGACGAAAGAAAGAAACTCACTGAACACACAAACGGTATATAAATAAAGAAAGACACAATACAACAATTTGAACCTATTTCATTAGTAACATTATCTGGGAAGAATGTCCGGGTTTCATGCTAACAAATCCGGGGATTTCGAAATTGATGTCCTAGTTTCATAAGTTTAAAGATGGCAGCCCTAACTTTACTCAACATACAAATCGGACAATCGTGCACGTCACAGTCCTATCTAAATTACTATACTTTACTAGTAACTGCAATGTGCAGTTAGTGCAAATATAGATTAATCTCACTATCTATTCTCCGCTACCTGGTATATATATAATAAATAAAATACTGTACTTAATTTGAGTTCAATGGAATCGCTAGTCATGTCTTAAATTTGAATCAATTAGCTATTCCTGTTTCGGTCGGATAGGCTATAGGCAGTTAATTTGGTGTAATTTCTTTAGCACAGATAATTGATTACTGAAATAACGAGAGTTGCGGAAAAGAATATTCTAGTCTTTTTAAAGGTAGTCAATTTTGTATGCTTACATCAATTTAGAATTTGCCGTAATTCGTATTTTGCTGTGACAGTAAGAACGATTTTTCCCATATAATTTTCTCTCTATACTTTTAGTAATAAAAATTCATAGACAATATTAATTTGGACATTGTAATTTCATTGAATAAGTCACAAGTCAATGAACGCCGCACTTTCCGTATTTAATTGCTAATTAAACACCGTGGAATGCTACTGGAATCTATGTGCGTACGTACATACATAGATATGCCAATTTCTCTTGAGCTCTTGCCAAACAACTTGTATCTGAAAGATTTTTTTTTCGCAATTACGCACAAGCTAGGTATTGCCTTTCACTACCTCTGAGTAGTCACGGTTGGAGCCTGGAATTAAGTCACACTTGATCAGTCAATCTTACGCTCAGTTAAACCGTAGAGTTTCCATAGTGTTTAATATTATGCTACTACAAACTGCAGACAAAAGGGGGTTACTGCGGTCATTCGCCAGCACCATTATATTATAGAGGGTAAGAGTGTCGTGTCGTCTCTTACAAAATTTTGTTGTTTAGAGCAAAACTGTTTCGCTGCTGCTGCTGCTGGTATTTTGCTTGGTGCTGCTATTTCCATATCGATTGCAAAGTGCTTGCAAGATAAAATAGTAAAAAATTACGCAATCTACCACTTGGAGGCGCTTGCTTAGTATAATGAAAAAAATGTATAGGGCAAAGTCTTCTTGGGTCTGCGATATACTATATAGCAACAACTCAACTAGATCTGACCTTCCTCACTGTAACATTCACCTAATTTGTTTGCATCAATTAATTATATCCATGCTCAGGGGTGAATGCATTCTTTCCCCACCGCGGCTGCTTAGAACAAACATAAGGTAACGAAAGACATGGCCATGGATTTATGTACATCATGCAATTAAATCAAAGTAAAGATTCTTAAGTTGCTAACAAGAAATCAAGCCATTCAGTTACGGTGGATATGAGGAGATGCATTCAGTTAATCACAAAACAAACCGAGATTGTACTACAGCCATTTGGTATCTATCTGATGCTTTATCTCACAAATTTATCTTCTATTCTCCAATAACAATACTGGGATCGTTCATAAATTCAAAGACTCTTGGTTAGGTACATGCGACCATTGTGCATGCCAGAATTAATTAAAACCAGGAAGATATAAGTATAAGAATAAATTTCAAGACCTGTTCTGAGCAGGTATTTGCGATTCTGTAAGTTATGAAATATGCGCGCCAATTACGTTCACCACAATTCGTTAGCTGTTAAGAGTCCTTCCTTGTGAACTAGATAAATATTTAAAAAAAAAATTATAAGAGCAAATGTAGACTGTAAATACTTAGATTGACCTGGTCTTGAAGTATCTTATGACTGCTAGATATTAAGACTTTAATCGATTTCATATTTCTGATTATGACTGGTATAAATGGAATTTGAAGCTTAACTATGTTTACATAATCTATCTAGAAATATTGAAAAGACTTGATTAAAACGGTAAGGTGAACAGGTCTTAATTGCTCTGTCAAGTAGATTACGTGAGAATATACCTCGACTCTTCAAATTGTAAACGCTCTCTGGGTCAAGGATATTCGTTAATTAATATCCCGTAGGCGGCAGTGTCATTTGTTGTTTGTAATTCTTCTTTATACCTTTGAAGGATATAAAGCAAGAACATAGATCTTCAATGGACTTCGTGTGACAGAGTTTAGTTCACTCTATGTGGAACATCATAAAGACTAAACTTCTTTCACCTGATTTTTGTTATGTTAGCATAGGAGTGAGTAACTTTCTGTCAGCATGAGGTGATAGATTGCTCTGTTAGTAGCGTTGATACAGGGCGGTACGCTAGTACCTCGGCTAGTGTGGGGGGGTTACATAAAATATGCCGCTGTAGCAGCCCATATAAAAAAATGATGTTTGCTCAAAAAGCCAAGAACACAATCCGGTCCAGAAGCCTTACACCACTTTCCTTTACTCCTGTGAGGACACAGATATACTGTCTTCATAACTGCAGTGCCCCATCCACCCTGCGGTATTGCGAGCAAAAGTTTACAATGTCCCTACATGTAGTTTTTGGTCTTCAACTAATACCACTTTCTGGTTATGTATGATGCATGCCATGATCATCTACAAAATTTTTCTGGTAATACTCGAACAGTCGGTCGAATTCTTAGAATTTTGCATAAACACCTATTTGCAAAGGTTTGCTGTCGGTATATGATCAGATGGCAACCTAATGTTAGTACTATTGTGACATTGAAGTGTAGATCTGGTTTCGAAACCAGGTTTAGAATGTGTTCTTTACACTATTCGGATGCCTTAAGAGTTAAAAGTGTCAATTTTTAATGGAAATGTCATTGGATTTCCATATATTAGATATCTGTGGAACAAATTGTTCTTTAACTTACTTTTGTACGAAATGATGTCATCTTTAATGCCGTCAGATTTTGTGATTATACACTTTAAAAAGTAAGTATCCTTCACTTTTAGTTCTTTACTTGTATACATTCTATGTAGTACGAGAACAAAATTCAGAATTACATTATGTTCTCTTTCAATTAAATTACTTTATTAAAGCTGTTTATTTGATAAAATCTTAAAAAAAAAAATCGGCTACAAAAATATAAACTTAACACTAAAAAGTTAAAAATAAATTTGAAAGTCTCCTTGTTGCAAATAACCGTGATGTATGGGTACTTTGTCATCTACATTTTAGAATATAGAGAGAAAAGAAAGTGTTGATACCTATAAAATTCGTGTACACAAGCGCGGCTTTTCACAGGTGCTTGAAGTAGGATAGAATATATTGAAGAAAGAGATACCTTATTAGAAATGTGTTCTTGATTTATTTATATTTGAAACATCTGAGAAACTACTGAGGTGTTTAGCGTAGTTAGCGTAGTGTTACAGTGACTAAAAGCATTTTCAGTAGGAGCACCTACAATATTTTCAAACATATGTATATCTTGTTGCCCTGGTCTCTATGCTGATTTACACTACACGCCTGTACTGAGCTCTCAATACAGCGGCAACAGTTTCTAACACCATCTTAATTTGACTACGCTAAATTTGACTTATCACACTTCCTATTCTCTTTATATTCTAATATCTACATTCATTCAAAATAACGTTGCCTTGGAAGATATAACTAAAGGAAACGAATATCGTGTAAAAATGCTGTCGGTGTGGGGAATCTCGGTTTTTTGGCGGTGGAAAGGCAAGAAAAATTTAACTTAGTTTAACTTACTGATGTCAACTCGATTATAAGATATATATATGTACAAGTATATGGGTATTTCAGAAGTGGTGGATAATAATGAAGGAGGTGATAGGTCATGTCGAAGAAATGAAAAAAATTGTATTCTTAACCCTTTCCGTGATAATTGGGGTTAAAAGACTAAGGGTACGTGAAACGTGGGGTTTGTACTAAAACAGTTCTATCTCCTAAACGGCAAAAAGTAGAAAGATGATCGAAGTGCTAATTTATAGACAACCACCTGCCATTTGATTCAATTTAGAAGAAACGGTCTGCCAAACCTCCAGTTTCAACTTTTGTACTTCATTTTTTTTGTCTTTGAAGCCAAAAAACTAATAAAAAAAAACCTTATAATTTTTTTTCTGTCTTACTCTGGTTAGAAACGAAGAATGCTTTCTTTCAAATGCACTTTGTTTTCATTTTGAATCTTTCACCATTTATGAGTTATGACACAAAAGGTCTTCCAATGCATGAAAAGTCTCCCTTGCAAGAAAATATGGAATAGTATTAAAACCATAAACAACATTTTTGTATTTATTTATTATAATCGAGATAGGAACAATTAATAACATTAACTATTTAAAATATTTTCAAAATGGCGTCCGTCATCTTGAATACAAAGTAAAGCTCTACGCTTAATAGATCTTTTAAGATCAGTTGTTGCCAAAACCTCTTTAATTTTGTTGGAAGAGTCTTGGACTCTGTGTATAAGTTCCTCTCTTGATAATATTTCCGACGAGAGGTAAAAGTGTAATGGTGTTAAATCAGGAGACTGTGGTACCCAATGAAAAGGACCGTGCCGTCCAATCTACTTATTTTGGTAATTGCTGTTCATCCACTGCAGGATATTTCGTCCGGTGTGTCCAGGTGCTCCATCGTGCAGGTAAATAATATTCTTCTTATTGATAAAGGTAGATCGTCCATAAGATCTTGAAGATCATTTTCCAAAAAGTCCAAGTAATTTTCGGTAGTTAATCTACTTGGAAGAATGTGTGGACCAAGAAGCTTTCCGCCGACAATACCTGCCCACACATTGATGGAAAATCTGTTTTGTGATGATGCCTTCCGAGATACGTGTGATGGATCTTCTGAAGCCCAGTGGTGTAAATTGTATAAATTTGTTATCCCAGTTATTGTAAATTGGGATTCATCGGTCCGCAGGATATTGTCCAAAAACGTGTAGTCGTCAAAATCATGCTCTAAGAGCCAACTGCAAGATTCGTTGCGTAGCGGCTTATCTCATGGTAGTAGCTCCTGCACAGGAGTAACGCGGTAAGGATACATTCTTTCTTTGTTCAGAATTCTCCAAACAGTTGACACAGACATTTTTAAGCGAAAAGCTAAGCGCCTCGTTCATATAGTAGGATCATTCCTTGCTGTTTCTACGACCCTCTTCTCTGCTTCAACTGTAGTCGTTAAAGGATTGCTGGTTTCTCTCGACACATTTCCCAAATTGCCAGTTTCTTTAATTCTTTGGTAGGTTCTTTGAAAAGCAGGAATTTCCGTCGCTATAACCGTAACAGTACACTATGTCCGCGTATTCGTCATTGGGAAATTGAGCGATCGTTTCTTTAAAGTTTTCCTCAGGGACCGAATCAGTTATGACTTTTTACGAAAAAAGCTTATTTTACTTGTTATTCCTGACCGATAATAGTATGAAGCTAAAAAACAAAATGAACTGGAAAGGCTTATTATTATTTCTGGCAAAAATTAAAAGCCAGCTTGTCTTTTTGTGTCATAACTCATAAATGGTGAAAGATACAGAATGACAACAAAGTTCGTTTTAAAGAAAATAATCTTAGGAGTAAGACAGAAAAAAAATTATAAGGTTTTTTTTCTCAGTTTTTTGGCTTCAAAGACAAAATCGTAAAAAATCGTAACTGTAAGTGCCAGAAAGTAGGCAATTATCTTTTGGAGATGACCTTTTTCAGCCATTTTCGCTGGAGATACTTAAGAAAAAGTGCAAAAAAAACGCAGAAAGGATTACAATTTGGGTACAGAGTGTATTTGCATCATGGAGCAAAACCCTCAAGAAATACTTCCCAAGCCATGAAACAGACTGCCTCACTATCACATGAGAGCCCTAACAAAGGCTTAAAGTTCTAAAATAATTGCAGTGTTCTTATATAAAACTGAGAAAAGTTTGATTTGAATAGTTCCTGACTCCTAAACTACTGTCTTCTGATAATCTTAAGATTGATTTCTTTTCTTCCTACCAACCGTAATCAAATTTTTATTCTTTCCTAACAAAATTATTTAAAAAAATTTATCTTAACCAAATGACTATGATTCTCCAAACTATTGCAACTGTTACTAAGCTGAGAGTTATTGACCGTAAAATGGTAAGGTTATTCTTTAACGATTTTATTATTTTGTTAAGTAAGCTAGCCTTTGGGAAGGAGCCAAGCCTAAAATTACTGGAAGACTATTTTTCTGTGTGGATAGTAGTTTAGGCTTTATGGCATATATAAAATCAATGTCTAGTCACTTTTCCATAAGAATCAAAATAAAACATTTTAGAGAATTGGACTAGCACGCACACATATAGATTTCTGTTTCATGGCTTAGGAAGTATTTCTCGAGGGTTTTGCAAGGGGACTTAAGATTTATTTCAAATTTATTTTAAACTTTTCATTTTTTGTAAGAAGATTTCATTTCATGGTTTTTACAGAATCTGGTAAGGTATATTATAATATTAACCCACCTACACAATATTGTGAAATATGGGTAGGCCTACTCTTATGAGATAGCAACAGTTAGCTGAAACAAGTTAACAAAGGGAAGGGAACATCGTTTAAGAAAAATTGACAAAGAAATTCATAGAGTAGGGGAGCCCGGAGCACAATGACGAAAGGGGCATAGTGACGAATGAATATTATCTGTAGTCAGCTTTATTATAAGCTCGCGCTATGATACCCAGAATGCACTGTTAATATTGCCAACATAATGTATATGTTCAAAAAAAATGTTTTTTTTCACATTAGTGTATGTTTGTTGTACGAAAACAGCAGACGAATTTTGCAATTAGAACACGCAAAAGCTTTAGCTTTGCCAAAGATTGTGTTTGAAGAAATATCTTAGGCGTTTTGATTTGAATGGTGAGTAAGTCTAGTATAATTATGGTGTGCAGTTTATCGGGATAATGATAGATTTCATTTTAGTATTCGATAAATTTTTTGCGTAACATGTCGGAAAAAGACTAATATGTAGTGGGGCATAATGACGAGTTTTTTGCGGCGATTATGATATAATAATTTTTCGATTCTCACATTCTGATAGGCTTAACGAATAGCAGAATCAAAAGACATAATTTTACATTAAAAGAGAATTCCTTGTCAAGGAAAATGACTCTAACAATTACTGTGTTTAGCATTTCGCAAACTGTAAATTTTTCGGACGTTGGTTGTTCAAAAACCGATAAAACCGGCATTTTGAAAAACAATATTTTTTTTGAGTTCTATGAATACAGAAGAAATTTTGGAATTTCAACCTATTTATCCTCAAATTTTCGAAATCCAGGAATTGTTTTAAAGGTAAAATATCAGATGTTTTCAGTTGGCATTTTTCAAATTCGAAACTCGAGGTGTTCGTCATTTTAAAATATATAATTTTATTGTAAATATCATATTCCTGCAAGGCCCATTATGATCATTAATTAATTTTAATATGTTTTGATTAAAAACAATGTTATTTCATGTATTAATTATAATTCGTTATTATGCCCCGAACTTTTCGTCATTATGCCCCGTATGTGGGGCATAGTGACGAACTGGTCATCACTCCACTTAGGTCGACAGCGCACTTCATATTTTGGCCCTAATTGATCCTACTTGGTATTGATATATTTAAAGCTTCAAGAAATCGATTCAGGGATTTTTAGAAAAATCTAGAGATAAATCGTTCGTCATTATGCCCCGAGCTCCATTCTAAAAGAGAGTAATGAGCAAAGGGAACATAGGTTTACACAAATAAGAACTTACACAAATAGAATCCTGCTGAATAAAAAGCTCAGAGAATCGTGCTCATCGCTTCTCTGTGATATACGAGTACGAACGTTTGTCAAACAATTCATCTGTAGCTAGATAAATCGTTTTAAATGATATGTAACAAGCGAATCACAATCGGAGACACTTATCTAGTGAACAAGATTGATGTATTCGCAGATATTCCTTCATACACACATACATATACAAGGTATTTCCTGGTGTGAGGTCCAAAGGAAAGGAGATGATAATATCATCTAGACAAAAAATAAATTATATGGCAGGTGAAAACATCTTTACCATCCCGGAGTTACAGGGTGAAACCTTACAAAATAATCAGATCATACTGAAATTAGATGATATTTTTATTAAAGTAGGTACGTGTTTTCAGTTACTAAGGGACTTGAATATGTCAAGCAAATACGTCGTGCATGAACACATATACTTTTAAACGACAATGCAAGAAATGTGATGAATACTAAGAGGAATCAAACAAAATTTACTAATGGCTGTTGTTTTTTTTATAAATATTATATTATATATTATTAGCATTATCACTTCATAAAAATCTGTGTAAAATATCATTGCATTTAATGCATCTGATATAGGAGTCAAAATGACTTCATTTGGGCATCTAAGTTGATTTGTAAGTGCCGGGCATTCTAGTGTTAAGTGACATGCCGCTTACCAATGCAGCAATTGTTTAATGCAAGCGCACTTGCTGTACTCATGCTGCAAGCATTTTCGTTTGAGCATTGCTTATACGGCCCTTGCGTAAAGCATCCAAATGAATGAGATATTCATAGGACGACGTCATGATTTAAATAATAGCTTTATAATTAATAAGCACTTTATTTGGGAGTATGCAGTGCAATTGCTCTTTTGATGAACGGCTTACTATATAGCATATGAGAAGTACATATGCATGATGCATTTGCATCTTTGGTGGGCGGGCTGCAGGTTGATGCACACTTTTTGGCACAGCACGAACCAGCACATAATCGTCACTGGCATTTCTTGTGCACGAGATAGTACAGCTTGCATGCAAGCCTCCCTTCCAACTCGATTCTTAACTTGACAGCAGAAGGCAGTTTGATTGATGTCTTATCATCTTGCATGCAAGTTCATTTAAAAAATGGCATTGAGACGGAAACTCTTGGGTATATTGGAAAATCATGGCAATAAAGGAAGTATCACAATGATAAAAACCCAAGAAAAAATGAGGAGGAAGATGTTAGTAAATGATTTAATGCAAATGATCCCAGGAAATCTCATTTTCCCAGTATAAATTTATCAATTTCTCTCAAACATTCTTTTCCGCCATCTTGAAAACTGTATAATGTCAAATTACTATCACCTCAGCTGCCATGGTTTTTCATCATGCAAGTTCGCTGAAAGCTGTACTGCCAGCATGGCAGTAGAGGTTACACGTACAAGAAGTATGGCAGTGCAGCTTCCATGCAAGCTGTACTTGCAGGTGTAACCCCCGGGTAAGACTGAAAGGAAACCTTCAATTAAGGTAAGTATCGAGAGAAAACTATAGAAAAGTGATGCCATGTTAGCTTCGAAACCAGACCAGAAACCGACAAATGCTGGTCTGGTTTCTAGGTACCGATAGCGACCGGCAATGAAGTTTTCGTTCGTGCAGGTATTTGCCGGTGCCCGTTGATGTGAATTAGCTAACTTGGTTTTATATAAAAATATTTTGTCTGCCTGTGTCGGTTCGAGCTGTGCCGGTAAGTGTGCAGCGACCTTTAAAGCTAATAATTCATTTTTTATCTGCTACAAAGTAAAAAACTAAGGTAAATAGAACCGACATTTTTATTTTAGACCGCCATAACTCCGGAGAGGAGTGAATTCCGGAGCTGATGAGCAGTCTTTGGAAATAACATGAGGATCAACATATAATGAGTTATTAACGGTGACCGCACACCATGTACTTTTAAGATAAGAAAATATGCCAGTTTTTCACTAAATACCCTTTATAAATAAATTTTATTTTTTAATATTAATCGCGATTTATTTGCTGTTTCCCGTTGAGGACTTCCGAAGGTCTTCATCAGATCTTGACCAAATTGTTATGGAACCACCCTGAAGGCATGACTTTCTAAATAAAAAATTATATAAATTGGTTTAGAAACATCGCAGATATGAGTAACATATATAAAAAAAAATCTGTTGAATGGAAAATCTCCTTTCTTTTTAAGTCGGTTAAAATTAAGAAACATAAGTAAAACAATATTTAACTTCGGGGATGCTTAGCCGAGTTATTAAAGAATCAGATGTAAAATTGTGTATTTTTTCTGCGGCTTGGGTCCGATACTAGGCCAGAGCAATATTGCTTAATATATTTTTGGTAAAATTATACACAGGCGTAAAATTGGAGTGTATAATCCTATATGTATAATTTTACTGAAAAGTTATTAACCATTATTGCATGAAAAAAAAAAAAAAACTGCATCACTCTTCTATGCATGGTCACCTTTAGCCACATAGGGACCCTGGGCACTTTAAGACATGGGGGCCCCTAACAAAAATTATATTCTAAAATACTTTGGGCTATCAACAGGAATAATAATGTAAAGTACGTTAAGGCCTATTGTGCACTGGAGAGTTTTTGTCAAATAAAGGTGAGGTTACACGGCGAGATCCTTCAGTGACCAATTTTTTGGGTCTCTGGAGACCCAGAGGTCCGTGTATATACTTCAGAGACGCAAAAGATCTAAAAAGAAACCAAGTCTCTAGCGACTTTTTTGGTGTTCGATTTCCCGTCATGTACATTGAAACAAACAGGTCTCCACGTTAAGGTTCGGTTTTCGGTCTCCGAAGTATGCTCATCTTTCATCTTCAGGTCCCCAGAGCGTATTTGTATGTTCTGATCAGTTAAGTGTGGGAAAGCAGAAGGAATAAAGTGAAGTGAGTTTGAAATTTTGTTACAAAGAAATTAATAAAAAAATTAATAATTAATATAATGGATTTAGGGCAGAAAATTTGTTTCGCCAATAGGGTTCTGGTTATTTTTGAAAAAAAAAAAAACAAACAAAAGAATCACAAATTTCTTGTGTTATCCGTTATCCCGTAAAATTTAGAGCCAAGGATATATTTTTTTAAGCTTTTTAAATTTTCGCATAACATAAAAATATTAATAACTTTTGAGATAATTCTCTTGCTTGACAATTACCAAAGATCTATGGAGATCTCCAGAGACTTTTTTATTACGGTCTCCAGAGACAAAAGTCTCTTGCTGCGTAAACATTTCAAAGTTTTAGCCTGTGTAAACTGGAGACTGGAGATCAAAGGTCTCTCACCGTGTATCTTTACCTTAGCTGTTTTGTCATCACCATCACTTCCATAGGTTCTAATGTTTAATGACTGAATGAAGTGACGTGATAGCAAGGTGACATTTTGATTCATATGGCTAGCAACCTTTGGATGACGAAACTATCACCGCTCCTTCACGTTCATATGGCACACATTGGTAACATTTTTGTCGCCGTTTGATTGCCATTATTTTGAAGACGTTGTAGAGCTTGGAAGTAACTTAACTTACTTATTGGCTACTACAACGATAGTGTGAGAGGCAGATTATAAATAATAAAGCACTAATACAAGAAGTAGGTACAAATGAAACCACCCCTATACAACACAAATTTGAAGGAATATTCTGATTGCAATTTGAATATAAAAATGTGGGGAGAAATATCCATGAAACTGTTTATAGACCTTAGAGTTACAGCAAGTTTCTCTTCGGGTTCAATTGATGATCTCGTATTGGTAGATAAGTTATAGCAGGTTTCAAAACCTGTAGTAGTAAAAACAAATCTTTCAACATTCAAACGGAAATATCAAAGGAATTTTTCAGGATACGATCGTAGTTCATCAAACATCCGGTTGGCACTTGATATACACGAAATTTGCTACTTGTCTCTGTTGGATATTTTGAAGGCTTTCGATAGCCTTCAGCATAAACTACTTTTGGATAAACCCTCTGACAGATTCAAACTCAGTAGGATTGCCATTAAATTCATCTACCTATCCTATCGGAACACACGCAACAGGTTGAAGTACTGGTCTCTTTATCTACAACTATACTACTATAAATTCTTGTGTTCCTCATAGCTCTATATTGGGACCACTCTTATTTTATGCATTTATCAATGACTTGCTGGAAGTTATTCAAAGCTCGAGCATTCAGATGTGTGCAGATGACGTCCAATTGTATATATCTAGGCCTATCGGTTTTGTTGAGGACTGTGCTTCTAGACTAAATGACGACTTATACCGCGTTTACCATTAGGCTATAAGTAACCATCTTGATTTACATGATTGTTGCACGAACTGGAATTGATACATTTCCCACTATCGCTCTCAACAATAACCCTCTGGTTCGAGTATACAAAACTAAAAATTTGGGAATTATGCTTAACAGTAGCATGTCTTGCTGCGATCACACCAACGCTGTCTTACAAAAAGGTTATGGTACCCTTAGATGACTTTAGCTATTTGATGCACTCCTCCCGATCTTGACTAGACTTCGACTAATAAAAACCTTCAGCCTACAACTTTTCATATTCGGTAAACTTCCATGGATTCCTCTTGTTCCAACAAAATTAATGTCGCGTTCAATGACTGTACAAGGTTTGTTTATGGCTTGAGATGGTATGATCATATCACTCCGTATCGCTGCTCATTACTAGGGTGTCCCCTAGAGCTTTACTTAGGTATAGATTATTATGATTCCTTCATAAATTAATTCGGATTAAGGAGCTTACCTACTTAACACATTTTCACTTCTTCCTTGCACTCAATAAGATGTCTTGACTAATTCCACGATTCACTAGTCTTATTGGCGAACGTTCCTTGTTGTTTGTTCAAGCCTTTCGTATATGGGATTCATTGTCAGCTGATTTTTAGCGTGCGAGCTCGGTTTGCGTGTTCAGGAGACGTTTATTTCAGTATTTAATCTGTAATGACTCTTTGTAGGTATGTGTGTACTCACTTGAGTTTTTTTTCTTATCTTTGCTGTTTTTTTTTAAGTAGGTTTTTTATCATTATTATTGTGTTGTTTTTAATTTACTGGTAGCTATGTTTATTTATTCTATTCTATTCATATGAGTGACAGTTATTCGCTGTTTGCTAACATGAACCAGCAGTATACAAGTTTCGATGATTACCAAATATGCATTGAGTTTGGTAACTGAAAGCATACCATGAAAAAATGCCAGAAATTTAAAAAATACTGGGGCTGTATGCCATATTGCCATGTATAGAAGTTCGAATAAATCAGACGGTCTACTTTCGGTAGCCAAACTCTAACAGCTAAACTAAGTTATAAAGGTTGTCTTACTCGATGAAGAATTAGTCATCGGTTGGTCTACTATCGCAGGGTCGAGGGGACCCATGTATCCGGTGCCGGAACCAGCGGACCTATGCGTAGAAACAAGACTGCTTCTATGACACCAAAAGCTAGTTTTTCTCCCTACCGCACGGCCCAGAATTTCAAGTTGTCATGCGTTTTGTTTCTACTTTTTATATTCCTATTATAAAGTTCAAGAGGAGGAAGAGAGATAGTAATTACTGGTACTGAATGAATTTTGAACTAGTGAACTTTAGCTTCCAAAATAATAAATTTTACAAAATCTCATAAACAGAGTAACTTTATTAGGTACCTATTAGGTAGTTCTTAAGGAAAGTCCGGACGGTGTCATGAAAATCTTTAATTCGGTATTGTTAGATTATTTAAAAACTTATCTTTATCTTTAAATCTACAAATGTTTCCGAGTGAAAATCAAGTATAGATGCCCAGGATGCAATTGTCATCTTTTACCACTCTCTCTCATATTTTTTTTAAATATATATATATAGGTAGGTATATAGTAGAAAAGTCACCTAGCAGAAGTTCACAAATCATATCCACATAGTATTTCTATTTCCACGAATTAACTCAATTCAACGCCTTAAGATTTAATTATAAGTCTTTCAAGCTTAATTACAATACTGAAGGAATTTTTATCAATTCAACATTCGATTCAGCAATTAGTTCGCCCCATGCGCTATTATCGCACCGTCCGGATGTAGTCGATGAGATAAATGCCTGAGGAGAAAATGCTTATACGGACATGATGACTTTCACTTAAATATCTCCGTAAAATCCCTATTATTCTCAACAAACCACTAACGGACAGCAGTAGCCTAATGGTAATGCCCTGAAAAAGTTATGTCACTGCGGAGGTACGTCTATTCTTGATTTATTGTAATATTACAAACCGACAATTTTGTTATCAATCAAATTTTGTCCATTCCTTTCATTTGTCGACCATTAAAATGGAGCTTTGTACAACATACACCAGAACAAGTCCAATTAGAGTGAACTGCCCATTCTGCTTTATGAGTTGGGTATATAGAAAAAAAAAATAATTGTCGTTGGCTTTTTATAATAATTACAACACGACGTTCGATGTAATAATTACGAAAATATGTGAAAGTGAATTCTTTAGATGCTAAGTTCTGCATGTCATTCAGTCTGGAAGTTTACGGCGATCTTGGTGAAGGTTAAAACTGGGTCGAATGTTAATATGGGTAGTATGTATGTATATACATATATTCGAAATGCATTTTATTTTGAGTAAGTGGGAGGACGGGGGCATACTACGTATATCAAAAAAAAATTTGTAATCTGGGCTCTGAAGCACGGAAGCTAGTGGATATTCAAATTTTAATTTCGGTTGTATAGAATTATTAAACCCGTTCTGTTAATGCTCGAATATCTATTTAGCTGGAGAGGCACGTATTATGTTCATTTATTTTTGAAATTTCACGATAAAGCCGAAAAAATCCCACTTTACCTAATTCTAATTCTCAAATTATTTTTAATTTAATCTTTATCTATTCGCACATATGCCTTTGCCAAATTTTTTGATTTATGCATTCCTTAAAACATACCATGGATTTTGTTTATCCTTACCCTTTTTCATCTTATAACGATCCATTTGAAATTCTTGCAGAGAGATTAAAATATTCTTGCTTCCGGGTTATAAATTTCAATCCGAATAAGGATTAAAGATAATTTAAAATGAATACATAGAAAGTCATGCACACACCAATAAAAGTTGTACATTGAGTCATAAACGCGGTGAATTAGACTATTCTTCTCTAGAATTTTTCATTTCTCAACGGAAAAGAAAAAGGAGCAGGTACCTACTAAAAAACGAATATATCACAAGGAGAGGAGGCAAGCATGTATCTAGGAATCATGTTGCAGGGAGGTCAAAAATAAAATATGGGAAATTATCAGAGAAACTCTCAATAAGAGTATTATTTATATTTAAGTATATATATACATACATATACATATGTACCCACTGATATACGGGGTGCCCCGTAAGTGGTGTAAAACCCGAAGTCTGTGGATAGGTTATACTTAGACGAGCAATAAGTTGTATGGGTGGTGGGGAGAAAATTCTAACTGTTTCCGAGATAATGGGACTTAAAGTTATTTAGGTGCGTTTTCATATATCACCCTGTAACTTCTCCACGTTACACCCTATGATGAAGATTGCTGGATTTGCTTAAGAAAAAGTGCAAAAAATCAGAAAGGGTTATTTTTTGGGTTCAAAGTGTAATAGGTCATTTTAAGGCTAACCTCTTGGGCTTCTTAAATCCAATATGAAAAATTGGCCTTGATAACGTGGTTTTTGATAAAAATAGTAGTTAAATTAAAAAAAAAAACGAGCTAAAATTACGAAATTTTAATTTTGTTGAGCCCTAACCTTAAAACGAAGGAGAGCAGGGGAAGGTACAACGATTATTTATCCACCAAAGTTTAAATAATCATCATAGGGTGTAACGTAAAGAAGTTACAGGGTGATTTATGAAAAAAACGAATTTTCTAATATCCAAATACCCGGATCTGCAAATTATCTGATTCCTGAAATCCGGATTCAAACTATCCGGGTCCAAACTATCCGGATCAAAACTATCCGGATCAAAGCTCTCCGGATCCAGATCAAAGCTATAGGGATCTGGATCTGAACTCTCCGGTTCAAAATTTTATCCAAATTGCGGACCTCGGAAATACTATTTCCGGCAAAGAGCGCGCCTATTACCGGCCCAAACGAAAACTGAATCGGTTATCTTTTAAAGTGAAATAAACCGGCCAAGTGCGAGTGGGACTCGGGAACGAAGGGTTCCGTACCATCAAAATTTATGTATGTACTTTTTATTTATTTTTGCAAATGAGAGTAGTCGTCATGTTAAAAAATATTGCTGTCATTTGAAAATCATTTGAAAAAAAAAATGCCTACCTATGATTGATAATAATAATGAATGAGATTAAAACGAGGAAAAAACCCCGAAAAAATCACGTTTCTTGTATGAGGGCCCCTTTAATTTTTAATTTTATTTTATTTTTATTATTTGTTGTTATAGCGGCCATAGAAATACACAGTCTGTGAAAATTTCAACTGTCAACCTATTACAGTTCATAAGATATAACAAATAGGGTTCCCGTTGTTACCCTTTGGGTACGGAACCCTAAAAAAGACTAAAAAGTTTTAAAATTCTCGAAAAACAATATTTAATTTTCTTAAAGTAAAACACAAAACTTAATCATAGAACGGAATGGAAGTTCGGTTAAATTTTCAACACTTGGTGCAGATCTTTACAAAGTTGATTCAGTTTTGTTCCACTCTAACTTTAACTGTCTAAGAACGCTTCCATCAGCGTTGCATAAAGTGTGTTGTGTTGGGCGGTAAGGCATATAAAATAATATCATTACTATGACAGGATTTACTTAACTCCAGTGTTAAATATGGGATTTATGTCTGTCTACAAAGAATATAATTGGCCTTTGAACTTGGTTGTTTTTCAGCCATTTATTTGGGCCATTAGCTACATACTTAAAAGAGATGTTTCCCTTTATCCATCCAGAATTGGAATCAAGTATTTGGGTGGGCGCATTTAAGAGAAAACTATGTAAAGTGTACTGATCTCTTCGCTTGAGTTTAAGGTAAATAACACGGTAATAATTCATTCTCTGCCTTGATTTCGTATAAGTTTCGGTATTCTTTTAATCCCAATACCAGTCCAGTTTTTGGACATAAACTAAATCCTGTTTCATTCCTATTTAAAATTCTTCTGGAATCATTTAGTACGCGTTCAGCATCGGTTAGTTTCAAATAACCTTACAATTGTTCACACCATGATCTAATGGAGGCTGCTGCAATCAAACTGCTTCCCTGGAGATGGCTTCCAGAGCACACTGCACAATTTCAATCTAGTTAACGTACCATTTGACTACTTTTCTTCGTCTAAATAAGTGAGGACAATAGACGGGCCAGAATTCGAAATTTCTTCAAGAAGTTTTCCACTAAGCTGATCGTATTCCTGCAGTGTAATTCTTGAACTCCGAACTTTCTTTTAGTTTCTCTTATTGAATTATATTCTATCTTCTGTATAGAGGTTTTGTATTTTAAAGACATCACGTCGAAAGAAAACCAAATCATCTAATAACTACATTTCAATTACGAAATAATAATGTAAAATTTACTTGGCCGTAAATAAATTGTTTGCAGCAAAATCTGCATTAGATACAGGCCACAAATTTAATTCATTGTAAATTGTCGATGCAACTTCATAAAGCATTTATTTTATATTTACCTTTATGATTTAATTGACTGTAGTGTAAATTACTACAATAACTTGGAGTTTGTTTAACTAATAATCATAACCTTTTGTTATGCTGTTAAGTTGATTTCTTTGAAAGCAAGTAGTCTCTCAAAGAAAACGTTTCCAAATGATATTATAATAATATTAACCTTATTATATAAATTAATTTCGTTTCTTAAGAAAATATCTTTCTGAAAATAATTGTTTTGTTAAGTTATTTCCATTCTTTAAATTATTGGCTTGTATCTAGTACATGAAATCTAAAATTCGGCCATCTGTGGCTGGTTATTAAAAATTCAACCGAAAACTGTTGCAAAAATCAGCCAGAATAATTTTGTTATTACTACGTAATTTTTCGTTACTTTCCGACCAATGTATTAGCTTTACAGGTATTTGATAGAAAAATATCCACTTAAATAGCTTATTTTTCAATAAAAGTCGCGCATCATTCAAGCAAAATTAATTAAACTCACTTTCGTGCATTTCAGAGGGTAAACTTAAAAATAAGATGAAAACGTCATTGTCACAAGTGCGCAATTGTCAATCCTCTTGTAATACTTAGATAAGAAACCAATTTTTTATTGAGACATTTCGGAAGGTTTTAATGTGTAAATTGATGGATTTATTTTGGTACTTTTGTCAGAGTCGCCGGGAACTAGTAATGCGTTTACCTTACAAATTCTCATTCACAGTTCGAATATTTTAAACTATGTATTCATAATTTGTGCAATTGTGTTATGTTTTATTCTCATCGAAGTTCTCACTGCTTCTCTATTTGAAAAATGCTCAATATTTCAGTTTTACGGTCATGCCATAGCCAAACTAATGACCAGGGTTGCCAGAAATTTTTTAGACATATCGCCATATTTCTCTAAAAAGGTAGCTCAAAGTCGCCCAATTTCAAGTAAAGGTAGCCCAATTAATCGCCAAGGCCATTTATGTGGCACTCTATAATAGTAAGAATACGGCAGAAGCAATCATAAGGTATAGAGTTCACACGCTGCTAGCATGCTACCCTTTTCGTGGATGAGACTCATTCTGGAGTGGAAAAATTCCGTAGTACACTTTTCTAAGCTGCAGCATGGGCAGCATACCAATCCTACTGCAAGCAAATAATTTCAGTTATTTTTAGAATTTGAAATTTCTAATTGGAAGACTGTGCAGTTCCATTCTCATCACGTGCTGTGAATTTGTGAAACAGGTATTATTTATATCAAAAACTGTAATTTGATTGAACACGTACACAAAAAAATCGATAATCATATAAGGAACTACCGTGTTTACTACGTGTATGTTGGCCCTGAGACGAAAATTATGGAATCTATCAAAAAATGTTGACGACTCGCCTAAATTTCCTGTCGTTAAAGTTGAGTTCGAAGTAGCCCAATTGTCGAGAAATCGCCCAATCTGGCAACCCTGCTAATGACATACAAAGACTGGACCAGTAGAACAAAAATATGCAACGCTTTTCTCGAATATAAAATCGGCGATGCCTCGACAATGCCTCGACTTGCACTTGATGACGTAACCACATGGTAAGCCAGCAATGCCTCTCTCCAATATAAAATCGACGTTGTATCGACCCGATGAAGGGAAGGCCGCAGTTTTTTTTTCTTGAAATTTACTGGAAATTTCTTCCTTCAAATTTTATGCATTGGTCAAGTCCGACAGCAATTCCTCGCTTCAATATAAAATCAACGATGCGTCGACCTAATGTAGGAAAGCTATCAGTTTTTTCTTAGAAATTTACTGAAATTTTTTCTTTAGCATTTATATTTGTTCAAGAAGGAATTTATTTAGAATCTCCGGTATATAGCAAAAAGCTAAAAATGTTTTTAATTTGTTATTTCATCACACAACCCATTATATTTTTGGTGACAAGTTTCAAGTCTTTGATTTGACTCATCAACATATCCCAAACTGCGAAATTCAGTGACTTGAAAAACAAATGAAAAAATAGAATAAAGAAAAGAAATGAAAAAATGAAAATAATTTGAGAAAAATAGAAAAAAGTTTTTTATTAAAAAAATTTAAAAAACCAGATTCATTCGAAACGAATCGAACCTGTATACGCCCGCAGTGGGCTGAAAAAAGAAAAAGAAAGAAGAAGAAGCGTTTCGTGTTAACAGAAAACCTAACACTCATCGGTGCAGCTTGGTTTTCTGCCTGCTGTAGACGCTTGAAATAGATCAAAATGATCTCCTCTCACATAAACTCAGAATAAAAATTGTTTTTTCTATTTTTCTCAAATTTTTTTTTCATTTTTTCATTTCTTTTCTTTATTCTATTTTTTTATTTGTTTTTTAAGTCACTCAATTTCGCTGTTTGGGATATGTTGATGAGTCAAAACAAAGACTTGAAACTTGTCACCAAATATATAATGGGTTGTGTGATGAAATAACAAATTAAAAACATGTTTAGCTTTTTGCTATTGCCGGAGATTCTAAATAAATTCCTTCTTGAACAAGTATAAGTTTACCCCGGTAAAAAATCCGAAAGAGTAATCTCTACTTTTAGTTAGCATTTATATGCATTTTTGGAAGAGGCCGACAACGGTACACGTTGTATCTGAAAATAACTCCAGTTGGCCACCAGACTGAATAAAAGCTCTACCGAAACATTTTCTGTAAATTTCTAAGAAGAAATGAATGTTTATTGCCCATCTCAGCGTCTACGCTCATAAAAATTGTTAGTGGTCCAAGTACCCGTTGATGGCCTCGACCAATGCATAAAAATCCGAAGGAAGAAATTTCCAGTGAATTTCTCAATATCAGGTCGAGGCATTGTTGATTATATTGGAGCGAGGCATTGCTGGCTTACCCTTTGGTTATGTCATCAAGTGCAAGCAAGGCATTAGGCTCCTCAACTACAATTGAAAGACCCTACCGAACTTTACGAATTTGAACGAGACTGAGGTTTTCTTACGAAAAATTGAGATATTTTTAGCCTAAATATATATCACATTCCGTAAGGGTTATTATCTTGATATTTAATGTTTTTAATTAAAAAAATAATAATAATAAATAAATAAATGGAAGTTGATTTAATTGAAGATTCTATTAATTCACAGTACCATTTTTATTCCATTTTAATTTTTTGACACATCGCGTTCTTACGGTATGAGCAATTCTTACTGCACACGTTTACTGACTGCAACTTGGCATTCAAATTAACGAAAGTTCCCTCCGATGAGTTACAGTTAATTTGTGAACGTCTGTGTTAAATTTAAAGGGTGCGTTCGCTTTACGTAAATAATATTACTTACGTATACGTAAATTGTGGTTGCATATTTTTGTTCTACTTGTCCATGTTATTAGTTGGTCTATATTTATGCGTCAGCAATTTAAATATTGTTCAGGAAAATTTCATTTTTTGTGTAAGCTTCAAGGAAAGATTATCTGAACTTTGGATGTATGATTTCTCCCATAATTTTGTCTGCAGAAACGAAATTATTCCCGTCTCCGTTTTTCAAATTTATCAAGCCGGAAGTTCCCACAATATGGGAGAACTCCCACGATCTCCCAACGCTAGAAGTGGGAAAGTTAATGAAGTTAATATGTTTCTTTAAACAATTAATCAGTTTATTTCCGTCATGGAGTATTTTGGAAATCGTACTATTTATTCTGTGGTATGGAGGCATGGCGGTTGGTTTCGAAACAACCTTCCATGGAGATATGAAATACTGGTTTCAGTAGTTGGCAACAGATTGTATTTCTTTTATTGTACCATGTTAGGGCGATGTTTGTCACGCATTCATCATTCTTGAATCTTGAGTGAACTTTATTGAAGAAAAGATAACAGTTAAAAGTTCTAGCAGCTCCTGATATATGTTTCTGTCCTGATGTTGGAAAACAAGTTTGACAAGCGTGTGGAGAAAAAGCTTTCATGTATGACATACCAAGTTGAGCAACATGTTCGCCGCGCTTGGGCCGCTTAAGCCATGAGGAAGTACAAATTACCATTCAGCTTCTTACGAACAAATAGTATTGTGGCGTTGTTTTGTCTGCAGAAATGTAGGCAAATGTTTCTTGTGCGGATTGAATTATTTACAAAACTTTAGGACATATATCACTTATCATCCTCCTAACAGAAGTAACTTTACACCCAAAGATCAATAATCTTCCGCGTGGAAGCCCAAATTGGGGACTGTGACACGCGAGTATAAGATTTTGTTATAAAGTATTCTTCTGACCTGAAGTGACGAGAGGCAACTGATTGCATGTACCTACCTAATTCAGTTTAATAACGAAAATTTCATCACCCATGACGTTCGACCTAAGTGGACTATTTCCACATTTGCTTTGTATTCAATCAACGATATTTCCTAAAAATGGACCAAATTTTAACGGATGCCAATGACATGCATAAGTTCATAGTAAACGTGAGCTGAATGAACACAAGTACTTAACCTTTTTGTGTTAAAAGTGAATGGATCACGGTACGTGACCAGTATGGATATGCGCCATGTTGCAATCAAGTTGATTTGCTAATTTTGGTCAAAAGTCGAAAAGTTGGCCAAGATTTTGGATCTGGTTTTTCTCCTATAATTTCCATTCCGCTTATGATGGACTGATCCATTCAGTGGCTCGATGTATGAAGATAGGTGAAGACATATAAGGTAATTTAAAGACAAAGTAGTTTTCTCTAATTAAGGTGCTTACAAATGTTATAATCGGTGTTTTGGTTTTACTTATATCTGGACGTAGGTACCATTCATACACATATTGCAAATTTTAATCACATTTAAAAGTCCAATTAAAAATTATTGTAATTGACTGACGTATCGGGGTTATATGCATACATGTATTTATTTATCTGTTTGTCAGTAAACTGTTTTGTTTATACTTGTGATGACTACATACATAAGTGACTTCCTTAGGATTTGCTTTATACTTTGTCTCAGAAATATTGTAGTTTTTAGGGCTGACGTAGTTGCAATATTTTGTTTATTTTATTTCTCTGTTTCTTAACTTAGATTATGGCTTTTCTTTTGTTATTAGGTTCCAGTTAGCTACACTTATCGTTATACTACCCGACTATTTCTCCCAACTCATAGAAGGAGTAAGTAAATAAGCTTCTGCTTGATTTCCTCAAATTTGATATTCATAACAGCTGTTGAATGTTTTCCTGCTCTTCGTTGATACAACTTCAACAAAAGACGTTGAATGGGAC
Source organism: Dioctria rufipes (assembly GCA_963924295.1). Taxonomy (NCBI): domain Eukaryota; kingdom Metazoa; phylum Arthropoda; class Insecta; order Diptera; family Asilidae; genus Dioctria; species Dioctria rufipes. The sequence continues at coordinate 77,962,481 of OZ002742.1, read as the reverse complement.
ACGTACACGCTTCGCTTTTTCGCAAAACCATGCAGTGCTCATTGATTATGGCAGTAATATTGCTAACGACTTCTTCTCAGCATAGCTGCTGTTTTCTTTAGCCATTTTTTGGGCCATCCATACTACAGTGGGTTGCCAAATTATTAGGGACACTTTGAAAAAATGAAATTTTCCTGGTTATATTAAAAAATAAAAAATTGATAAAAATTGTGTTCTAATGTAATGAAACTATTTTTAATTTATTAGAAGTTTAGTTTAGAGCAAAAAAGCAGCATGTCAGTTATTAGTATCTATTTAATTTTCCGTAATGGCTTTATCCCTCCCTTTGCCGTCTTACTTTTCGTAGGAGTCGGGGCATGGTCTCAATGCACCTTTTCGTATATTCTTTTAATTCTGGAGAGTGTTGCCAAACATGTAGCAGACAAGGTATTCCCATTACGAACCATGTTCCCATATTAGGTGACGTAATATTGTGAAATGTATAGTAAAGTACAGTACAGAGAACACAATACTATATCTCCTCTCTCCGTCTTTCCTATAAAAATGTATATACGTTAGTCACAGAAATACGTCACAGGCTATCAGCTGTAATGTGTCAAAATTTTAATGGGAATACCTTGTCTACTATATACTTTGTGTAGCAACTTTTAGATAAGTCACTCATTTGTAATAAGTTCTTTCGCTACTTCCCTCTTTTTTAGCTCCCACAAGTTCTCTATGGGCTTCATGTCGGGGGAATTACCTGGCCATGGCAAATTTTCACCCCAGGAATGTCGTAATGCTTCTGGCTTTAAATAAATACGTACTCCTCATCAGGAGGGAACCATTCAGTGACCTGAGGTAACAGGTGATTTTTGCGGACTCTCTTCTACTGGTCTTACCTCATTGTCTCCTCTACGATGTACAGGCGCCCCAAATCCTTCGCAGATATTACCGACCACACCATAATACTTGCTGGGTGTTTCACCTTCTCTACGAAGCATTCTGGGTGGAATTTCTCCCCGGGGCGTCGTCGCACAAATGAGCTTTTCTCATCCAAGATTTGGAAAGTTGACTCGGCGGAGAAACAGAACTGTGAAATATTTACAGAATCAAGAAAATGTCATTATTCAGAAATATTACACAATAATAAATCATCCTTAGTCGTCTCCAGTCCTCAAAAGTCATTATTCTATGTGCTTGAGCCCATTTCAGTCTCTTTTTTTCATTACATCAGTCAGGCGTGGCTTTTTGCTGGATAATGCGCAATTAGGCTCTCTTCAGCCCTTCGCCTATCAACTGTCCTCTTAGAGACCTTAATTCCCTCATCGTTGATCATGGCGGCTACACGAGCCACACTGTTTCTCCGATACTCAACACCAAAGTCCCTGATTTTACGGTCATCATGAGGTGTGGTGATATGTTTTCTCCCACATTTTCCCTTACGACTTGCATCCGGGGCTAGATTATCGTCGGTTTTTTTCTTTATTCTGCTAACCACCGACTTCGAAATATCTGCAATTGATGCTATCTGCCTTTGCGAATATCCAGTGTGCAGTAATAGCGCGCTTACTCCTTTCTGCACCTTTTCCTGGAGAAATGTCTTTATCTTTTCCCGTACTGAAAAAACCAACAATGACAGTACTAAAGCATAATTTATATAAAAAAAATAATATTGACTTGAAAATTAGCAAAAGTAATACAATATCAAGCAATACTTACGTTTAGAACTTTTCACTGTTTTGTCAAAATTTGCTTTTAAAATTAAATTTATAACTTAACTTGAACACTCGATTTCACCTCGTACAGCAAAGCAATCTCAATTTTTGACAGATAAGGCACACTACAAATGTTGCCAGTTTTTAAAACATATTTCTATATTTACCGGTAATAAGAAGAAGACAAGAAAACATCCAGACCTGCAGCCGAGGGGGGGGGGGGTCACAACTAAAATGTTCATATTTACGTTATATCACAGAATCCAATTTTCAGTTTGATTTGGAAAACCTATCGATAATATTATCCGCGTCAATGTGGACATTAAGGACTCATAACCAGATACGCCTTCTCGTGCAGAGATTGTAGAAATAGATGCTGACGCAAGCGATTCTGTAACGGGTGAAGTAATTGACTGAGAGTGAGCTTGCACCTTGAGTCACATTTAAAGGAATGGGAGAAGGAGTGCATGATATGTTACTGACTATTTATACTGATGGGACCTTAACTGATCTTTCGAAAAAAAGATGTCAATGGTCTTATCAGTCTTCCGCTCTACACTTTGTGAAGTTAAATTAAACAACACTACTTGAATTAATACGAAAGTACAAACAAAGCAAGGCCAACTACCGCAGAGGAAAGCGAATAGATTTTATTTTTATAGTTTTACGTAAAAATTCTGTATAAAAATTTGAAAGAAAAACTCCCAAGTAAATTTCCAACAACAAAATGTATGATAGCCAACGCTCATAAATAGCTTTCGCGACCAAGACCAGCCAAGACACCTGAATCAATATATCTCCTTGGAACCATGGTCGGCCACCAATAGTGCATGAAAAATCTAAAGAAAGATTTCAGATCTTTCTAAGAAAACTGAATGCTTGTGACCTATCCGAACGAGTGAACCACCAGAATCAATGCACCATTTCTTTTCTACCGTTATCGGTGAACAGTTATTCATATTTCTTAAGAACAATTTGCAAGTATATTACTAAGAAAACTTTAATGCTTTCCTACGAATGTAAAAATTTTTGATCAACTCAGGCTTGAATCAGTGTCGCTATGAAAAATCAAGGGGTGGCTATCCGTTGATGATTGCATGGAATTTGGGTTCTACTGGAAGAACCTTAATTTAAAATTCGTTAAGTCAGTTTATATGATTCTGTTGCGAGCTCTTGATCAATTTGTCCTGTTACCGATTTTATGTCGGAAAATCAGATAGGTTAAAAAAAATTTATGATCGCTGACCATTTTATTAGAAACAATAACACTTTCAAATCTCGAAATTGTGTTCTTTTTTATCTATATGAGTAACCGGTGCAATAAAAATATAAAAGCATCATAATAACCGGGCTGCTAAGCATTGCGTTCCTTTTTCTAAACAATCTAATAGTAAAATAAATATGTAGTATATATTCCAAAATTACTTACCATGCTGTGATAGGTGTGTTAAATGACTTTTCGACACTACATAAAACACAAGAAAATTCTAAGAAAATCGTACACGTTTCAAAGACGAAGAGCTACGAGCAAATGACTATTATACCCACTCCAGACTCCACTATTACTATTCAAAAGAAGACAAACAAATGCCCAACCCAACGCTAACTTTCGCCGCAGACTGGAAAAGTGGGTTACAGCACCAGCATTAATCGCTGGCGACAACTCCAAATTGTGTCCGTACCATACGAAAATCGTCCTGTTAAACTTTTAAAACTCACTCTACAGTCCAGCACCACATTCAATTTACCGCGAAGGTGAGGTGGCACGTTGGGGGAGGTCATGACCCCCGTGACCCTCCACCTGAACTGCCCCCAATAATTTGGCAACACACTGTAACTTAACTCCTTCCATCTACAGTTATAAAGGGTTTTCCAATAAGAGATGTTATTTTAATTAGCCCGCTATTTCAGTAGATGTCACTTTTGGAGCTGTCATTTTTTGACATTTGACAAGTAGAAACTACGCCATTAAAAAAATGGAACGATACACGATTCAACAACGCATTGAAATTATTAAAATTCACTATAAAAATGGTGAAAATGTGGCAGAGACGGCTCGTAAAACTCGAACATTTTTGGGTCGACGTGAAGCACCTTGTCGGACCGCAATACAGAAATTGGTAGAAAAATTCGAGCTGTCGGGACAAGTTAGTGATGTGAAGAATAAAACCCGTGCACGTCGCTCAAGAACAGCCGAGAATATTGCTGCTGTAGCCGAAAGTGTTGAAGAAAACCCAGGTTTGTCCATTCTCCGTCGTTCTTTGGAATTAGGCATTCCACAAACGTAATTACACCGTATTTTGCATAAAGATTTGGGTCTTAAGCCTTTAAAGTTCAGTTAACACAAGAACTCAAGCCGGCCGATCATCAACAACGTCGATTCTTTGCTGATTGGGTCCTTGAAATGCATGAAAATGATCCGGAATTCCATCGAAAACTCATCTTGAGTGATGAGGCTCATTTCCACCTCGATGGCTTCGTCAACAAGCAAAATTATCGCATCTGGGGCTCGGAAAACCCAAGAGTTATTGTTGAAAAGCGTCTCTATCCTCAACGTGTGACTGTTTAGTGCGGTTTATGGTCCCGCGGGGTCATTGGACCTTACTTTTTCGAAAATGAGGCTGGAGCAACAGTTACGGTGAATGGATTGCGCTATCGACAGATGGTTAATGATTTTTTATGGCCGGAATTGGATGGTATTGATCTGGACAACGAAACCATTGATCTTTTACGGGAAACGTTTCCGGATCGTGTTATCTCTCGAAGCGGTGATCACAATTGGCCACCGAGATCTTGTGACTTAACACCTTGCGACTTCTTCCTTTGGGGCCACGTGAAAGAGAAGGTCTACGCCAACAGCCCAGCGTCGATTCAAGACCTCAAAGATGGAATTCGTGAGGCTATCGAGGACATAGGGCAGCCACTTTGCGATTTGTTTATGGCAAATTTCATGAAAAGGATATGGTCCTGTAGGCGTGGTCGTGGTGGTCATTTGGTCAATGTTATTTTCCATTATTAACGGCATACCCTCCTCTTTATAATGAAATAAAGATCTGATCATTAATCTCAAAAAATGGCATTTTTCTTTGAATATCAAAATAACACCTCTTATTGGAAAACCCTTTAGCTAGTTTTCAGAATTGTATGTCTAATATTCTATTAACTAATTCTAGAGGTCTGCTCAAGCATCTTTCTACCAAACCTTAATTCATAGCTAAAATTTTCCTTCATTCATGATTTATTGTCTTGGTACGTTACAGTAACCAGAGCCCGGATACACTAACACGGAGAGTTGTGGAGTTGTGGAGATCAGAGTTTTTGTTTTGATACTTACATATCTCTCCGTTCGGAAATCTTTAACTCGGAGAATTTGTATTGAGAATTACCAAACTCTCTATTCCTTTCGACCAAACGCCTGCCTGTTTTAGTTATGGAGAAGTAAGTTGAAGAGTTCTCAACTGAGAGTATTGTTTGCTTTTACTGTCCTTTGTGATGGTACCTTGGTACCTAGGGATTTTTAAGTTAAATTATGCATTCACCGCATATCCTGGCTATATTTACAAAAACAAATTATGGTAACCTTTGCAATACTGAACCGAATTATGGATTTTGGTGTCTCAAGGTACCCGCTAAAAATTTTAAATCACGCGAAAATGGTCAATTTGGTCGTCTTCCAGTACAGAAAATATGCTACACAAATTTTAAATATCCACGTTAAAGCTTGTATGTATGATTAAATCGCATCTAGATTTTGTCTCCTAACTAGATATGTAATTAGTTCTTGAATCCCATAACTGGTTTTAGACATAATTTCAAATAATATGAAACAAAATCCGTTTTTTGGTACAAAAATGAAGAATGAAGAACTGATAAGTCGTGGAAATTCACTTTTCATGAGAAAAATTTGCACAATAAAGTTCTCATTGATGTGAAACAAAGAATGAAAGATATATATGCAAAATATAGGAACTGGGGTGTATATGACCCGATTTCAAAATTTTCGTCTTTCGGCAGTAAAGTCACTTATGACGTTAAAACGATCAAAAACAAACTACACCACTCGATTACCTACTCCTTCCCCTTTAGTTTGATACCAAACATGATGACGTATTTTGGACAACCCCCTATGACGGGTGTAGAGCGGTATATTATTATTTATTATTATAATTAATTACGGGGGATGCAGACAGGATTTCTGCCTCTCGTCTTGACACTGCGACCTATAAGATCTATTGTGACATTACCCCTTGATGCCCTAGGGTGCCCTTTCGAATTTAAGGTCTTTGATGAAGCCTGTATTATTCTTTAGGGCCATTTTTTCGACATCCTCTGGCAGTGGAAATGCCTTTCCTAGATGTCTTAGCCTTATGCGGCACAGAGCTTCACAGTCACATAGGACATGTTCAGGGGATTCATCGTCTTCCATACAGAATCGACAGGTCTCATCATTGACCTTACCCATATTCTTAAGGTGGTATCTAAGTGGGCAGTGCGCAGTAAGTAGGCTCGTTATGAGCCTTAGTTCCTTCCTGCTGAGTGTGAGGAATTCTTTGGTCCTCTGTTGCGAGTACTTTATAAACTTCTTCGCTTGTCTCAGCGTCGGGGTATTTTCCCAGTATTCTTTCTTAGTTCTGTCCTTCCAAAGCCTGAACTGAGCTGAGAGGTGATTTTTTGGGTGTCCAAAGACAGGCTCAGGGCCAATGAACGGAGATTTGGCTCCCTCCTTTGCCAGGCGGTCCGCAATCTCGTTTCCCATAATGCCTTCATATCTAGAGCGGTATAACGGCTACACCAAATCCTATAATTTTTGGCACAAAGCTTACTTTTAGTAAACTAATCATTGTCATAAGTCCGTAATTCATATTATTTCAAAGTTATTCAAAAATTAATATCGATTTGGGTCGAAAAAGACCCTAGGGCCTGATTAAGGTTAAGAAAAGCATTCAATAATTAATAATTTATCAGTCATCTGTTTTCAAATTAACTAATCCACTGTGGTGTGATAGCAATTAATTGAGATATCCAAATTGAACTGGTTTTGCGCAGAGATCTCTCTTAAATTTTCACGACTATCGTTCATCAAGCAATTTAATCTAATCAATCCAGTTTAATCTAAATCTTCAATTCTCCTAAATCTAGATATATTTGCTGAACATAATCACTACTCCACTTAATCTCTGAATTAAAGAGTAGACAAAAGAATTATTGAGATAGAACCAAGTATAGAATTGAGAATCATTCGATGATTTGTTTCAATTTTATCTCTATAGCGTTTCATAGTAAAACATTTGACATCAGCTAATACCAGTAATTTTTACGATTTGTTTTTCTTTTTTTTTTTTAGATTCCTACAATTCTACCACCACCACCTGGATATCGTCACACTATGCCAATGATGTTGCCTCCAGGAATCGTTCCACCACCCGGTGTTGTTCTATCATCCCAGCCAGGTGGAATGCCATACCCGGGAATGCTATTGCCACATATTCCACCTGGTTCTACTATACACTCAGATATTCTACGTAAAATGTATGGATCACATCATCACCGTCCCAATTCGGATATGAATAAACGGCAACAAAGGCGCAGAACTGGCAAGAACGAAGCTAGCAAACGTCAAAGACGTAAATCCGAATCAGATGCAGAAAATGCTAGGGCTTTTACGTACACTGGTTTAGATAGAGCTATAGCCGATAGCTTTCTGGAACGACAGGAGATATCACACCTTGGGAGTAATGTGGATTATTCCTCGTCCAATGAATCCAGCAGAGATGGATGTCCGGATATTAAGATGTAGAAAATATACTAAATGTGCTTGAAGGTGCTGACTTATGGCTAGTTTATGTTTTTTTTTTTTTGTATATATATTTTCGAAAAGGCTCGTTTAATACTCCTTTTTCTTTGTTTTGTAAAATGTTGTACATATATAAGTATTATCTAGTATTAGTTAAAAAATAAATACCAAATCCATAACCCAATTTTTTATAGCGATTGTTGTTTGTTTTTTTACCATAAATGCCGTAATGGAATTTTATTTTTATTTTCAGGAATATCTTTATCTTATATCCTTGTCGTATTGTGATAAATGAGAATATTTTGTGATACATATTTGTCATTTTTTGCCTTAAATACTTTACCGTTTTAAGTTATCCAGGTTGTAAAATGAAGAAGAAGTAAGAAATATTCAAATCGCTTAGTTTTATGGAAGTGAAAAATATAGAACGGCATTGGTAGTTTATTCAACAACGAGTCAAGAAAATGTTTCTCATTTGTGGAAAATTCTTAGAATCGAAAGAAAATTAAAGAACACTGGTGAAATAGATGTATATGTCATCCATGGTACCCACAGGAAGATTTTACAAAATGACAAATCACATATTCCCGAAAAGTCATTTTAACTCTTTAATTTTTTCTCCACAATTTTACACTGCTTAGGTACTTAGATCCTAGTGGTCCGGCTATGCATTTTTTATTTATTTATTTATTTATTGATTTCTGGTCTGTATACACAAGATTATTATCTTTTATAAATGCATACTAAATAAAGAACTACGGCAAATCAAAAATAAATTCACAAGAAAAATTAAAATAAATGAAAACAAAATAATAAAAAAAATTTAAGTAAAAGTAAAGAATTTAAAATAAGAAACTATTTGAAAGAAAAAGAGAAAAAAAAACAGAATATATAGATATGTGTATATGTAAATAAATAAGTGTTTGACGAAAACGGTGCTCCTCATCGCATTAGTCCACAACAGAAAAGTGCTTCCGCAGTGCAAGTCTAAATTCATGCCTCCTGCCAAGTCGCCTCACATGATTGGGAAGGGTATTCCATAATCGAACTATTGAAACAAAAAAAGAACGCTGCCCCACAATGTATGAAGTTTTAGGTATAAGGAAGGTTTTATGCCTATATGAGTGCAAAAATTCAAAAAGTTCTATCAAATAAGAAGGAGATCTTTCATTAACTATTTTATGTAAACACACCAATGCCCTAATATTTAGATAAGTGCCCAATTAACAACCCAAGACAGTATCTTTGAACTTGGTAATATGATCATAACGTTTTAGGCCATATATAAACCGTACACAATCATTAAAAGCAGTATTAATCTTGCGGCAATACTCAGAATCCAAAACAGGGTAGACAGTACTACAATAAATGAAATGTGGTATCAACAGAGATTTTACAAGTCTTAGCTTTAGATTAATAGAGAGTAGTTTAGCGGATAACCATAGTTGCATAAGGCCACTATAAATCTTGCCAAGAGACTGTTTTACATAGTCACAGCAACTCAGCTTACTATTTATACGTACTCCCAGGCTTTTAGCTTCCCTCGTATAGGGGAGAATCATTCCATTAAGGTATATGGGAGGAAGATCGGCAAAGGTAAGATCATATCTATAACAAGCAATACAGGCAGATTTTAAAGGATTTAGTGTCAATTGGTTTCTGCACGCCCAAGCAGATATTTTCTGCATGTCAGAGTTTACTCTATCAATGCAGTCCTCTATTAAACCTATTGGTCTAGACAAATAAATTTGAACATCATCAGCGTAAAGATGAATGTTAACATCATGAAGTACATCCGGTAGATCATTGATGAACAGGCAAAATAATAAAGGTCCAAGAATAGACCCTTGTGGGACTCCAGTATGTACTCTTTTCCATGCAGATTTTTCATTCCCTATCCTGACCTGCTGAAAGCGACCGGTTAGAAAAGCTCTGATTAATTTAAGCGACGACGATGAAAAATTATAATTTTTTTTAAGTTTATCAAGAAGTAAGCTATGATTAACTGTGTCGAACGCCTTGCTAAAATCAAGCAGTACCAAAGCTGTGTCTCATGGAGTACCTCTTCATTTTCTGACTCAATAAGTAAAATTATTGTTGCCAAAGAAAAAAAAGAGAACATTGTAGACACTTCCGACACGAAGTGAAAACAGAACTAATATTTTGCTCGATGGCATCATTACTATCATGCTGCAGAAAGTGCAAGCAATTCTGGCGCTGATGGTGATCGATAGAAGCTACCCGGTCCAGTCCTATGTTCCATACATATGGAAGCAAACCAAAGTGATCTTCATGCCTAAGGAAAGTCATAGTGGGCACGTGATTGCTAACGGCTTTAGACCCATCAACCTTATATCGTTTCGTCTGAAAACTTTTGAGAAGTTATTGGAGGCGTCTGTGGACAGCCTGTTTAAGGGAAGTGAGATTTCTAGATCACAGCACGCATACTTAAATAGTAAATCGGTTGAAACTGCGCTATATAACGTAGTAGGAGCCATTGAAAATCAATCGAGAAAAAAAATACACTATAGATGCATTTGTTGATATCGAGGGAGCCTTTAATAATGTTAGCTTAGAGGCCATCCAGGATGCCCTGGATAGTCTAGCAGTTGAATCGTACATTAGTAGATGGATTAACTCAATGCTCAGTAACTGCTTAATAAACTCAGAACTTGATAAGGTTAGTAGGAGTGTATCTAGAAACTTCAAATGGAGGAGTATTTTCACCTCGACTGTGGTTATTGGTGGTTAATGGTTTTCTCATCTCTTTACAAACGGAGGGTATAAAAGCGGTAGCATATGTAGAAGACTCAGTCATCCTGGTCTCGTTGAAATTTCTACCGACAATCAATGAACTAATTCAAAGAACATTTCAAAAACCTTTTACTTGGGCTTTAAGTTGCGGTATAGCGCTTAACCCTGTAAAGACCGTACTAGTTCTCTTTATATGGAGGAGAGTTGTTCCGACTTTCACTCCCCTAAAACTGGGTAACATTACTATTGATCTCAAAATGATGTCAAATACCTAGGAGTGATAGTAGACTTCAAATTAAATTGGAGGATAAATATGAATAAGCACGTCAACAAGGCGGCAATTGCACTACACATATGTTGCAAGAAAACTATTGGAAAGAGATAGGGATTACACCCTCGTATCGTGCACTGGATGTACACCGCTATCGTAAGAACTATCCTTACATATGGAGTCTTGGTGTGGTGGAATGGTCTTGAGAAGCGACGTACCTGAAAAGTTCTTCGAACAACACCAACGGAAGCAATGGAGATTATACTCCGGCTCCTGCCCCTTAACATCCATGGGAAATGTATAGCTGCACTAAGGCTTAAGAAGTCGGGCTGCTGGTTAATAGCAGAGATTGGTCACAGCAGATTACTTAAGATCTGTCCTGAAGACTGTACACGGGGAGTTACGGATTACATTGTTTAAAGACTAGGCTTTGAGAAAGCGTACTCAACTAGCATTGTTAGTATAGAGGAATAGGATGGTAATCACGTGGCAATTGACTCTGATATATGTGTCTTCATGGATGATTCGCAAGTGGATGTGGTAGTGGAAGCCGGGGTATACTCAGTACACTTTCAAATATAGGAATCTAATCGTCTATCGGACCACTGTAGCGTGTTCTAGATGGAGGTCCTCAGTTGCAAAGCAGCAAGGCTGCTGCGTACACCTTATGGTGTACCTAGCGATCGAGTCATCAGGACTTGTATTACCAGTCAAGCTGCATCAAACCTTTGAATTTGAGCATCATTACATCGCACTTAGTGAAAGGGTGTCGCTCTGAGTTCAGGAAACTTGGTGCTAACCATAGAGGTATTCTAGACTGGGTGTTTGGTCGCAGTAACCTACCTGGAAATGAGGCAGCGGATGCCCTAGCCAGAAAGGGCACCGCGTTATGAATATATGTCTAGCAGAGAAACCCGTAGGCTCGCCCCTAGAATTAATGAGAAGAGAATTCTAGATGTACTGGTCAGCAAGCTGGCACATCGCAGATGGGAAGAACTGACTTCATTTTGAGACAGCTTTGGTCCGAGATCTGTCCTGTGAAGATTGAATCTCTGCTGAGGAGGAACCGGAATGATGTGTGTAATCTTACTGCCTCATTGCAAACATGCAGAGGGCATGCAAGCTCCATACAATGACCTCTGCAGAAGCTCTCTGGACGGGGAAGAGGTTGAAAGCATTCAGCACTTGCTGTGCGAATATTCTAGTCCTGCTAAGCGCAGTAGGAATACGCTTGGTACTTTTGCTGTGAACTGTATGGCTAGTTTCATCGCACTCCCTAGCTCTGTTCCAGGCAGGGTACCAATATAGTGGTATCACAATGGACCATAGATCGTCTAAGTGTGGCTGATCGTACACCTTCTTACGATGGCCGCCACTTTAACCTAACTTAACTTACAACTGAACCAAACCGCAAATGTAAATATTTTCACATGCTATTTATTTTTGAAATATGAAGAATATATTCAAAAAAGATAATTAAACCCACATGCCAGTGGGATCAGTTTCAGATATAGTTTTGGTGACTCAAGAATTTGCGAATGCAACTGTATTAATGAAAAAATTGTGCAATTTATTAATTTTAATGTTTTACCTCCTAGTTTACTACTTTAAAGAATGTGAAAATTGGGGTAAAATTCAATTTGGGATGGTTGAGTTAAGGTAGGTTAGACTAGCGACTACAACTGTAACAGCCTGTTAACGTTCAATGAAATTCGGGATAATCCTATGTATTACTGAGCTGTTGCTAAGGTTTGTTGCGAGCGGGTTGTCTGCTATGGTACAATTCACTTGAGCAGCTTCAGCAGAGAAACTGTTCTGATAATCTCCATCAATTCTCTGGATTAGAAAATAGTTCACTTGAGGCAGTGTAATTTTCTTCACCAGAGAAATCGCTCTGATGATATAGACTAATTGCCTGGATCAGAAAACATTTCGGTAATCCCTGAGAGTGTCAGCTTCCTGTGTCTTCAGTTACAGTGTCCAAAATGAGCTAGCAAATCCTGTAAGGACCTTTGAGGCTTGAATAAATCCAGCGGATCGAAGGCGGAAAATTTCTTAATCTGGGATGTCCATATGACAGTCTGACTTAACTATACAAATTTTGGATTCTAAAAGGCGGATGTATTGCTTTGTTCTGCGGAACACGCACTATGGAGGGGAGATCGTCGCCTAGTCTGGACTGTGCCTGCTGTACCTATGAGAGTCTGGCTACAGTATGGAACCAGTGGAAACGTTGGGGCGGCTGGACCCACAGTATTATGGTGAGACAGTCAATTGATAGAAGTTGATAGTTGACAGTCTCTCCACTGCATGGAACTTCTGGAAATACTGGAAGGCTAGACCCACAGTATAAAGGCGAGTCCGCCGTTCCTTTTTGACAGTCTTTCTCTATGACAGCCTGAACTTGCTTCAATGTAAGCGCTGGAACTCTGATGTTCACTTATATTTTCTGGTTTCTGAAGACACTGCAGAGAACCTAAAGTGCGTCGTCGCTGAAATGAAATGCTTATGTGTTAGGTTTAAAGGTTAGCAAAATAAGACTTATACTGTTTCAGGTAATGGTTATTAAATTTTTACTCCCTTCCTTTTACATCGAGCGCTGATATTAAAGTAGTTTTAATTTGTTTATTTGTTTTTACAATCATGCTACCAAATTGATGGGCTACCTAGCTAAGCCTCTCTGCGTTTACATTTTCTTAGGTTTACAAAGTGTTTGATCAAGAGTTCGTAAATGCGCGATCATGCACAGACGTATCACCACAAGTACCATATCTATGGCTGACTTATAATTTTGATCGAATATTTTGGATTCATTATACACCTGCATACTGTGTAGTTGCCACTCAGAAAAACAAAAAGAAAAACCTTTCTCTGATTCTAAGGGGCATATTCGGTATCACCTAAACAAGATGGGGGTGGCGAAGACTTCATCTCGCCACTTCCGTCAGGTTGCTCATGAAACCTCGGAGCACCTGCTCTGTAATCTCGAACATGATTTTCCCACATGAAACTACGTTTGGAACTTAAGTCCCAAGATCCCAAAATGGTTCTAGACTTTATTAAAAGTCTAAACCTAGAAAGAGAGTAAATTGAACAGGGACTCACAATAGATATAGAAATATTAATCAAAAATGGGTTGAGGACTCCGTGTCTAAACTCAACCCTGGTTATTCTTCTGGGACCGGTAGGTTACCCCCCATTGTCTTAGAGAACTGCAGTGGAACACTTTGTTACCCTACACGTCAACATTTTTGTTTAATCTATCACTGCGGCTTGGTATGGAAAGTGTTGCTTAATGTCCCAATTTTTAAATCCAATAAAAGGGATTCTGTTACCAACTATCGTCCTATTATTAAATTGTCTTGTATTCCCAAATTGTTTAAGGCGTCTTTATATGAATTCTTGTATTTTCATTGTAGTGGGAAGGTCAACAACAACAAATCTGCTCCGGTTTATATCTACCTATAACGAATCGCTTGAGCATGATTGCAAAACTCACTGTATTTATATAGACTTCAGCAAGCTTCTTCACTCTATTTTGTTATTTAAAGTGAGATCCTTAGGTTTTCCAATTTGGTTGTTGAGTTAGTTATAATCCTATCTTAAGGATAACAAACTAAGGATACAGTTCCTTTCTTCTCTGCCTACCTAAACAAATAACGGCTTACTCCGGTGTTCCTCAGGGTAGCCACGTAGGGCCCCTTCTATTCGTATTATTCATAAATGACGTTTCCCATGTAGTTACCAAATCTGATTTACTAATTTACGCAGACGATTAAAAACTGTATAAATCTATCGATTTGCATTGCATTGTCGCAAATTGCAGGATGACCTTGACAGACTTGTTGAATGACGTTCAAAGAGATCTCTCTTTTTAAATGTTGATAAATGTAGGATGACCATTTGCTCTCGTAAGCAAGTCCCTTCGAATGTTATTTATATTACGAATGGGTTGTTACTTTCGAAAGTTGATAAAACATGTATCTTGGAGGTATGATCCAACCTCACCTTTAACTTGCGTTCATAATGATATTATTTATTTGTTTCCCATAGCATCAACTGTGGACCCTTTGAGCCTATATGTCTAGAATGTGATGTTTTTTTTTTTTTAATTTGAATTTTCATTAATAAGTCCCAATTCAGAAAAATATTTCATGATTGTTCTAATTTAATGTAGTTTTCATTTAAGTATTGTATTCAAGAATCAATTCAGCTAGCATTTTCAGCAAAATAAATAAATTAAAAATAAAATAGTTGTTTCCGTCCCATAAAAATTTTTAATGATTATAATTAAAGTAATGCGACGCGTTTCGCCCTATTTAGGCATCCTCAAGCACTTGCAAAACTTATGAGTCACTAACAGCTAGAAATTTTTGAATAAATTTTATAAGTTTTCCTATCTATATAGGTCCACCCGAAAAATCGTATAACTCTTATATACTTATATCCTATGAAACTTTATACTAAATATTTTATACGAATTATAATACAATAGTAAAGCGGAATTTATACAAGTTGAGTGCATTCTTATATAAGAAAAGGAATACACGTATTTATAATTCTGGCCTCCTATACATTTTATACAACCCTTGCATAAAAGTTATAGGTATATATATTTGCAGTATAAAATATATATAAATTAGAAAAAAATTTATCCGAAAAATGATATGCACCGCAGGGGAATTAAGGATAAAAGAAGTTTATTCCAGTTATTATATATTTTTTATTTATTATTTTCAAAATACATTTTTTGTTAACACATACATTTTGTTGTTCTTCTTTTGTTGTGAGTCCTGACTGAATATTTGAAGCTTAAATATAAATTTTATCTATTTAACAGAATTGCTTATCTTTTTAAAAATAAGAAAACGATTAACTGCTTCTTCATCTCACACGACTCAGTTTTTTTTTGCTGGAGTCTGGAGGAGGTAGTAATTTTAATAAATTTATTATTGAAAGTGTTGTGGGTCCCAGTCTGAGAGTAGAAAATTCAAAAATAAACATGTTTTTCACACTTAGCATTTCCTCTAAGAGGTGCTGTGTAAAGAATTGATTTCCCAGAGTTCCTAATAGCGGTAAACACTATAGGCTGCTATCTGCCCCTCTTAGATTTTAACGCAGGTGTATTTAAGGGGTATAGAAATAAAACTCGCTATGTCCAATCTAAGCGTTTTTGAGTAAAAGCTCATAAACCAGTAACAAGAAATTGACTGGCTACTGTAATGAAAATGTATCTTTATATTAATAAGCATTCATTAAACTCTTAGTTTAAGGTATAGTGATTAAAATATATTGCAGGTTTCAATAGTCTTATTAACTAAAATGTTTCGGACACACATAGCTAGTTTTGTTTCTCAATCAAAGATTTGGCGCACTTTGTTTCTATCAAAATTGGACACGGCCGGTTTTGAAAACAAAGTTATATGAAATAAGGAAAACACTTTATTATAAAAAAATATAAATAAAAACAGAACATAAATTTAATTTTATAAAACAAAACAACAAATATTGCATATTAATAAGGAAGTACAACTATATACTTTTTAAACAGTCGTTTCTGCTTCTATCTTTGTTCACACAGGCTGTCTTCCACTTGTTCATCTCCTGGGGCTGGATTCCCCAACTGTGAAAAATTTACCAATGAACACGAATCGAAAAACTCACAGTGAGCGCAAGTATACACTTTTCAATTTCAAGCGATTCCGTAAGTAGCCGTGTAGGGTAAAGTGGGGAGATATGGCGCACCTTTTTTGAAAGTTGAAAAAGAACTTATAGAAAAAACGTTTTTTAATTCTGCTCGAGATCAAAAACATAATAGCTAACATAGAAGCTTTTCCTACTAATACGAACAAAGAAAACTTAATTCAAAGTATGTTTTAAACTCACACCATCTCACCCTGCCCATTGGGTGATATGGTTTAGGTTGGATTTCATGCATTGGGTGATATGGCTCGGATTAAATTTGGCTTGTAAGCTTACCACAATTATTGCATTTGCTAGCAAAATTGGAACAGTAGTCGTGGAACCAGCGCCGACCACTGACTTATAACAATGGACTGAGCGATTTGCTATTTCATGTGGCACAAAAAATATTGTGTTTCTGTATATCACCGTTAGAGCACCCTTTAAAACGATTACATAAAAAACATGTAAAACTCAACCAATCAGATGAAATTTTACACCCGAAAAACGAATTAAATTAAAAAAATGTATTTTCTTGTGTCCAAGTGATATTTTAATCGTTTATAAGGAATTAAACTCATTCCGACTTTAATTTTCAAAATTTATTCTTAACTGAATCCTGCTTATGGGCAAAAGAGACGGAGCATGGTAAACACAATCTTTACCTTATTCCTTCTGAAGTGATTGCATCTGTAGCCAACATAAAAACATCAAATGGCATAAGCAAATGTTCCCGAATGCAATATTTTGTGTTGGTAGCTCCAACTCTGCCATAGGGCGAAAGAGAGAACTATAAAACTTGTGCCATGCTTTCCTATAGGAAAATGGCAATACGCTCAGTCCATTGTTATAAGTCAGTGGCGCCGACACATTGTGCACGAAATCCAATCGTTCTTTTTCTTAGTACTATAATAATTCTCACTACACCCAATACAACAATCCAAGTCAAAATCTTCAGATTCATCAGAAGTATCGTTGAGATATACATATGTTTACGTTTTCTCTATCAGATGATTCCGGCGTTATCTGCTTACGTTTTCTTTTATTTTTTTAATTGGAATATTTTGCTTCTCTGTCTTATTTGTAAGTTTGTGCCTTTCCCTCTCTTTGGTTTTTTTCTTTTTGTCTGTGTTCCACCTTTTCCTTCTTTATCGATGCAATTGTTTTTTGAATAACGTAGGTGGTCGAAGTTAAAACATTTGCAAACTGCTTTTCTCTTTTGCGGGAAGTGCTAACATTTGAAGATTTAGGAATTGGCGATATTTTTGAAAGAATTTTTCCAGGTGAAATTGTCGACGATGTGTTTCTAGGTGTTACTTCATTCGATGGTCCAAGAAATAGTGATATTTCTTCCAACACTCTTCTAGATGACAATTCAGAAGTTGGGGTCTGTAACGGTTCGTTCATATAATTTTGATCAAGTAAAGTGTTGTTGCTTCCAATCAGGTTTGGGAGAGCGCTCGTGGCATTGAGTTCAAGTGGGTGATCTACGCACTCACGGTTATCAGTAGAAATTTCCACTGTATCTGAAGCTTCCAAGTCTTCGGGCAATAAATATGCGTAGTCTGGTATAGCTTGAGTATTAAATGGGTAAATACCAGTTGCACAAAAACCTGACACAGCATTCTTTACTGTTGCTGAATTTATCCAAGCGAAGTACAATAGCTGTCCGAAGACTAAACGATTAATCTTTCTATTTGGGTTGTTCCGTATATAGTTGTTGTAAGCAGTGTCGTAATGGTTTTTCAAAGATTTAAAACAGGATCTGTCCAAGGGTTGCAGAAATTGAGTGGTATGACTCGGTAGACAAAACAAGATTATATCGTTAGAAATAGCATATTCTAACATCTCTACATTGTTGCAGTGGGAAGCATGCCCATCCAGGATAAGCAGCACTTTTCCGTGGGGCTTACGAAGTACAAAGGTGTACTTCATCCAGTCGAAGAATATGCTTGAGTTCACATAACCAGACTTAACATTCATATAAATGTCTGTACTAGGCTTATCAATAAGGTCAAGCTTGGTTAATATTTTTTCCAGCATATTAAAATAGCTTAATACATCGCGCTTACACATACCCTAGGATCGGGACAAAGATACTCCTTCGGATTTTCTTATGGTCAGGTCTGGATGTCTATTAAGAAAAAGCCTCAACCAATTGTCGCCAGCTAACTGTTTTGTTTTATTAAATCGGTGAGGGATATTCATCGTTTCGGCTAGATTGAAGGCCATCCCTTTCACTATTTGTCTTGTCGGGTCGAAGCCATGCTGTTGTAACTTTTTTATTTTCGCTACTATTTTGCTTTCTACAGCATCACTTAAACTTGGTGATGGACCTAACTTCCCTTTTTTTAACTGATTATTTTTCAATTTCCATCGTAAGGTGGTAGCAGGTACATTAAAATTTCGTGAAGCCTCATTAATACCCATCTCTTTCATTTTTATCGCATGTATAGCCTCTTAAAGACTTCCTCAGTCCATCCGCCTCTTATGGATCCTCCCTTCCTTTTATAAAATGTTGACATATTCTGTTATAATAGACATTGCTGGTTTAAAAGTCAAGTTTACTCACGGAAAAATTACAAATTAGAGAGCGAAATGTGCCATCTCACCCAAAAAATTTTGCGCCATTTAACCCAAAACGTTAAGGGGAGACGGCGCACTTTCAATTATTGATTTAACGTTAATTTATTAACTTTTTCAGATCTTAGATTTTCTTTTTCCAATATAAATTACTGGAATAGAATACTATCCTTAAAAAAATATAACTCACCAAAAAATCTTTTTCCAAGAAAATGAAACACTGAAAAATTTTTCACCAGAAAAAAAACTGAGACTGCGTTAACACAGAAAATTTTTTGTCAAAAGCCAGCCGCGACTACTCACGTCGGTGGATACTCAACAACTGAACGGTTGATGCATACGCAGGCTTTATGTTCCACACTGGAACGAAAATATCAGAGCGCGCCATCTCACCCGCTGCGCCATATCTCCCCAATTTACCCTACACTTAAGTGCTGAATGAAAATTTTTCTGTGCTGAATGAGTTTTAAATTTCTGTTTAAAACTATCAGTGAGTAAATAGTCTTTTTTAAAAAAGTTAAGTTTAGTTATAACAAATGAGTATGAATTCGCTAGTATTAAGGCGAAGAGAAAGGTAAAGATAAATTCAAAAATTTATTATATTCGAAAATTTGTAAACATTCTGGACAGAATTTGATCATAGTAAGAAGGAAGGTAAGGGATTCCGAAAATCTTTTTGAAACAATATCTGTGTACAATTTTTAGACAAAATCAAGCCGTTATTTTATACAACGGATCGTAATTCTGGAATTCTAGTACAGTTTTTAATTCTGTTCTACGATTCGCTTTTTACAGTGCGGATCCAGTACTTTTTGGGAAAAGGACGTTGTGGAAAACGATGATAACTTCTTCAAAGAAAATTTTAGGATATCTCGTAAGGCCTTTAGTATTTTATGTGAAGAATTAAAAGGTATTGGCAGAAGCGACACTAAATTCAGAAAATCGATTCCATTGCCAAAAAGAATTGCAATTGCAATGTACGCATTGGGATCATCCGCAGAATATAGGAGTGTTGCTAATATTTTTGGTGTGGGAAAATCAACCGTTTGCTATATCCTGAAAAGTTTCTGCCAAGAAGTTTGGAGAAAATTGCAGCCCCAATATTTAAGTGGGCAGTTTCTTAATGAAGAAAAAATAAAAGAGTGCGTTGACGGTTTCAAACAATTAGGGTTCCCTCAGTGCTTTGGTGCCATAGGTAAACTAGAGAATGACATATGGTAGTGATCTGAGGAGCCTTATCAAATTTTATAATATTTTTGTAATCCTTTAGATGGTTGCCATATTGAAGTACGACCCAATGCAGAAGATGCTGTTGACTATTTCAACTATAAAGGATGGTATTCAACAGTTTTACTAGCTTTGGTTGATTACAGGTAAGAATTACTAATAAAAGAAAATACGGGCACTGAAGTTACTTATTTTAATTAATATACAGATTTTTGTATGTGAATGTCGGCAGCCCTGGGCGTTGCAATGACTCTCAAATATTTGAGAGTTCCGCATTGAAAAGACATTTGCAGAACCCAATCCTCAAACAAATGGCAACGCAAATATATGGAGTGAACGTACCAGTTCTTATAATTGGAGATTCCGCCTTTCGGTTTACCGACATCATGATGAAACCCTATCCATACAGTATAGCAGCAACCGAAATGGAAAAGAATTTTAATTATGCTCTATCAAAATGCCGAAGAGTAGTTGAGAATGCCTTTGGGCATTTAAAAGCTCGATTTAGGAGAATCGGAAAGGGGTTGGATAATCAAATTGAGAATACTGCTGGAATAATAAAGTGTTGTTGTGTATTACACAACTACTTGAATGAGCATAACGAGAGCATTAACAACCAGTGGTTTCAGAATCTGGAACATGAAAAAAAAGCAGGCAGACAGCAGCCGCAGCATAATACCACCATCACTGACCATGATCCCAGTGCAGAAATGATTCGAAAAGCAATTACGAATTATTTAGGTAAGAAAACATAGCACTCAATTCAGATTTTAATTTTTATTTTAATGAAAACAAACTACTTAGAGCCTAATAATTTGACAATAGCTTTCTGAAATTCTTTCGCGTCTTTTGTCATCTCTTGCAACAGGTCATTTCTCTGCTACTCAATTATTAGGAATTTCTCATCTATATTTCTTACATGTTGCAATTCTTGTTCTATATTTACATTGGTTTTTTTAAACTCTTTCAATATCTCCTGTTGAACATTGTTGATTCTTTTCCTTTTTCCAGCATTGTCTTCAGAAACATTGGATGATGAGGCAACTACTGGCGGTGGGGTTTCAGATGATGACGATGCATCCATAAATGATGATGGGAATACATATTCCGATGGTTCTGGTTCGAGGACCTCGTAATCCGTTGGCGATAATATTTGAGAGCTTCTATCTGGAAATAAATAATGAAATAATAAATTTGCAATCGTAAATATAGTATAATTTTTACTGTACCTTCCATGATGCTGTCCTCTATCAGCGTGTCCACATTATTAATTTTTAATTTACCAAGGATCTCATGCACTTTAAAGTACAGGGGCCATTCCGAGGGCGATCCTCCTGAGGAACCTATTTTTCCTTTCTCTTTCCTGAAAAACAAAAACTATGTTGACTTCTGCTATGCAATTACAGTGACGGTTTTAATTAGTGAAACTTACCTGTACCTACTGGTTAGATTGTGTATTTTGATTTTGATTTCTTCCGTAGAAAAGAAGCTGCTCCTTTTCTCCATCTCGGCCTTCATCTCCCGAAATACGTGGCTATTTTTTCTTTGATCACGTAACTGGTCAATTTTATCGGCCCACAAATCGACCAATATTTCGTCCTCTTTCGTGGACCAAAAAGTTTTCTTTTTATATTTACGCTTAGCATCCATTCTCTCTTTTTTAAAACGAATGAAGTGTCAGTTCTACATCAACGTCTTGTCAAAGTCATTTGCTGAATTTTGCTGAATATTAGAAATGGGTGCGTTCGTTACATTTATCGTGATTTCGATGGTAATTTCCACAAAATCATCTCGAAATGAGGTGATTTCGAAATCATCTCAATGTATGGGAAATTACATGATTTTGTAGGTGATTTCGACAAATCTTCCAAAATCACGTAATTTCGGTGTAGTGAAAACGCCCTATTAAATGGCTGTTTGAAACTATCAGTGGGAAAATAGTCTTTTTTAAAAAAAGGTAAGTTTAGTCATAACAAATGAGTATGAATTCGCTAGTATTAAAGCAAAGAGAAAGGTAAAGATAAATTCAAAAATTTATTATATTCGAAAATTTGTAAACATTCTGGACAGAATTTGATCATAGTAAGAAGGAAGGTAAGGGATTCCGAAAATCTTTTTGAAACAATATCTGAGGAACGATTTGTTGAATTGTAACGGTTTCCAATACATCTATGTGTACAATTTTTAGACAAAATCAAGCCGTTATTTTATACAACGGATCGTAATTCTGGAATTCTAGTACATTTGAGATTCCTATGTTCATTGCGTTTTTTTGCTACGGGAAGTTTTCAACGAGCGATAGGGCAGGATTTTATGTGTTGCATGTCGCAAACGTCTGTGAGCCGAGGCATACATGAAGTTGCAGACATTATCAATGAAGTCTCTAATCAGTATGTTTACTTTCCTGGGCAGCAAGAAGAAAGTGCCATCCAACAGGACTTTTACCAACTAGCATCGTTCCCGGGAATTGTGGGTCTAATTGATGAAAGTCACATCAAAATTAATTCCCCAAGCAGCGACAAAGCCGCAAAGGCGGTCACTTAATAAATGTCCTAATAGCCCGCGATTTTAATTACGTCATTCGTTATGCCAATGCAAAGTTTCCAGGAACATCGCATAACGCTTATATATGGCGCCGTTCTACATTACAGGAAACAGGAAACATTCTCGTGGAGAACGAAATTTGGCTTTTGGGAGATAGTGGATTCCCTCTTCAACCCTGGCTAATTACACCTATTAATTCATTGTCTAATCAAGTAGAAGAACGGTTTAATATTGCCCATAAAAAACACGTTGTAATGTAGAACGTTGTATTGGACCCTTTAAAAAGTATATTCCCGTGTTTATCGAAAGACAGAGTACTATGTTATGATCCTGCAAAAGCAGGACGAATTATTAATGCCTGTATTGTTTTACATAATGTCTTGGTAAAAGCGAACGTATCAATGCTTGAACTAACGCAGGAAGCTTAAAATAAACCGGTGCAGGATATCGTGTAGCTATGTGTCCAAACGGGAGACTAGCCACGAATCGTTGCGACGGAGTCGTGGTGCACCATTTTTATCCACCCCGCGCCCTGTTAGTTTATCCACGGGACGTCCGTCAGGTCTGGTACTAAAGGATTTCATTCAATACGAATTGCAGGTGGGTCTATTTTGTTTAGAAAGTTGCTAATATATGTGGGGTCGGACTTCTGATGAATGTCCGCCGGAATCGAGATGTGGTGAATTTTATTAAAATATGTATGCAAAAAAATGTATATTAAGTTGAATAATATTAAATTAAATGTGTGCAACGCGGCGGTAATCTGCAAAACGTCTGTGCTATTATTACTCAATGACGTCTGATGGTACGCAACAAACCAGAGAAGGATTTTGGGAAGAAATCTGTTGTGTTATATTACCAAAGCTTATGAACCGTCTTCATTGTTCCTGGTGAGATCAGGGGGTTCTTTCTTTGGTGCATATATGAGTATATGACTATGTCCGTTGTATAAAAAATGTATATTCTTGGAATATAAATGATCTGTGCTTGAGAAGATGAATTCGGTATGTTACGTCCCGGAAAATGTAACATTTATGGGTAGTGGGGCGTTCTTCGACGGTACTAGGAAGGCCAGATGTTTGTTAGTGTTGTTAGTGTTAGTATAGATAAGAAGGATGATTGGGGATGCCGTGCAGGCTAACTATTAGCTATACCGTACGACGTGTCATTCCAGCCACGGAAATCTTCAGTGGTGTTCCTAATACTATATGCGGAGTGGGTTTGTGTACCCGTTATGTGTTCTAGAACACGAAGTTTGTGCTGTGCAAATTTCCCTATTTTTAAGCTATTTCATCGGGTTATAGTGGTTAATTTTTGTGCGTGTATTTCCTATAATAGATAATAGTGCTGACCTTGCATTATGGTTAGAATGTTAGAAATATGTGAATGAGTATCATATGGATTCACAGGTGTTTTTGAGGGGTAATAGTGCGTGGTATCTCGGTAAGTATGCTTAAGTATTAAAAATCTTATAATATCTTATAAAAATCAAATGAAATGTAATATTGTATTTTGAGTTCAATACTGTGGATATCCGTTTAGAATATGCTCACAGGTTGTTTCTGACCAAAAATTCCTTCTAATTTAGCTTGCCTTGAGTTTACTGTTTTTACAAAAAATTTTATTTCTGAAGTGTCAAAAGGTGCCGTGATTTGATCATTTTCAATTTATAATTTGGTATCGAGTTCGGATAATTATGTATACTACCGATTCTGATGGACCACATTGTTATGAGGGCCTTTTTCAAATATTGTTGTATGGGATTGCTGTGGATGATTTATAAGGTAAAAGCAGGACGAATTATTAATGCCTGTGTTGTTTTACATAATGTCTTGGTAAAATCGAACGTACCACTGCTTGAACTAACAGAGGAAGCTTATGAGCAAACTAATGAAGATCATATTATGATTGACGATGAAACCGGTGATAATAACTTATCAAAAGGAAGACGTGTTCGTCAAATAATTGTTGACAAAAACTTTACTTATTTTTAATATCTTTTGTTATATGGAAAAACAACCGTAAAAATTTATTGAAATAAATTATTATTATTATAATTTTTTTTCTTTTAACCCCAATTTTTTAATTTTTACATCCAATTTATTTTTCTTAATTCTAGCCAGGACTTGCGCCACTCTTCTTCAGCCTCGAAATTTCTTTGTTGCAATTCGTAATTCTTTTTTTATATACAACAATTTTTCTTCCTCTATTTTAACTAGCTTTTCCTCCATTGTCGGCTTTTTCCCAGAAGGTTGGCGCTACCTTTTCCTGGTAGCCGTTACATTTGTTGGTTGAAATGCCTCGGTGGCGGGGGGGGGGGGGGGTTTCCTGAGCTCTCACCTGCTGGTGTTTCCTCTAGAAGCCATTCCTCAACCAAATATTTTAAAATATAAATAACATGTGCTTTTCAATAGAAATAAAATGTTTGAAAAAAGCTATTAGCAATACTTACATCCGCGGTATTAAACAACTCTTCTACTTTTTCGTTACCATGGACAACAGCTGGGATCATAAGCTGGAGCACTCCTTTTTCAAAATCCGTTAGGGGTTTAATTTTTTTGGGAAGATTCACCCAACTTCTCTCAAAAGCCGCTTTGAGAAGCGCATGTCTTTCCTTAACATGAATTCTAAAATATAAAAACAAAATATTTAATTACGAGTATACCGAAGTAATTTCAAAAATCTCACTCAGTTTTGATCGAGCCAAAACTTTTTCCACTTAAGTCCATCCTTAATAACTCCCCCTAAACTATTTAGTTTATCTGCTAATTCAGACCATTTTCTAGCGCTTGTATGGGCTCCATCAATCGATTCGAATCTGAAATGGAAAATTTGTAATTTCAAAAATTAAAAATAAATTAGAATAAAATTATCAAAATGCCATTAACATATTGTTATAAATTTCTGTAATTTCTTGTTAAAAGAAAAAGAGAAAAAAAAAATCTCACCTGTCGTTGACAAATTCTACGTTAATTTCCATAAAATTAACTAGAAATTCTTTTTGTTCGTCGCTTGCTTTTTTCGCCTTAATTGCAGTCATTTTTTCTACAAATTTTAAAATAATATTAAGAAATAATATAACAAGTAATTTTGAAAATAACGTTCGACAAAAACTCACGGTTCAATGTACTTACCTCTTCAAAATTCACGAACAAAATGCCCGTCCCGTGAGAAAATATCAGTTAAAGTGTACACAATTTTGACAGAAAAACTCATTTCCACTTTTGCGGAATCGGAACAAGGTTGTGTACAGAAAATTTTGTGTACACGCGAACACTCATAGTTGCGGAATCCAGCCCCTGCTCCTTCAACTTCAACTATTTTATCTTCTGTTCCTTCATTGTCAACGACGCGACGTTCTTATAGTATTGTAACGATTCGTCTTCTCTCCAATTCTCTCCAAAATGTTTTAACCTTTATATTTGATTGGAGCTCACTTTTTCTCGTTCCTGAACAAGATTTCCATCTTTATACCATAAATGAAATCTATAGGGTATACTAAGTTTGTCATTCCGTTTGTAACACCTGGAAATAATGATCGTAGAGCAAAATACATTAGAACACCCACGCATAATATTAAAAGTTATTTTGATTTTTGCATGTCCGTCCGTCTGTGCGCACGATAACTCGAGAACGCGTATACTTAGAGAGCAGAAATTTTGTACAGACTTAAAAAAACAAGTAAAATTAAGTTATTAAGTTCAAAAATGAGACAAATCGGGCAACTCCTTCGTGGGGTTGCCACACAAAAATTTCGTTTTCCACTATATATATGGACACTACCTGAGAACGCGTCGACGTAGAGAGCTGAAATTTGGTACATGGTGTTTTAATTGTACTAGCAAAAAAAAATTTCAAAAATGGACTAAATCGGGAAAATCCATCTTGCTGTTGCCATATAAAAATTATAGATTTTTTACGTATACTTTGAAAACGATCAGTCCAAGACATTTTTATTGTACTAAAAACTTCTTCAGAATATGAAATTCTATAAAATTGGTTATAATAATTTTTTCTGTGCGACAAACCGTTCTAGAAATGTATGCGAAAAATCACTTCAAAAGTTCAATTTGCATAGATTGGTGACCTTACGAAATTTTTTACAGGAATTCATCTAGGGTATCATAAGAATTGGTCCTAGACCAATTCTAGCTTTTTCACTTATTTAAAAATGCCTTTAAATTGACCGACATCAGTCCTGTAGTTTGGCTCTCCACGGAGTACAATAGATCCAGAGTTAATCCTTTTAATAAACAAGCGTTTCGTCGGGTTAAATTTAAAATGCCAAGCAGAGGGTGATGTGAATATTGCCGAGGAAATTTCTTTCCAGTTGTAAATCTTTGTGTCTGTTCCATATCGAATAACTGCACCATGCGTTTTAAATATTTGTAAATATTCCACCGGATGAATGATAGTTTCCTTCCTTCTAATGACTTGTTCGATGCGACTGAAAATCAGATCAGGAAGGATAAACGAGTGTCCCACCACAGGAAAAATTAAAGTAACTAGTAAAATATTTCTGGGGGCATCATTAGAAAGCCAATAGGAGACCATCATCACTATTGCACAATTCTTATTTTGGCCTCCACAGCCGTCTGACACCAATTTCAACTCTTGGACGTTGCTTGGAGTTTGTGTATTGCAGAGACAATGATAGACTACAGAAGCTATTTCATTACTTCCCTTAGGTGCATCTGTTGCATTCCAAACATACTGGAAAACATTCTGTTTAGTTAGATCATCCTTAGAGGTCCCACAACATATCGTAAAATTATAGTAATATAACTCTCGTAAATAATAAGCTGCCTGATCCGATACCTTAGGCAATATTACATTTTTTTGACTGTCATAAGAAAACATAATACAGTTATCTCATTGTTCTCCTAGGATATTGTAAAAAGCCGCTACCCTAAGCTGATGAATTCTTTTTTCCATTATTGATTGGGTTTTTTCAATTCCAGTTTTTGCGCACTTAATTTTTTCTTTTAATGCAATACAATAAGAACATACATCTGTACACTCATAGAAAAAAAGTAGGTAAAATTGAACAAAATCGTTGGTAAAATATGCTCCAACCAAGAAAGTTGGTATTCTTTAACTAACAAAAATAGTCAATCTTCATACACAAAAAATTGAACAAAAAAACTATACTATTTTTGTCGGTTTACTTTCTAATATATTTTTCAACTAACTATTTTTTAGTTGACTTACTGCCAATAATTTTACATATACAATTTTGTTTATAGGCTAACCATTTTAACAGTTGATGCACATTTTCAAATTTTTTATTACTTACAAAATTGTCAGTGTACTATTTTGTTGCCAAATAAATATTTTCATAGTTACATGACTATGAAATTATTAAATATAATTTTAATGTCAAAAGAAACTGTATTTCGAAAGTGTGCACTAATGAAACTTAAGCACTGAACAGACGATTATAATTAATGTTTTTTTAAAACATAGTTATTGTAATATTTCGCTGATTATGTTTACGCTGCAAAAAATAAGTTTTATAAACAAATTTAAAATCATATCATTAACAAAGGAAAGAAAAATGAATTCAATAAAGTTTTATTCAATATTAAAGTATAAAGTTAATACATGTACATCGTATTTAAGAAAAAGCCAACTTCAAAATTATGTCTTAAAACAACAAAATTTGTTTCAGTAATCAGAAATATTTGGGTTTTAAATATTTTTATATTTTGATTTAATATTCCTTTAACAATTTTTTTAAAACTTTGCCACTTCTCGAAAAGCCCATAAGATGCTGGATAAAAATGCGAAAATCTTCGTCTATCTGTAGTAAGTTTAGATACATAAAAATATAGTATTTATTGCATGTCAAGAAACTTATCAAATTATGCCCCAAAGAATGAGAGAAATGTGGCCAATTCTTTAAGATTATACCTTTTTAATTGATAAAAAAAATCTCAGTTGTTCTTTTTTTAAATGTTACGTTCCAATATTTTTGTACTTCAGTCCATGATGAATTATTTATATGCAGCCAAGCACATGCCTTATCAATTTCTAAAAAAAAGGAAGAATACTGTATATCGAATCCAATACCTTTAGAGCTTTCGATATTCTTTACTTCTGCGGTTGATAAGAAGCTTGAATGCCTTGGTTGGTTTTTGCTTTGTAATATTCCAGATTTTCGAAGCAGTTTAGCGTTAAGTGTTTGCTTGGAACCACTTTTCTTATAATATATAAGCTAAATAAAAAAAGATGGAAAATAAAAATCCTGAGATTCAAAACAATAAGAAAATTAAACATATTTTACGAATAACATTATTCGTAATTACTGGAAGACGATTCAGCAAAATTACATTTTTCATTATGACATACCCGATCATCCTTAAATATTATTTCTCTCTTCTCTGCAAAGTAAAAGTCACAAATCCATGTAATCGAAACTATGGTTCACACATGCAAAATTCCAGAATATTATTGCCATAATTTCATTAATAAATTTGCGCCTTGGATTTTTTTTTTTTCATAGGTACTAAAATGTTTTAAATTTACCTTTGAAGTGTTCATATAAGATCTCAAATCCCCAAATTCTTAATAAATTATATATAGCTCTCTTTCTTGCTCATTCAAAATTTCATCTAAATTGAACAGTTCTACTTCGATACCTCCTCTACATTTCCATTTTCAAAATATTTGTTACTATTTCCACAAATGAGTCCATTAAAAAGAATATAAAGATACTATAAAAATTTCACTTTGTTTATTTAAATGTTTATAAAGTAAAACAATACAACACTATCACTTTTATTTTCACCTTTATTGACTTTACCTACTCTTAATCGATGTCTTTATTTCACATGCGGCACATTTGAAACTCAACCGAAAAATTTAGGTTGAATTGATCCGACAACAAAAAGTTGAACAATAGTTTCTTAACTACAAAGTTGGTTACTTATTTAGTGTGTGTTGGGCTATTTGACGCAACTACCGTTAGCTTGAAAGCAGGCAACAATAGAGAATCCATAGTACAGTAACAATTTTTTCTGCAAAATTCCTTATTAAATGTATTGAACAATGATTGTAGTCAGTTAACCAATAATTCTGATTATTTCTGTGCCACACAATTTGAGTTTAAATTTTAATTAACCCACACACAGATATTTCAGAAATAACAATTTTACTTGGTTAAAATTAATCAACGACAATAGTAAAATTTTTACAGATTCACGAAGATTTGTACTGACTGGTTTTTTAACAATTTTTTCGTTTAAATTTTACCAACTTTTTTTTTCTGAGTAGCCGATGCCGGCTACGTCGTCATTATAATGCTTCCAGATTTTGCTAATATTTAATTCGCTAGACATGCATTGCCGGCTAATAGTGGGTATCTATCTGTTTCAACTGCTCAATAAAAATTTTCATAGCCATTTTCTTTGTTAAAAATTTGTCGGCATAACGGTCACCTCCTCTCTTTCCAACGGAAGGTAATCCTGTTTTTAGATGTGCCTTCGAAATTCGTTGAATCCTATCTTTGTTTGCACACTGGAACTATTGAGCTTGTTCGTTCAGTAGGCATTTGGAAACCACTTTTAACGAAGTATTTAATACTGCATTGCTTCTTGCTTTCTTGACTCTGAGGATCCTTTCTTGATCTTGGCCTTTTTTAGAAATAGAGCCTTTGTATATTTTAAGATGAAATTATCTTTTGTAATTATATTACGAACATTGTAAAATGATGCATAAAAATGTTGAATATCCCGGTATTTAAGCGTCTTACATTGGAAAGCGCCCTTCCAATGATTGCAAGTGGGTGCTGTTGGCCTTTCATTTCTGGAATATCTTTAAGAGTTTCAATAATTAAAATGACATCATGTTATGGAACTATGATGAGTGATTGACATCGGACGTAAAGTCCCGACTGCCAGCATGAGCTGATAGATCACTCGGCGGACAGCGTTGATGGCAGGGCGGAACGTTAGCTCGCCTCGGCTATTGGCGGAAAGTGTGGGGAGGTTCCACGAAAAACCTGCCGCTGCCGCCTGCCATAATCAAAAAAAATCTCGTGCCTTTAACCAAAACGCCGGCACACATTCAGTCCTGAAGGGACCTTTACGTCACTTACCTATATCCATATTGAAGGCGCAGATGGTCTGCCTTTCTGAATGCCATGCCCCATTTTCAGAGTCCGGACCTAGACGACCTTCATGTGAGATGGCTCCGGGAAAGTGGAAGGAGAAATAAAAGCGTTCAGTACTTCATTTACGTTATAATTGCGATTGCTAGACTATTATTCGTGTTCAAGACATAAGAACTTTTCAAAAAAAAAAATATACACCTAATCGTGGATTCATTCTAACAAATAAATGTTAAATTAAAGTTAATTCTAATGAAATTATTATGAATTGAAGGTATATTCCTTATCTTTTAAATAATCTGTCCACTTGATATATTGAACGTTGAACTAATTATTTTATATCGTTTATTGTCATGACGGTGATGACGATTTGTTTAAATTTCTACATTGGAAGCTTATAAGCAGCTTATAGGAATCTATTCAAATTTTTTAAATAAAATGAAATTGTTTGTTTTTATATAAACTCATTTGTTGGGAAAAATTAATTTCAGTTATTTTGGTAAGCAAATATATGTATTAGGTACCTATCTAAAATTTTTGGCCAACAATTTTATTACTTTGAGGGAAATAATACATTAGATTTTCCCTTTCGAGGGAAAACATTAACCAACAGTTAAAGTACTATGTGACTACGGTTGCTTAGGATTCAAGCTTCTCTTTTACACGCAGTCCTATTTTCCACAGAAATCTTATGTTACCTTAAGCAGAGCGTATGAATCAAGTTCGAAAACGTTATAGTTTAAGGGCAGTTATGTACTGTTTGCAAAAAAAAAAAGCGAATAATAAATTTATGCAAATTAATATACCCTACCTACACGTCACAGTTACGGTTGTAAAAATTACCTTATTTCAACTACATACAAAGCATTATTTGTAAATTAATCCAGGCTGACTTTCAAATAACTATCTTAAAAATTAATTAATAAAATTTGATTTTTTTGATAAAATTTCGGGCAACTATAGCCTACAACCTTTTCTCACATTTTTACGTTAATCATTGCGTTCTTATCTATTTACTTTTTTCATTGATAGGGAAACTAATTTCAACTCTTATCCCTTTTTTTCTAATTATGTATTTATATTATAATCTAAACTCTTTACGTACATACCAAACACAATCTGCAAAACGGTTGACTGGAAAAATTTAAGTAGGTACTGCATCCACTGACCTGTCAGTTACTGCACGATGTTGCGTATCTTTTAGATTTTGCCATATCTAAGAAACTGCATGCAATTTAATTAAATGCTGGTCACCTATAACATTTTCGTTTGTCTAACCAGTCTCACTCATACTGTAATAGCATCCTAATTCGGTGGGGTACCCATTTTATGGGTCTGTAAGGACGGGATGCTGTCCAACTTTGCTATCATAATTAATAATCGAATATGTCTGCTATTTTGTCTTGCTATTTTCATGATCTATTTCTAAGCTGTTTAATGTCGGAATGTCCAGCGTTGTACATTGTTTTAAGCAGGGGCTTACAAATAAATGCTCTTTGCATTTGAAGAGTCGACGGATTGACGACACGTTTATATGGTATCTGTTATCTCCGACTTCTTGGTAATCGCACCAGATCTATTTTTCAGAACTCAGCCGACAATTGCTATTTGCTCCACGTAATGCCAAATAGCCGCAGTTAAATACATCGGTAAATTCCTTAGTTATACTTCTTCAGCATTATGATACTGCAATTTATTTTGCGGATCTGTATATGTACAATCCATTTAAACCCAAATGACGGCATGCTCTTTTTTGCTGGACGAAAAGGTGGCGGATTACATTATTGTTACTAGAAAAATATTTTATCTATTGAAATTTTGTTATTAGGAATGAAAAAAAAAATTTCTAAATTTACGTGCGGGGTTAAATTATTCGCCGATGTTTTAGAAAGTAATTTCTCGTGAGCTCCTGTTTCCACGTCTTTTTGGATTTCACGGTTTGACAAGACAGATCGGTTGTCTTCTTCTTCTCCGCTGACAGGTACGAGCTTTTTCGAGCTAGGGAGCGTGTGCACTGTCGGTATGGCAGCCGCCCGGCATACGTGCTGCAGTAATTCTCCGTGTAGCATGTTGCTATATGCAGTACGCTACGACCATAACAATCATCTAATTAATATATAAATGTTAACCTTTCCCTTTTCTTTAGATTTTGTTCCATTTTTCAGGATTCCTTTCGCGCTTTCTTCCCTTTCCTGGAGTATATCCAATTTCTTCTTGATCCATTGAAAAAAATTTACAAATTTATTGACGCAGAATCACAACCGCGTCTTTTAAAGCAGCCGGGCCAACTAACTACACGATACAATATTGATGCGTCCATTTTTCAGGATTCCTTTTGCGCTTTCTTCCCTTTCCTGGAGTATATCCAATTTCTTCTTCATCCATTGAAAAAAATTTACAAATTTATTGACGCAGAATCACAACCGCGTCTTTTAAAGCAGCCGGGCCAACTGACTACACGATACAATATTGATGCGTCAGATGCAAATAATGGGTTTTTACCGGTACCTGGACATAGCTAGTTTTGAAATGAAATGTTCGTATAGTCATTGCTAAAATAAGAAAGAGACAAGTTTTGCGACTAATTGGACGTGGCAAGCTATGTGTCTCACTTTTGTTGGACATGGGAGGGGTTTTGAAAATTACTCAAGATTTCAAACTGATTTTACTTTGGGTTAAAATTATTTTTCAGTTTTCTCATCAAACACATATGTTAAGACACGATTACGTGATTTAATTCCGCGGTGCTTAATCAATTTTGTCAAAATATGGACATAGAGGGTTTTATTTCTATACCCCTCATTTGGAAAATTTAGATTGAAGTCGTAGACAATCTAATAGATACAAAATAAGTTCGAAAACATGCGAAAATATTTTGTATTCTCTTAGTGTATAGATACTTACATGCTAAAATAAAAGTCATTATTTGACAGGTCTAGATATATTGATGATAGCACTTGGATAATTTTTACATTCAATTCGGACGAAAATTCCGGAATACATTGTGACACTAAATTATTATGTACTCTACTCTGTTCAACTATCAATTAAAAACTGAATATATACACAACATTTTTCAGAATTCACTCCGAAAGAGTGATGAAAGTGTCGGTGAATAATCATGATGAAAACGTCAATGAAATGTCCTTGACGAATAATGATCGATGAAAACATCAATGAATAATAACCGATGAAAAAATTGATGACAGTAGTTGTTCTATGCGGATTCTGGCTCACTTTGTTGAGCCTCCAGGATTTCGCCACAGATGGCGCCACCCTCGCTAGGTTGTGAAAATCCATACTAAATGTGGGTTTGTGTCTTGGATGTACTGGTTTATGTCTTGGATGTTGGGGATACGAGACCAATTTGGGGGATACGAGACCACTTTAAGCACTCTCCAGCATAGGGAAATAGCATAGGATTTCGATTTTGTTTCTGGAGTTCGCTTATTTTTCATCTCACACACGTAGCCTCTAAGTTGACATCAACTTTTCATCTCGAGTTTTGGGGGTACGAGATCACTTTCAGTTCTATATATTTGTGAAGGGGGTGGGAATCTTTATTGGTGGATTTGGTCTTGACTGCGCCCTAGCGGCATTAGCCGGTACTACCAGTATGTTCCGGTACTACGGTTTTCTTTGATAGATATGTGGTGCGCCTAAATGTAGGCTTTTGGTTTTGAACTAATATTAGTAATAATTAAAGTAAACGCTAGGAAATTTTTGTTCATGCCAATGGATTCTAGATGGTTGGGGTGGTGGTACTAGGAGGGGACGAAATTTTCATCAGAAATCCTCTACGGGCTCTGGTTTTCGAGATATTAGCGATTTTACCTTTTCAGATACAGTTAATATTATTAATAATTCACGCTACCTAGGATAGTTTTGTTCATGCCAATAGATTCTAGAAGGTGTTATAGGGGCGGAGGTTAGAGAGGTAACGACATTTTTATCGGAAATCCTCTACGGGCTACGGTTTTCGAGATATTAGCGATTTTACCTTTTTAGATATAGTAATAATTCAAGTTTTTTGCTCATGGGGGTGCTGCGTCTAAATGTAGGCTCTTTTATTACGAATAATGTAAACAAATTCACACAGCAGACGAGTAAAGTATACAAATTGAGCGATTTATGAAAGATTCCTAATTTCTTTAGCAGAAACCAACAACAACAACTGATATTAATCTGTCGTAGATGAGTAGTGGAAGTTATAATTGAAAAACAACTATAACGTAAGTTGTGGATTAAAAATCTTTTATAAACAAGAGTGATCATGCTATGATAATCGATATCTAAAAATAGATCACGGCTGCTTGGGATGGTAAGACACATGAAATCATTAGAAGTAATGGAAATTGAAGCATTAGAAAAGGTTGCCACGTGGCTGGTAATTTGATATCTTGCGTAAACAAATATAGCCGAGTAAAGCGACAAATTGAGCGATTAATGTTTTTTTTGTATCTAGGAGTTTGTATTGAAAAGTCTTTATGACGAATCGTTTTTTATTTTCAATAAAATTTCTGAATCAGTCCCACTGTTATGAGATTTGATTGACCCCGATATCATAGTTCACATGAAGCTGATAAGAATATAGTATGATAATTTTATCTTCATACTATTGGGCTGATCACATTATTTTCTTATCATTAGGTTGAGAGTGGGTTTAATTAAATGTTTTGATGAAAGAAGGTGGTGTTATGATATCAATGTAGTATGATATCTTGTCTTAGATGAGTAATGGAAGTTGTTTGGGAGCTGTGAGTAAGGAATAAAAACCTTATCAGCAACGTCGCTTCATATTTATCTCCCTAAATTATCATCCAAATTGTGTTATATGAAGGAGCAAAAAATTGAATGTAGACTGAGCCTTATATGAATATTCTTTGCTGCTTTCATCCGTAGGCTTTAGAAGGTTTGTAGTGTCCTTAGAGCTCATGTTGAAATTATTGCGTAATTAGCGTGCCAAGAAACATTGATCTGTTTGGGTAAAGAGCAAAATATCAATTGAAAAAACAAGTTATGAAACTACTATTTATATGTATTTGGCACATTGTCTTGACCTCTGACGTCACCTTAACCTTTGAAACCGAAAGTGTCTGCTCTTGGGTTCACTTGGATGATGAGTAGTGCAAGTTGTATGGGAGATTATAATTAGCTGTGAGTAAACTGTAAAGAAGAAGATTTCTGGTAACAGTATGTTCCATACATAATCTTACAGGTGGAAGAAAATTTTATAAGAATCTGGTAACTGCATTTCCTTATAAACCTGATAACATTTACAAATTTCCATTACTTATCTAAGTGAACATATCTACCTACATTCGCCCCGACCAGCTTCGCCTGATCTATTTTTAGATATATGATTACATGGTGCAATCTTGTTTATAAAAGACAGCTACAGATAAATATAATCAAATCTTTAATCCACAATTTAGGTTATAGTTGTTGTTGTTTTTCCGTTTTTCAGGTACTAATATTAATTACACCTGATGAGGTAAGATCGCTTATATCTCAAACCATAACCTGTGGAGAATTTCTGATGAAAATTTTACCCCCCTAGTACTAATACTATTGGCATGAACAAAAAAACTATCATAGGGTTAACTTGAATTATTGCTACTACTATTAATTATGCCCGAAAAGATAAGATCGCTAATATCTCGAAACCCATAGCGACTTTTCAACACACACACACACACACACACACACACACACACACACACACACACACACACACACACACACACACACACACACACACACACACACACCTACATCGAAAATTTAATTTCTATTACTTCATATTTCTTAACATCCCAAGCAACCTTGATCAATTTTTAGATATTGAATACATAGCATGATCACTCTTGTTTATAATATTTACAGCTACGATCTCCGAGATGACAAATAAGTGAACTCCAAAAATAAAATCGAAATCCTATGCTATTTCCCTATGCTGGAGAGTGCTGAAAGTGATCTCGTATCCCCAAAGTGATCTCGTATCCCCAAAACTCGAGATGAAAAATAAGCGAACTCCGGAAACAAAATCGGAATCCTATGCTATTTCCCTATGCTGGAGAGTGCTGAAAGTAATCTCATATCCCCAAGCCTGAGATGAACAACATATGTAGTACCGACTAATGCCGCTAGGGAACCTTGCTCAAGAAATGGTGCTTGCACTCCAAAGAGCAACTGTGACTTTTCAATACACGCACCCCTAGGGCCCAATAATAATAATAATTTGCTAAGAAAACATCAAGCCAAGGTGATATCATGTTGTGAAATTCGAATGCACTTGAAAACAACAAAACCAAGATGACGTCATGCTGATATCTAGAACTTCCCCGCTAATAAAAGAAAACTGCAAAACCAAGGCATGCTAGTAGTTCTGGCTAATGCCGCTAGGTAATCTTACTCAAGAAATGGCGAGCCCGTAGAGGATTTCTGATGAGAATTTCGTCCCCCCTCCCACCCTACACCACCTAGAATCCATTTCCATGAGCAAAAATAACTTGAATTATTAATACGCTAATATCTCGAAAACCGGAGCCCATATAGGATTTCTGATGAAAATTTCATTACCCCCCTCCCTATCCCATCTAGAATCCATTGGCATGAACAAAAATTTCCTAGCGTTTACTTTAATTATTACTAATATTAGTTCAAAACCAAAAGCCTACATTTAGGCGCACCACATATCTATCCAAGAAAACCGTAGTACCGGAACATACTGGTAGTACCGGCTAATGCCGCTAGGGCGCAGTCAAGACCAAATCCACCAATAAAGATTCCCACCCCCTTCACAAATATATAGAACTGAAAGTGATCTCGTACCCCCAAAACTCGAGATGAAAAGTTGATGTCAACTTAGAGGCTACGAGTCTGAGATGAAAAATAAGCGAACTCCAGAAACAAAATCGAAATCCTATGCTATTTCCCTATGCTGGAGAGTGCTTAAAGTGGTCTCGTATCCCCCAAAATGGGGTCGTATCCCCAACATCCAAGACATAAACCAGTACATCCAAGGCAAAAACCCACATTTAGTATGGATTTACACTACCTAGCGACGGTGGCACCATTTGTGGCGAAATCCTGGAAGCTAAAACAGTGCGCCAGAAACGCCATAGAACAACTACTAAATTGAGAAAATATTGTCGTAATGAAGTGCTTTATTTGCAAAAAATTCTTTACAGACTTTCCGTTTTTAATTAAACATTTAAGATTTCTTCACGGTTTAGGCACTTACAGCTCTTATTCATGCTGTAATGAAAACTGTTTCCAGCAATTCCAAAATATCAATTGCTTTAAAAAACATGTTAAAAGAAAACATTTGAAAAAAGTTTCTTCTATTGGCGAAAGTCTCATAAATTGAACCTGTGCAAAAGCCTTCTTTTTCTATCCCGGCGGGATATTCTATCTCCATCTCAATCTTTTCTAGTAGTCACAAAGTTTTTATTCAGATTCTAATTTCAAAACACAAGAAATCGAAATTTTAACTTGCATTAAAAATAAATCTTCTGTTTTTGACCTAAGTGACTCTCTCAAACCTATGCATAAAAAAGCAGTAGAATTATGTATACATTTTCACAGTTATAATAATTTGACATTCAAAAATGTTTCAAGCATCAAAAAAATTATTAAAACAAACATAATTTAGCCAATTATAATGTCACTATAAATGTTTATAACTGAGAAAATAACAGATACATGTCTTTGCTCTGAGATTAATAGATTGCTTTTGACTTTTAAAGAGCCCTTCGAACTTTTCAAAACTAATTATCTGTTAAATAACTGGATGCTGAAGGAGTGTTCTGCCAGCTTTTTAGCGATACACACAAAATATATGACCAAATCAATGAATTCTGTGAGAAAATGAACTGAATATTCGAGGGAAAAGTTAAAGAGTCCAAGAGCCGTTTACTTTATGATCGCATGAAAAGCGAAAGCACTTCATTAACAGAGAGTAAGATTCTTCATACTTTTTAATTAAACTGGAATATTACTAAATTTTTCTTACTTTTATAGATGGAAAACGTGTTACAGCACTATTCATCCTACATGCTGTATTAGTTCCTACTTCTAAGAGCATTAAAAAAGACTCTGAAGTGAAAAGAAACGTTATCAAGCTCACAATTGCGGATTCACAAAACGCCTTTTTATTCTGTACTGAAACGGTAATTGAATTAGAAGATCACATCAGATATTTACAAAATAAAGGCCAAAACATTCAACGCTTCATTATTGTAATTAGGGACGTTTTGGACCCCAAAGAAATATTATTATATTTTGATGAAAAGAAATTTAAATTCTTCAGCATTGTAAAAGCTATTGACATTTGTTTTAATGCCATTCAATTATTTAATTTAAGTTACCCAGAACCATGTATAGCCGTATGACTTTTCATACAACATTTCTTTTATAATATATTTTACAAAAAAGATGCAACATTTATTTCCGTAAAATTACTGGAAAATATTTTAATAAAGAAATAAAATATTGTGTAATTGTTCAAAGAAAGTTTTTTACTTATATATTTTTTTAATGGAATTATACATACAAAATCCATTTTGGGATATACATTCTGTCAAATAAAATACAAAATATCCATTGTTCATTCAAATTTATTGAGTTTCCTTCAAAATAGGCTCCATTTGAAGAGACACATTTGCTCCAACGAACAATCCAATCATCAATTCACTTTTTGAAGTCATTTTCCGGGATTGCCTTGAGTTCCTTCAGCGAATTCGTCTTGAAGTCTTCAATCGAGTTAAAACGGGTTCCTCGAAGCGGAAATTTAAAACAAGTCCCACAGACCCTAGTCTGGTGAATACGATGGTTGTTCGATGATATTCGTAGCGTTTTTGTTCAAAAATTCGGTCACAATGATGACTTTGTGAGACGGTGTCATGGTGCAATATCCATTAATTTTTCTTCCAAATATTCGGTATTTTTTTACGAATGCTGTCACACAAACGCCTCATAACACCCAAGTAATATTGTTTATTCACTGTTTGACCCTCCGGCAGGAATTCCGAGTGAACACTTCCTCGAATATATAAAAAAAAAAAAGCAATGAGAAAACCTTAATTTTGGACCGACTTTGCCTCGGTTTTTTGGGTTTCGGCTCATTTGGCAAGCGCCATTCCGATAATTGCCGGCTGGTTTGCATATCAAATTCATAGAGCCAAGTCTCATCACCCATAATGATGCGTCCGAAGAATGTGGGGTTTACATTCACTCATTCTAGCATGTCTTCAGACACTCGATTACGATACTCCATTTGAAGAAAATTGAGGTCTTTCGGAACGAGCCGGGCCGCGACGCGTCTCATGCCCAAAACATCAACCACAATAGTCCGAACCGATTCATGAGAGATGTTGAGTTCACGAGCAAGTTCTCTGAGACTAGAACGATGATTATCAACCACTAATTTCTTCACTTTATCAAAACGTTTCCGTCAGTATTTGAGGTTGAAGGTCGTCCAGAACGAGGCAAACGTTAACGGCTTCACGACCCTCTTTAAACGCTTTGCACCATTCAAATGTTCTTGTTCTGGATATAACACACTCGCCAAAGGCTTTCTCCATTACAAAATTTCAAACAAACTCGTTGATCGATATTTTTTTCCATATTAAAAATCGCCAAACACTATTGCAACAACTTATGTTTTCGACTCTAGTCAACAAACTAAATGACAGATTGCGCACAAACTTAGCGTCATAACCCACTACAATGTTACCAA
This sequence comes from Dioctria rufipes, assembly GCA_963924295.1. NCBI lineage: Eukaryota > Metazoa > Arthropoda > Insecta > Diptera > Asilidae > Dioctria > Dioctria rufipes. Next base: position 77,922,077 of record OZ002742.1, on the reverse strand, counting down.
CTTACGAAAAATAAAAAAATTGTAAAAACTTAACGTGGGCGATTTGAAAGATAGAGTCCCGTAACTTATTTGACAGAATGTATGTACATAATATACATGTACAGGATGTTTGATAAATTTGGTACATTAAACTCATAGGGTGATAGTTCTCGGTATGAGAGGCTGGGGAAATTGCATCCTCTCGGAGGTAGAGACGGCTTTGTGATATATAACAACAAAATTACAGGGCGTTAGGAGAAAAAATAATCAAAATTAGAAGTCCCCTACCTCTGAGAGGAGAGGACGCATATTGAAAACCCATTCTAAACAATTTTGTGTGCCTATTATGGCGACCTAGCACGCTATAAAATTATTGTACCTTTACACGTCATATTGTAGGATATTTTCCATCGTATTGATGGTTAATAAGTTTCTTGTTAAATGCAATATGCTATGTGATCAAAGTTCCTGTTAAATAAACAACATCTTTTTGATTCATGAGATAATTAAAAAGATATTGTAAATTATCGGTGAGTTTTTCGAACGTCGACATTTTAATGTCAATAAGATTATTATTGAATAATTATAAATTTTGTTACGAAGAGAGGAGCCAGTTTTATAAGAAAAAACTGTTGTGCCAACGGGAGTCTTGTCGGACTAATAGTGACAAGTGATCTTGTTAAACTAATAACAAATATTGTGGTATTTATACAGGCTTTTTCTCACTGTAGGTGCATATAATCAAGTATCTGGGAGTAATGGTTGACAACAAATTGAAATTCTCTTCCCACATCGACTTAATCTGCGTGAAAATAGCAAAAAGATTGGTTTATTAAGAAAAAAAAAAAAATTGACACATTGCAATTTGAATATATGTATAACACAATTATACTTTATCATATGGACTATTGTGCAACTATTATATATTGCTGTAATCCTGGAGAAGTTCGCTGTTTGCAAAAACTACAAAACCGCGGGCTATGCGAATGTTATTACAGAGAAACAGATAAGAAACAATTTCTGATATGCTGCGTGACTTAATCTGGATGTGTGTGTATCAAAGTATCTGCTTCAAGGTTCTGATGTTTATTTTCAAATTAAAAAATTATATGTTACCTGATTATTTAGTGGACTTTCTTGAATATGTTCATGAGGTTACAAACTATCAATTAAGAAATATAAATAATTTCAGAGTGGTTAAATATAAGAAAACTAGTACACAAAATACATTACTAATTAAAGGACTAAAAATGTATAATGAATTACCAGATATTTGCAAGAACGAATGAAATATGATTATAGATTTAAGAGAAACATCATAGATATAGTGAAAAATAAATATTAAACATTTATTGTACTGTAATGGATTTTATCCAATAAATTTTAATTTCAATTTGAAATTAAAAATAAAAGATGAAAGATCCTATTTGGAAGAAATTCTTAAATTCAGTCCTCCAATATCTTATTATATGTATTCCCTTTGAAAACGAAAAATTTTCACACATAAATTTACGGCGAATGAGTGATTTTAGGATTTTAGGTGGTCAACAAAAAAGATGTGATCAGAAAACTCGAAGGAATCCACTGACTCTATCCTATTTATTTACCCAACACGAATACCTTTTATTTTGCATACATACTGAATTAATCGATTAAAAAAATAAGAAAATGACTTAAGTGTCCGGAGACTAGTGCATTTACCTAAACAAAATGTTCGACCTATAGGACGATATCTTTTAGGGTCTCAAGGGATATGTGCAAAAGCATAGTTAATTCTGAAAATTATAATTTCCGGAAGAGTAAATTTTTTCTACCCTCGATAGAAAATGGGGAGAATAGTCCAGTCGGAGCACTCTAGTAGGCTCCTTCCTCCTTCTTCTCTCCCTTCTTCTTCTCTTCTTCCTTCTCCGGGACAACTCTTTCCTTATTTGTGTATGACAACAGCTTGCATAACAAACAAGCAAACAAAAATCGATTGAAAACGATTTTTTATATTTTTCAATAAGTAGCAGTAAGATAAAACTAATGTGTATTTAAGAACATTTATTAACGCTTCGTTTTAATATTTTAAAAATATATCAAACAAACATTACAAGAATTAAAAGTCCTCATCACTGTGATCATGCTTGTTTCCTGCCTTACTTGGGACATCACCTGTTAGCTTGGACAAACTTAGATCATCATCCGAGTGTAGATCATCTAGAACAAAAAAAAATATTTGCATACAAACATATTACCACTAATAACTACCCAGCAAACAATTTGGTGAACTTCCGCAACAGCGAAACTTAAGCGACAATAGAGCTCCATAATGCGAAATACGAGAGTAAATGCGATAGAACTAAAACTTATTTATGTTATCGAAGCGATATAAAAGCGAAACGAACGCGAATATAAATTCTGTTTGCTTTTATTTATCTTACATAAACATGTGCATATGCCCTGTTTTGTTGTCGAACGACTGAGAATTTTATCGTTTCAAGTTTTTCGGTTCTATTTATCCATTTCAGCGTGAACAGAATCGCTAAAGGTATCGTTATCACAGTAGATTAATATATTCCCTTTGAATACGTTTAAATTTATCACATTTTGTCGAAAAAGAAAAGCAAAGTGAATCCGAGTTGATATCACCAATGTGATATAATGTTCTGTCAACATTTGCTCCCGCTCGTGGTTTCGCTATCATATCTCATTTGAATTCATTAACGAAATTTATATTCCACTTTGTGATATTTTTGCGATTCGCATTGGCCTCGCAATGTTTGCTGGGTACCCGAACAAAAATATACGCTTACATTCAGCTCCACCAATATCAATTTCACTCTCGGATTCGCCACTTCCTAAAGTGCTATCAAGAGCATCTTCTTCATTATCGCCCAGCATACTTCCAATGATTTTATGTCGGCCAACTGTTGTTCCAGTTCTAGGTTTAAAACGTCCAGTCGTTGGCCGAACTCTGGTCGAATCTTTGACTTGTATGGCTCTTTCGTTATCTCTTCCTAAAATCTCGTTCTCCTTTAAACCAGGTATTTTTTCTATGTTATCATCATCATCCAGGTCATCATCTTCTTCATCATCGTCATCGATCAATCCTTCTGGAATAAATGGCATCGACGATTCAGAAGGTTTCGTTGTCGGAGTAGCTATCGGTGTAGGATTTTTTGTACGTGATGCCAACTGAGCCTTCAGAGCATCACGACATTGTATTCGAGTAAAATATGCCTGAAAAAGGTCGCGCAGATCATTTTCTAACAATTCGAACTCTTCAACGTAAGCTGGACGAATCTTTGATAGGGCTTCAAGTCGCTGTTTAGAACGATCTAGCTCTCCTTTTTTCCTTTGAAGTTTGGAGTATAATGCGTTCTTTTCAACACGTGAAACCTCAAGCTGAGTTTTAGCAGCCTGAAGTTTTATTTGCGTTGACGAAATGGCGTTCTTGAGAGCTCTTTCAATTGATGATAGTTCCATAGGACGAGATGACTGAAGCATTCTCGCCTCCTGTAAATTATTGAAAAATATGATTCCTACAATATTGGGCGAAGAAATAATAAAATTTCCAACTTATTACCTTATTTAATAACTCCTTTGACAGCAAATCATATAGTGTTGCTCCCCGTTTAGTGAGCTCGGAAGAAAGTTCTCTGGCACGCCTTAATTCTTCAATTTTATCTCCCAAATCGATTGTTACCAAGCTCTTAAAACTATCTTCATCTCCATTTTCCTCTCCATCTGGCGTTGTTATTAATAAACTTGTTATTTTTTGGAGCTCTTTTGCTGTAGCTGTTGAACTTGCATATAATTTTCGCGGATTCAGTTTTATTCCCGATTTTGTAACAAAGAATTCTGTTGCCGATCGAATTAAAAGAACTCGATCTGATTCAGATGTTGTACCACCAGGTAATATAGCTCCTGGCTCTAAACGGTTTGCCATCCATTGCAAAATGTTTGCTACTATTTTAAAGCTATTCAAGCTGCCATATGTGCTGTACAATGATTGCAGAGGAAAATGTTTTGGATATCCAAGGAGTTTTAAGTGCTCTGAGAAGTCTGAAAAAAATTACAAATACAATTAAAAAACTGAAAATTAAAAATTACTTTAACTCGGTTTCGGTTAGAATCGAGACTTAAAATGTAATTTTCGGTTGGGGTTAAAAAACCAAATTGCGGTTTCGGGTACAACTGAAACGTTAGGGTTAGACATAAACTGTTGTGAGATTTGCATAGAGTAGGTACCTAGAATTTGATACAAAAATAAAAAAATATAATAAGTAAAATAATCTTTTAAAATAGTGAAATGAATTTAAATTAAATTTTTCCCATTTCAAATATAGAGTAGTAAGATAGAATAAATAATATGTAGGGTAAGGAGGGGCTAGTTGAGCATTTTTTCCAAAAACCAAACGCAACTCGCAATTGATTCGTTGAATAAACATATTATATACACCAACATAAAGCTTCTTTAATCTTGAATCGATATAATGACGTTGTTTAATGAATGTACACGATATTCCTAAGGAAAAAATATCACATATGTCAAGAAAGTCAGAGCTGCTGAACTTACCTCTAACATGGGGCAAATTGAGTAAGTGTGTGGGGCACATTGAGCAATGGTCATATTTAAATTATTATCATATATGTATCGGGAACTAATACAAAAAGAAAATACCGTTTTATCATTACATATTTATTTGAAATCAAGAGCTACCATTTTAGTGGGCTTTAACACGATGGGTACTCTAGTCTCATCAATATTCCAAATACATGACGTCAATTAAGTTGGGACCGCCATTTCATGGTAGAAAAATTTTGAAGACGTCAAAATTTAGGGCTCAATTAGGGCTAATTTAATGCCACATCCCCGAATTTAATGCCACCGTATTTTTTAAAAAAAATCCATGGATAATCCAACTTTATTAAAAGGCAGGGCCACCACAATTGAAAGTAGGTGAATAGGTTTCAATACCACATGTTGCATATCAAATTAAAGATCTCGCCTATCGCGTGGTGGATTTAGAAATCTTTATTGGGACGTTTTTGCCGCAGGAAAACCCATTTTCATACACTGGGTCATATACACACCCAAGTGGCACAAACGAGTTATAAGAAAGTCATGTCACTTTCTTATGACTGACAATAGTCATAGCGACTTACACTTACGACGTGATTAAATCATATACAAAGCGTTCATATAACTAAAATGGGGAATCGTATTTCAGTTATACGACGCTGTTGTAGCTCATTTGTAACCACTAAAATAACTTTTTCACAACATAAATAAAGTCAAACAAATATCATAGGACGGTTGTAAATTTGACAATTTAGCATGCTTACGACCTTTATGCATCTGCATTACGTTTTCGGCATGATTGATTAATTGCATAATAGCCTACAATAGTAAAACCTTGTAAAAACTTTCATGAAACTTTTTGGTCCTTTGAAAGTCTAAATTAAGATGCAAACTTATCTCTATAAAAACTTCTTACAAAAACAATCATATTCTTTTTATTTTTGTGATTGAGTTGGATCTTTTCCCGTAAATGTTGAAATGTATTGCGGAGAAAAATTTATTGTGTAGTTTTGTAAAATGCGTAAATATTACGGGCCTTCTATTTATTACAATATAAGTTACATAATCCTTTATTGAAATTTACATAAAATTAGTTTTGGCTACAAAATGTATTTTCAGCAATGTGAATCAGATCCCTAAATTTTCCACATTCAAAATACTGCAACTTAACCGGTAAATGGAATTGAAAATCTTAGTAAATGGAAAAAAAAATCTCATATTTTTAATTCTCTCGATTTTCTATCCATAACAATATGGCGCATTTATTTGTGACTGAATAGCGACGTATATACAGCTCAAGAACCTTGTATATGGATTTAGTTGTATTTGAGATAGTTTGCAATCTTAAATTAGAAAATATGACTAATAAACAACTCTTGTACGACTCTTATATTAAGTTACTGTCTGTGTCTTCTCTCCGACTTTTTCGTGACTCATACAAGTTTGACAGATTACTTCCGTACCTCGTGCGTTCGTCTTGGAATTTTGTTGCGCGATAGTTAAAATGTTTAAAGTGGTATCTACCGAAGAAAACGGGGAAAAAATAATTTCAGCAGTGCCACCTTTATGGGAAGATCATAATATCTTGCGATGGACGAGAAATAAACTGCAAGTAAAAAAGATCCGAAAGAATCCAGTGTAAAAAGTGCAAATATAAATTCCTTTGAGGAAGCAAGCATTTGCAGCATTTTCCGATACGGAATCAGAAAAAAGGTAAATCCTGCTTTCGATTAAAAAGGCAGCAATACGTCGAAAAGCAACAAATTTGTTTTCAATAGCAGCGTTTTTGCGCATAAGATTTGAATCAGATGCCTAATTTTCGCTGTATGAACACTAATAGAATTACTTAAACTATGTTGTAATATTGTTTTTCTTTTAGACCCAAAAAGCGGAAGAATTGATATACATCCGATTATCGAAACTTTGATAATCTTTTCGACAGCATAAATCAGCCAGACCCGTCAGGAATACAATTGAATGAAACAACAATATCCAATGTAAAAGCGAAGCTTCACAAGACGAACTGGTCGTAATTAATGACCATTCAAAATATACTAAATATACATCATTGGAAATGGTAGTACTTTATTTTAGTTATTACTTATATAGTATATGATTATAAACAACTGTGCGAATTAATGGAATAAAGATTAGTTGCTTTTTGTAAAATAATCTTATCATTTTATACTTAACATTAATTACTTTAGAGTATTCTGGTATTCCTATTTTTTCCTTTGTTTGAGTCCATTTTGACATTTATCCGAATTGTAACTTATTTGTGGTATACTAGTGAGATATACGAACGCTTAGCCTTAAAACAGTCAGGTTAAAACTTCACTACAACCAACTATTACGCGACGTATATCCGGCCGTTATGCGTATGGCTGTCTTAATTCGGTTATATTAGGAATGTAACACAGTTATTTTATTTGTTTTGTGGCAGCAATACTACGAAGAGTCGTTTAGTTAACGTATATGAATAATTCTAATAGCTGAATTAATTTACACTTCTTGAAGACTTATTCACGATGTTTATAAAACTAATTGTGACTATAATAAAACTCAACTCTATGACGATTCTGTCGTAATGCATAGTTATATCAACGTCATATGACACACAGAAAGTTTATATGACTTTTAAGTTATATGGTGCTACTTGGGCACAGCTACTACAAACATAAAGTTACTACATACAGCTACAACATTTGATATATATTTTTGCAGTTCTTTCTTCCATGCCCAATAATGTTCTGTTGTAAACATTTTTCTCATAGGAATTCTTATTCCACGACTCACCAATTCCGCGCAATCGCGAGAAGTAGAAAACTCCACTTTTTTCACTGAAGAAAGTCGCTCAAGCTACATCTGATCGCCAAAGCTTTGCCCCGCTTAATTGAAATAAACATTGTTAATGTTCAGAGTATCATAATGCATTGTTTAAGACATCTTTCATGTCCGGAGGTGTCGGGCCTAAAGTTGTATGAAAAGTGGGCATTCTGCTTTAAACAGTTATAGTAGATATTAAATTGGTGCCCAGCTTAGAATATAGAGAAAATGGAAGTAAATACATTGAAATGCGAATTTTAAAAAACAAGATTAATTTTTGAACGCCGAAAAAGGCCTTTCGGTAGTTGTGAAATTACAAAAGAACTAACGCTGCAACAGTATTAAGTTTTCGTTGCTTTACAGAGTGGTCGCTGCAAAATAAATTTTTTTGTCTTACATTATCGTGTATCGAAAGCGTTTAAAATTCTAGCCATGGTTGGGTGTTGATTTGTTACAGATAGGCATTATATCATCGGATTTTTGGGCTCTAATATTCCAATTTAAAATAGCAACCATCATTGGAAAACAAACGGTTATCATTTCATCTTTCACGGTAAAAACCTTATTTTCATTTTAACATGACGTAACATATGCTTTGCTACATTTGTGTACCCCCTTACTTCGTATTGGTATGGTATCGAGTCATGACAATGAAAAACTTTAGTTCGATAAGTCATCCAGAGAAAAAATTGGTGAAATCGTTGATTTTACATTTTTTCGATATAAAATGGCTCCATAAACGTTTCTTATTAAATTAATATCGATAATAGTAAAGTGTTGCTCATTGAAAAATCAACATTATCACACATTGAAACTAATGCTATTCAATTTCAATTATAGCGTGCCACAAAATTAAATTAACCGCGTATTTTGTATAAAATAAAAGCTTACACCTTAGTTTAACAATTTGAAGGCTATGAAAAAATGCCTATGTCTTTATAAAAGTACGTGTCTTACATATTATTATAGCATATTCCTTCATAATTTAACAAATACTAAAGGTACATTTTATAGCGACCGTATTAGGAATTTAAATATTAAAATCGGTTATTTTAACATCGAACACTGTTAATTTATAGATGCAACATATATGGAAGCCCTCCTTCACCAGTACCAGCCGAGAAACAATAAATGTTGTAAAAGTTAGAACAATTGAATTGATCCATCTAGGGTATAGAAATGATAATAAAAAGGCGATGTTATGGTAGAAAAATTTTGTTTATTTGGTAATGATCATATACCACTTTATACATATTATAGTATAGTACTTAATATAATATGTACCATGAATACAATATGTACAATCCACATACTATACAGAATATCAATTTTTTTTTTTTGAATGTATTAATTTTGTCAATATTTTTGTAGCCATAAATCTTTCTTTGCTAGATTTACCTCGTAACTCCTTAAAATCATCCCATCTACCTAAGAGTAAGTGCTAATTGTTCGGGTAAAGCAAAAGAAAATCAATTGTTATCTGCAAAAGTTAAGTTAATAATAATAGATAGATACATTTTGATATTCCTTACCAGTTCTTTAATCTTTATATCTTGGCTAAGATCTTAAAAATTCCGAATTGGTTTGCGTTTTATTTTTTAATTTCTCTTGCCGAACGCGAAACGTTTTTCCCAGTTGACCTTCACTTCTCCTCAATCATCGCTATTCCCACTAAGTAAAGCTTTTAGCGCTTGTGAAATATTTTCATCAATTACAGTATAACAGACTGAATTTTCGGGCTCCGGTTTTGATTTTGAATACTTGTCATAAATCTATCCTTTTGGATTCCGTTTTCCTTGTCTAGGATCAAAGTAGTATTCCTGATAAAAAAAATTGTTAGAAGTTAAAGTTTGTATATGAAATTAACATGTTAGACATACTTCCCATTCATTATGAAAAAGGATCCTAATTTGTTTGGTCAAAGACGGAAATCCGCTTGGACTTACTTCACATCCACTATAGTTTACGTACTCTAATAAAGGGTTTTCCAATAAGAGGTGTTATTTTGATATTCAAAGAAAAATGCCATTTTTTGAGATAAATGATCGGATCTTTATTTCATTATAAAGAGGAAGGTATGCCGTTAATAATGGAAAATAACATCAGTCAAATGACCACCACGACCACGCCTACAGGACCATATCCTTTTCATGAAATTTTCCATAACCAAATCGCAAAGTGGCTATGTCCTCGATAGCCTCACCAATTCCATCTTTGAGGTCTTGACGCTGGGCTGTTGGCGTAGACCTTCTCTTTCACGTGGCCCCAAAGGAAGAAGTCGCAAGGTGTTAAGTCACAAGATCTCGGTGGCCAATTGTGATCACCTCTTCGAGAGATAACTCGGTCCGGAAACTTTTCCCGTAAAAGATCAATGGTTTCGTTGCTTGTATGGCACGTAGCGCCGCGCCGTCTTGTTGAAAGTAAACGTTGTCCAGATCAATATCATCTAATTCCGGCCATAAAAAATCATTAATCATCTGTCGATAGCGCAATCCATTCACCGTAACTGTTATTCCAGCCTCATTTTCGAAAAAGTAAGGTCCAATGACCCCGCGGGACCATAAACCGCACCAAACAGTCACACGTTGAGGATAGAGAGGCTTTTCAACAATAACTCTTGGATTTTCCGAGCCCCAGATGCGACAATTTTGCTTGTTGACGAAGCCATCGAGGTGGAAATGGGCCTCATCACTCAAGATGAGTTTTCGATGGAATTCCGGATCATTTTCATGCATTTCAAGGACCCAATCAGCAAAGACTCGACGTTGTTGATGATCGGCCGGCTTGAGTTCTTGTGTTAACTGAACTTTATAAGCCTTAAGACCCAAATCTTTATGCAAAATACGGTGTAATGACGTTTGTGGAATGCCTAATTCCAAAGAACGACGAGGAATGGACAAACCTGGGTTTTCTTAAACACTTTCGGCTACAGCAGCAATATTCTCGGCTGTTCTTGAGCGACGTGCACGGGTTTTATTCTTCACATCACTAACTTGTTTCGACAGCTCGAATTTTTCAACCAATTTCTGTATTGCGGTCCGACAAGGTGCTTCACGACGACCCAAAAATGTTCGAGTTTTATGAACCGTCTCTGCCACATTTTCACCATTTTTATAGTGAATTTTAATAATTTCAATGCGTTGTTGAATCGTGTATCGTTCCTTTTTTATTAACGGCGTAGTTTCCATTTGTCAAATGTCAAAAAGTGACGCTCCAAAAGTGACATCTACCGAAATAGCGGGCTAATTAAAATAACACCTCTTATTGGAAAACCCATAATAGATATTAGTTTTTGTCTGTGAAAATCCAACAAGTCATCGTTTTTGGAATAGAAACTTCGTATCGCTTTTCCCCTCTTTGACTTATTTAATAAGTCTGACAGATTCTGTAATTTATAGTGGATTACTAGGTTCTTCGATACATAAAAAGTTAATTATAAGTTTTTATGTTTCGGAAGGATATTTTCTTATCTATCGGAAAGCAATAATGCAAATTTCTCATTATGAAACTTGGTAAACAATTACTATTTTTATCAATTTTTACACCAAATATCAGTTTTATATAATTCTAACTTGCACTAATAAAAGCTTATCGATATGCTTACCTTGGATAGTTGTATATAAATCCTCTATCTTCAAATCTATTCAAAAATTGTACAAATATATGTCCAAATTTGTTACCGTTTCAACAGCAGGTACAGAAATATCTCTTGGCAATATTGGAATGACACTATTAGATGTTGCTTGGATGTTATTTTCACTCGTTTTAATTATCGCAAAAAATAATGAAAACTATGAATCTGTAACAGCGCTCCTTTTATACTAAAGATTTTAATAACTGAGGTAATTGTCCACAACACGCTTTTGTAAAAATATATCTGTATATACTTATTCAATATGCTTCACAAAAGGTTCTAACAAAGTAAAAAAAAAAACAAGAGGCAAATTACCAAAATCCGATTTGAACGCACGATTTCTCCGCAATTATCAACAAGTGACTAAATGAGTTCCGATTCAAGATGCAATACATACTTTGTAAGGAGTGGTCCAGAAAAAATTGACCCATTTATTTTTGTTTGCAGTAAAAACACTAATGGCAATTTTTTTATAAAATTTCTATATTTTGTTTCTTACAACTTAAACTTTAAAATAGAAAAGTTATTTCTAATACATTATTTGTTTTGGAAGAATGTTTTAACTTTGTTATTCAAGCCGCGCATTAGATTTAGAACAGTTATATTAGTAACATTTCTATATGCTCTTTTCCATTTATTTCTGAAATCAACATTATTTTTGGCAAATTTCTTTGTTGTTCTAAGCTCCTTTTTCATTAGTGCCCAGTACCTCTCTACTGGACGAAGTTGAGGGCAGTTTGCTGGATTGGCTTCCCTTGGTACGATATTGATCTCATTGGTTCTGTACAATTCCATAGTTGCTTTTGCGTAATGACTGGTGGCCAAATCTGGCCAGAAAATAACAGACCCTTGATGCTGTTGAATAAAAGGTAGAAGTCTTTTTTGACGGCACTCTTAGATGTACACATCTGAGTTTATTGTTCCTTTGATGATAAATTCACTGCTTCGTAAACCGCAAGAACAAATCGCCTGCCAAATCATGTACTTCTTGAGAAATTTTGTCATTCCTTTTGTTGAAAATTTTCTGGATACTCCGCTCCGACTTTTTGCAGTAAAATATTCGTCACTTGGTATCTGCGAAAAGTCAGCTTTGCAATAGGTTTCATCATCCATAGCGACAGAATCGTACTTCGTCAGGTAGTTCTCATAAAGTTTTCTCGCTCTTCTTCTTGCTGTTTTCTCTTCTTCTTCCTTCCTCAGCGGCACTTTTTGAACCTTATAGCTCCTTAATCCACAGATTTTTTTATATCTGTGCACTGTAGCCTTTGATGTTCCTGCCAATGTCGCCATATCTCTTTCCGAAGTTCCCGGTTTCCGAGAATAAGTACCCTTCATCTGTTTTATGACGTCTGGACGGGATGGCTCTGGTTTTCTACCTGACCCACGTATCCTTTCTATTGTCAAGCCTCGCCTGTACTCGGCTATTATCCTTTTTACCGTGGAATAACTTGTATTCAGGTCTTTTGAAATTTTTAACAATGAAATTGTGGCATTTTCCAAATATTTGGACAAAATCATTTCACGCACTTCTTTTTCGCTTCGAGACATTTTAACTATTTCACTTCCAATACACGAATGATTCATATAAACTCAGAGTTCAGTATTTATGGAATATTTTAACAAAAAAATCCAGACCTGGATTATTGTAATTTTGCAGGTATAAAAATAACTTAATGGCTCAATTTTTTCTGGACCACTCCTTATGTGTTTAAAACAACATCGCAAGATGTAAATTTTGCATTGCATATCTTTAAAATAGACTCAATAAATTAAATAATGTGTTCCGATGAAATTTAATGAGGGAAGGTATAGTTTCATATATTGAAATTGTCCAATATACTACAACAAATATTGATATAACATTGTGAACTTATAAGTATACCTTTTTCAATGTAAATTTGATGTGGCATCGATATACTATAAACGTTATTATATTTTTAAGAGGAACAACTGTTAATTTTATATTGATCCAATACATATTTAAGCATTGCCATATTAAAGCATAGGCTTGTCAAGTTAATTTAACTTTGTCATTAGTTTAGGAATATCTTTCTAATTTTACATTTTTTGTTTATAATTTTACGAGGTTATTTTTTTTTCTTAGTGTAAGGTAATATTATTGCTGAGCTTTTAAATTATTTTAAAATTAAAGGAGATAACCTTGTTTCACTCTGCTCGTATAAATTAACAAATGGGGCTCCAAGTTCTTATTTGTTCCCCATTTTTTTCCCATATGTACTAAATCGTCGAACTACAACCATACCGAAGACATAAGTACGGCGATAGTATATAACGCACCAACCCAATTAGCACGTACTGAATGTAACTCAGGCAATAAATTAGACCTAAATGAGCTCTAAAATGTAAGGCACGCTATTGCGACAATATTATTTAACATATTTTCAGTAGTGGTGGTCTTAACTTTTAATAAAGTTGGATTATCCATGGTTTTTTTTTTAAAATAGTAGATCATTAAATTCGGGAAGTAGCATTAAATTAGCCCAAATTGAGCCCTAAATTTTGACATATTCAATACTTTTCTACCATGAAATGGCGGTCCCAACTTAATTGACGTAAATACATGAAGCAGTAAATGCGCGCTTATCTTTAACAGACCTGCGAGCTTGTCAAAAAATTTCTTTACATTAATTGCCCTCCCATCCCTGGTCGGCTCTGGCTTTCTGAAGTTGTGTGATTACTTGACGGGCACCTCTCTGAACAGTTTCTGCCCGAACTCTGGTGCCGCTGACTTCGGATGAATCCAAGTTTCCCGAATTTGGTTGTTGTTTATTCCGATTTCTAGGAAAACTATCCCTACTGAACGGATGAGTGCCAGTTTGAGAACTGTAGGTGCGATTAGGGTGAGCCCCATTTCACTTGGAATTATTATATTCCTTTTTTCGCCATTCTTCTATAGTATGGCCGACGTTTTTGCAATATCGCCATGTTGGGGTATTACGGACTGTGTTTACACGACCACTATTGGGAGCAAACTTATCAAAAGGAGTGCTCTTGTTTGGTTGCACTCTTAGTTTTTTTCTACATTCAAAATGTGTGTGTTCAGATAGGACACAAAAGTTACACTTCTTTGGATTCTCTGATCTTTGATCACTTTTGGAAACTTGATTTTCAGCAATAGCGTAATCGATAGCGTCACTTAAAGTTTCGTGTTTAGTTGACTTGACTATTAATTTTAGGGGTGACTTTAAACCCCTCTTAAAATTGTTAAGAGCAGTGGTCACATTCATCTCCTTGATAATTTTTACAACTGCGACATTTTGGTCTTGGGTAATTAATTCTTCTAGAAGTTTCGATTTTTTCCGAAAAAAAGCACGGATTCTCGGGGTCTCTGTTTAACTGTGAACAATTCAAGCTGGATGACCTGAGGGGTTCGGAACTTAAGAAACTGTTTCTTCAGATACTCTTTAAGAGTTTCCCAATCACTATAATCTGTGTAACGGAGAAGATTATTGTAGGCTTTGTCAGATAGCTTGGACTTTATTACGTCCAGGAGTTCTGTTTTCTCTTCTTGAGTAGCTGCTTTGGAATTTTGTATTTCAGACAATTGGAGGAATCGTGTTAAGCATTTGGGATCAAAATTCCCAACAAACATTTTAAGAATCGTCTGATCTATCAAACGTCATTTTTGAACTGAAAATACATTATGAATTCCTTGCTAGGACATGTTGAACAAATTTACGTTTATTATTGACCCCTTTCCAGCGATGTCCTTTTTACATCAATATTTGAAATTTTGAGACAATTGAGTTTAGTTTCCGTCAAATATAGACTTCGTTTTGACTGGCACTTTTATAATTAGACATATGACGTCTTTCAGAAGTTCAAGTTGGTATAAGTTTAAATAATGTAATCGGAATTTGATCACAAAATGACCGACCATGCATGTATTATACAGAAATATATGGAAGAACGTCATTTAATGACCCAAAATAGACCCTAGATTTAAAAGCGTTTTTCCGTCTTTTAATCATAGTTAACCCTCTGGAGCCTAATATTAGAAATTTTTCTATTGTTCTTAAACTCTTCTTGATATCTTACTTTTGACGTCTTTTTGTCGTCATTTTTGCTATTGCATAGACACGTGCTGTCTATTTCTAGTTATTTGATGACTGATAATAGACCCTAGCTATAACAGCGCTTTGCCGTCATTTTGTCGTCAGATTGTGCTATTGCATAGGCAAGTGTTGTCTATTACTTGTCAGTTTTTGACTGAATTCGAAAGTGGCGCTGCTTGTCGTCATTTTGACGTCATTTCTCGATTTTTCGTAGCTTCGTGGAAGGACGGGCATTCAAGACTTGCATTAGTCTTGTTCAAGCAGCAGTACGGGCAACAATTTTATGGTGTTAAGTCAAAAGTACATATCTCCAAAAATGTACTACGCGCTACTTATTAAGTTGTTCGCTTTTAATCGAAAGAATATTCAGTTTTTTTGAAGCTATGTAATTTGGATACATCGTTTTATTTCCATGTTTTTGTGAACGAAAATTCAAAGAAAATATTGAAAAATGCTTTTCTAGATAAACAGCGTAAAAAAGTAATAATTTCTTCCGAATAATAAAAACATAAGAATTTCCCTACCTTTTAGTTTAAGTTCTATTGGAAATATTCGTCGTTCCAGGGTGGAAAAGTAAGTTTTTGTCTTTCGATGTGCCAGCTAGAGGTCATTTGGTTTTAATAATTGGTGGCTAATATGACGACTTTATTTCTGTCTGAAGACGTGTTTTAGGTGGTACATTGTCGGCAGGTCGACGTCACAAAAATGTTCGATTTAAACAAATTTTGATTTTGACCACTTTTCGATTTCAGTACAAATAAACGGTCTATTATATGTACTATTGATCAGTCAATGTTTGTTGGGATTGAATTCAGGTATTAATTTTATAGCATTTGCTACGTTATACCTAGACTCAGGCATGGCTATTTTGGATTTTTCACTAGGGGTATCTGAAGTAGATGAGCTTGTGTCAGAAATATCAGACAGGTTACCCAAATTACGGTTACGTCGAATTTTTTTTCCACTTATAATAGACAAATTAAATGAAATTGTAGACATACATAATTGTATAGGGAATCATTTGAAAAAAACAAAAACGACACAGGCTAAAAACGTAGTTTTATACACACGCAGGATTTTTGGATTGATGTCAATAAATCTTGAAATAAAACTAGGTTCTTTTCACAAAAATATCATTTACTTTGCATACAGGAATGAAATGTCTGCAGAATTTACAAACAATCAACATAGAAGATTAGAAATCCGGAAAATGGCACACGGAAAAAGTGAATTGTGAATAGTACATTTCCCACTGGATATTTATTAGATAAACATATAATAGATGTATTAAAAGAATGAAAATATTTTCGCGACACTAAATTATTTCATATAACACATTTCTCTCAAATGTTCTTTTAGAAATTATTTTCAAATAGCGAATGCGTTCTTGTATTAATTCAGATACAAATAATTTATTAAAAAAATAAACGAAGTGATATGTAGATAACACATTAGATCATCGTTAGCGATAGTCAATCAGAGAAGTGTTATAGTGATTACTGGTGTCGTTTACAATTCTTTTGCCCTTTTGTATAGATTGCGCGGACGAAAAATTTATCAAAGCTTTGTAGAACAGTCACAACAACCAGATTGCATTAGGGTTTATCTAATTTAAATATTTAATTAATCACACTACCATCATTTCATCAATTTAATTACACTTGGTTTAATCCGTTTAATCAATATATCACACATTTCACAAATAAAAAAAATCTATTTATTTACCATATTGCCTAAATTTTGCATAATTCGTATGTATGGAAAAAAAAATTAAAAAGATTATTATTAATAAAAAGTTATTTATTTGTTTTTTTATTTTTATTTCATTAAAATAGGAAAAGAGGTAGCAAAAAAAATAAAAAAAAAAATATTTATAAGTATATATCTATGCGTATATACATACATATGACTAAATTGAGTGAGGAAAACAGCTTTACACTTAATTATCATCCAGGATATACCGATAGAGATGTGTGGAGAAAGATAAATTTCAGATAGTTACTTACAGCGTCTTTAACAGCATTGTAACCAATAGTATACGTATGTAACTACAATATGTACTTATGTTGTTGTTGTAAGCTTATAGAGAAAATGCTTCCTTCCAATCCGTGATAATTGCGATTAACGCAGAGTTTTGAAATCGTTTGGGCACTTATAACTTTCGTTGAATCTGTGATAATTGCTATTAACGCAGAATTTTGCACTTTAATGTGAAAAAAAAAATTGAATTTCCGATGCGGAAGTGTTGTTAAGAAAAACAATATGTTTAAAGCACGATTAGCTCGATTAATTATAAAATAAAATGAGCCAGCATCACTTGGATCCCATTACCATTTAGTTGTTGTGGAGTGCACTTTGAGTAACGATTAAAAAACTTTTATTGGATAATTTGAATTTTTTATTTTTTAGAATAATTTGGATTTTTTATTTTTTTGAATAATTTAGATATTAATTAAAACTCGACCGCACCGAATTGGATTTTAAATTACACTCACCGAGCTCGGTGTTTTACGCCTTCATCAGGCAGCACATTTCCCACACCGAGACGTAACATGAGACGTTTTTTAAAAATAAAAATAAAAAGGGAATGCTTAGTTTGCATTTCTGCCTTTAAAATTCGAGCGCTTGAGAAACAAATAAATTACATTTCTGCCTTTAAAATTTGGACACTTGAGAAAGGAAATATTTGAAAAATAATTAGCACGTAGATAGAAATATGATGTTAGTAATTACGTTATTACGATTTATGGTGCGTCACATATGTACGTGATGTGGGAAACGTGCTTCCCAAAGAAACAATTTATTTTATATAGCAGTAACCGTAAAGTTTCTATTACCAAATTATATAACTTAGATTATATAGAATAGTACTCGAAATCTCTTCGTAACCACTATAAACCCCTTATAGAGTTCAAATGGAGGATTATATAAACGCTACTGTGACTTAGTTTAGGTAACGTTATATAACTAAAAGTTTTATAAAATGATTATTAAAATATTCTTGTTACCTTAATATAACTTCTTATATAACCCTTATATAACCTGGGGTAGTCTCGATTAATTTACTTTGGTCACAGCAGTGGTTCCGGTAATGTTTCAGTTACCTTTATAAACTTTGTTTGTAATTATGATGGTAACGTTTCCACAACGGTTGGAATTTTCTCAGACTGATTACTTTTAGTGATTGAAATGTTAGGGAAATTACTTTTCGTTACCTTTATAAAACAATATAAGGCAAATATTTACCCAACCTAACTTGAAATAGAATTTCGATATTTTTTTGTACTGCACTTTTATAATGTAAGAGTTTAATATTTTTACATCTTAGAATTACAATTTATTAAAATTTTATTATTTTATTAAAATTTCACTGTCATTATAGATACTTCTAAAAAATACAGACCGCTCCAGAAATAAGCAATATTTAATTATTTTAATTAAATATGAAAATATTTAAAATTTTCACTTAGGTGATATCAATTGGTAAAAGTGACATTACATAATTTAGAAAAATTATGTATCTAAAATGATGTATTTTCTTCATATAAAATTAATACGGAAGCCATATATCAGCAATTTAAATAATTGGCTTAACTGACATTTTCTTTTTTATCTGCAATGCACAGATGAAAAAATTGCGGCTTCTACTTAAATGAACAAATTACAATTATAAAACTTCAACTACTTTTATATAAACTCTGGCTCTGTTATATGAACTCAGTTACCCTTATAAAACTTCTAGAAATATTATATAAACTAAAGTCATAATATATTACCTTTGGTAATGTTATATATCTTATAGTAACAAAAAACAGACGTTAGTGATCTTATATATACTCTTTGGTTATATTGTCTTACCTTTGGTAATCTTATATACATATATATTAAAGTAATGACAAATTGTCTGTGTCATGTTCTTCTTATAATAATTTTTGTTGTACGTTCCTCGGTAGTGTAGTGAATAATATTAGTTACGAAAAAAAAAAAAATGTCCAAATTAAAGGGGCTGGTCAAGAAGACCTACTTTGTGCATTATCCCAACAGCTCGGGAAAATGCATATTGAAATGGCCAAATACGAAAAGTTTACGTTTCTAAAAGTTTCCAATTTTTATAACAGTCACCTTCGTTACTAAAACGCAATAAATAAATGAAAATAAATTTATAATGGCTCCATTCGATACTAAAAGTCATTTGTGTTTATATCGGTCACCGTAGTTACTACAAGGCCATCAAAAAATGTTACAATATTTTATAGTGGGTATATGTATTACTGAAAGTTCCCAATTTTTATTAAAGTCACCTAAATTACTGAACGTTGTCGAGTTATATAAGGGTAACCACGGATACAGCAATAAACACTTGTTACCAATCAGTTATATAACGTAGTGAGGAAAACAATTATAAAACTTTCTTATATAACTTTTAGTAATGGTTACTCTAAGTTATATAGACCGGTGATTGAAACATTTCCATCACCAACTTATAAAACCTTTAGTAACTTACTTCCACGAGAACAATTAGTAATCTTAAAAAACTCTAATATAACTACGTCACCAATTTGTATTACTCTTATATAACCACTTAAATTCTTATATAACCGAGGAGTAACCATTATATACCCCTTATAAAACTGCCCATAACCTTCAGTCACCAAAAATTGGAAAAATTGTTACTTGGGATCATAACATAGCATTCATCTAGGGTATCATAAGAATTGGTCTCAGCTTTTTTACTTGTTTTGTGTATATTTAAAAATACTCTTTTATCAAAACATTCACCGTTTATTGGTCACCAATTTAATAATTTTGTTTTCATTACTTGTTTTATTGGTTCTGTGAGAAAGTAAGTCTGTTGAAGGCAATGCCGCAAAAAAAAAATAATTTGTTCTATTTATGCCGTTTTAAATTAAGGCAAAATCAAAACAAAAATCGGTGCAAAATTGATGAATATATTTAGTCTATTTATTACATACATATGTATATATTATAAATTTTTTTTAAGTGTTTATGATGCTATTTAGCATTAGTTAAAAGGGCGCGATTTGTTTCTTTTTGTAAATAAATTTTTCTTGTAAAGTAAATATTAGTAAATATTTCTTTTTCCCTTTATTTACGATTGCCTGGTTCCTATAAATTGGTTATAAGCATTTTTACTGTCCGACGAACCCTTACAGAAACATAATGCGAAAAACCAGGGTTTAAAACACTGACTTATAATAAGAATGGACTGAGCGTTCTTGCTTCAAAAATGCCACAAATATTGAACAGGCTGTGAAAACCCTTTATTTCGTACAATTGCACACCGATTTATAATTAGTTATTATTTGTAGATTGGAAACACTAAAGGTGTTGTAAAATCGTATTGCATTAAATGAAAATTGTTTAGGAAGTTAAACTCGTTTTAATTAACACAAAAATTAATTTTTAATATTACTGAAAAATGTGTTCCTCTGCAGGTTTGATGTCAAATATGCTTGAGCTTGTAAGAGATAGACGTATATAAATAATATATTTGTCTGCATTTTTATGCCAATTCCGATGCATTCCAATCAATACAGCCGTACTGTTTTCAAAATTGGTTACAGTTAAGTGTACATTTTGAGCTTGAAAGAGACAAATGGATTTTACTAAAAATTTGTGCCATTTTTCACTATAGGAATTAGATAGGGTGTCTCAGGTCATTCTTATGTAAGCGGTTTAAAAGCATCACCAAATTGCTATGTGCTTGCGCAAGTTCATTTTGCCATTGCTCTTGCTACAGCATGCTGTGGAAGGCAGTAATAGTACTGTCGACTTTTGTAATACAACGAAAATCGAAATTTGAAAGCACCAGTAAATTCGTATGTACTACTGACTGACAACGGGTGCTTGGGTTGCGAACAATTCTTGTGAGCGTAGACGCGTAGATGAGCAATGAGCATTCATTTCTTATTAGAAATTTACAGAAATTATTTCGACAAAATTTTTATCTCCTTGGTGGCCGACAGGATTTTTTTGTTTTTTTTTTCAGATACAATGTGTGCCGTTGTCGTCCTCCAAACATACATAAAAATTCTAAAGAAAAAATTTCCAGTAAAAAGCTAAGACCTTCTGTACATCAGGCGCTGGATTCCGCAACTATGAGTTTTCGCGTGCACACAAAATTTTCTGTACACAACCTTGTTCCGATTCCGCAAAAGTGGAAATGAGTTTTTCTGTCAAAATTGTGTACACCTTAACTGATACTTTCTCACGGGCATTTTGTTCGTGAATTTTGAAGAGGTAAGTACATTGAACCGTGAGTTTTTGCCGAGCGTTATTTTCAAAATTACTTGTTATATTATTTTTAAATGTGTAGATAAAATGGCTGTAATTAAGACGAAAAAGGCAAGCGAGAAACAAAAAGAATTTCTAGTTAATTTTATGGAAATTAACGTAGAATTTGCCACCGACAGGTGAGATTTTTTTTCTCTTTTTCTTTTAACGAGAAATTACAGAAATTTATAACAAATATGTTAATGGCATTTTGATAATTTTATTCTAATTTAATTTTTAATTTTTGAAATTACAAATTTTCCATTTCAGATTCGAATCGATTGATGGAGCCCATATAAGAGCTAGAAAATAGTCTGAATTAGCAGATAAACTAAATAGTTTGGGGGGAGTTATTACGGATGGACTTAAGTGGAGAAAGTTTTGGCTCGATCAAAAGTGAGTGAGATTTTTGAAATTACTTCGGTATACTCGTAATTAAACATTTTGTTTTTATATTTTAGAATTCATGTTAAGGAAAGAGATGCGCTTCTCACAGCGGCTTTTGAGAGAAGTTGGGTGAATCTTCCCAAAAAATTAAGCACCTAACGGATTTTGAAAAAAGAGTGCTCCAGCTTATGATACCAGCTGTTGTCCATGGTAACGAAGAAGTAGAAGAGTTGTTTAATACCGCGGATGTAAGTAATGCTAATAGCTTTTTTTTCAAACATTTTATTTCTAATGAAAAGCACATTTTATTTATATTTTAAAATATTGGATTGAGGAATAGCCTTTAGAGGAGATACCAGCAGGTGAGAGCTCAGCGTCCTAAGTGCACTATTATCTCCATTAAAGTTTGGTAGCCTATTTCACTGGATCAATGGTGCTGCTTTTTAATGCTGGTTCTTATGTCCTAAATGTGACATCCTGGAGTTGCTGTTTTGTATTGGGGAATTCTTCCACTATTCTTCTACACTCCACTTCTCGGGGATCAATATCGGAATGAAAGAACTTACATCTCTGTGGCTTGATTATATTTAATTTTCAGTGTACGAATTATGTATCTCGTTCTCTTCCGAAGAGGGTTGCTCGATTTCAACTTTTAATCCGAAGCTCTCTTCGAACATAATCTGTTTAGTTTCTACAAGCTTTTTTTTTGTACATAACTTTCACTAGCAAGCTTTCTTTTATCGAATGGTTCTTACTCCGAATGCTGACGGCACTCATTGAGTGATCCTGATCCATAAATCTTGGTTTTCATGTCGCACCTTCACTAAGTGGTTTATTTGTATCTTCTTCTTCAATTTGTTTATCCCCAATTTCAATATCCAGAACGTCTTCATCCATATTAATATCTACATCATCAAACTGTTCTCGATGTTGCATATCATTTACATATCCGTTCTTGATGAACCTGATAGTTTTTGAAGCTCTTTCTTGGACCCACAATAAGGTTTTGAGCTTAATATCCTCTGCGGAATTATTTCAGCCATCCAGAGTCTTAAATCTATTGAACTTGGACTATGGCGTGATTTTCCGGCAGGATTACAGCACACTTTATTAGAAAAATTTAATGTTGGTTCGAACTCAATTATAAAGAGTTTTCCAATAGGGACGGGTCGATGTTGATAGGCTGTGCCGGCCATGTTGTTTTAGCGGCGTCAGTTAAATCTGTTTATTATTCAGTCATTGATGCCAGCAGCACGTCCAATGATAAAACATTATTATCAAAATGGGTGTTCGTTAGTGCAAACGTGGCGCGTGTTGCTCCATTTTACGGCAAATACGGTGGCTCTTCAAAGTCGACTCTTCAACGTTTGATGACCAAATTCGAGACGACCGATTCGGTTATTAATCAGGCAACACCCGTACGTCACAGGAACGCCAGTTTCGCAGAGAAAATCGCAGTTATCCGTGAAAGTGTGCAGGTGAATCCAAGGCAGTTAATTCATCGCCGTGCACAAGAATTTTGCGAATTTTGCAGGACTTGAGCCTCCACCCGTACAAGATCCAACTGACCCAGGAGCTCAAAATTAATGACCATAGACAACGTCGATTGTTCTCTGACTGTGCTTCGGAGCGTTTGGAAGAGGACCCCAATTTTGGCCGCAAAATCATCTTTAACGAGGAGGAACATTTTTGGATGGATAACTATGTTAACGAGCAAAATTATCATATATGGGACGACACCAACCCACAGGAGGTTCATCAGATGGTTAGAGAACCAAGAAGATCAATCCATTCATCTTCTGGAAAGACAACTCACTTTAATGAAGTTAAATTTTGAATCGCTATCGTCGCTAATACTAGAATTGACAAAAAATCCGGACCATTTAATACAGGTAGTCAATAGTTTTCTTCTAAAAGTTAATGGCACTATGATCGAGTTTGACGTGGAAATTCATAGAAATAGAATACAAGATGAACTGAAGGAGATGATTCTGACAATGTTATCTCAGTTACAGTATGTACAAAACACCCTTTCGAAAATTTTCATAAATTTAAACGCCTTGCAACAACACCGATTACACCAACTTCTTTTACGTTCAGAGAATTTATTATTCCCAAATTAACCATTTACTTCGAGATACCTCCATTAATAACGAGGTAATATCAGTATAAAGCCTCCACCTGCCCGATCAGATACTTATTAAAATTATTATACCCGTAGGTACCTCGCCAGATTTTTACATCAAAATTCTCTCCCTTCCGTTCCAAAAACTTGATGGAGTCTACGCTTTGTTAGATATTGATACTAATTATCTTTTCAAAAATAATGTTACTCAGCAGACCGTCGTTATGTTTCAAAGTGAGCACAATACCACAGTATTCATACAGTAGCCCAGCTCTGTCAAAACTGTCAAGCGAGTAGGATGCTTCTATAAAGAGACTATACTTTCTCTTTCAACAGTTTTAACTAACACACTAGTCAATTTCTATTACAAAGGTTCTATGTAAATCTAAAGTGAAGGAAACAGAGCATACAGCATGCACAAAGTTGTATCAGAGGAAGAGGGACAAAATGACAATCAAAACTATTTCTGCAAGAAAAAAAAAAACCTAAAAACAATTTGTTCCACTTCCCCCCATGCCATTCGGCGTGGTAGAACCATTGACTTATAACAATGGACTGAGCGATTTGCTATTTCATGTTGCACAAAATATATTGTGTTTCTGTATATCACCGTTAGAGCACCCTTTAAAACGTTTACTACATAAAAATATGTAAAACTCAACAAATCAGATGAAATTTTGCACCTGTAAATCGAATTAAATTTAAAAAAAATTATTTTCTTGCGCCCAAGTGATCGCTTATCGCTGATCGCTCTTATAAGAAATTAAACTAATTCTGACTTTAATTTTCAAGAGTTATTCTTAACTGAATCCTGCGTATGGGCAAGAGAGACGGCGCATGGTAAACACTATCTTTACCTTATTCTTTCTGCGGTGATTGCATCTACAGCCAACATAAAAACATCAAATGGCATAAGTAAACGTTCAGTAAGCAATATTTTGTGTTGATAGCTCCAACTCTGCCATAGGGCGAAAGAGAGAACTGTAAAACCTGTGCCATTCTTTCCTATAGAAAAATGGCAATACGCTCAGTCCATTGTTATAAGTCAGTGGGTAGAACTATTAAACTGTCACAAACATTATTACAGCCCTTTTGCCTGTTACACTGGCCATGGAACGAACACCACTTTGCAATCAAAGAGCTGTCTGGTAATGGAACAATACATTTGCAGACTGGTGCTGAGATGTGTACTTACATAAAACTAGTACTTCTCCCAACCATTGTGCAACTAGCTACTGTTCGTTCATTTACATCCGTATCATACTTAATAGTTCCCTCTTATGGGAACAATTTTGAGGTTCTTTTTTGCAATTAAAATTCTTAAATTCACTTTTTAAGTAGTTTGTTCTAAGCTGGGCTACTGTATAAATACACTGTGACAATACTTTATGTCGTCTTTTATCTACATATCGAGAAACTGAGCTCTATCTCTGCAGACAGAGTAAGCCCTATTGACTAGCCTTTATACAAGCCAAAATAAAAAGGCTCGCACCTGTCCAGTAAAATTATTACTTCAGCCTCTCAATGTTGTGACAGAATTAACCGCCCAAAACCACTGACTGTTTGTATTCCACGAAGACAAAATTCTACATGCTCAAAGTCCAAACGGAGTTTTCCAAAAGACTCTCTCCGGGCCTGCCATCTTACATCTTAATGCATCCTGCAAATTAACCCTAGGATACTGGGAGTTCCCCGTAAGAGGTAACTCAATTAATGTACTAAATGCGTACGTGTACGCAAACCTTTCCCTTCCCGAATTAAATTTCGAGGACTCCTCCCTCAGACTATTTATCTTTAACGCAACCAAACTAAGAAATCAAACCATAGCCTCACCTCAGTCCAACTTTCAAGAAGTTCTTAAAAAAGCTCCTCTAAATTTCAAAGAATTGGACAATGAAATAAGCCATGCAAAACACGAAGAGGTACAGTCTGCTCATAAAATGTTTACATATACTAACACCGGGCTTCTCTCGTTAGCAACTGCCTTCCTAATAGTCGTAAGAATTTATATATATTGGAAAGGAAAAGCATCTTCAAAAATATCAAATTCATGTTCTCCAATAATAACATCACCCACCCTCACTGCTATCCAACACGAGGCTGCCACTATTTCTTCAATGAAAACACCCAGAATACATCCAACAACGGAAAGATTTTATGAATTGCCAATAGAACTTGCACCAGCGCCACCAATTCGTAAATATAACAATCGGAAATCGTTCCGTCACATACAGTCTCAAATAAGTAAGAAGAAACTCTATAGGAACTAGATTAATAGCATTTGAAAAGTATTGTAACACATTTTTTGATACGTTAATGTACTAGAATAACTAAGTTAAAAATGAAAACGCAAAAAAAAAATGGTAACAATTAGTAATGTTGTTAGATTAATTTCAAACACCTCTTCTATTAGTTTTAATTATTATTAAGGATCTTTCTATGTTTTTTTTATTCCGCTGAAAATGTATAATTAGGTACATTAATATAATTTTTTCCTAAGTTAATCAATATACCTGTATTTGTTAATAATAATTTTTTTTATTTGTATATGCTCTTTATTTAGTGGCTCATTGGCTCTTTTAAAAATTCCTTAAAAATAGGTGGAAAAAGGCTCTACAAAGTGTAAACAAAAAGTCGCTAGCTAATCTAAAAGTTATAAAAGGTTAACAGGGACAATTAAATATTTAAAACAATTAGAAAAACTAATGAACAAGAAAAGAGACACAAACAAGACAAAATTCTCAAAAGAGACTAAAAAACGGGTACACGAATTTTGAAGAGGATCTAAAAGATAGAGAAAAAATTTAAAGTCCCAATTTTGACAATTGGGTAAGTGGCAGTTCCAAGAAGTTCTAAATTTCCAAAATAAACTAATAAAAATGTCCCTAAACGACCGAATTTCAACCAAACAATTTGCAATTTAGCACCGAGACCGAAACCGAATTAAAAACTTAATAGCCGAACGAACGAAAAATTTGCGCGATAACGTTATAGAGTCCCGCGAGGACAGCCTGTAGTATCATAGACCTCTACAAACTGCCCTCATCATCCCTCCAGCTTAGCATCTCTAACAGAGTACTTGTCCTTCCCACAGCACGTGCAACGATTCCTAAGCGGGTAGAAGCCCCGTGGACTAGTGTTGCAAATGCTGTCGTCTGCTATCACCAGCGAAAGACAAGGGCTCCGTCCTAGTCCTACACCGACGATAGTGGTTGCCATGTGCAGTTGAATGTGTCTGCGTTCGTTGCCAGATATTCAAGACGTAAACGTCTCTTCAATCTGTCAACGAAGTGGCGCTTAAGTGCTTGTGCGTGATGTTGTGGGTCAGTGTTCTGATTCCCATCTCCGGCTCTCATGTAGTACAAGTGAATTGTAGATTTGGCCAGTGTCAACACAAAGCTAATCCAACAGTTCACCCGACTACTAACCTGTGGTCCCCATAGAAACGATGTCCTAGTAATCCGAAATTCGGGTGGATCAACTGACACATATCGCGCACGAGTTCTATTAAATTTTACAAAGCTGGGCAAGTGAAGAACCTGTGAAACAGGGTGCCCTCACCAACACAAACTGTGTAAATCCTCTGAACTCGCCGGTCAAGACTGTGATAAGACTGTGATGCAGCAATTTGAATGCTACATCAGCAACTTTGTAACTAGAAGGATAACTGTAAACTACTCTGCAAGTTATCCCTCCCATCACGCCCATATTCACCCCGAGGTGTGTTCGCCGTCTGTTGTACCCTGTGTACTCCGAAGGTCTTATTGACATAAGCACGTCACGGAGCACACGTGTTGTAAGTGTGCTGAAAGGTGTGTGAGGTGGTCTGTTCAGAACGAAAGCATCTTCCAACTTAGTGCCAAGGTCACTGGTCCCAAGTTGGCGAAATCTCTCCTGCACAGAAGCAGCCAGGTCATGTAGTTGTGGAGTGTTAGTGTTTATTCAACAGTTTCCAGAGATATCAATAATATCTCCGAGAACTGTCAGTGTATGCGTGTCAGCTTCAAAACCTCGAGCATTACTGAACACTGAATCTATTAATTCAGGATTAAACCTGATTGGAATCGACGCGAATTGCGTGTATCGTAGAGCATTCCATGGCCAGTCACGAGGATAGGGTGGTCGAACAGAGAGCAGTTAGTAATAATAATAATAATATATTTATTTCTGGATATAGTACACAAGATTAGTAATCTTCTAATTGTACATTTTTTTTTATCTGGCGCTAGAAATAACTTGAAGTCTATAACAAACTCCACTGAACATGTTGGCTAATAAAGCTTAACTAAGGTAAAAATAAAGACTAGAAATAAAGAAATAACAATATATATAAGAAAAAAGAAAGCAAAACTGCATATAGTAAAATAATGTATAAAGCTTAGTGATAAATTACTGCGAAGACAGAAAAACATACATGCATACAATTAAGAAGACTGGAAACGTGCTCATATAAGTCGTCTAAACGCGTCGTTGACCGTGCCAGCCCCCTCTATACTTAATGGTAGAGTGTTCCATAAACGAGCAATTTGAACAGAGTAAGAACTTTCCATGACTCGGAAACTAGGAATAATGATGTTTCGATTTCGCCGAGATGTTGTCATTTGAAAAAATTCTCTGAGATAGCCTGGCTTACCTGAGTGCAACAAATTATAAAGATATAGTAAAGCTCTTTCTTCCAGGTAAGCGCCCAAGGAGTAGCCAAGTATCTGCGGTCGGTAAAAATAGACAAGGTTAAATCTGCGTAGTCCAAAAACAAATCGTACACAATCATTAAACACAACCTCAACCCTACGTGCACATCCCCTATCTAGCCTTGGAAATATCAACCTCCCAAAGGTGAAGAGCGGAATTATGAGTATCCTCACTGACCTTAAGCGAGTGCCAGTAGGTAGAATGCTAGCTGAAAGCCACAACCTGCGAAGACCATCGTAAATTTTCCTCATCATAGCATTTACATAGTCACAACATTTCATTTCACAATTAAAAACTATTCCCAGATTAGTAACTTTGTTTGAAAAGGATATAGTATAGCAATTTAGATTCACTGGTGGTATATCTGCGGTGCTCAGATTACTACTGTAGTAATAGATACACTGTGATTTCTTGGGATTGAGTGGCAAACCATTCTGATCAAGAACAATTATTATGTCAGAAGATACTTTTAACACTGCCGATTCACATCCATGAAATTTTCTCTCCAAGTAGCAAACTAGTTGCTTATACATAACTTTCTCCAATAATTTGGACAGAAAACATAGAATGCTTATAGGTCTCAAATCAGATGATTAAGCTACTCGTAAACTTCTGTGCCTGCAGCATTAAATTCTTTTCTTATGGTCCATTACTACTAGTTTAATTCCTTCTCGCGACGAAAAATGCTACGAAAAAATGTTGTATAAATATTTCATCATTTATCGATGATTAATTTCAAAACAGTTTTCTAAAACTATTTAATGTTACATATTAACCCATTTGTAAGTTTCTTTGCAATCGTAACAATTGCAAAGATAAATAAAATAAATTCATTTTACGTGCACTAATCAATACCCGGTCAGCATAAATAAAGAATGACCTAATGGCTGATTAGAATTTATGGCAGAGTGAATTACCTTCGCAAAAATGACCTACTTCGCAGGTAAACAAAACGAAGTAGGAAATAAAAATAATCTTGTTTGAAAACATCTAAAATTCTGGCACAGAAATTACGCGTAGTCTTGACAGCAAGTCCAGTTAGTTTTTATTAAGAGTTTGATAGGATTAGAGTAAGCTGAATAAGTGGAAAAGTCCGAAAGTTTTTAAGAGTTCTAGAGTTTACAAGAGTTATATAAGTTAAGTTAAGGAGCTAAGTTTTCAGAATTGTGTACAACAGTGTTATAAGTTGAGTAAAGGAGTTAAGTTCTTAGAATTATGCTTTAAAAAAAAAAAGAAAAAGGAGAAAACTATATATAACTCCATAAAACTATGAAGTGTAATTTTGATTGAAAATAGAAGTAAATTAAAAGTTGAATTGTGATTCTGCGAATCGTAGATAAAGCCCTCCACATCCACTTTGTCTCGCAGTGTACACAAACAAAACACCACAATGCATATAAGAGAAATGATTTTGTGTTATACGATTTAAAAACAAATAATATTATTCTTTCCAATTTTTGTTTTGTGCGTATCCAAAGTCATTTTAATTTTTACAGACATTTTTGTCAGGGGTGGCCGACATTAGGAGCACCTACCCTACCACAGATAAGTAATATCTAGATTTGGAAATCAATGTTAAAAATCTGCTTCTCATAACTGAGCCATGATGTATATATCAGCCAGCGTCCCCCCCTCGCCCCTCCAAAGGGAAAATTTCAAAATTCCGTCACGTAGCCCTAGTAACCATGAGTCCAATATCCTATCTTTGTCCAATATTGATAGTAAAAACATTGCACCGATGTACTTTCGTTGTCCAATCTATATTGGATCCAAGTTTTGTCCGAAATAGATGAGACATACATTGGATTCTTCTCAACTTTGTCCACACATTGTCCTCTAAAAGTCCTAAGTTGAGATAAACATTGGATAAAATTCAGATTTCTCGTAACTTTTTCCAACTTTCATCAACATTAGGCTCAACTACAATAGCCGTAAAGATGTTACGGATTTGAAGGATACTGAGCTTTACTTACGAAAAATTGAAAACATTAAATGTGAACATAATAACTTTTACGGCATGAGATATGAAAATGTGATAAAAATGACAATTTTTCGTAATTAAACCTCAATCTCTTTGAAATCCGTAACGTCTTTACGGCTATTGTAGTTGAGCCAATGGAAAAACACGTTTTCTCAGTAACCAGACAGACGGTCAAGAAGCGTCATGCGAATAAGTCGGTGTGTATTTTGTTAGTGCCGTAATTAATTCAGTAAACAATTAGAATTTTTTTTGGTATTCCTAGTCTTTATAGTGTTTTTTTAACTCTATTTGTTTGGTAGGTATAATTGATGTTTCATTATATCAAAATTTTAGCAACATGTTCTCTAGCAATCTCTCCACATTGCGTAAATATTTGTTTCATTTGGATGTGTTTTCTTATCTCTAAATGTGCATCGAAAAGTGTTGAACTTTATCTATTTATATTTATCTATATATTTAAATGTCTGGATCTGGTTAAACGAATTATCGCCAACTTAGAATATACATATACCAAAGGAATGGCGATTTTCATTTTGATTTTGCGTAGGGTAACTGCACCAGTAGTCGTCCACTATCCAGTAGTCGGCGACTTTGCTATAAAATTTTAAATAACAAAAGATAGGCATGACATTTTTGTTAAAATTTAAACCCTGTGCTCTCTTTGATGTCCTCACATACATAAAAAAGTATTTTTATGCATAAATATTATCAGAAAGGTGAAAGTAAGACAATCATTTACGTTCAGTCTTTTTCCAAGTAAAGAAGTGGTATTTTTTAAATATAAATTAAGAAGTCGTGTGACCATAATCTATAATTATTTTATTCTCTGTAAGTTTTTCGTATACTATTGCACCTTTTGCACATTATTAATAGCTTAGAAATTCATTATAAAATATTTAAGAAGTCAAAGATGTCTCTAAAAGTTAATTTTTTAGGGTGGCCGGACTACTGGAGCATATTTCCAGGTAAATTCCAGTAGTCGGCCAGGGGTGGTCGAATACTGGTACATAGAAATATTTCCGTGTTCCAGTAGTCGTCCAGTATGTCAGGAATTAATAAATAGTAAATAATTCAGGGACCGTAACTGTTATGGGACTTTTTGATAAAATCTTGAAATAATAGTTAAAATTTAATTTTTTTTTTAGTTCTATGTAACTGTTATAAAAGACTTTTAAAATTTCAGATCATAAGATAATAGTTATTTATTAAATGTATTTTTTTTCTGTTACCGAAGGTTTTTATTTATTTAAGTCTTAACAGTCCCAAAGGAGTTTTAGTTTTTTAAGTGTGATAATATCAGTCTTGTAGACTTTTGTACTTTTAGCTCAGTACTAAGAGGTATCATAGACTTTTATTAATACAAGTTTCGTCATAAAACTCCCATAAGACTTTTAATTTTTTAGTTTCAAGTTAACTGTCTTAAAAGACTTTTATAAATTTCAGTCAGTCCATTGCTGTTACCAGAGACTATTATTTATTTAAGTGCTATGATAAAAGTCTCACAAGACTTTTATCTTTTCAATTTTTCGATAACAGTCTGATCGGGACTTTTATTTTTTACAGTCAGTTATAATAGTTATAGAAGATTGTTATTTATTTAAGTCTCATAATAGTTCTCTCATCTTTTATTGTTGCAGATTTTGGTATTTGATATTTTGGTATTTGCTATTTTACTATAAAGAAGGACATAATAAAAATATTAAATATTAGAACACTAATATTTCACCTCTTTTCTGCAAAACATTAAACCCATAAAGTTTTATGTGGAAAGATTAAAACAGTAGGAAACCATACCTGCCATATCCCTACATATTTTAAAGACATCTTTGAAATTGTTTAAACATTTTTGACATAATTGGCAAATGGTGGTAGAAAAAAAAATATGTTAACCATTCCGCTATCTGAGTCACACTACACGTTTTAATAAACTTGGCGCTAATGCGTTAATTTACAAAAAATTGGAAATTTTTAGTAATTAAAACCGGGGCATTCCAATAATAAGAATAAGAAGAATAAGAAAATATCAAAATTCAATTTATTTTATTTAACTTTATAGGAGATACGTTACATTTAATAATTATTGGAGCGTGCATTTGAAAATAATATGGGGCCTAAACGTGAAATCCATAAATATAAAACAGAAGATCTTCTTTGTGCTATTTCCGAAATACAAACTGCTAAATCAACAATACGAAGTGCAAGCAAAAAGTTCAAAGTTCCTCGATCAACAATCCAAGATCATCTTAATAGGAATGTTGCGGCAGGATGTCAAAAAATGGGTCCAGAAACGTACTTAACAAAGATAGAAAAAAAGCGAATTGTGGACTGGTGTACTTTGGCTAAGTGTGCCTTTCCCATTAGACAAAATGATTTACTGGATACTGTTCAGAAAATCATAAAAGATGACTGTAGGATAACACCTTTCAAAAATGTTCGACCTGGGCGTAAATGGTATTCCTCTTTTATGAAACGACATAAGGAAATAACATTAAGGCAACCAGAAAGACTTACAAAGGGTCGTGCTGTAGTCACTAAAGAGTGCATTCAAAAGTGGTTTAGCGACTTAGAGGAATGTATTAACGACAATAATTTAGAACGAATCTTTCTGGATCCACGTCGTATATTAAATGGGGATGAAACCGGTTTCAGCTTATGCCCGAAGTTAGGTAGAGTGATTGCTCCTAAAGGGTGGAAAAACGTTTTTAGGGTCAACTTAGGCAATGAGAAGGATACTGTTACAGTTTTAATTGTGCTTAATGCTAATGGAGAAATGCTTCCACCTATGGTTGTCTTTCCATATGTAAGACTTCCAAGAGAAGACGCTATGAGCGTACCACAGAATTGGATTATCGGGAAGTCAGAGACAGGATGGATGAGAACGGAAACGTTCTGCGAATATGTAGCTAATACACTTGATAGCTGGATTGAGGACAACGGAATACAACGTCCAGTTCTTCTATTTGTGGATGGTCACAAGTCTCATATGTCAATGGAACTGAGTGAATTTTGCTTTGAACACGATATAATTCTGTATGCATTGCCTCCAAATACGACTCATCTAATGCAGCCTGGCGATGTAAGTGTCTTTAAGTCACTTAAGGATGGATGGAAGGAAACAGTTAACAGTTGGATTTCAAGCCACCATGACATAACAGATAAAAGCTTAACCAGAACGACATTTTGTCCAATGCTGGAATCTGTACTAAAAAAAGATGGTTTAGTTAATGCTATGAAAAATGGTTTCCGAAAATGTGGCTTGTATCCGTTTGATCAATCAGCTGTAGATTACAATAAATGTATTCAAAATACAATTTAAAATTTGGATGTGGTGGATACTGCTATTTCTTCCACAATCACGTATGAAAAATTTTCTTCTGCCGAGCATGTTATAAGTTCATTAAGATACAAACTTTCGGAAGCTGGTATTAATACTGATAAAGTTTTGGAAATAATTCAAACAGCGAAAATTTTGATAACCATCAGGAATCAGATGAACCAACCTGCGCAACAAGCCTTCCCATTCTCTTTAAAGATCTGACGCCCGGTACCTTGTACAATTTAACTTCGGAAGGCACACTTGTTCCGTCGAATAGAAAACCTTACCGTATTGCGAGTTCAACATTTACATCAAATATCGAATAAACACCGATCCTTGTTCACCCGTCGCTTACATATCACACCCCGGCTGAAGTATCTACAGTACCTCCGGACTTAGATTTTTATTACCTAACACAAATCTTACAAAGGCAAGGACTTCTCAATACAACTAGAACTATGGATGCAAATGCTCAAGAAAAACTCGGCGAATCAAATCTAACAACAGAACAATTGTCTAGAAATGTAGCAGGACCAAGTGCAGTACATATAGGAAATTGTACGTCACGTAGTAGAGACCGCGCTTCATCAAATTTAGAAGAACGTGTTACAGAAATAAAAACACCCTGCTTCCCCAATCTGGAAAAGCATTTATATTTTCCCAAACCTTTAAAATTTGCAAGGAAAAGGACAAGTAAAGTCAAGGAACCTAGTGCTATATCGTCTAATGAATGGAGACAATTCATATTAAACAAAGAGAATGAGAAAGAAGAAAAACAACTGACGATTTTACAACGAAAAGAAGAAAGAATATAGTTTAGTCTATAATGAAGCCTTCAAATGTAACAAATATTATTGTCGTATCATTGATTATTTTTAAATTTGTACTCAATATAATTATTTTTAAACTCAGAAGAAGTTATATTTTTAACCGACGTAAAAAATTATGTTTTCAATTCGACTAATTTTTTTTTTATATTAAAAGGCATAAACTGTAAATTTTCACATTCTAAAAATGTGAATGAATATGAAAAGATCAATTCAATTCAGCATTATAAGTATTTGTTATATAATAATCATTTACAGTTGCTTGCTTGCCACGTAAATTCTTTTCTGTCTTTATGGAGTAATTATGATCTCAAATTTTCTTATGGCCGACTATTGGAACAAGTATGGCCGATGAGTGGAACTTAGTGGCCGACCACTGGAAAATTAGTAGACATTTAGAATTTGCTTTCTCCCTTTGCAGTTGTCATTGTCTTCTTCTTTTATTCTCATTTTTTGTATTGTAAAGCTTTTATTCTGTGTAGAAAATTGCAAGTTGATAGACTAGCATAGAAATTCACTTCAGGAATATCCTTTTAGCGTGATATTGCTCTTAAATGGCCGACTACTGGTACAGTTACCCTACTAAATTCCGCTAAATATAGCTTGTTTCGAATTTATTAAGACAAACACTGGACATAATTCAAATTCGTCTCAGTCTTGTCCAACCTTAGTTCTATCAAAGTCCAAGCTTGAGCTTGATCGGACAAATATTTAATATAATGCAGATTCTTCTCAACTTTGTCCACACTTTGTCCTCCAAAAATCCTAAGTTGAGATAAACATTGGATAAAATTCGGATTTCTATAAATTTTTATTGCAAGGAACGCTTGCTAAGTTATTGGATCACTGAAAAATGAGGTTAGTCTGGTAAATATATTTTTATTTGTGTTTAACTTAAAATTCCATGTTTTTGCTTTCGATGATGAAAAAGCATGTGAATTAATTCCGGGAAATTGCTTGCATTCGCATAAAATTGTTTTTTGGCCCCTAAGCAAAAATGTAAAGAAGCTGCAAAAAGAGAGAGCTACACCTGAATCAAATTGGCACATTTGTCCTTGCAGATTACTATCTACTGCAGGTGAAATAATCCTACCTCTCTTTGCTATAGGAACATACGAAGAGGTATACAAAAAGTGCGACAAGTACCAGTTGCACTCTTCTACAGAAGATGAGGAGTACAGAATATGTGCTAAAAAATTAAAACCGTGTGAAGAAGAAGTTATTATGAATATCGAACCAACTCGGCAAGTATTGTGGTGGGGAGAACTAGAGGAATCTTCACTAGCTATAAACGTCATTAGTAACTTCGGAGATGATCTCTTTACATTTGTCCAACTAACCGAAAAATACAATGAAGCAGATCATGTTACAGGTACTTTAAAAGCGAGTTATAGTCACATTTTATAATTAATCTTACCTTAAATAATCCAGAAAGTAATTTGAAGGAAATGGAAAAAAATATAATTGGATACATAAATAAAAAAAATGAACGTACTCACAGGTAAAGTTGAAAAATCCATTAACGATCTTCAACAAAATATGTCAATGTGCATCGAAAGTATGGCAGTTAAATTACTACAAGCTTTTTCGTCCGTCCAAGCCTTTTAGCCGGGAAATCAAAGTGGAATATTTATCGCAAATTCTAACGATTTTCACAAGTTAGAAGAAAATTTGAGGAACAACGTCAATGAAATGGTAAGAACCTTGCATTGCATTATTATTTGATTTTTAAATGACACAAGGCTTTCGTAGAATGAATTATGGCAAGTCAGAGCGCTCGATGTTAGTGACTTTTTCAGAAAGTGTGTGTTAAATTCATTTTCTGAAGAAGTAGTAAGTCAACTAACGTGGAATACAGTCGAGAGCGAACACAAAATTGATCTGAAGAAGACTAAATTTATGCAGCATTTGGAAGGTATTATGTTCAGTTGTAATTTGTTAAAATTACATTTAAAGAAAAACTTTGTACTATATACAATATATAGAGGATAGGTTTAATAAATAATTGAAGGCAGCCATATTTCTATTTGATTTAACTCCTTATTGAAAACAATATTGAAATCGTAATCCCTGGTTATCCGAATTTAATCCTGGGAAAATATCGGCTCGATATCCACAGAATTTCCTCAGTTTATTTTTGAATTTATTCCGCCGAAAATATCCTCGTGATATCCACAGAATATCCTGTGATTTTGCCCCAGTATATTCCTTGGACAGCGTTGATTTCCCATAGGACATTCCATTAACAGTCTTAAGTTTATCCTCAGACAATTCCAAGGAATAATAAGTCTGGAAGGGACAACTTCTTTAGAATTGCTTTGTAAATTACTTGGAAATGGTTACTAGGGAAGGTGCCCCTCCCATCGATTCCAGTTCCAATGCATCCCGGGTGATGCCCCCGCCCCATCGTCGACCACTTTTGTCACCCCCCCCCCCCCCCACGCAATTCAGTCCATCACCATTAACCAGCAGAACAATTTGGTTTCAGACTGCGCATGAAAAATAAGAAAAACTTGTTATAAAAGTTTTGTCAAGATATTCAAAAGCAACCACCAACCAAAAATAATATATAACAAGTAAAAAAGCTAGAATTGGTCTAAGACCAATTTTTATGATACCATAGATTAGGGGTGGACAACCTTTTGTATAACAGAGGCCAAAAAAAGATTTACTTTTTCTCCGCGGGACGTAGTATCTAATTGATACATTTTTGTTACTTATATTTTTTTTCTGCAAAAATAAAAAACCATATTAAAACAAAGTTATTAAGCACTGAATTTCTTTATTTCTTTCCTTTATAATAAATAAGTAAGTATGAATCACAAAACAATAAATATAAATGAAAACAAATTTTAATTAATGCGACTTCTAGAGAGGAAATCAATGTCCGGTTCGATTTGTGTAGTGCTTAAACGCAAGTTGTCTTTCAAACCCGTATCAGTTATTAAAGATCTGTACTTCGATTTTAGGTACTTCATTTTGGAGAAGAGCTTTTCACATTGATATGTTGAGCCAAATAAAGAGTAAATGTACTTTGCATTATCAACTAAATTCGGAAATTCTTCAGCCGGCCAAATTAAATGTTTCGCTTAAATCTACCCTTTTTTTGAGATCCAAAAGTTCCATTTGAAACTTTTCTGGAACATTTGCGATTTCAGTGATGGAAAAGGGCAAATTAAATAAGTAAAAATAAATGCGGCGAAAAATTTTTTTTTCAAATTCTGAATAAATATCTTTGATTTTTTTTAACAAAAATTTGAAGATTATAATTGTTGCGATAATTGGATAATGTTGGCAGATTATTTTTTCTATATGGAATTGCAACAGAAGCAGTTTCTTTTAAAAGCTTTGATATATTCATGTAATACATTTTGATTTTGCTTTTGTAAGGCTTCATTAAAAATATTCAGGTGTCCTGTAATATAAACATAGAACACCAGGTCTGATAATCATCCTTCACCATTAAATTGTTGAATTGGAATTCCTTTCTTATCCATAAATAGTTATATTTCATTCTTCAAATCATAATATTTTTTTTTAAAACGGTTGCTCTTGAAAGCCATCGAACTGGGCAATGATGTTAAGCATAGGTATATATTATCGTTTTCAATATAACTAGCAATTCTAGAAATTGTCAATGACTTAATGCTGTGTTTATACATTTAGATACGATAGACATTACGTTTTCTAATTTCATTTGCATATAGATTTCTTACTGGATGATGCAATAACAAATAAATAATTTAGAAAATTTCTTTTCTTCTATTTTTTATTGTTGCCAATCCAGATAATTTATTTAGGGATAGATAAATATTTTCATTGAAATTTCTACCTGTTCAAAAATGTCAGTTCCGGTAGTCGTGCTTTTCATTGTATTTATTGACAACAATTCTTCAGGGATGTTCATATTCTTTCATTGAGCTAAGTAAGTCATATCGATACCTTCATCCAAAGAAATCGAGTAATATTCAACTTGTGAAATTTGATATTTCAATCTATTCTCCAGATTAATTGATATATTATCAATACATCTCATTATGGTTCGCCGCGATAGAGAAATTGAATCGATAATATTCTTCTTTTCTGGTATGAGTAATTCTACAACTTTAGATACACATTCCTTAACAACTCCATCTGAGTATGGTTTTAGTTTTTTTGCTCTTTGTAAAGGAACAACATAACTTTCTTTAGTATTATTTTCATTTTCGTTCTTGATATTCACAAAGGCATTTTTTTTTATATTTCAAAGATCTTTTCAAGTTCTCAATTTTGTTTATTATTTCTGTACCTTGAAATTTATTATAATTGACATTTGTCTTTTTAAATTAAACTTTTTCTTTACTGCAATAATGTCACTGCTAATTAAACATACAAATTGTCCATTATGTTCTGTAAAAAAAATATTGCGACGTCCATTATCTTGAAATCATCTGTTTTCCAAATCAACCTTTCTTTTTTTACTACTTTTCGATGCCTTTTGGGTTTCAGAAGTAAAATTTTTAATATTAAATTAATAATTATAATTATTTTTCTTATTAAACTTATTCGAGAATCTTATGTTATTACTATCAATTTTTTTTTTTTTTGTAATTATTATCAATTTTAATTAAATTAAAATGAATTGCCGAACCTTTCCGACGTTAATTGACGTTACGACTTTCTATGTTATGACGTTAGTACTAAATTATGAATAAAAATGCTGCTATATGTGTTTAATTTAACACTTTGAGTCTGGCAGCGAAATTGCTGTCCTTTCCGTTCAACCGGCAGCGCGTAAATAATGCCTAAAGACAAATTTCCAGTAAATTTCTAGGAAAAAATTGAGGGCTTCGCTACATTAGGTCGAGGCATTGCTGTCTGTCTCAAATATTCATAAAATTTCTAAAGAAAAAACTTCCACCAAATTTCTAAAGAAAAACCA
Organism: Dioctria rufipes; assembly: GCA_963924295.1. NCBI lineage: Eukaryota > Metazoa > Arthropoda > Insecta > Diptera > Asilidae > Dioctria > Dioctria rufipes. The sequence goes on along the minus strand of OZ002742.1, from coordinate 77,882,452 downwards.
TCCAGCAAATCTCTAAGAAATCTTGTGGGTTTCCTTACATATCAGTTCGGGGCATTATAATTTTGATACTGTCGGTTAAACAAGACGAATTATATCGAAAATTAAACTGTAAAACTCTCCTTTTTCTTTATTTGGGTACTAACAAAATTTAAAATTGTTGTTTTTGAAAATATTTATTTATTATTTCTTCTAAAGATCTCTCGGACCAGATTGGAACTTTACGCGGGCCGGAGGATGCCCATCGATGCCCTAGGGCCTAGATGAATGCCCGTATGAAATTTCGTAGGGTCGCCCTCTGTGAAATTTTGATATTTGAAGTGGTTTTTTGCATATATTTGTAGAATGGTTCGTCGGACAGAAAAAATGATTATAAACAATTTTATAGGTTAAGTTTATAGTACAATAAAAATGTCTAGAACTGATTGTTTTCACAGTATACGTAGAAAATCTAAATGTTTATTTGGCAACACATATTTTGCTATTACTATAAAAACACCATGTAGGCATACCAAATTTCAGCTCTCTATGTTGTCGCGTTCTCAGCCGGTGTCCAAATATATAGTCGAAAACGAAATTTTTAGATGGCAACCCCACGAAAGAATTTCCCGATTTGTCTTATTTTCGAACTTTAATTTTGTGGTGACAAGTAATATAAGTCATCGAATCTCGTGCCATGACTGTACCTGACATTTGTAGGTTTTTTTTTATTTTGAAACTAACGAACGTACTGGAAGGTTTCGTAACCCGGGGGTTACACCTGCAAGTACAGCTTGCATGCAACTTGCACTGCCATACTTCTTGCACGTGTAACGGTTTTTATCATTCTGCTACTCCGTTTATTGCTATAATTTTCCAATATACGCAAGACTTTACGTCTCGATGCCATTTTTTAAATGAACTTGCATGCAAGCTGATAAGACATCAACCGAGCTGCCTTCTGCTGTCAAGTTTAAAATCGCGTTGGAAGGGAGGCTTGCATGCAAGCTGTACTTGCAGGTGTAACCCCCGGGTAAGGCATCAGAGATAGTAGGCTAAGATTTTTAAGAAAACAAAAAGAAAAGAAAAAATTGTCACTTCTAGTTCTGACTCTAAAAAGACAAGATTGAATTTAATTTATTAAACAGTATTTAAAAAAAATATAAACATATATTAATTCTAGATCCTTTTAAGTTCTGTGAAGTGTTATTGATAATTATAACGATAATTATATTAAATTCTTCCGAAGTTATTTGCGGAATTAAAATCACACTATCGATTCTTTATAACGTGATCCGAAAATATTGGCAAATAAATAAACATTTTAAATTGAAAGACAACCTTCTTTAATTCTAGTTAGATTGAAGGAATTTCAAGTTTAATACAACATCTTTCTTTCATATTCTCGGAGACTATCCTAGAAGAAAGAAACTGCTTCAAGACAATATCATTTCTTGTTTGTTTTCGTACACCACGAGTACAGACATTGCTCCCGTTGAAGAAACCCCAACAAGAACACGTCCTTCCTGTTTCCATGTGTACAGATAATTCCCTCATTGAAGATACCGCCTCAAGAAAACTTAGCTCCGTTGGTGTTCGAGAATCTGTGTACCAACAGATTATTCCATTGAGATACCTATCCGGAAAGGCTTGCCATTTACATAAAGTGATTAATCAAGATAGTTCTACGCCCTTACTACGTTGTGTGACATACAGAAGCTCCTCATTATCGATACCGATACAGTAAAGAAAAGGTACCTACTGTATCGCTGACTATACTACACAAAATACAATCTACCACTAAAATTTCACTTTTTTTTTAAGTGCGTCTGCGAAATTTCAGCTTTCTAAGTGATCGCGTTCTTGAGTTATCGTTCGCACAGACGGACAGACGGGCAGACATGCAAAACCCAAAATAACTTTTAATATTATGCGTGTGGACACCCATTTTGTTCTACCTTCACTATTTCGAGGTGTTACAAACGGAATGACAAACTTAGTATAGCCTTCAGATTTCATCAAGGGTATAAAAAGGTTTGAAGATGTCACTTCATAAGTGGCATGAACTGACCCAGCAAGCAAGATGATACGCGGATGATTTGCGCATCATATGGCGGTGAAGATAACTCTTATCGCGGGAGATTCTCAACTTCTATATTGTGGATGTCACCTCTTTCGGGAATGGATGTGTCCCGAATGCAATACTTCTTGATGAATTGCTTTCGTATCATCTACGGAACACGGAAGCAATACCTGCAGAAGATAAGAGGAAGATATCATTGAGGAATCACGTTGAAGTATCAATGAGGATTGCACCGAAGAGAGGACAGTGATATCGCCAAAATGTCTCGATAATATTGCCATGGTAATAGAAGGAATTAAATTATTTTTAAATAAAACTTTATCAATAAGAGGAGTAAAATATTATAATATGTATAAAACTGTACTCTAATTTACTCCGAACACTTATTAAAACAGAATGAACAGACCTAAATTTTCATGTATCCGTTAACTTTATTAAAAATAAACATGAATCCGTCTTCGCCCTTGGTTATCGTCCTCTTTTCGTCTGGAGAAAAAAAAGGTAAAACTGAAATTGGAAGTAACCGAACTCATCATCTAATTATTGCCTAAGCAATTTAAAGGCAATTTTCATACATTTGTATTGCTCAAATATTCCCAAAAAGATAGCTACAAGATATCCTCCAATTATCGCGCTGACCATTTTTCATCTCTCAGGATTGTCCTATCTCCTTCAATACCTGGGTATTATCATAGATGGCATAAGAGCTAGATGTTGCATACCACACCGTAGAAAAGTATACATATTTTAAATGGTTGGTCCACTCCGGAATAGACCAAAACATGTTTCTGAGGCACCGAGAATAGATGTTGCTTTAACAGCAGTTTTGTATACATTTGGTCGACTCTCTCAACGTAATAGATGTGGGAAAATATGAATCACTCGACGTAACTCTCATCATTTTTCTTTTCATGTCGCTGTACTGATCAAACTAAAGGAATGCTGCACAGCACAACATACTCGGTGCGGTGGGAGGGACGTAAATGTTACTTCTTTCTTGTCTCGTTTTTGGAAATACTTTTTATTTTTCTGTATTTATTAGGATTCGTCACAATTTTTGTTTAGTAATTTACTGGAAATTTCTTCCTTTGATTTTTTGATGCATTGGCCGAGAGCTCTAATATAAAATCAATGATGCCTCGAGCTGATGGAAGGAAGGCCGCAATTTTTTCTTAGAAATTTAATGGAAAATTCTTTTCTAGAATTTATACGCACTTTTGGAGGGCGACAACAATTGCTATGAGCGTAGACGCGTAGCCAAGCAATAAGAAAAAAAAAATTTAGTAAATTTCTAAGAAAACATTGCGGCCTTTCCTACATTAGGTCGAGGCATTGTTAATTTTATATTGGAGGGAGGCACTACTCTGCATGTTATTAGTTTCCTATGGCCCTGTCCTTTGCCGAAGTCTTGTATACATTTTCGCACAAATAAAATGCTTCATTCTCGTACACAAACTTTGCGATACCTTTTCTTTACTTCTGTGGCAGCCCAAATTATTAATTTACTCGTCTTACCACAAGAGGCGCTGAAACATACAGAAACAAAAGCTGTCAAAGTAAGGATGATGTAATATTACGAAACTCACTTTGTTCAGGCTTAAACACAATTGCAACGACAGACGACGACGATATATCGCTGTCAAACTTCTCAAAACACAGCATCTTATGCGAATGCATCAAATTGCGACGAGCGACGTTGAGCGATCGACGATATTATCGTCGGGATTGATCAGTTTCAAATTTTGCCATCGTCGCTGCAGTCCTACCAACAAAATTAATCGAATGAAATGGTTGTGACATTCACTTTTGTCTTTTTTAGGTGGTAACACGCCGAGGTAGTTTTAAAATAATGAGCTTTGGGGAAAAATTGATCGTGGAAGTACGAAATCATATAATAATTTATGATTTGCAAGACAGGCAAGACAAGTGGACAAAAAAGATGTGGTTTGGATGGATATTTCAAGGCGTTTAATTTAGTTAATTTCTGTATTTTCAGTTTTTTTCCACACTTTGGTTCATTGCAATTCTTTGAATATAATATAAAATATTCTTGATAAAAATCTCCTTTTAAAACGCTCGAAACATTTAACAAATGAAATTTCAACATCTTCTTCTTTCACAATCGTCGCTCATCGCCTGTCGTTGCAATTGTGTTCCAAATTTTTCGACTGCCTGTTTCGCAGCGAATTTTTCGCTGTCGTCTGTCGTTCTGTCGCTCTGTCGTCGGAATTGTGTTTAAGCCTTTCCGCTTCGAGTTTTAATCAAGAGTCATATTTGTAATCGCGCTAAGGAATAGTTCAAGTTAAGTAGTGGAAAATAATAAAAGCCTGGGGAGCATACATATGTATATAAAATACCTAAACTTCTCTATTCGTAGATTACGCTCGTCTCCAGTCACCACAGCGACCAATGCCAGCATCTATTGAATGAGGATCGCTGTGAGTGCGTTTACCCACCGCACCGAATATGTTGTGCTGTGCATCATTCTTTTAGTTTGATGTTTGATCAGTACAGCAACATGAAAAGAGAAATGAATACGTCGAGTGATTCATATTTTCCAGCATCTATCACATTGATGGAGTTGACCAAATGTATACAAAACTGATGTTAAAGGAACATTTGTTCTCAGCACATCTGAAACATATTGTGATCTATTCCGGAATGGACCAGCGATTTAAAATCTGTATACTTTTCTCTGGTACTGTATGCGACATCTAGTTCTTATGCCATCTATGGTATTATTTATTTGTGGTCATACTTATTATCTGTATACCGTGTCTCGACTTGATGTAAGGAATGCCGCAATTTTTTCACAATGGGACGGCCATCAGCGTTCATCAGTTCAGATTTCATTCTATTCTATTATCAGATGTAAAAGAAATAAATTTAAATTTGAGCTGATGAACTCTGATAACCGTAGCATTGTGTTTCTAGCTTAGCTTTAGAGATTTATTAGAAATGTTTTCTTTAAAATTTATATGGATTTTTGGAGGCCCACAACGGCAGATATTATATTTGAATAACTCCAGTCGGCCAACAGTCTGAATAAAAATTCTGCTGAAAAATTTTCTGTAAATTTCTAAGAAGAAATGAATGCTGAAGGCGCGGTTACAATGGGAGAGTAGAGTGGAGTTACCAGATTGCATTTGCTCTCATCATCCCACTAACATGAGATTAGGATTTTTTGAAATCTGATGCTACTCTGTGAAATCCACTTTGGTGGGAAGCGCGAAGAGCTAATATTAAAGTGCAAGCTTGAGACAAGGAGAGAAAATGCAATCCACTCTGTCTTTGCAAACGCGCCTTTATTATTTTGCTCGTCTACGCATCTACGCTCATAAAAATTGTTAGTGGCCCAAGCATTGCCTTCCTCCATAGTAATTCTAAAACTTCTAAGAAGATATTGCGGCTTTCGAGGTATCGTTGATTTTATATTCTAGCGAGGAGTTCTTGCGCAGCGGGAAATCTGGTCGGGCGTTTCATGTGAAGGCTCGTGGAAGCAGTTAAACTTATAGTGTTAATATATGAAAAAGCCGAAAAATTGTCGATCCATTCCACATTAATCACGTAAGAAGCTTGGTGGAAGGTGCAATGCACTTTTCAAGCTCATTCTTGTTTTGCGCAAGCTGTAAAAAAAGAAAAGCCGAACAATTTTTGATCCGTTCCACATTGATCCCGGAAGAAGCTTGTTCTAAGGTTAAACACATGTTTTCAAGATCGTTCGTGATTTCTTTGTGAAACCAAGTGCACGCAGATTTGTTTCCGCTCGCAGAGTAAATTGTGAGTTGTTGTGAAATTTGAAAACAGTGTCAAATCGCGTGGATATTTCAAATACGAGGGTTGTTCAGAAAGTAAGTGTACTAGATTTTTATATTTTTTTTTCACATAATCGCCATCCCGTTCAATGCATGTGGTGAGCCGTGGCACAAGTTGCTCTATACCCTCCTTGTTTGGAACTCAGCCATACACCATGCACAACAATTAAATTATATGCATTACTTATGAAATTTCATAGTCCATTTAGTTATTTTGAATTCCTATTTTTTATATTCTTAATTAAATCATTCATTGTGAATTCTCATTTCTATATTCAAATTGCTCACTGTAAAATCATCAAATAGGTGTTAGTAGATCAAACTGATAGAAACCAGTCCAGTTAACCAGACAGTAGTCAAACAGATGTTATACAAAGCGGTCGGAATAAAGAATTCATCTAAATAATAATACGGTGTCTTTTAATCACTTTCGCCCCAATCTGTTGTATAGCCATCGACGCGAGTATTGCGGAATTCCAGCTACATTATTCTACATTTTTTGGTCCTAGCGAGCCGGATCTGCGATTCATTTTGTATTAATACAGTCCACAGACTTAAATATCGAAATCGCGTTTATTCGTTGTGTGAAGATGTTAATTATTTTGGCGGGACTATTGTTTCCATAGGAAATTCGAACAGCGGGATTATTCTAATTTCGATATTTGAAAACCCAATTAATAAGTGCATGTGCATCAATTTAATCACTTATAAAATTGTGAAAATTATCATACTGCAAGTGAATAACAGTGCATTTACGGTACCATTTCGTTTAAATAATTACACGCATACAACGGTGACACAGCTTGTTAGCAATTAGTAACAAACACATAGTGCATGAACCAGCATTTCGCGTATGTACATGCAAAACGAAATTATATGTGCAAAAGCAACAGTGTAGTGAGCCTAATAGATATAATTTGTATTAGGAGTAAGCATACATGCCGTGAATAGTTATCTTGCAAACGTGTATATAGGTCAATGCACACATATATACAAATAAGTTGCGACGAAATTAACTTCAACAGTTAATTGAATTGTTCAACATTGAATCTAAACAAGTGTTGTGAAACATTGTTGAGTAAAGTGACGTGGTGTAATAAACAACTTGAATAATTGTATTTTAAATTTGCATACGAAGCAACAAGTGATTTATTCAAGTGACAATCCATTTGTGAAACTTACTGCTGAAAATCCCTAATTGCAAGCACAGGTAATCAATTTCATTTTATTTATTTATAAATTATATTGACATGGCGGAGGCACTCAAAAAACAAAGAGCAACCATAAAGGGCTCTATTACATGTATTGGGAATGTAATCAAGGAGTATAACCAGGACACAACCCTTGAGAATATCCAAGTTCGCCTTGCTAAGCTGGAGGAACAAATAAATGATTTCAATACAGTTCAAACGCAGTTAGAAGAGTATCTAGATACAACTGAAGATCAAATTAATGAGGAATCAATAAGGGCAGAAGTTGAAGATCGTTATCTTGATATTAAAGCTCAATGTTTACGATTAATTAATGAAATTCAAAACAAGGTAACACACAGCTCATATGATATTCCTTCATCACAGCGTGATGATTCACTTAACCTGGCCATACGTGCCTTAGTCGAACATCAAAGTGCACTTAGTACTGCGGTGGAACGTTTAGCATCTAGTAGCAGTAATATCTTGTCATCGACGATGTCATCTTCTAATCATAATTCAGACGTCAAACTTCCACGTATTGACTTACCCACCTTCACAGGAAATTATGAAGATTGGCCGACATTTCATGACTTCTTTACCTCGTTGGTACATTCGAACAATTCTATCAGTGGAGCTCAAAAACTGCAATATTTAAAGAGCAGTCTCAAAGGTGAAGCTAGTTCGTTGCTAAAGAATCTCAAGGTCGATGACGCCAACTATAGTGAAGCCTGGGAATCCTTAAACAAAAGATTCAACAAGGAAGATTGTATCATCGAAGCCCATCTCCGAAATCTGCTAGACCAACCATCGCATATTAAAGCATCTGCTATAGAATTGAAGAAGTTCATTACAGTTACAAACGACGCTGTTAGCGGACTTAAGGCACAAAAGGTTCCAGTGGAACATTGGGATGCAATACTAATCCACATCTCATTAGGTAAGTTGGATGTTGATATAAAACGACTTTGGCTTCGTGAAGTACGTGGACGAAGTCGCCCAAAGTTCGAACAATTTATGGAATTTTTAGAGAGTATCTCATTCGAACAAGAAATGTTAAAACGATCAAGGCATACTACTGCGAATAATCAGCTAGTCTCAAAAAAGGTTCTAACAGCATCCATTCTAAGTTGTCCTTCATGTAAAGGGCAATATTTAATAGGGAAATGTCCTGCATTTTTAGCCATGAATATAAATGAACGGAAGGGTTTAATCATGTCAAAATTCTTATGTACAAATTGTTTAAGAAGTGGCCACAAGTCCACAAATTGTAAATCGTCCCACTGCCGAATCTGTAACTCAAAGCACCATACACTGATACACACGGAACTCAAGAGTCCTCAAGCAAAGACACCAGCGAATACATCTACTGCAACTAGTATAGCAACGCAATTAGAAGTTAAACCGCAATCTACGCATGCGACTTTGTTACCTACGGCGATCATACTCATCCAGGATATCACAGGTCAATCACAACCCTGTCGAGCACTCCTTGATTCAGGGTCGCAAATCACGCTCATATCTGAGGCATGTGTTCAGCGACTCGGATTAAAACGCACCCATACTAAGGTTCATATAAGTGGTATTGGTGCTACCCAGACGAAATCGACCAGAGGAAAGATAACCGTTCATATACGCTCTAGATTCAATGACGAAGCAATCTCAACAGCAGCATTAATTCGCTGTTCTTTAACTGGTATGTTACCTGCAGCGGAGACAACAGCAGAACAATTATCATATTTTTCTAACATTAATCTTGCTGATCCAGACTTTTATCGCCCAGGGCGGATCGATATCATAATAGGAGCTGAACTATTCTTTCAAGTTCTCACAGAAGGAAGGCTTACTCATCCCTCAGGGTCATTAACTGCGCATAATTCAATTTTTGGTTGGATTATCAGTGGACAACTTTTGAGTTCCGAACAAGAAACATTTCATACATTACACTCATGCATTGATATTGATCAACAATTACGTCGGTTCTGGGAAGTTGAGGAAATCGCAAGCCAAGCATGTCTTACGGAAGAGGAACGTAAGTGTGAGCAGCACTTCATTAAGACACATCAAAGACTGCAAAATGGGATATATCAAGTTAGACTCCCATTCAAGGAGGATAAAGAGGTACTAGGTGAATCCAGAAACTCCGCGATTCAAAGGCTTTATGCAATGGAACGAAAATTCAAGCACAATCATGAACTACGCCAACAATATCAGGATTTCATGGCAGAGTACGTAGAGCTTGGACATATGAGCCGTACAAATGCAGACGAAGAATATTCTAAGGATAACTATTACATGCCACATCACGCGGTTCTTAAACCTAAGAGCACGACAACTAAGCTCAGGGTTGTTTTCGACGCGTCGTGCAAAACATCCACTGGAATTGCATTAAATGACAACCTCATGGTTGGCGCAACCATTCAGTCTGATATTGTATCATTACTTATTCGCTTTCGAAGACACAAGTATGCCTTTACTGCTGACATTGCCAAAATGTACAGGCAGATTCTGATGGATGAGCAAGACTGGAAATATCAAAGCATTCTGTGGAGAAATCATCCTACCGAACTGGTACAGGAATACAAACTACGGACTGTAACATATGGTACTTCATCAGCTCCGTTCTTAGCCACAAGAACTTTGCATCAACTTTCAATAGAGGAAGCATCTCGTTATCCTATTGCTTCTGAGGTTATAAGATCAGACTTTTACGTCGACGATCTGATGTCAGGTGCCAGTACGTTCGAACAAGCTCATAGTCTCCAGAAGAATCTAATTAATATGCTCAAATCAGCTGGATTTGAACTCCGGAAATGGTCATCAAATTTCCCGCAGCTTCTTGAAGATATTCCCGAAAATCATCGAGAAAGGTCTACACAGCTAAGCTTTGACAAAACAACGACAGTGAATACGCTTGGACTCAAGTGGGATACAACAAACGACTGCTTCTTGTTTAAGGTATGTCTAAGAAATTCTAGCGCATCTACAAAACGAGAGATTCTGTCCGACATAGCTAAGATCTTTGACCCTCTCGGTTGGCTATCACCTTGCGTTATTAATGTAAAAATATTACTGCAGCAGATCTGGATACTCGGCATTGAATGGGATGATCCTATGCCAGAACCATTAGCTCAAACATGGTCACAGTTCAGGAACACTCTTCCGGAGTTGTCGGCATTAAAATTACCTCGTTGGATGTCATCAGAAGCAGAAACCATACAATTACATGGCTTCTCTGACGCCTCAGAACGGGCATATGCGGCAGCTATTTACATATGTACATTCACTGAAGGAAGATCCAAGACCATTAATCTTGTTGCAGCGAAGACTAAAGTCGCTCCGATGAAGCAACTCACTTTACCCCGGTTGGAGCTATGCGCAGCACATTTATTAACCAAACTACTTAAAAAGGTACAAATGGCCATGCAGCTACCTCACATACAATGTTTTGGTTGGACAGACTCAACGGTTGTACTGAGTTGGCTGTCGGATCATCCCAGACGTTGGAAAACGTTCGTTGGCAATCGAACTGCAGAAATACTGGACGTTCTTCCTGTCAAGTATTGGCGACACATCTCATCGCAGGACAATCCCGCAGATTGTGCTTCCCGCGGCATCTCACCAATTGAATTGCTCAACTGCACACTATGGTGGAAGGGTCCCGACGTACTTCAAGAGGAAATACCAATGAGTAACGACTTCAAGGAGCATGCAGGCAACAAATCAATTGTCGACACTGAAGCCAGGATTTCAATATTTCACACTAGGCTTATTAATAACATGGATGAATTGCTGCATCGATATTCAACATTAACGCGACTGAAACGCATTGCGAGCTATTGCCTTCGTTTTCGAAAAAACTGCAACTCAAAATCCGAGCGCGTTACTGGGGCATTATCCACACAAGAGCTTAACGACGCTTTAGATGGATTGCTGAAATGCGCGCAAAATAAAGCATTTCATGCGGAAGTAGCTATTCTGTGTGCAGGCAAGCAGCTACACCACAAAAACAAATTAGCACCATTGAATCCCTTTCTGGACTCCAATGGCATTCTTCGAGTAGGCGGCAGACTAAATCAAGCAGACCTCGCCTATAACACAAAGCATCCTATAATTCTATCGAAAACATGTCAATTAAGCAGTCTAATTATAGCCGATCTTCACATTCGGTATTTACATGCAGGTCAACAACAGATACTTAACAGTCTTCATACTCGTTATTGGATACTTGGTGCGCGAAACCTAGTCAAACGTTGCATATACAAGTGTATCATTTGTACAAAAATTCGTGCCAGGCCCTACAGTCAACAAATGGGCAGTCTGCCTTCTTACCGTCTTCAAGCGGCTTATCCATTCTTAAACACCGGAGTAGATTACGCTGGACCAGTGCTGGTAAAATCTTGGAAGGGTAGAGGAGCTAAGACCTTCAAGGCGTACATAGCTTTATTTATATGCTTAGCGACCAGAGCTATACACTTGGAGCTCTGTAGTGACATATCTACAGAATCGTTCATCGCAGCCCTCAAGAGATTCGTTGCAAGACGTGGAATTTGTTCCAATATTTTCAGCGACAATGGAACGAACTTTGTCGGAGCAGACAGATATCTGCGGGAGTTGGCCGAGCTGATTATCACTCCTAAACACAACGAGATAGTCTCAAATTTTTTAAGTGACTCCAACATACAATGGCATTTCATACCTCCTTCAGCTCCACACTTTGGCGGCCTGTGGGAGGCAGGCATCAAGTCGATGAAGTCACATCTACGACGAGTTACCGGAAATGTATCACTGACATTTGAGGAGTACGGCACTTTGTTATGTCAGATTGAGGCCTGCCTCAATTCTCGCCCACTGGTTACAAAGTCATCCAATGCAGAGGATTGTGAGGTACTTACGCCCGGTCATTTTCTTATTGGCCGATCAATAGTTCAAGTACCGGAGGTTAATCTAGAGGCCTTAAATATTAAACATATGGCCCGTTGGCAACTCATTCAGAGGTTGAATCAAGAATTTTGGAGGCGCTGGAGCACCGAGTACATCACACAGCTACAGCAGAGGTCACGCTGGCGAACTAAAGCTAAAAATCCTGAGGTCGGTGACGTTGTTATTTTGAAGGACGATAACCTACCACCATGTCGATGGTCCATCGGTCGAATAAGTCAGATCCATCCTGGAGCTGATAATTTGGTACGAGTAGTATCCGTCCGAACATCGAAAGGACTACTCAAGAGACCAGTTGTAAAGCTCTGTCTCTTACCTGTAGATGTCGATATAGCGAGCGATGTTGAAGGGTGACCATTCAAGGCCGCCGGAATGTTTGGAACTCAGCCATACACCATGCACAACAATTAAATTATATGCATTACTTATGAAATTTCATAGTCCATTTAGTTATTTTGAATTCCTATTTTTTATATTCTTAATTAAATCATTCATTGTGAATTCTCATTTCTATATTCAAATTGCTCACTGTAAAATCATCAAATAGGTGTTAGTAGATCAAACTGATAGAAACCAGTCCAGTTAACCAGACAGTAGTCAAACAGATGTTATACAAAGCGGTCGGAATAAAGAATTCATCTAAATAATAATACGGTGTCTTTTAATCACTTTCGCCCCAATCTGTTGTATAGCCATCGACGCGAGTATTGCGGAATTCCAGCTACATTATTCTACACTCCTCGAAGAACTCTCCCGCCAGCTGTTTCCCCCACTTCAGAACCGCCTTCTGCACCTGCTCATCGGTTGAAAATTTAATTCCACCCATGTGTGCTTTCAGGGAAGTGAAAAGATGATAATCTGATATCGCCAAGTCAGGAGAATACGGGGGGTGGTTCAAAACATTCCAACCAAATGAGTTCAAGAACGCCTTGGTGCAACAAGCATACTCCTCTCGTCAGCATTCCCCTCTTTTTGTTTTAAATGCTCCTTTTGAGTTTTTTTAGAGTCTCACAATATCGTTGTTCATAGATAGTCTCCCCTTGACGTAGAAAGTCGACCAAAATTATACCTTTTCGGTCCCAAAACACTGTAGCCATGATTTTTTGGCCGAAATTGTGGTTTTGAATTTTTTGGCAGATGGGGAATCGGTGTGACGACACTGTGATGACTGTCTTTTTGTCTCAGGCATATAATGAGCCATCCACGTTTCATCTCCAGTCACAACAGAACTGAGAAAACCCTCACCTTCCAATTCAAGTCGCTTAAGAAACTCGCGGGCGCTATTGGCCCGGCGGGATTTCTTACTGACATCTTTCACGCAACTGGACACTACAACGTGAGTTTACGTACTACCGTGTTTCTGCGATGCTAGCTCTAGTCAGGGGATCCCCTCTACCGCTCAGTGTTGCCAACCCTAAAAAAACAAGAAACCACGGCCCGTTATGGTCACAGTACACTTACTTTCTGAACATACCTCGTACGTAAGTTTAATTTGAAATATTTTAAAATATAAATTGCTTTTATACTTGGACTTACTAAACCCGCTATGGATAAATAAAATGTAATAGTTATTAGTTTTATTGTTATGTAATAAGTTTATAAAAAGGTATAAAAATGCCAAATTATATGCAGGAGAATTACATCAGTATCTGAAAGAGGTTATAATTAATAATGTTAATAGCGTACTACTTATAATTATTTCAGGAAAAGCTGCTTGCTGACTTTTTGTTAGCTTGGCCGTTATATTCTTCAACTATCTTTATTAAAATTAAAAACTGCTTTATGTATTCGTTTTGTTCATTTCTGACATTGAGGATGAGTGAAACTATTGCGGGTGCTAGTAGACGCCATCTGAGGCGATTAGTTGCTAAGGAAATTTCTGGAAATAGTAGATGTGCAAAGAATGAAGGTGAAAGCCCGGAAAACAATGTTACAATTGGAGATCTCCCCGAAAATGAAATTTCCTACTTGGCAGCAGAAAAAGAAGACACAAATATTTCAAATAAATTAGCCGAGTGGTGTGTTAAGCTTAAAATAAGAAGAGAAGCAAGTGATGAGCTGTTGAAAATTCTTAGTAGCGCCAATTTAAATTTGCCAGCATGCACGAAAACTTTGTTGGAAGCAAAGGAAAATATTATCGTAGAGCCATGCAAGGTTTTACCTGGATAATACTACTCAAGGAACAATTTTAGCAGCTATATGGTTGCGAAAACTGGATCTGTGTTTTAAAAAGGCTTTATAATGAATTCACGTGGCTAAATTGTTTTGTAAAAGTTACAAGATTTGCTTTTTGGTTTTTGACACTAAAATGTTTTATAATGCAGTGTTAGGAATGCTTTCCGAACTAGGTATAAAACTGTTTGGATTCGAGAGCTACTTTGTTATAAAATGGTCTTTTGTGGTCTGCAATGCCATTTGTCTGAACCCTATTAAAACACTTTGGCTCTGGACGCTATTTAGTCGGAAAACTGCATTGAGAGCCATTATAAAATAGTTTATTGTCGGCAGCAAATCAGTAGGAAGAGCAGCAATTATAAAACAATTTAGCTATCCTGAACTATTTTTTTTTAACAGTTTCTGAGAAGACTTTAATAAAACCATAGCAATATGTACAAAATTATTTCGCGTCATGTCATATTGCAATTTGCGAAATTCTCAGAGAGAGAGAGCCAATTACTTCGGATATCGCTCGCTACACAAAATTTTGCCTAATGTTCCGTTCTCTCTAAGAGTTTTACTACATCGCATAACTCTCCCAATTATTCTGATTGTACTTCTAGAAGTGATCTCGACATTTTTGTTGATGATGAAGGTTTAGAAATATAACTGGGATGTAACGTTGGATGACATTATAGACAGTACCTTCTGCATTAACGAAAATAATTTAAGCGATTATTGTGGTACGATGATATAAAAATCGAAAACGTTCAACAAGAAATGGAATTTTGTTTAAAGAGTTTCTTTCGGGATATTAATGAATCAACAATAATTTCTTTAAATATCAATATTGACGGATTACCAGTATACAAGAGCTCTAAAGAAGAATTCAGGCCTAGTCTTTTAATATCCATGAAATATTCCCTTTTCATCCTAGAGTAATTGCTATTTACAGTGGAAAGAAGAAGCCTGGTGATTTAAAGGCATTTCTGTCTCCATTTGTTGATGAATTGAAGGAAATTATAGAAAATGGTATTGATATCAATAGACAGAAAAATAAACTTTGTATTATTACAACTATTAGAATGTATTAGAATATAAATTTAAATCTGCCTGCTGTTGATACTGCTGCTGTATGAGAAATTATTTAGTTATTTGTTCTACAATTTTTTGCAATAATACCCTCCGCTTCTGAAACATCATTGAATTTATTCATTCGTCCTATTTGTTGTCTCAAAAATGCACAAAGTTAGACGACAATTTTCTTTAATACGATCGTTGTATTTTATCAAGACAAACGTCAAAGTTGGATTTGGATGGGCGGTAGTAGTATGTTTTTTAGGAGCTCTATAATAGTTCTGTAAGAAACCAAATAGCTGTATCGTTTTATAGAGGTTATGAAGGAAGCTGAAGTATTTTATAAGGTTTAAAAAAAAAAGCAAAAGAGCTGCATGGTTTTATTAAGGTTTTCATATTAACTAAATAGTTTTATAAAGTTCTCATGGACGAAAATCTGATTTAATGGTTTTATAGAAGTTTTAGAAAAATCTATTTTATTTTATTAGAGGTCTGGAAAGAGCTAAATTGTTGTTTTAACATCGGCCATTTGTTTTATAAATTTTAGAGCTTCGAAAGCATAAATTTATCATTTTCTTAATCTATATATTTGGCACATATAAATGCATTTTATGCTAAAAAAAAAGAAATTACCGGTCTATTCTGACAATTTTAAAAATACTTTTAGAGTAAAATATCAAATTATCAAATAATCAAAACTATACCGGACCTTAAAGCAATGTTATAAATTTTCACAAATTTACAGGCGCGTTGTACTATTTCGAGCTATATTTAAAACTTTTACGGAAAAATTTGATTGGCAATAAATTTAATTGCATATATTTGGCGTAAATTAACGTTTCGACAATTTCAATGCAGTCTAATATATTTGCCATAAACTTATAAAGATAAACTCTTGTTCATGCAAGGGTCTCCAAACTACGGCCCGCGGGCCAACACCGTCCCCCGATCTCCAAGAATCCGGCCCGCGGTAGCGGCCTATGTATGCCTAATATCCGGCCCGCCGTAGTTTATTTTGATAAATTTTACAATGAAATTAATAAAAGTAAATCATACAAAATAAAAATCAGATTATTTTATTTAACGATAACTAAGAACATATTAACTGACATATATAATGAAAGCAGACACTTTCAATTGTAATTAATGATATGAGATTTATCCTAATAACTTTCAATAAGTTACATACATAGTAGTTATTTCACATAATGCAATTAGACATTATAATTATGATTAATGAGATTTATGTAGCTGTGACTTTTCACTGACAGTTGTTTGCAGTTGTGGATCAAATTTGCCAGCGGAAATTATCAGCAGCGACTTCATATGTTCATCGCTCAATTCGGATCTGTAAATATTTTTTGTATATTTAATTTTGGAGAATGTTTTTTCACACATATACATAAGTAGTGCCAAAACCTAAAAAAAAATTTGTGCAACTGATCAAACTGTGAGTGGGAGACTTATAAAATTTCAGCAATGATGACTTTGAATATTTTTTTTTTTAAAATATCGCTACACTGCAAATCAATCATTTCCATTTGAATTCCTGGAGCAAGTGCTTCTATATCGACGTTAAAAGAATTTTGAAAAATCTTGATATCGTTTGCAATTGCATCAAAATCCGAAAAAACGAGACTCGAAATTTATTTTCAAAGCAACCAAAGCTTCAATTGCAAAATCTACCGGAAATGGAGTCTCAGCTTGCTGTGTAAACGTTTGGCATGTATTAAAATGCGTGAAACATTTTTTGTTCAATTGAGATTGAAACAATACAATTCTTTGTCGAAAGGACTTAATATGGGTTTATAAATCAGGCAGAAGCTGGTTTTCTCCTTGTAATTTTAAATTAATTTCATTAATATGTTTAGTTAAATCTGTATAAAATGATAACTTCCATAACCACTCAATGTTTTCTAACTCTGCCCTAGGACGATTCTTTTCATTCAAGAAAATTTCAATTATTGTTCGAAGCTCAAAAAATTGCGTTAGCACTTTTCCACAGCTAAGCCAGCGTACTGCAGTATAATATGGCAGGTCATTTTCTCCAATCTCTTCAATAAACTCTCGGAATTGACGATGATTGAGCGCATGTGATCTGATATAATTAACAGGTGACATGACTGGCTTTAAAACTTCTGACATATCCTAATGCATTTTCCGCACAAAGACTTGATGAATGATGCAATGTACGATTAATGGTTTTGATCCACCGTCATTTTCTACGGCCTTTGATACGAGAGCACAGACACCTTTATTTTTCCCACACATGTTTTTGCCACCATCAGTAGTGGTACACTTCAAGTTTTCCCATAGAAGATTGGTTTTTTGAACAGCATTTTCGACTCCTTTAAAAATATCTATATTTAAATATATTTATAAACGTCAAGACGCTCTTCATACACTTTATAATTTTTATCTATCCCTCGAATAAAAAGTAACACCTGAGCAGTATCTGAAATATCTGTTGATTCATCCAGGGCCAAGGAGAACCACTCTAAGTATCGATTTTTGTCAGACAATTAACTTAATATATTTTCTGTAATATCATCTACTCTTCGAGCCAAAGTGTTTGCTGACAAACAATATTTTGATTTATTTTTCCCGCGGACGGGAATCGAATATTTTGAAACAAATTAGCTTTTTCTGGACATATTTCTTCTGCTGCTGCAATCATGCAATCCTTGATTAATTCGCCGTCAGTAAATGGTTTTCCAGGGTTGAGAGATTGAGTTGAGAACGAGTCCAAATATAGTTGAAGTGACAGTTCAACATAACATCTTATTTATGGTATTTTTGTGATGGAGCTTTAAAAGCTACAAATTTTGTTTAGATAAACAAAATATACTCACAATAAATATACAACCTAACAAAATTTCCAGTAAAGAGGAAATAAAAGAAATCAAAACTGTTTGCTGCGAACTCGACTACTCAATCCGACATCATTTCTACTCAACTACGCCAGCTAAGCGCGGTCGAGTCGACCCAATTTCAACTCGAGCCGGGTATACATGGAGTTGAACCCAAGTTGAACAATGGTTCAACCCTGCATGTCTCGTCTGATTCTTACCTTATTGTTAAGTTAACTTTGACCGCGGTATACTGATAGTAACATAGTATGACTGCTATGAGCCACGGCGGCCATCTTGAGCGTCACCGCATCACACGACTGTGCTAAAGACATACATATAAAAAAAATTGCAGTCTTCATATGAATTGATGAAGTGACGTCATTGAATTACCTATCAAAAATCTAGTGGGCATATCTTGTTAATATTTGTATACCGTGACACGAATCTTACTAACAAGCAATCACGCAGCGCAAGAATTCTCCACAACAGGCTGTAGCTCTGGCGTTGTATACTTGCCAATCGCCGGCAAGTCCCAAAACGAAAATTTACGTGTAATTAAAAACTACAGTATATTGGTATGATGAGCTAGGTAGGTCTTAGCCCCTGGAACTTAGTGGAGAAATCAGTGTGGCCCTCAGGCTAGAAAGTTTGGAGACCCCTTTAAATTTTAAAGGATGATATCGAATCCCAGCAAAATTATTTGTGTATATATTTTACATTAGGAGAAAGGAATCACATATATATTGTAAAAACTGCTATAGCAACGTATAACAGATAAATGTAAATCTTTGAAATATATGTACGTAAATTCGCAGAACGTTTTCGCAGCAATAATAAATCAATTTTATAAACGCTATTAGAATGTTTACGCAACACGCTTTTACAAAAAACTTGTTTTATAAGATGTTTTATATGTGCTCCTAGAGCAATCACCGGAGGAACTTAAATATCGTATTAAGATTACTAATGTTATAAAACGTAAAGTTCTATTAAAAGTTGTGAAACTACTTTTGCAACTCTTACAAAACTTGAATTGTTTGTTGGGTGTACACGTGTTAAGAAGTCCTTTTCCTGAGGAGGATGCTCTTGAATCCACAAATGATGAAGATTGTGGTGACGAAATACCGGAAAGTGAAGAAAATAACGTGATTGTACCAAAGAAACATCACTTAGAGGAAGCCATCAAAACTTTGCAATATGTAATCAAAACAACAACGGACGTTCCTGATAAGGTTCAAATGTCCTTAAACAATATTGAATGTTTTTTCAATAAAAAAAAATTATACCCAGAAGAAACGATCAAAAATTATCGATCGTTTCAACACATAATTCTATTAATAATAATAATAAATAATTCATTAACAAAACCAGAACATCTTTAATGAAAACTCCGATCCGAATCGCAGCTAGAGCGCAAATTATTCACCAACACATCTCCTTTTTTCACTACTCCGATGGTTTCCTCAGACATTGGAATAGTAACAGGAGTTCGCAATAGTGAAAATACATTCATTGCGAAAATATCACAAATCTCCTACAAATATATGGCCTTACCAATTGATGAATGTGAATTTTGGTTGATACCACTTCTTCATATCTTTCAATAGTTTCATCACGTCATGCATAACACATTAAAGAAGAGATCGGTTCCACCGAAAACATTTACACCGCCGAAAAAAGTTAAGTCAGCCATAAGCACGGAAACATCATCATCATCAGGTGAGCATTTTTCGAATGAAAATATCTGAAACAATCCATTACATAAAAGTACAATACTTCATCCTTTTGTTTTCAGTACAAACAAATACTCAATTTCAAGACTCACTATCAGTAGGATACTTATCGACAGAAAAAATTGAGAAGAAACCCCAACTGATGAAATGCAACACCTGCATCAACACATAACAGTCATTACGAGCAGCCTCAAACACCACCGTCGATCGGTAGTATTGAGCAAGGAGACAGCGCCAGCGTACACGGTGATGTACAAATACATTCCGACTGTTCAAATATTTACTGTGGTCATGCAAGAACTGTGAGTAATCTGAATTAAATTTCCGAAGAGATTACTTTTAATGAAAATAATTATCTATACAATATTCAGGTAACGTGATACTTCAAAAGTTATAGTAGCAGGAAAAAAAGGTGAAACTCCTGCAAAATTTTGTGAAAAAACAAGGCAATTTGTTGGTTCAACAAGGCACTCTTTTGCAACAACAAAAGGACGAAATCGCGCAAATCCAAAGAGCACTGTTGAAACAAGGTAATAAAGGGTTTTCCAATTAGAGGTGTTATTTTAATTAGCCCGCTATTTCGGTAGATGTCACTTTTGGAGCTGTCATTTGACAAGTAGAAACTACGCCATTAATAAAACTGGAACGATACACGATTCAACAACGCATTGAAATTATTAAAATTCACTATAAAAATGGTGAAAATATGGCCGAGACGGTTCGTAAAACTCGAACATTTTTGGGACGTCGTGAAGCACCTTGTCGGACCGCAATACAGCAATAGGTAGAAAAATTCGAGCTGTCGGGACAAGTTAGTGATGTGAAGAATAAAACCCGTGTACGTCGCTCAAGAAAAGCCGAGAATATTGCTGCTGTAGCCGAAAGTGTTGAAGAAAACCCAGGTTTGTCCATTCCTCGTCGTTCTTTGGAATTAGGCATTCCACAAACGTCATTACACCGTATTTTGCATAAAGATTTGGGTCTAAAGGCTTATAAAGTTCAGTTAACACAAGAACTCAAGCGTCGAGTCTTTGCTGATTGGGTCCTTGAAATGCATGAAAATGATCCGGAATTCCATCGAAAACTCATCTTGAGTGATGAGGCCTATTTCCACCTCGATGGCTTCGTCAACAAGCAAAAGTGTCACATCTGGGGCTCGGAAAACCCAAGAGTTATTGTTGAAAAGCCTCTCTATCCTCAACGTGTGACTGTTTGGTGCGGTTTATGGTCCCGCGGGGTCATTGGACCTTACTTTTTCGAAAATGAGGCTGGAGCAATAGTTACGGTGAATGGATTGCGTTATCGACAGATCATTAATGATTTTTTATGGCCGGAATTGGATGGTATTGATCTGGACAACGTTTACTTTCAACAAGACGGCACTACGTGCCATACAAGCAACGAAACCATTGATATTTTACGGGAAAAGTTTTCGAAGAGGTGATCACAATTGGCCACCGAGCCGAGATCTTGTGACTTAACACCTTGCGACTTCTTCCTTTGGGGCCACGTGAAAAGAAGGTCTACGCCAACAGCCCAGCGTCGATTCAAGACCTCAAAGATGGAATTCGTGAGGCTATCGAGGACATAGGGAAGCCACTTTGCGATTTGGTTATGGAAAATTTCATGAAGAGGATATGGTCCTGTAGGCGCGGTCGTGGTGGTCATTGGCTGATGTTATTTTCCATTATTAACGGCATACCTTCCTCTTTATAATGAAATAAAGATCCGATCATTTATCTCAAAAAATGGCATTTTTCTTTGAATATCAAAATAACACCTCTTATTGGAAAGCCCTTTATGATGAAAAGGTTGTGTGACTTCTTCTTACCATCAGACAACAGAACACCGTGCAACTTTCCATTCAAATTTCCTATCAAGGAAAATTAATAAATTATCCGGTTGGAGGAGTTCCTTTTAAACACAGATAATCAGGATAAATTTGTAAGTTGAATTTAAAGTTTTCATATATGACTTCAATTTAAACTGCTCTCACCATTTCAGAAACAGTGGACTTTGCAGATGAAAGGAACAAAAAATTTGAAGGTGTTCTTGCCTATGTTTGCACATGAAAATATTCAATGCCTGTACAATGTGCGGGACGTTCGTGGGAAGCAGAAGTTCACGACATATGAAAACATTTGTACCTGCCTTTTCGGTAAATGTACCGTATTTTAGTCAATTCAAATAAATTTATCATTTTCAATTCAAATTTCAGATAGCTTCAAAAGAAACAATTTTGGACTTATGGAATTCCATAAAGAACTGGACGAAGCGCTTCGCGCTGCAAAAGTGAAAATCAACAAGGCTGCGTAAAAAAAAAGGAAAAATACATTATAGCTCTTGTAAACTAATTGCAATACAGTTCTCGAAAAGTGTTTCATTTTTTATTCTTATCATTGTAATCAAAGAAGAAATTATTCTTGAGTTTTTATTAATAAGATATATTAGTTTAAAATTTACATTTTTCATATGTGGGGGAGATGTAGGCAATCGGAGTCAGTTGGCAATGGTGATCACCACAAAATAACAAAAACCGAACGCAAGGAAGTGATGCCAACATGCCTACGCGCTAGCTTTGCGTTATTCCCATGGATGGACGGTGTCTCAGTCAGTTCACGGAACGCGCTGGAGAGACACAGATGTGTGAAGATTTCGCGCCATTTTGATCTAATTTTTCGAGTAGATAAATTCGAAGGTAAGGCTTAAATTAATAAATCTTTATTTCTGTTCTTCTGACATGTAATAATCGTAACATTTTTGATTGCGATTTAAAACGCAGATTGTTATAATATCTTCAACTTTCTCGTCAGGATTGTTTTTTTCTCCTTTTCGCCCATGTAGGCAATCGGAGTCAGGTGACTCCAATTACCTACATAGTGACCTCCATTGCCCACATTATCTAACTTGGATGACATAATGTATTTTTTGTTTGTAGATGCCGAAAGTTCGTCCTAGGAAGACAAATAAAGCTAGCTGGTCTATGGACCAGCTAGAAAAGGCTGTAAAGCTCATTTACGAACAGAATTATTCAATGAGGAAAGCAGCGAAGACCATGAACATGCCATTTTCCAGTCTTCAGAAGAGGTACACAATAAAAACAACTAAGGAACCTCGTCTCGGCCGTAATACTGTCTTCACGCCTGAGATGGAAAAAGAATTGGCGGACATAATCAAGAAAATGGCCAATGTTTTCTACGGGTGTACTCCAAGCCAAATAAAAAGAGCGGCATTCGAATTCGCGGAAGCCCTAAAGCTGAAACACAATTTTAACACGTCTTCAAGATTGGCTCGTCGAGTTTGGTTTAATGGATTTATTACCAGGAATAATATTTCTGTGCGGAAGCCCGAAGCTACTAGCATCAACAGGGTTACAGCTTTTAATAAAACTGGAGTTCAGCGATTCTACAAGCTGCTAGAAGAACTAATGGAAAAATACAAATTTCTGCCAAAAAACATCTACAACTGCGATGAAACCGGTATTTCTACAGAAGAGGGTAGGATCTATAACAAGCTGGGAAAGGGGAAAGAATATCACTCTGCTCTGCACCATGAGTGCTGCAGGTGGATACATTCCCCCAGTGCTTATTTTCCCCAGAAAGAGGATGACCCCTACCCTTGAAAAGGGTGGCCCAACAGGAGCTATTTATAACTGCTCAGACAATGGATGGATTAATGAAGAACTTTTCCTTGAATGGCTCAAGCACTTCACCCAGCATGCCAAACCTTCTATAGAAGAACCAGTTCTATTAATATTGGATAATCATGCGAGCCACATTTCTCTGGTTGTCCATGAGCATTGTAAGTAAAACTATATCCATATGCTTTCCCTACCACCCCATACTTCTCACTGCATGCAGCCATTGGATGTGTCCTTTTTTGGACCATTTAAAGCTGCATATAGAAGAGAATGCGACTTTTTCATGAAGAGTCAACTTTCAGAAAGAATAACACCTTATGATGTGGCTTGCTTGGTCAAAAAGCATTCTCAAGTGTTGCCTCCATGAGCAAGGGCGAAGCGGGATTTAAAGCAACGGGCATATTTCCCATAAATCCCAATGTCTTTTCAGATGAAGATTTTATGGCAGCTGAAATCCTACAATCAGAGCCCATTGTAGTGCAAGATCCCGCTGACTCTATTTCAGAATCTACTGCTGCTGGAGCTGTTGACTCAATCTCAGTACCAACAGTTACTGTTGAACTAGAACAAGATAATCCTATTCTAAGTACATCCACATTTTGTCCCACAATTCCTGAACCAGCGACTGCATCATCGTCTCAATTCGAAATACCATCACCATCTGGGAACCCGCCAAGAATCCAAAATTTCATCCAGATGCCTAAGAAAGCACCTGTTCTCAAGACAAGGCAAGGAAGAAAAAAACAGCATGCAAAGATTTTGACTTCAACACCGATCAAAGACGCCCTGGTCGAAAAAGAAAACAAGAGGAAGGCTAAAGCTGTAAAAGCAAGGGAAAAGGAGTGGGAAAGAAAAGCAAGCCACAGAAGGTCAGTCTTGAGAACGTTAAGAAAAAAATTCTGCAGGAATCGAATGATACTTCGACGTCAGACGTAAACACAGACGAGTTATGCCAGGATGACGAAGACGACGATGCAGAAGGCGCAGGTAACTGGTGTCTTGTATGTGGCGAATTCGGACCAGACGGCGAAATATGGTATCGGTGCACTTCTTGTGGGCTTTGGGCCCATGCTGACTGTACTGGGTGGGACTCTGCTCGTAATTATGTGTGCAATGTGTGTTGATCACCATTGTGCACATGCTGATCACCATTGCCAACCGATGTTGACAATGGTGATTGAACCTGAGTTTTTTTTAAATCTTTATTGCTCCGAAATTAATAAGCCAAAGTGATTAAAGTTGATCTCAATTGATAGTTAAATAAGTAAAGTTTATGATAAGAGCAAAGCTTGGCTTAATAATATAAAAAAAAAAAAAAAAAAAAAAGTAAATAGTTGATTAATAGATTTGGTTTTATTTTAAATCCCGCTTAAGTGATCCTCATTACCTACATCTCCCCTAATTGTGGCAAACGATAATTATGTACACTCATATAATCTTTCTTACATATGAAAAATGGAGATTTTTAAACTTATAATTATCTTATTAATAAAAAACTCAAGAATAATTCCTTCTATGATAAAAACCCTTCAGAATGGGATCAATACAAATCATCAGTACGGGATCGATACTAATTTTCGATATGGGGTCAGAGATATATCGATGCAATTCCTTTTTTCTACTTTGGATCCAATTCGGTGCTTCTCCGATATATAATTGATGAAAGGCATCAAAAATAAATTTCCCCTTCTCAAGAATTCGACCAATAAAATTTGCTTAAAAAGCGGACATCGTCCATATAAAAACATCAGTATTAATATACTGAAAGGTATCGATACTTTGATACTCGAGTATCAGTATTGTATCTGCTATCTGGGTTTAAAAATATCTTTACATAATCTCCTTTTATAATTATCCGCGAAAAAAAAAATTGTTTAATATATACAACAGAAACAAAGCTATATCCTCGGTGATACTGCATTACCACGAAACTACTAATGTCACAACTGTGTAAGTTAAAGTCAAAATCAAATTGTCAGCAGACACTAAACTTTTTTTTTTTTTCATAATAATGACAGAATTATTGCTATTGAGCACTAGCATTGCACGACAAACATCATATATACTTGGATTTTAGATATAAAATAGATAAAACGAATTGTAGTTTCATAGCTATGTCACCATTAACTTCGAAATTGGATTTTACTACTCTATGCAGTTACGCTGTTATGATATTTCTAGCCTCGTGGTTATGCAGTCTCACCGACGATATACGAAAGTTGAAGATCATTTGCGATTTGTTTATTCGATAAATGTCAGAATGTTTCTTCTCTTTAATGGCAATCTTAAATTTTTTTACCTAAAGAAAGGGTCCGCTAAAAATGTCACGATTTCACTACGGTCATGACGAAACGATTAAAAAACACACCACACTAATATACACCTCGCGAGTGGGTTAAGCTTTCACTCGATATGTCGTTTCCTTATTAATTATTTATTATTATAAGAAAAATCAAAAATAACAGTATTGTATGGACAGATAATTGTTTAGATATAAAAGTATATAACGAATTAGGAAGTAGATATTGAAAACGTTAGCACTTTACTCTAATGGAACGTGAATTTTTATACATATCTATATGTATGCATGTATAATGTCCCGAAACTATAACTAATAATTTACACAATTTATAGTACGTGGATGATATTACATAGAATAAATAAATAAGGTAAAATGGTGGAATAACGAGATATACACAAAACACCAATTTCCTTTCCAATGAACCTTGGGCATACTATATATCCATATTTAGTATCTGTACGAAATTAAATTAAAACTGAAGAAAACTTGTACCGCCAACCTTTATGTATGTGATGTATATTTAAAATACTTAATTTTTGTCCAAATTAATTACTTTCTTACCTCTGACATCTTTGAAAGACATCTTCACGTGCTTCCTGAAATTAAAACTACACAAAACTGCTTTGTTATGTTGCCGGTTACTTTGTTATGTTGCATAGCAACAGGCGTTTCTCTGATTATGCGCAATACCAGGGGAGAGCTTTAAAAAGGGAAATTTTCTAGGAATTTTCTCTCATTTAAAAGTTTTAACGAAATAAAAGCTTCACAAACTCATTCGACTCACAGAGGAACATGCACAACAAGCAAGAACCACAGCCAAGCCAGACGGTAGGGCATCGAGAAGAGCAAAAGCGAAAGCACCGGTTTTCTGCCTGCCGTGCCGACACCGCATGACATGACGAGACGAGGTGGTGTGGTGTGGTGGATGCACTGTATAAATGCAGTTTTGGAGAGCATGGAGGAATTGCTTAAACTCGTTAACGACGAACAAAAAGAAAACAAAAACAATTTTGACAGATCGTGCGCTCTCACCTCACATGCTCCTGCCTATCCTCCTGTGTTGTGTTTTGCTGTATTTGTAGTAGGCTGAGTGGATGCTGCTGCTGCTGCTGCTGCTGCTGCTCTGCAATGCGCGAAATGTCAAATTGCAAATTTTTTCTTTCCAGTTTGGTGGGTATTTCACCGCCAAGCAGAGCACCAGAGCGATTCAAACAAACGCGCAGCAAAGTTGCTGAGAACTTGAACAGTGTTGTCAATAGGTCTGAAATGGTCCGCATGGTACTATGTACGTACCTAGTACGTATACGGTGTCGGTACGGTGTACTATATACCCAGCCCGAACCAGTGGAACACCAGTCGATTCTCTGCTTCTTGCTAGGAATGAACCTTGTTGCGCTCGCATCGGGTAGAAACCTATATTTATACGTTCTCGGACACGATTAATTTCTTCAATGCATCTAGATCTGGACGTCCAGAAGTGGGCATTCATTATTTCCTAAAATATATTTGAATTGTTGTTCAAAAATTGATTAATTGACCACAAAAAGAAAAACTTTATCGGATTAAGTGCTTAGTTTTCCGGTTGAAAAACGGTGTGAATTGTGGGCCTTTACTTAACACGCCTCGAAATCGAATAGGCCAGTCCAAAACATCGTCGCCGCCGCAGTGTGCTGTTTCGCTAGCAACCTGAGACCAAACTTGTGTAAAGTGAATTTCGGTCGTTTTGTGTTGTTGTTGTGTTTTGTTTTGCCTTAAATTTTCTGGTTGAAATCATGCCTTTATTCGTGGATTTTCTTTGCGGCTAACTACTGAACCAGGTCCAGGTGAGTGAAGTGCTTAGAGTTCGTCAACATTTTAAGAAAAGCTTTTTACGGCCACCAGATCACATATGTTGTGGACTGATTGATGCTGTCTGAGTCTGAGGTTGAGTTCTGGCTATGATGATGGCTTTAGTTCGTTTCTTTGATCTGTTTTCAATTTTAGCATAACTTACCTTGGCAGGTGTTGTGCGGTTCTGGCTAGTCTGCTCTGCTTGTCAGTATATGCTAGTACTGTCGTCGTTACTTTTGCATCTAATTTGCTGTTATTTTACTAAACTAAGTTAAACCAACCGAACTAGTTTGAAGCTGGTAAGTTTTGTAAAAATGCTCATATTTAGATCAATTTACGAAATAAAAAAAAAATAAAAAAATAGCAAAACGAATTATTATTGGTATTGCAAAAGTGCCAGCAGGAAAGTACCTTTAATGAAAATTTCCGCTTCTCAAGGGAAGTACATACCTACATATTTACGTGCTACATAGATATGTAGCTAACTTCATGGTCGGTATTTTTTCCCAGATATTTATTTCACTTGTTTATAAACTTCGTGCTATGTTGATGCAGGTAAATCCGTTCTTGTTTACTTGTTTATTTTGCAATAAATATAAATCACTCTACAGATTCTTCCATATATTATATGTATGACAGTAGGTAGTTAATTATGTTGTACAGAGTTATACTAGTTAATTGAAAGTTTCCGAGTTTTGTTGAACAATTTAGTTTTATGTCGTACATTTACCTGCATTCTTTATAACAATATGCTCCAACTTTAAATTTTTTTGCTTGTTTTGTTTTTATTTTACATAATTCCATTCAATTTCAATAATTTTCTCTTGAATTTGGACTTTGTTTTCTTCATAAATAACTATTTGCTGGTTTTTGTACTTGCGTTCAATTTAATTTTTGGAGATCCTTTAGTCAGGGTTGATAGGGAAAGTCAAGAAAGTTATGGTGGAGAAGAATTTACTTCAAAGAATTATACTAACCCTTTAAGACGTCAAATTTTACAACATTTTTGGAAATCATAAGTCTGTTTTTAAGAGATTAGCTGCGTTTTTTTTATCTCTCTGATCTGATCCGGTTCAACTTTATGTACCTAAAACAACAACAATGGATCACGCATTGTTGTTGTTTTACGTAACTATAATTGAGATAAAAAAATGCAGCTAATGATTGTAAGAATGGGTATTACCCCATGTGTCGATTAATAACAACAACACCGACTTAAACAAACCCATTACATACCCGTGAATGTAATCATAGTTTCGTATATTCCTGTGGGACTGTCTCATTTTCGTGTTTTTTTTTTATTATTATATAAGGGGGTGATTTAGTCACATAATTCCTGAGAATTTACTTAAATGATTTAGTCTGTTCCGAAAGGTTAGTATGCGGATTATGCCTTAGAAAACTTGTAGGTAGGATAATTGTTGATGATAGGAATTCAGTATTTCGGGCATTTCAGGGTGAATTTGTTTATGTATTTTATTAAGTCTAAATTTTCATTCTTGAAATCAGCTTTTAATTTTTCCACTGACTGTCAAGGGCAGCAAAAGGATTAATTTGATCATAAATCGCATTTTAAGGTATCGACCGCAATCTAGGCCTGGTCGGTATACTGACAAAAAAAATGAACCTTACATTTCTACAGAGATGTAAGCTATACCCTCCCGTACACAACATTCTACCGAGTTCGGATTTTGTGGCAGTACCACTATTTGCTCTTACGTACTGGAATAGAGGAAAGTTGTAATTTTGCTTTCAACGGTCCATTACGATAAAACTGTTATTGGTGTTCTCCAAAGGCCTGATATCTTATCGTTTTACTAAAAATGCAAAGACGGCGTAGATAATATGGATAAGATGGTAGAACATTATGCCATCAAGAGACGTACATTACGCTGAATCCTAGCATTTTTCTTATAATATTTTGGATGTGGCTGCTTTGGCAGCCTTCATTACATATGATATGCACAATTGTAGTCAAAAATAAATAAGTGACGTACATTTCTGCAAGATCTTAGTGAAACCTACACTATGCCAGCTGTACAGATCAGGGCAGCGAGTTTACATAATATGACGTAGTTTGGGACCAGATCAGCTATGGAATACCAGTCGCATCTACATCTACGTCAAGTGCACCAACAGCACGGAATCAAACAGGCACATTAACAGCAAAATTTAACTGCGGTATTTGCAAAAAGGGGGTCAGTAGCGACCCACGCGAAAATGTTGCACAACATGCGTTAAACCTGTGTGTGCAAAGCAGGAGGATACAAGCAAGGTAAAGACCGTATATATGCTCCGTGTTTCGTGCTGACAGTTTAATTTGTGGTGCGTGTCCATAGTGAAGCCTGCACGTATACGACTTAGTAGTCTTGACTTGGAATTAGTACTTTAGTAAGCTATAAGATTATTCGCTGTGGTCTCAAGCCTCTCTTAACTTGAAGGGCGAATTCAGCCTTCTCGTGGTTCACTGCCCTCACTGATTTGCTAATATGATTAAGCCCGAACGGAGTAACCATTCTTATATAAGGATCAGCATGACGATCCACTGGAAGTACCCATGACCTTATGGTCATGGACTATGAAGCCATACCAATTGGGTAGTCGACATTGCTAACTTGATACTACGTGGTTGACGAGCCCCGGATAGTGCTACTATAGTAGTGCTATTCGCCTCAACATGGAAAAGGCCTCTTGATGGAAGCATCGTAGTGGTTGTGATAGTCCGTATGTGGGCAGAGAGAGATTGTCTGAGTCTGCATGACTTAGGCTGAGATTCTCCTTTGAACAGAAGAGTATGTCCTTTTGTATAACTGCATACTGCGTCCCAGGATTTGAAGGATGGTCGCTTATCAGTGTATGCTTAGAGAATGGCCTTCGGCGTGGAGTTGCGCTAAATCGAATGGGTGCCGTGACCCAGAGATGGATAGAGCATTTAGATGGGTCTCGTTTCGACCAGTAAGCCCAATGGCAAGCCTGCACTGACATAAACGGGTACTAGTCATCGAGACAGAATGTTATATATTCTCCCTCATCAGGGCGCTGATCGTCACCTAAATACTAATCCTTGCATTAAGAGGAGTCAGTACCAATATTTGAAAGTTTCATACATTTTTCAATGCGAATTTTTGGCAAACTTTTTGTAGCAGAATAATGATTCATATCTTAAATTTAAGGTAATGAAGAAGTGTAGTAAATAACGTCGGCAAAAATTAAAAAAAGTGTATTGGAATGCAGATATTAGCTCGGAAACTTGTAAAAAATGGTAAAAATTGAAGTCTTTTAAATCAAATTCCTGTGACTGTTTTAGAAGGATAAAGCCTAGATCAAGCAAATAACGTCGAGTTTTTTCATATTTAGTGGCACTATTTATAATTATTTGACTATAATAATACTTGTTTTTTCTACCGACATTTCACCGATAAGAAATTGCAATATTTATTTGAAAGTTGTTTAAATACAAAGCAAAATAGCATATTTAACAATTATGGGCAAACAAATTTAGGAGAGTTAACTCTCGTTAAAAATTTTTAATTTATGTGAACTGCAAATATTCATTTTTCGTCTTAAAATGTACGGTTTTGTCGGATAATGGGTTTCTGTCTTTTGCGGTAGGTGTCTCTAATGTGCTCTTTGGTCTAGATCTAGGCTAATTTTATAAAAGGTTTTCCAATAAGAGGTGTTATTTTGATATGCAAAGAAAAATGCCATTTTTTGAGATAAATGATCGGATCTTTATTTCATTATAAAGAGGAAGGTATGCCGTTAATAATGGAAAATAACATCAGCCAAATGACCACCACGACCACGCCTACAGGACCATATCCTTTTCATGAAATTTTCCATAACCAAATCGCAAAGTGGCTGCCCTATGTCCTCGATAGCCTCACGAATTCCATCTTTTAGGTCTTGAATCGATGCTGGGCTGTTGGCGTAGACCTTCTCTTTCACGTGGCCCCAAAGGAAGAAGTCGCAAGGTGTTAAGTCACAAGATCTCGGTGGCCAATTGTGATCACCTCTTCGAGAGATAACACGGTCCGGAAACTTTTCCCGTAAAAGATCAATGGTTTCGTTGCTTGTATGGCACGTAGCGCCGTCCTCTTGAAAGTAAACGTTGTCCAGATCAATACCATCCAATTCCGGCCATAAAAAATCATTAATCATCTGTCGATAGCGCAATCCATTCACCGTAACTGTTGCCCCAGGTCCAATAACCCGGCGGGACCATATACCGCACCAAACAGTCACACGTTGAGGATAGAGAGGCTTTTCAACAATAACTCTTGGGTTTTCCGAGCCCCAGATGCGACAATTTTGCAATCAGCAAAGACTCGACGTTGTTGATGATCGGCCGGCGTGAGTTCTTGTGTTAACTGAACTTTATAAGCCTGAAGACCCAAATCTTTATGCAAAATACGGTGTAATGACGTTTGTGGAATGCCTAATTCCAAAGAACGACGAGGAATGGACAAACCTGGGTTTTCTTCAACACTTTTGGCTACAGCAGCAATATTCTCGGCTGTTCTTGAGCGACGTGCACGGGTTTTATTCTTCACATCACTAACTTGTCCCGACAGCTCGAGTTTTTCTACCAATCTCTGTATTGCGGTCCGACAAGGTGCTTCACGACGGCCTAAAAATGTTCGAGTTTTACGAACCGTCTCTGCCACACTTTCACCATTTTTATAATGAATTTTAATAATTTCAATGCGTTGTTGAATCGTGTATCGTTCCACTTTTATTAATGGCGTAGGTGATATCTACCGAAATAGCGGGCTAATTAAAATAACACCTCTTATTGGAAAACCCTTTATGAATTTTCTCACTTTCAGGACACAAACCTACGCATAGTAAATTTTATTGCCTACAGGTTCGCTCGTATCTAAATTGAAACTTTTGCTGAGTACTGACTCCTTTAAGACTGCCGTGAGATTAAAAGGCTAAATAGCTAGGTTTCACAACCCCGACAGATTTTGTCACCAATATTGCAAAAATATTCTGTTGAAAAATGTGCGAGGAAATTCTTAGGAAAAAAAAAATTTTTCATGTTGCGTGGTGAACTCAAATCAATTTAAAAATGCCATGGCCATTTTTGTCATAATTGGATAAGCGTAAAATTTGCTTGGTTGATAATATATGGATATTATTTCTTCTTCCATTGGTGATGGTTGATTGCATCCGAATAGATTTGTCTAATAAGAATTAGTAATCAATCCCTTCTTATTTAATTGATTCTAAGAAAAATTGTTATAATATATTTCTTGGAATAACCATAAAGTGAAAGTGAGCTATATATCTTGCATTGCAAATGTCATACATGAACATTAATTACATCGTGGGCGGTCACTGAATTCTTTATGAATTTCAAATACTGTCAT
The DNA here is from genome assembly GCA_963924295.1 of Dioctria rufipes. Lineage (NCBI taxonomy): Eukaryota > Metazoa > Arthropoda > Insecta > Diptera > Asilidae > Dioctria > Dioctria rufipes. The sequence goes on along the minus strand of OZ002742.1, from coordinate 77,849,481 downwards.
ATATACATGAATAGACATACATATGCGCTGAGTGGATCGTGATAAAAATGCACAAATTCAATCGAATCACATTTTACTGGTAAGCATTATATATGGTAAAATAATCCAAAATTAAATATAATGCTAATTTCATGGAAATAATAATTGGATGTCTTCTCAAAACGTTGTGGTAACGGTACATCCAGATCCTTGAAGATTTTTTATTGAATTTATTAAAACGAATCAATAGTTTTCGGATTGAAAAAGGGTTTCCTTCGCTTAACACAGCACATTAAAATGGGCGCCATATACCGTCGCCTTAATGACATTTAGTCACTAAACTGAAAAATTAATCAATCCTTTGAGATATATCAATTTAAAGACTTTAGGAGTATTAAGTCGGTTTTGTGTTGAGCCAATCCTGCATCCCAGCCAACTCAGAAAATAAAATATTTATTTAATAACTGTTCCTAATTAAATATTTTCTTTTATTGGAAGCAATACCGTGATTTAACATAAACTATTTATCACTAGGCATTTTTTTTTACAATGCCGTTTTGATCAAGGGTTATCGAACAGGATTGCACAATTCTCGTTCTCAGAAACAAGTGAAGTCATAATTTTCTATACCTTCCTTTTATTTTCTGGTACGCAGTTTAGCCTACGATGATTTACCAAACTACAATTTACACGGTGTTATTTGTTTAGCGTAATAAAACCTTATAAATGTTCAACTTGATGCTACCGAGCACAGCAACAACTAACCGTTTTTCGCATCTTTGAACTCATTCGTATGCCCAGTAAAACAATACAGATAAGATTTTTGCAGAATACAGTTTTGATTTTCCTGAGTTTAAAATAGTCAAAAAGCAGATATGAAATAGTAATAGCGTCCAGTGGCTCGGAATTTGATGAAAATGCATCTTTTTTTTTATGCGTCGCCAAATGATGCTAATTATGACACAAACTTTTTTTATGGTATTACTATTCTAAAAACATGTCTTTTATTTTTCATATTGTACATTTTTTGATATATGAGCATTTCTGCCAACATTTTCCCATTATTTTTTACTTTTTATATTATTTCTTCGAATGTAACTGTACTGAATATATGAGTATATCACATCCCTAATTTCGCAAGTCTTTATTTTATGTTTTAAAATAAAATTTTATAGGCTGGTAACACGTTTAATTTGTAATTCGATTCTATTTTAATTTCCTGGAAGGAGGGATTGATTGCAGTTGCTGTTTGCATAGTTTTTTTTTAATTCTTGGAAACATAAGACTGTGTCGAATTCATATTATTCTGAACACTGTAAATGCAAAGTGGTTTCCCGACCATTAGTTTAGTACGGCAAATTGTTGAGAGCGGATACACTTCACTCACACTGTCATTTATATTTTGTAATAACGAGGGTATATTTGTATTTTAGTGTGCGAATAATAACACGGTAACCTCAACTGAACTAAACTATTAATTACTATGCCAAAAATAAAGCAGACAAAATCTAACCATTTGAGAGAGCTTGTATCTGAATTTGGTGAAGAAATATTTTCTACTGATGGCAGTATATTATTTTGTAATATTTGTGAGACAAAAGTTTCCGCAGAAAAACGTTTTTGCATTCAACAACACATTGACCGAGAGAAACACAAACGCGGTTTGGAGAATTTAAATGCGAAAAAACAAAGCTTACTTTCACAATGTTCTTCAAGTAAAATTTTAACATATTCAAAGGACTTATGCGAGGGATTAATATCAGTTAATATTCCCTTAAGAGGAGTCAGTACTCAGCACAAATTTCAATTTAGATAACAGCGAGCCTGTAGGCAATAAAACTTACTATACGTAGGTTTGTATCCTGAAAGTATGAAAATTCATATAAAATTAGCGTAGACCTAGACCATAAGTCACATCCCAAGAAGCATTTTGTGCCTAGCTGTTTCTTAATGTTTCATTCTGCACACCATGACGTTATGATAACGTCGAGGATTTAAAGCTCGTGTGGAAAAATTTGGTAACTATTCCTTTTAAATAACAATTACCAATTGGGCATATAATGGACACATTTAAGTAGAAATGCCTATCTCGTACCTAAATTGAAACAATTCCTAACTTAGTAACTATTCCTAATAAGTAGTAATTATTACGTTCCATTATAGGAAATGTTTCCCTTTTTTCGACTGCATAGTTTCTTGTTTGGAACTAGTACTCTTAAAGCAACTGTGACTAAAATGTTTCAAAATTTATAGGAGTCATTTTGAGAACAAAAGGCACGAACTTACTAAAACTGTTTCTATTTGGGAATACACAAATATTAATTGCGTGCTTGAAAATTTAAACGTCAAATGAGAATTAAAAGTGTTGTTTATAGAATGTTTAATCAAAAAGTGAAAGCTAGCAACTTTCGTAAGCACAAGGCGGGAATGGTGTCATATTAGGTACTTGCAAAGAAAATACGGAGGCCATTACAGGCACAAACAAGGAAAAGTTTGTATTCGGGAACTTATGGAACACAACTACAGTAATCGTGTCATATTAGTCACCTGCAAGGAAACAGACGGGGAAAAATTCTCATTTTGAAACTTTTGGCTAAAAGATTCTTCTAACATGGCGGTGTCTTAAAATGATTTATATTGAAAAGTTAAAAATTGATTTTGTATGAAATTAGCTAGAAATTCTCCAAAAGGATGTTAGTTTCTTTCATTTCAAATTACGGGAAAAATACGAAGAGAACTTTTTATGTCATATGGAAGATAATATTTTTTTTAAATAAATATTAATTAAATTTTAATGTTGTTAAAAGTTAATTTTTCAGAGGGAGTAGCATTTTTTATCGAACTAATATATGAATATTGACGAAGAATTTTTCTGCGTTCAAATTTTTGATCTAAAGAAATAAACAAATTTTTTTAGGTAAGTCCCATGAAATAATTATATAAGAATATGATAATTTCCGTTTTGAGTTATTTTCTGATTCATATACATATTAAATATCATATATATTTGATCAACATACCAAAAGAAAATGTAATGCGAATACACACATGTCAATTGTGTATGAGTGTTACTCAAGGGGCAGATTTAGGCATATTAACGTCATAGTTTCGAAACAATAACTCCCTTATATTCCTAAAAGGTATCTTTTTAGGAATTGCGTTGCTCCACTTCCGTATCGTAGATGTCACATTAACGTAGTTGTTTCGAAACACTTGTTTCCAAATGGAAACATGTTTCGAAACAACGACGTCTCCACGTTAAATCAATGCTCCTTGGGATTAGAGACATCTAGCGTGAAAGGCAGAAACCAAACATGCGACAATTTAAGACGAAAATGAAAATTTGCAGTTCAAAGAAATTGAATATTTTTAACGAGAATGAACTCTCCTAAATTTTTTTTTGCACATATTTGTTAAATATATTATTTTGCTTTATATTTCTACAACTTTCAACGAAATATTGCAATTTCTCGTCTGTGAAATATCGAGAGAAAAGACAAGTACAATTAGAGTCAAATAATTAAAAAAAGCGCCACTCAAAATGAAAAAACTCGACGTTATTTGCTAGATCTAGGCTTTATCTTTCTAAAATAGGCACAATATAAATAAATGAGAATACCTACTAAGAGGAATTTGATTTGAAAAAAAATCAATTTTTACCATTTTTTACAATTTTCCGAGCTAATATCTCCATTGCAATAATTTTTTTTTTATTTTTCTCGACGTTATTTACTAGACTTCTTCATTACCTTTAATTTAAGATATAAATTATTATTTTGCTACAAATAGTTTGCCAGAAATTCACATTGAAAAATGTATGAAACTTGTAAATCTTGGTACTGACTCCTCTTAAATAAAGACAATCATCCAAAGTTTCGAACCTTTCTGGTATAATATAAAAGCAACGCTGTTTCAAACGAGTCTACGTTAAGGAAAACGTACTTATCACGTTGCTATGATGAAGTGAAGCAAGATTAGGAATATTGCAAAAGAAAAAAATATTTGGATTTCTATCGATGAAATAACGGATGTCAATGGCCGCTATGTAGCGAATATTATCGTAGGGATATTAGAACCTGACAAGATAGGCAAAATGGTTCTTCTGACTTCAGAGATTTTGGAGAAAGCTAATTCCTCAACCATATGTAAGCTGTTTGAGAAATCTCTTTTCCTTCACTGGCCAGATAGCGTTAACCACAATAACGTCTTACTCTTCCTGACGGATGCTGCTCCGTATATGGTAAAAGCAGCGAATAGTTTAAAAGGCGTACGTACTCTAAAATGGTGCATGTTTCCATCGAGTAGCCGAAGAAGTTCGACGAAATTACCCAGAAGTAGATAGACTCATTGCAAGTGTAAAGAAGATTTTTTTAAAAGCACCCGCTCGTACAGAACAATTTAAGTTGAAGATTACAAGTATACCCCTTCCACCACACGCCATATTAACTCGATGGGGAACGTGGTTAAGAGCTGATATGTATTATTCTGAAAATTTTGGCGTTCTGAAAGATATAATTTCCAGTTTTGACTGTGCAGATTCAGCGGCAATGAAAATTGCACAAGTGATAATTTCACAAAACAAAATACAAAGTGATCTTGTGTATATAAAATCAAATTTTCCTTTTTATCAGAAGCTATTAAAAAATTGGAAAGGAAGGGCGAAAAGCTTATTGATTCCATTCATCTAATACAAAAATCCCAAAATGAATTAAAATCCGCTCCGGAAGAAGTTGCTGCAATTGTATATGGGAAGCTTCTCAAAGTTTTAGTTGAAAATTCGGGTTTTAAAACATTGTCCAAGATATCACAAGTGCTTACTGGAGAGACCACTGTTTGGGATTTAGATAGTGATGCAGAGGATTTACAATTGGCTGATTCTGTTTATTTCAAATACGCTCCAATTACTTTTGTGGACATGGAAAGATCTTTTTTAAAGTATAAAATTTTTTCAGATTTCCTTCGTTGTTATTTTCTAGACGGGAATGGACTCGGTTTTCAGTTTTTTTTTATTTATGTGTAAAAAATAAATTTTTGGTTTTAAAAAAAAAAAAAAACTGTATGTATCTAAATTACATAATGTCGAAATACAAAAGTATTTTATAATTTTATAAGCTGCATTTTTTTAATTATTATTGTCACTTTTTAAATGCATTTTTTATGGTCATTTTTCTACATTTTAAGGTCATCAACTTCCGATCCCTAGTGATGACATACAAAAGTGGTTCCTAAAATGAATGAAACAATTCGACCATTGCGGCCAGAATTTTTTCTACAGATTTTGGTTCTGATGCTGTTTTTAAACGCATAGTTCAACGGAATTCGTGTAAGAAGCTTCATTGAAGTGGAAGGTAGCTCTGTGCCGAATAGTTATATGTGAAATTTTATATAGCAATGTTCTATACACATGTATGTATAAGATGATGTGTAATGAACGTGGAATTTTTACGTGACCCCCATTTGATATATACTATTATATTAACATAAATTTCGTATGGGAAAGGAAAAGAAAGGTAGATTTAGGAACAGCATTTAAACCACAACAATTAAGAAAAAGTTATAATTGGTCTAAGACCAATAAGAATATACTCCAAATGCAAATTAAAGTTAAATAAAGTGGAAACCCAAAGTTTTGTGTGCCAGCACCAAAAAGAGGTTGGTCGATTTGGTTCATTTTAGAATTTTTTTTTACCATTTTTATGGCTGTATGCAAAATTTCAATATATAGAGAAAAACCAAACTCCAGTAACAATTTTGGTTTTAACATAGTCCGCATTACATTTTCTATACTATTTCAAAAAATTTGTAATAAAGCCGTTTAGTCCAACTAACAATAATATAGGACCGTAAAAATGCTCTTATAAAACTAAAGGCCCACGCTATACAATAAGCTTTGAGGGCTTATTTTTAAAACCGTATAAAGCCTTAATGGTTTTATCTAATTACTCTTTACTGTGATTTGCAGTCCTCCATGAAACCTTTCATAAAACTGTAAATGAAAGGGAAAAGCGTATTTTAAACTCATAAACCTGTCGGCATAATGTTCTCCGAAACTATCATAAAGCTATTCTCTAAACCTCTTTTTTTAAGATTAAAACGCAATTTCAAAATAAAAGAGATCTTTAAATGCATAATTACTTTTATGGAACCAAATAAACTCATAATTTTCGCTTTATAAACTTCACTTGAAAGTTTTAACAATTTAATGTAGCAAATTTTACGGTGATTGAATTTTTTTCTGATTATATCACATATGATAGCTTGAAAAATTATAACGCCCCTAAAAAATAATTAAAATTAGGTAAAGTTTAGAAATATTTGTAAAATAAAATTTTGCACTATTCTTAAGAGGAGTCAGTACTCATCAAAAGTTTCAATTTAGATACCAGCGAACCTGTAGGTAATAAAATTTACTATACGTAGGTTTGTGTCCTGAAAGTGAGAAAAAAGTCATATAAAATTAGCCTAGACCACAGAGCACATCAGAGACATCTACCGCAAAAGACAGAAATCCAACATCCGACAAAACCATACAATGATATTATTCGAAATAAGTTCGGAATTGAAAAGCAAGTTTAAAATAGTTATTTCCTAGTCCTGAAACGACCTAAATTACTGAAAATAATGAGTTTTAAGCATAATTCAAATTCAAATTAATTTATATAAGATGGCAATTTTACATTGCTAAGTAGCAAATAGGCTTTAATGTAAAGTTGCAATTTTATGCTTAAAATGAATTATTTTTAAATTTATTATTTTCAGTTTTTACAAGTATACAAGTGTACGGCTCTAATAAAACCGTTTGATCTTAGCATGGCTGCGATTAAAACACTTCATCCTATTTTAAAACCATTTGGTTTCAAGAAAAACGTTTTTGAGTAGAGGAATGTCTTGAGGGTTGGTCACCTTTTTTACTTTTACCCATAACTTCCATCTAAGGAAAAATTTTTTAAATTCAAGCGCATCTTCGCAGCATTGCAGATCTATTGGGTGAAAAATGAAAAAACTATAGCCATTTAAAAAAAAAGTGAAATGTTGTCAAGGTCGGCCAGTGCTGCCTAGGTTGGCCAGTGGACGAAAAATGTGTTGAAATGAATGAAAACGACCTGGAAAAATTAATTGAATGAATTAAAAAACCGAATTTCTTGCATTTTCTGTTTTTAGCATAATTTGTATGGCACATTATTTGAAATCGCATTTCCGGCAAATGTTGTTATATTGACGTACTCAAGTGCACTTGTCTCTTGCATTGTCCGAAGAAATCTTTTGCTGGGCTTTTTTGGGCGGGCATCTTCCTTTAGGATTGGCGGTGGACGTTTTTTTTGGCGTCTTGCATCACGTGGCACCACAACCAAACATGATACAGGATTGAAATTATCCTCTTGATTTGTTTTCAAACACGAACCACACAACACATTCACAATGCTTACCTTGATTCAAATTCAAATAAAAGTTTATTTCAACGCTACACAAGTAAGACAAATCTTATAGTTATGTGTAGGTAGGATAATGGAAAAAATTTAAACATAAAGATTACTTAACTAAACTAAGCTTACAAAATAATATATCTAATATCTAAATTAATAAAGATAAGTACAGTTTGCTTTATTACTAGGAAAACAGATCAAATGTACCGTTATGCAGATCTTAAATATTCCATTAAATTGTTCCGAAAACTATGGTTTTTCCTGCTCCTTCTAAGCTGCAGAGGAAGAGAGTTCCAGAGTCTTGTGGATTGAACAAAAAATTGACAACCACTTGAAAGACAGGTGAACCGAGGAGTGTTAAGAGAAAAAGTTCTTACGGATTGAGAAAAATCCTGTCTAGTATACAGGTAGTCAGGTTGCTCGGTAATCATCAAATTACGAAGGAAAAGTATTGCACGATATTTAAAGTAAGTTTCCAACGTGCATTCGAAGATTGAATTTAAATATACCGAGACATGGTCGTATCGCCTCAAGCCAAACACATACCACACGGTAGAGTTAAAAGCCACATTGAGTTTACGCAATGAAATTGAATCAGAACCACGAAAAACTTCACATCCATAAGTCATGAGGGGAACAATTAAGGATTTAGCTAACATAATCCGAGTGTCAACAGGAGTAAAGGACGCAGTGACAGAAAGTTTACGCAGCGTTCCATAAACTTTGCAAACAAGCGCGTTAATGTGATTGGACCAATTTAACGTACGATCCAAAATTATTCCAAGATTCTTTACAGTACTACTGTAAGGAATAATTACATTGTTTAGGATAACATTCGGAAAGCAGGAAGTGTCTAATTCACTTTTATAGATCATGATAGCTTTGGATTTAGAGGCATTTAAGCTCAAACTATTACTAATAGCCCAATCAAGCACATCAGTGAGGTCTTCATTCATACGGCATATGGCATCCTTCAGAAATCCCAACGGCCTAGAAATGTAAAGCTCTATATCATTAGCATACATGTGGTAATGACAATTTCTCAGAACCATTGGAAGATCGTTAATAAAGATAGTAAATAATAAAGGACCCAGAATGGAGCCTTGAGGGACTCCACTCCGCAAAGTTAGGAAGCCAGAAGCAGAATTAGAACAGACCACACTCTGATGACGCCCGCAAAGGTAAGACCAAACCAACGTGCATGCAGAATTAGAAAAATTGAAACTAAAATCCAGCTTACGTAACAATAATCTGTGGTCAACTGTGTCAAAGGCCTTGGAAAAGTCAAGGAGGACGAGTGCCGTAAATTTATCACTATCAAATGATTTCCTAATATCATCTGTAATATTTAGCAACGCTGAAGTGCAGCTACGCTTGGTTCTAAAACCCGATTGTAGATTAGACAGGAGGTTCTCCATTCTCCTCATCTAAATAACTGGTGATTTGGGTGTGCAGGATTTTTTCAAAGGCTTTAGAGAGAAAAGGTAGTATAGAAATTGGACGATACTCCGTTGAACTAGGAGATTTCTTGGGAATGGGAATAATTTTAGAATACTTCCAAATAGAAGGGATCGTAGATCTTAAAATAATGTTGTTGAAAAAGTAGGTGAGATTTGGGAGTATAACAGGCAATAGAACTTTTATAAATTTGGTGTGAAGTTTATCCAGTCCAACAGCGTTAGATTTCACCGACATAATAGCAGAAAAAACATCTTGCTCGCTAACTTGATGATTGCATATTTTCTACTTCTTTCTGGCCGTCTTCACTGTTGCTTAAAAAAGACTTTTTTCTTATGATTTGAAACCACTGAGTGCACAAGACGAGCTTTGCGTTCATGCTCCAAAGTTGTAATGTCACGAAAAGTTCGCTGTTACTGAGAGAAGTTCATCCGTGCTCGATCATAGGTGGTGCTAGTGGTCAAGATTAAAGAAATCGCATATAGCCCTTCCAATGACTGCTCAACCAGCTCCGCACGCCTCTCCCCTCAAGAATTATGGTTGTCTTAACTAAAAATTTCGTATTTTCGGTTATTCGAATATGGAATAGTCTACGAGTCAGTTCTCAAAGACCAGGTTTCTAACTCTGGGTCGCATACCTTAAGGCGCAGTAGCTACCATTGTTTTATTGTGTATTGTGAGTGTGAAGAGAAGACGCATCACTTTTCTCGATTTCTCAATTCCTTTTTACTTTAATTTTCATGTTTCCTTTTTATCCTGTTTTTTCTTTTATTTTTATGTTTATTTTTATGTCATACTGATTTTTATTTTTAACTTTATTTTTTATTTTTTTTTCTTATCAAGTTTCCTTTCATATTTTGTTCTTTTTCTTTTTATTATTTTTATTGTTAGCTTTTCATCATACTTAATTTTGTACATGCTTAGTTAATTATACTTATTTCCGTTCAGTTTTGTACTTTCATAAGATTCTAAATCTTTTGTACCACAGTAAATAAACATATTATGAGCCGTTATTTCTTTGGATAGTGTGGAGTGGATATAAATCGAACTTAAAGTAAGTTTGAGATTTTCAGGTAGGAGAAAAGCTAATTCAGTAGCCAAATAGGGGGTACTCCACAGTGAGCGGTTATTTCTTTGGACAGTGCGGAGTGGATATAAATCGAACTTAAAGTAAGTTTGAGATTTTCAGGTAGGAGAAAAGCTAATTCAGTAGCCAAATAGGGAAACCTGTGTAAAGTGTGTTATTTAAATGTACTACGGTAAGTATTCAGTGACAGGCTTTAAAAATAAATCACAGATTACCTGTTTAAGCTAAATGGACTCAAGCTTGATATCAAAAACATTACTGTGCTGATCACGAAATGAATATAGGTAATCATAAGTCCTTTTACCTCTTATGTAAATAAGTGGAAAATCTATCGAAATGTCTGAGCAAATTCTATATATGAAAACTCGTTCAGAGTTCTAACTAAATAATTTGGATATCTTCAAGTAGTTTCAAAAATACATATTTTTTTTTTTAATTTTTTTTAAAGAGTAGAGATAAAGCCGTTATGCTAATATCAATTTCATATGAAAATTGTCAAAATTTGATTTAAAGATTTTTATTTGTATTGCTTAAAAAATGTTTACTGATTGGTTAAGCGTAGAGAAGCGATTCATACTTGAACGTATAAGGAGGTGTATCCGTCGCGGGTGCCGGATTAAACAGAGATGTCTGTACCCACATGCAATATTTGTCTTGTTCTGGTTGTTTAATTGAATATCCATTTTGGTAAATTGTTCCTTATTTACTTATATCTCATGTTCTTTTCATTGTTAACAACAGTTTGGTAGGTAAATAAATATTTGCTTTATATTATTTGCACAGCTTGATGCAAAACAGATATTATACTTCTGGCAAGAACAAATTTTTGGCATTATTTTATTAGTAAAAGATTTACGAGATGAACTTTTTACCAGAAAATCTATTGAAAGCTCGTGTATTTAGTAACCTAATCCTGGCGTGTGTCGTAATCTCGTACGTTCGAATATTTTAACATTTTACAGAAGATTTAGCATTCTATTGGCATTCGCATTTGTGTTAGATTGAAAGCGGACATAGCTTGCGATAATTAGCAGACATTCAGGAATGTTTTAATGGGTAGCATGGATACCTAGTTCAGTATCATGCATGTTTGAGTTAAATCAGCTTATTTACTTACTTTTTAGTGCTTATCATAGTATACTAGACAATATCGCATAATGTTTTCTTTTAATTTATCTTAATTTATTTAAATATTGATGTATGTATGTGTATGCATAAATATGTTTGAGACACTGCCAATCGTTTTGCAAGATACCTTTGTTTTGAGGCCAGATCCACAGTACTTCAATAGGGAGCAAGAGAAAGAGAATAATATAGGTGATAGTCAAACAGACCGGTAATATACGCGTTCTGACAACCAGAATTTAGGATATACTTTTTTTTTAAATATGTGTACAAAATATGTCTATATATATTCATTAAATTAAATTAAAAAATTAAAGTTAAGTGTTTTGCTCGTTATCAGAGTGAACGTGGGAATAAATGAAAAAATGTGGTGAAAATTATGCCATTCTGGTATAAAGTTACTAAATCAGTAGTTTAATTCGTTTTTTCACCAAGTCTACACTTCAATCTCACACTAAATTTTCAAAATTTAATAAGTACTATAACTCATTAAATATACAGGGTGTTTCCCCTTAGGAGGTCCATAGAGCGGGAGGTGATAGTACTCACCTAGACGAACCAAAAATTGTATGGCAGGGGGGCGGGCAATATCAACCGTTTAGGAGTTACAGGGTGATTCATAAAAAAAGCTAGGTTTTCACAAAACACTCTGTATCTTAAAAACTACAGGGCGTATGGTCACAGTTAAGGGCTCACTGTATGCAGAACTTCATGGCCTTTCCAACGACAGCTCAACCAGCCCCTCCCCTCAGAAGTTATGAAGGTCTAAACTAAAAATTTCGGATTTTCTTTCCTTTTTTTTTTACTTTGACCTCTATTATTTTTGCAAAAAGGTCGTTGACATAACTTTTTTTTATAAAAACTGTAAACTGTGGAGCCTCCTCTTTAATTTGACCTAGTATACCCTATGTGCTATCTGTATGCGTTAAAGAGTTATTAGCTCTTAACCTATTCAAGTCAATGTAGTAATTTATTGTCCTAGTATGTCAGAATTAGAAAATACTTAACATGAAATTAAAGAAGTGTGTTACAAAAACAGTTTTTTTTTACTATCAGAACCAGCTTAACACAAGCGCGCTATAGTAACTCGTTTAATAAATAAACGGTTAACAATACATGCTTTTCAGTTTTCATCACTTAGTCGGTGTTAGTATATGTTAAACTAAAAATAAAGCAAACACCAGATGAAATGACATGCCATGCAACAAAAACAAGAAATTAAGTATTATTCTGACGTTTTAAGTACATGCTTAAAAACGTCAACGTCAAAATGTTCAGCCTTAATATTAACAGAAATGCACATGCGATTAATAGGTACATACATGCTAAAGTTAAACTATTATTAATAGGTTATACAGAATTTATTCTAATGAGGCAGATGTTCGAAATGTCCCCCGTTGTTTAATACGCAATTAAATAATCCTCTTTTCACTGCTTGTATTATGTTTCTCGCAGCCATCCTCTCACGTATTCGTATTCCAGCCGCTGTAATTCAAGATAATAGTTTTTCTCGACTATTGAGAAGTCTCGAATAAACTTCCTCTTTCATCACTCTCCAAAGATGGAAGTCGTGAGGAGTTAGATCTGGCGATCTAGCAGGCCACAATATTGGTCCATTTTTGCCAATCCACCGCTCAGGATATTTTTCACTCAACAGCTGTCTCACTCTATTGTTGGTATGCGCTGGTGCTCCGTCATGCTGGTAAAACATCGACTGTCTTACGTTAAGCGGAATATCCTCTAATAATTCTGGCAAAGAATTCTCCAGAAAGTCAGAATAAATTGTGGCATTCAGTATCTGTGGAAGAATGAATGGTCCAATTAATGTATTCCCGATGATTCCAGCCCAAACGTTCACGCTAAATCTTCGTTGAAAAGAGGTTTCCTTCCTTTGATGTGGGTTTACTTCCGCCCAGGTGTGAAGATTATGGAAGTTGGTGATTCCATCCCTGGTAAATTGCGACTCGTCCGTCCACAATATCTTGCCGACAAATCGGCTGTCCTCTAGATCGCGTTCCATCATCCAAGAACAAAACTCTAGTCTTCGCTCTAAGTCTCCTTCTTGCAGTCCATGAACAGGAGTATGGTGGTATGGATGTGATCTTTCTCTCTGAATTACTGTCCAAACTCTCTTTGTAGATACTCCCAGACGCGCTACTATTCGTCTGATACTTATGTTAGGGTCTTGCCTAACTACTCCTATGATTTGGTGATCAATGTGTGCAGATGATGATGATGATCCTGCTCGCGGATGTCTTCGCATCAGGGTTCCTTCCCTTAAGCTTCGGAACGTACGGGAGAACACACGTCTATCTGGAACTTGTCTCCCTGGAAACCGTCTTTGGTATTCTCTTACAGCCGCTCTTTCATTCCCGTCAACGAAGCCGTACACGTAAACTATATCCGCATACTCTTGAATGCTAAATTCAGCCATTTTCGTGATTTTATATTGGTTTTGCTAACACTGATAACTTGTAGACAAATGTGAGTTATTTTTGTTTGTACGACCAATATATAGGAAGGAAAACTGTACCTACCGTTTCTTGCATTTATCACGAGTTATGATTCAGAATAGTGAAAATAAGTTTAACAAAAGGACTAAATCAAAACCACTTTAATTGCTATTACAAATTTTTCGTTTAGAAAATAAGTAAGTTACATACCTCACCTCAAAATGTCATAACATTTTTATTACAGGTAATGATATTCTCGGTTCCTTACCTTACTACCTGTATAAATTCTTTATGAAGCAGAAGTCCTAATCTCTATATGTAATCGCATTAAAAGGACCCGTTACTCAGGAAACAAATTATTACTGACCTGAATAGGTTTTTGTTGAATGGAATGTGGTTTATTTTTAGTTTAACATACTAACACCGACTAAGTGATGAAAACTGAAAAGCATGTATTGTTAACCGTTTATTTATTAAACGAGTTACTATAGCGCGCTTGTGTTAAGCTAGTTCTGATAGTAAAAAAAAACTGTTTTTGTAACACACTTCTTTAATTTCATGTTTGGTATTTTCTAATTCTGACATACTAGGACAATAAATTACTACATTGACTTGAATAGGTTAAGAGCTAATAACTCTTTAACGCATACAGATAGCACATAGGGTATACTAGGTCAAATTAAAGAGGAGGCTCCACAGTTTACAGTTTTTATAAAAAAAAGTTATGTCAACGACCTTTTTGCAAAAATAATAGAGGTCAAAGTAAATAAAAGGAAAGAAAATCCGAAATTTTTAGTTTAGACCTTCATAACTTCTGAGGGGAGGGGCTGGTTGAGCTGTCGTTGGAAAGGCCATGAAGTTCTGTATACAGTGAGCCCTTAACTGTGACCATACACCCTGTAGTTTTTAAGATACAGAGTGTTTTGTGAAAACCTAGCGTTCTTTATGAATCACCCTGTAACTCCTAAACGATTGATATTGCCCCTCTCCCCTGCCACACAATTTTTGGTTCGTCTAGGTGAGTACTATCACCTCCCCCTCTATGGACCTCCTAAGGGGAAACACGCTGTAAATGTGTGTAGGATTTAATAATATGCAATTATTAAACCACAATTTAATAAATGATAAACAGTAATATTAAAAGTAAATTAAAACAAGTCAGAAAGCTAGAATTGGTCTAACACCAATTCTTATCATAATCTAGATGAAAGTCAGTATTTAATTTCGTATGGTCATCCATCTATGTAAGTATGATTGTCGAAGTGGTTTTTCGCATATATTTTTAGAACAGTAAAAATGATTATAACCAATTTTATAAGATTTCATATTCTGAAGAACTAAGTCTAGGACTGATAATTTTTACAGTATAAAACCCAAATTTTTATTTGGCAACACCAAGAAGGCGTTGCTCGATTTTGTCTAATTTTAAAATTTTATGTATATTACTATTGCTATGAAAACACCATACACGAAATTTCAGCTTTCTATGTCGACACGTGCTCAGGCATTGTCCAAATATATAGTGGAAAGCAACATTTTTGTATGGACACTCTTCGAAGGAGTTACCCGATTTGTCCCATTTTCGAACTTAAATTTACATTTTTTTTAAAGTCCGTGTGCAAAATTTCTGCTCTCTAAGTGAACGCGTTCTCGAGTTATTGTGAAGACGGACAGACAGGCAGACAGATATAATAAAAATAACTTTTGATATTATTCCATTTTGCTCTACTATAATTATTTTTGTGCGTTACAAACGGAATGACAGACTATAGAAACCCTATAGATTTTATTTAGAGTATAATTATAGAAAAAATGTTGTTGCATTTCACGTTGTACTTACCAGCTCAATGTTTGACAATTGATTCTCTTTGTTTTCTATTTTATTGAGGTTTGGGATTGGGATATTCGTTATTCCAGTCGATATCCAGAATAAAGAGAAATAAGTGATTTTTGTTGCAGTCGATACCCACAGAAAAATCTTTATTCCAGTCTATATCCAGAATAAAGTGAGGTTAGTGATTTTTACTGCAGTCGATACCCACAGAAATAATCTTTATTGCAGGCGCTACTCACAATAAAGTTATTTGTTTGTACTTTTCTTTTCATAGTCGATGCCCGCAATAAGAATCCTTATTATAGTCAATACCCGGAATAAAGTGGGTTGTGTCAGTAAATGTCTTATTATAGTCGATACTCGCAATAACGTGGTTTGTGTTAGTAATATTATTTGTAGTCGCTACCCACAATAAAGTATTTTTGTTTGTAATTTTCTTATTATAGTCGATACCCAAATAAGAATCCTTATTACAGTCAATACCCGCAATAAAGTGTTTTGTGTTTGTAATTTTCTTATTATAGTCGATATCCGCAATAATAACCTTTTTTATGGTGGATACTTGCAATAAAGTTGTTTGTATTAGTAAATTTCTTATGACACTCAATACCCGAAATAAGAATCTTTATTACAGTCGATACCCGCAATAACCCGGTTTGTATTAGTAATATTCTTATTGCAGTCGATACCCACGATAAGATCCTTTAATTTAATCACTGCGCAAAATAAAATCTTTAATCCAGTCGATACCCAGAATAAAAATCTTTTTTTTTTTTTAGTTATCAACCAAATAAAGTCTGATTTGTTAATAAAAATTAGAACACTAGGAAATAAATTACCACGTTTGATCACTGCACTGCCAAACTAAAAAAGAGATCGAGTCAAGTCATATTGCGGTTTATATAGCCATGATTTTGCGCACGATACCAAAGAACAATATTCAAAGGTACATGGAAACAATAATTGGCATATCAAGAATAGCATAGCGACTGTACTTCTAATCTGTTGTTCGAAGTGCGTTTCGTATAAAATTATTTTTGCCTAATTACAAATTTCTTGCCTTTTAAATTTTTCGTAAATAATAAATGTTAATTTTCAAATATTTTAAGCACGTTAATAATTTTTCAGCTTAAAAGTAATTACGTATTATGTGCGAATGTAGTGTACTGCCCGTGTGCAGTTGTTGCTGGCTGGCTCGTTTCACTACGGTGTTGTACAATTTAGACTTCTGGTACAGTTGGTTATCCGAATATTCGAGATTCGTATGAATCCTGAACATTAAGTCTATTAAATATAAATATAAAGTGTAAATATAAAATAAATTCTTACTATCCTTTGTTCTACCATATTTTGTGTGCCGCAGATTCAGTCCGAAAATTTTCGATGGGAAGTGTCTTGACTCACACTTTGTTTGCGACCGCGTTAAGCTAATGCCAGCACATGACATTGCTTTTTCACCCATTTTCTGTGGTCATTCATCTGATTAAATGATTCTTTTATCATGAATGAGAAATTTTACGAATCGATGAAATAGAACACACAGAACACTATGAATCACTAATTAATTTCCAGCAGGAACGAAAAAAAAAGAACATAATCGCCTTGAAATTTCTATTGCTGATAAACTGAAGAACTTTCCGGCACTTACCCTAAAACGTCCACTCGAAATCACAATGTTGATTCATTCAATGAAAACGTCCGCCCTTTACTGAATGAAAATTATCAATTAATCAATGAAAAGCCCGTTTACTCTTTATATAAAAATAAGAGATGATAAAACCCAAATTAAACAACCAAAATTATGCAATGCTTAAAGCCAATCGTTTGGAATGATTCATATTAATTTATTTAAATATTGATTATTATTAACCTTTGTCAATACCAGGGTACAATTGCACCTTTTTTCAGCTTATTTTCACTTTTTCTTCATCCGCTTGGATCTACCGAAATTGAATAAATTATGTCGATTAGATTATTTACTAAAAAAAAAAAAAATATATTGCAAAACCATTGAAGAAATATGGCCTCAAAGGTGACATATCGGTTGTATAATACCTGGGGTACAATTGTACCCTCTAAAAATATAAATGGGAAAATAAATTAAAGGTTTTTCGGTATGAATTGAATGAAAAAATAGAAAAAAGTAAAAAAAGCTGGAATACCAATTCTTATGATACCCTAGATGAATTTCATATGGTCACCCAGCTGTGCGAGTATAATTTTTGAAGTGGTTTTTCGAATATATTTCTAAAACGGTTCATCGGACAGTAAAAATGATTATAACCAATTTCATTGGATTTTATATTTTGCACAAATTTTTGGCACAATAACAACATCTAGGATTGATCGTTTTTACAGTATACGTAAAAAACCTAAGTTCTTATATGGCAATACCAAGAAGGAGTTGTCCGATTGAGTCTGTTTTTGACATTTTATTTACTATTGCTACGAAAACTCCATGTACCAAATTTCAGCTCTCTACGTCGATGCGATCTCAGCCAGTCTCCAAATATATAGTATAAGTCGAAATTTTTGTATGGCAACCCTACAAAGGATATACGAAACTTAAAGCCTGCATCAATACCGAATTCTTGCAATTCGCGGAAATCTCTTGCTCCTCTAGTTTTCCTTTATTTTTGTGTTTTGTTTGTTTGTTACTAGACTAGGGTACCTGTTATACACGTTTTTACTCCCTTCTTTCCGTTATTCCAACTTTTCTTTTCCGTCTTCATTCCATTAATCCTGAGATATCAGAAGAAATAACTAAGTTACCTGGACTGGCACTAAAAAAGAAATTTGACATGATCTACACTAAAGGGCCACGCACAATTGTTTTTCTCATAGACTCTGGCTTCTTTTACCTTTTTTTACCTTATTTGAGGAAAACCATAGTTGGTACAGCTGTACTCCGGGTATTGACTAGTGTGGTAAAATTTGGGTAATGACATAAAGGTCTTGTATTTTTGTTGCTATATATGTATGTATATTCTTTACTTTATGCTTGTTGGCTTAAAATTCCACGTCTTACTATACATACAAAAGAAATATAACAGTGTTATTCAATGTTGTATTGGTTATACTATTCAATTCAATTTGTCATCAATACGTAATGATATACAAAGAAATGTGGACTTTAAAGTGTACCTGAGATAAATATATTCAGATCTCTTCATAATAAATAAATCAAATTTAAACAAAAAAATATAATTGGTCTCCGACTAGTTTTTATGATACCCTAGATGTATACCCGAGCAATCCCGTGCACGTTACACCATAAAATATGTTTTTCGCAAATTCCATAGGTTTTATATTCCGAAGTAAACCACTCTTTTTAGGCAGATGCAACACTGAGTGAGTGTGATTCCGATCTGATTCTGACATCGTATTGCTTTATTATTAAATAGCATCATTCACTGCAACTGATCTGATTCTGATTTCCCATTGACATCAGCTGATATTTTCCAACTTATACGGTAGATACGACAATTTTTCACATCAATCGCAAGTCAGAAGGCAAATAAATGTATGAAGGTATATAAATTTATGTTTTTAACTTTTAAAATATACTTAACAGAATTTAAAGATAAAAAAAAAATTGAATACTTTTTCTTAAAATTTGTCTCCAAGAAGATAAATAAGAACGTCAAAACTTTCCTGACTCATTCTATATTCGTCATATTAAGGAAACAAATACACGTGATACGATGGTACCTGAGCTACGGTTTGGGCATCGTTTCTCTGTGAGCTTTCTTGGAAGGGAATCGTGGACTGAGGGAAGTGCCTTATGGAGCCTTCCCCGGTCCGCCCTAAAAATTTCATCAACGGCTCTCTCACTAATGAGGGAGCTGGGGCGGGTGTCTACTTTCCTAAGCCTGATATTAGAATGGAGTACTCACTTGGTAGACACACCACTGTCTTCCAGGCTGAAGTCTTCGCCATATCGATGGCAGCGAAGTTATCCCTTGACATGCAAATCAAGGAGAAGGGCATTGCTATCCTCTCGGATAGTCAGGCAGCCTTGATGGCTCTGAGTGGCCCTCGGATAACATCTAAGTTACTGGGGGATTGCAGGGCTTCCTGTGGATAAGCTGTGTATCCATAAAAAGATATCCCTTCTGTGGGCTCCTGGTCATATGACGATCATTGGGAATGAAAGGACTGACCTTTTAGCTAGGGCTGGCTCTGTTTCTCCGTTCCTCGGACCGGAATTCGCCGTAGGCGTTGCCACCCCGACTATCGGGTCTCTCATTAAAGTGGATGTTCGTAGAAAGCATCACCAGAGATGGGCGAACCTGAATACTTGCAGGTGTATAAAATTGTTTCTTGATGGGTCCAATGGGAATATCTCCGATTTTTTATGAGGCTCGAAAGGAAATAATGTAGAACAGTGGTAGCATCATTACCGGCCACATCTCACTTCATGCTCATCTAACAAGGATGGGAGCCCTGTGTGTCTGTCCTGCCTGGAGGGAGAGCCTGAGACAACCGAACACTTTTTGTGTGCGTGTCCGGCCTTTGTCCGGTGCAGGCTGGATACTCTAGGGTCTGCTCTTCTACTTGTGGATGAGCTGAAAAACCTGCCTCACCAAGACCTGACACGCTTCATTAAGAGGACAAGAAGTTTTTGGTGAATGGTCTTCTAGCAGGACAGCACAATGGGCCGCTTTAGCCTCCGTGCTTTGGGATAGGGTCACCTGTACCCCTGCCTTCAAAGAAAAAAAAAACAGCGCACGAGCCAATTTTGAGATTGCAATAGCAGGAAGGGGGTAGACAGCAACATCAGCATACAGAAAATGAAGAAGAAGCAATGCTCGTACCAGTCTGGTCAGTATCGCCTCATGGTGAAAAACCGACATCGCATAGAGCGTCCGAAAACCAAGATAGACTCGCAAACAGATACGGGTAATATGAGGACCAGATTTGAGTCTCTGGACCATCAAAAGTCTTCACCGACTCAGAGGAAAATGTCCTGTCCTGTCCCCGCAGAGAAACATGAAGAAGATCAGCTTCAGCTAACAGCTTTATGCCGAACAGTATAGATTATTGCTTGTGTCTTCTCAGGATTAAGATCAAATCCATTAACACCGCACAAATCAGAAACTCTGGAGAGAATTACATTAATGTCAGAGATCAGAGCAGAAAGGTCACTTCTTGGAGCTCTAGCATAAATCTGAATGTCATCAGCATAGAGATGATAATGAGCATACCGTTCAACAACAAAATGATATCATTGATAAAAAGCGTGAACAAGAGCGGAGACAATATCGCTCCCTGCGGCACCTCAGATAAAACCAAATTGGAAGAACACATTCTCTCGTTGGACACCACAGTCTGAGACCTTTCATTCAAATAGCAGGAGACTACTTTACAACTAGAAGACGAGAAGCCAAATTGACTTCGAAACTTATCAACCAAACTGTGCATAATTATAATAAATTTCTCAAACTGTTAGTCTATAGAGTATACTGCCAATTTGATAATATAATTTATATGTAAATTTTAGCAGAATATCTGTTTAACTTTGTAGCTTTTATCATCCTGAAGGTACATTTTATAAAGGATTCAATATGTGGTATCTTTCGTCTCTGAGTTAATACAACCAAGTTGACTTTTCGTGAAATTCTGTGTGCTTTACATAAAAGCAGAAATTTATACATCCGTGAAAATTTCGTTTCTAGTTGTGTGAATTGAGGGAGATTGACATAAAATCAGTCACACAAATAGTTTTACACATAATTATTATCATCAGGGCTATAAAAATGAGAATTCATTTGATAACACAGTAAAGACCTTAAAATTATCAATAGATTACCTCAAGACAAATTACAATAATTAAAATTTCACATTAAAAATTAAAACATTTTATACAGAGCATCTCATAAAACTAAGAAATTTACGGTTGTCAGATACAAAGAAAAAATCAACAACAAATAGATAGGCCAGTATCTTGTATCATCACTCGTTATAGTGTTGTTGTACGAGTTTGTTAGTGTCATATAGACTGGATTTAAGTTTAATGTATCTGTCCGCAAATTAATGTTGCTGTCATTGAGCTGTATGTGTATCCAGTCTATATGACACTAATAAACTCGTACAAAAACTTTATAACGAGTGATGATACAAGAGATTGGTGTGTCTTCGAGCTCACACTTTGCTTTATTAGTACTGGACTATCAATTTGTTGTTTATTTATTTTTTTGTATCTGGGATGCTATCTGACTACCGTAAATTTTCTTAGTTTTATGAGATGCTTTTTACAAAATGTTTTAATTTTTAATATGTAATTTTAATTATTGTAATTTGTCGATAATTTTAAGATCTTTACTGTGTTGTCAAATGAATTATTATTTTTATAGCCCTGATCAAGCATTAAAATATAACGAGAAACGTTGGCGCAAAGAAAAAAGAAAAAGTTGCTTTAATTGCATACCAGTGCTACAGCTACACTGTAATATATTGGAACAATAGATAAAAAGTAAAAAGCAGAAAGTGAATCAAATCTTATTTTTGAGGCCAGCACGCCCCTTTAACTCGTACACGAATTTGTCTGTCTATTTATATATTTCTTTTTTACTATTTTCGACACTCTCGTTATCACAGCGAGCTGAAATTTGGCACACAGGTCCATGTCGTGTGACAATTGAATCTATCAAAATTTGAACCGAAAATTTCCATGGAAAACTCGGAAAATCGGGAAAAATCATTTGAAAATTTGGTACAAATTTGTTTAGTGATAAATCCGTATCAGGAAAAATGCAGAGTTTTCCGATTTTTCCGAAAAAAATTTCTGGAATTTTCCGACTTTTCCGGAAAATTTTCCGGTAAATTTTTTTTCTAAATTATGCAGGATCAAGTTCCCTATCAACTGGCATCATTACTTTTTCTCCGACAATGGTGAAAACTTGCAGAAAAAATGGAGGAAAATTCATGTAAAACGTTTTCCGGAGTTTTTCCGACTAAGGAAGCGTTTGAGCGTTTTGCAACCTAAAGCAAAGTTGTAGAGCGAAATGAGTTGCATAAAGTTGCTCTTGTGGAAAACCCGGAAAATCGGGAAAATCATCGGAAAAATTTTCATCGATATGATTAGTGATAAATTTGTTTCAGGAAAAATGCAGAATTTTCCAATTTTTCTGGAAAATTTTCCGACAATTTCCGGAATTTTTCGATTTTTCCGGAAAATTTTCCGACAGAAAAGTTTTATAAGCTATGGGGAATAATTTGTTTCCGTCCTACTGGCATCAATACTTTCCCTTCAACAATCCTGAAAACATGCATGAAAAATCGAGGAAAATTCATGTAAATTTTAAAAAAAAAATCATTGTAATAGGAAAAGTCTGTGGAAAACATGGAAAATCCGGAAAATTCATGTTATATGGGATCAAGTTGGAATACAGCTAAAAAGCGCTGTTTAAAACATAATTTGAATTTCAGAAAACTTCAACGATTTGATACTCGAAAAATTTTTGTTTTCGGATCGGCACCAAACATGACTTAAAATATCGGTAATGATATGCTGAACAAAAATTTCCAGGCAACCACAGTGCTGATTTCCAATCATCTCATCGTAACTGCCTGCAAAATTTCAAATTTTCGAAACCTCCGAGTTATCGAAACTGTTCGGATTGTGTGCGAAGTACGGTCAGTCGATTGGAAACTCTCGAGTCGTAAGGACGCAAAAAAATTTCACTGCGAATATCAAAAATTGACTCAAAATAAAGAAGAAAGAAAGAAATATAAGGATAAATATAAGAAAAATTAAAGGAAAACGGAAAATTAAAAGGAAAACGGAAAATTAAAAAGAAAGTAAGAAACTAAAATTAAATTAGAATTAAGTAAAAATATAATTAAGTTCGGTTAAATTGATATTAGAACAATTTAGTTAACGTGAAAAAGGCAGAAAATAAAATAAGTAAAAAAACGAGTTTTCAAACAAAACTGAGGCCAAGCCGCATGAAAAAGTAGAAAATAAACTTTTCTTCACATACAGTGGTGGACTCAGATTTTTTGATTGGGACATTTCTCTTGAATATTCTTTCTTTTACAAATCTTTACAGCGAAATTGCTATGAGATAGGATTAGTTCTAAAAAACGAACCGATTGTATCTAGTTGTATTTCACATATAATTTGTGCTAATTCCATATACAATAACAAAAGCAGTGGGCCAAGGAAAGAGCCTTGAGGAACTCCAGAGTTAATTAGTATCTACCTTTATTGTAATGTTTAGGTAACTTTGCATAATAAAATTGATGAGCTGCGTCAAATATTTTGCAACGCAGATATTCATGCTATCTTTGTCAGTGAAACAAGGCTGCAGAATAATGTACCCTAATCATTTGTCTTGATACCTGGCTTTAACCTCTTTCGGAATGATTGAGCCCTTCCCACAGTGGTGGTGGGGTTGCTATTTATTTAAAAGACACATCTGCTATTTTTATTGAAGAACGTGCCAGCGAATTCTTGAAA
The DNA here is from genome assembly GCA_963924295.1 of Dioctria rufipes. Taxonomy (NCBI): domain Eukaryota; kingdom Metazoa; phylum Arthropoda; class Insecta; order Diptera; family Asilidae; genus Dioctria; species Dioctria rufipes. The sequence continues at coordinate 77,825,657 of OZ002742.1, read as the reverse complement.
TCCTTGTCACGCATAGTGATCAAAAGTGAGCCCAGATCTCCTTATAAACACAAGTCTGAAATAGCATAATATAGATTGGTGCACAACCTAAATACAGAAATTAAACTGGTCTAATTGTATTGCAAATTTGCGAATGTTTCGAGTAAAAAATTCGATATCCGTAACCGTAGTAGACTAAAGAAAGATCGGAATTAGTCGCTTTTAAATTTTTTTTTTTTTGTTATCATATTCAAGTTAGATATCACAAAACCCAATTTTCGGTTTGATTTGGAAAACTTGTCGATAATATTATCCACATCAATGTCGATCTCAGAGTGGACAGATATTAAGGACTCATATCCAGATACTCTTTCTTGTGCAAAGTTTGTAGAAATGGATGTGACGTAACCGATTCTGTCGTCACGGGTAAAGTAAATGGCTGAGAGTGAGAGCTTGCACCTTAATTCACATTGAAAGGAATAGGAGTAGAAGTGCATAATATGTCACTGACTATTTCTTTTGATGGGAACTTAACTGATCTTGCTTTTTTCTGAAAAAAAAGTTATGAATGGTCTTATCAGTCTTCTGTTTTCCACTTTCGCTACTATTTCTACCTCCGTTCCTAACTAGTGTAGCTAATTTATTCTTCTCCTATAAATTAAAAGTAAACGTGCAGTTAAATTAAACAACACTACTTGAATTAATACGAAAGTACAAGCAAAGCAACGGCAACTACCGCAGGCAGAGGAAAGCGAATGGTTTTTATTTTTATAGTCTTGTCATAAAAATTGTGAAGAAAAATTGTAGAATCAATTTTAGTGGCATAAATCCAACTGATGGTTTTCAGCCACAAATAGTGTATAAAAATTCGAAAGAAAAGTTTTCAAGTAAATTTCTAAGAGCAAAATGTATGCTTGCCAATGCTCATAAATATCTTAGCGACCCAGAGTAGCTAAGGCACCTGAATCAATATAACCCTTTGGAACCATTGTTCGACGCCAATAGTGCATGAAAAATCTAAAGAAAATTTTGCAGATCTTTCTAAGAAAACTGAATGCTTGTGCCTCTGTCCGAAAGAGTGAACCACCACAATCAATGCACCAATTCGTTTGAAGCGTTGTCGGTGAATAGTTAATTCAAATTCTTAAGAACAATTTGGAAGAGTATTTCTAAGAAAAATTTAATGCTTCCCTACGAACGTAAAACTTTTGAACAACTCAGGCTAGATCAGTGTCGCTATGAAAAATCAACGGGTGGATAAACGTTGATTGCCTGGAACTAGGGTTCTACTGGAAGAACCGTAAAACAAAATTTGTTAAGTCAAGGCTTAAATACAATTGTGACGGACAACGGCAAACCACGAAAAAATGCCGCTGTCAAATTTTTAAAAGCACAGCGTTTTATGCGAATGCCCAAATTACGACGGGTGGCGGTCAACAGTCGACGAAGTTGCAGTCGGGATTGATTAATTTCTTTTATTTTTCCCTGACGGGAATGGAACCCACACTTTTAGAATCGGTCAAAAATGGAGAATAGAAGAATTTTAAGAACTTTTTTCATTTTTAACGATTCTAAATAAAATCATTAATACAAATACAACCACTTCGTCCAGGGTTTGAAACTCGGTCGTTTTTGCGGTACTACCAACAGAATCAAACGAATGAAATTGTTGTGACATTTTTTTCAAAACAATGAATTTTGATGAAAAATTGATTGAGGAAGTGCGAAATCATAGAATAATTTATGATATACAAGGCACCCACAAAAGATATGGTTTGGATGGATATTTCGAGTCGCTTAAATACAAATGGTAAAGTTGTGATATAATATAAAATATTCTCGATAAAAATCTGTTCCAAAGCGCTCAAAACTAATAACAAATGAACAAATTTCAGTATCTTCTTCTTTCAAAATCGCCGCACACTGCCTATCGATGCAACTGTACTTGTAATTTTTCGACTACCTGTTTTAACAGCGAATTTCCCGCTGCCGTTTACCGTCGGAATATCAGACAGTTGTTATGGTAGTATGTTGAGAGTAATTTGTTTGGACGTGAAGTGATGTCCAGACTGCCACAATGAGCTGACAGATCACTCGGTGGACAGCGTTGACTGCTGGGCAGCACGCTAGCTCTCTTCGGCTATTGGCGGAGAGTGTGGAGAGGTTCCACGAAGACCTGCCGCTGCCACCAGCCATACACAAAATTTTTCGTGCCTACAAATCAAAATGCCGTAGCACACATTCAGTCCTTAAGGGACTCATACACAACTTACCTACATCGATTGGGAAGGCACAGATGTTTGGCCTTCTCTGCTTGCCCCAACCACCCAACTGACTCTGAGGGCCGAAATTTTCAGAGTCCCTGTGTTGACCTGAAACGAGAGCAGAGGAGCTGACCTTTTAAAACCCTACATCAAGAGGGCTCCAGGAGAGTGAAGGAAAAAATTAAAACTTTACCGTTCCATTACGTTATAAACGAGACTGTATTATTTCAAAATTACAAGTGATTTGGTGTTTTTGCTTAATTTCACCTCCGTAGTATTCTGATTCTGGTATCTTACTTCTAATTGTCCTGTCATGTTCTACAATACTAAAGTGGATATGACAGATTTTACTTAAACGTTTACATACTACTACGCTACTATGCCAGCGTCGCGGAGGCAACCCGAAGAAATAGTTATTAAGCCGAATCTCATAAAGTCTTTACTTACGCCTTTGATAGTTGGAATGTTCACGTCTTCAGCAGGCCTCCTGAAGCGTCGACTCCAGTTGTACTGAAATTGGAAGAAAAATAATAGACGAAATAAATGACCGCGTCCGAGATCCCTTCGGGTTGCACTCTTATAGTACTGCTAGTCTGTGCCTCAACGAGCTGGTTATAATTACACCAACTATTCTATTTCCACTCTTGTTAAAAACTAATATCGTATCTGTGCCTGATGACTTTAACAAAATTAATGTAGCCTATCAGTAGAGACTACATGTTTGTATGTTTTAACTAAATTTTCTAATGCTTATGGGTCCACTGACACTTTCACAAGCCGCTAACGAAGCGTTTTAGATACGTAACTTACTGACTTTACAACAAATTCATCTCAGGACGCGTTAGCGCTTGCATCTGACTGGGGTATAAGCTATCATCATATGATATAGCCTGTTTCAATAACAATTGCTAGTAGATAATTGGAAAAATTAGTTTGTTTAGCGAACAGAAGTGGGTTCCTACATATATATCCAATCAGAAAAGCTGTGTATATCTAAGCATATAAATATATGTAATTCATTTAACTAATATAGGTTGATTTTCAAATATATAAATGAAATCAAATAAATTTAACGAAAATACCGTAGTTACGTAATACCTATATACAGGGTGTCCCGTAAGTCGACATCAAGCCGGAACCGGGTGATAGACCAAATCGTAACAGTTACCAAAAAAATATAAAAAAAAATCTAAGTCATGTATTTTTCAAATTCTTTTGTTTTCGAGAAAGTGTACACCTTGTGATGGTTTTTTAGCTCCTGTTGCTACAAATCTTTACTTTTTTTCAATTTTATTTTTCTTATATAATCCCGAATAGTGCTTATGTAATCTGTTGCTTTAAGTTCTAAGCTAACTGCTCCAGCTTGGAAGAAAATGTCACATTTTGACGAACCAAGAATATAAAATTAATAATTCGTTGCCAGTCTGGCAAGTAACTTTAAAAGTTGACGCATTTAATAAGGATTCTAAAATGGTACAACATTTGCTACAATATTTCTTAGAATACGGAAAAAAAATTTTACTTAAAAAAACCCAGTTTCGAAACAAATTTTCCATCTATTAAAAATGAATCTAGTGTGAGTGAGCCAGTAAAGTAAATATTTGTAGAAACAGGAGCTAATAAACCATCACAAGGTGTACATTTTCTCGAAAACAAAAGAATTGCCTATAATTTGAAAAATACATGACTTAGATATTTTTTTATATTTTTCTGGTAACTGTTACGATTTGGTCTATCACCCGGTTCCGGCTTGACGTCGATTTACGGGTACCCTGAAAATACAGTTTATTTAACGGAAGTATCTTAGTTGCTTAATATATATAAGATCAAAAATAAAGTTCATTTAACGAATGAGGTTGATGTCTAAATAGATAATCAAATAAAGACACTATATTGGTATCTAGATCTGCAAATAAACTTCTTCTAGCGAAGATCGGTAGAATTCTAAATGTTTCTTAAGTCACACATCGTTGTAGATGGATTGCTGCCTATGATGCATAAATATAGTCATCCCACAGAAGCGGGCCCTCGCCGGGACTTCAGGGATGTGTGCTTCTCCGTTTTTGTTTTTGTTTTTTGCGTAATCGGTCAAGTAAAAACTGGATCACTTACCTGTACTAGATGGTTTTTGGAAGTGTTCTTTAGTATTTGGAGGAGACATATACTCATCTCCTTTCTCCAGTAATCCTCTGGTGCTAAGTTTCCTATTGGCGATATTTATTTCACAACTGATTTTCTTGACGTTATTTCACTTTAATTATTAATTGCATTTTTATTGGAGGATTTTTTTCTCCCGATGATTTTCTATTAGCCGAGATTTTTTTGGCTCCCTTCTTGCTCTTTTTACGTCAAAAAATCAAAAGTCCCAGCCAAAACTTGTTAAACTTTTACAGCTCGTTGTGCAGTCCAGTGCCACATTCAATTCACCGCGAAGGTTAGGTGCCGCTGGAGGGGGGAGGGGGTCATGACCCCCTCCCCCAACCTCTGAATACGCGCCTGAATTGAGCCCATAAGTCTCTTTTTTTTTGTACGTAAAGCCGACTAGACGTGTGGCCAGTCCAGCGAATTTTAGTATTGCTATCCTATACATAGAAAGCAAAAAAAAAAAAAACAAAAAGTTGTACAAAAAAAAGGCATAAATAAAAGGGAATTTGGACTACCGCGTAAATTTATTTTCCTCATCAAACAAAAGAAAGAAAGTGCTGAAGCGAAAACGCTGGTTGCAGGCCACGAGGGAGATAATCTCTAGAAAAAACACCAAATCTAAGTACCTGATCTTTTCGTTGCTCGTTAGCGACGGAGATTTTGCTCTTTTTTCTTTGCATGCATTGCTATTTTCTTGTTTAATTTGCGTCGCGGTATGAAAGCTTTTTTTTTCTTAATTTTATAACGTGGAAATACATAATATAAATTAATCGAATGAATCTAAACGTGTCAATTTTAATTACTTAATTGGTGTCGTAGTTTAACCTCCCCAGTGGTAAAACTACGTGGCATCCTATATAAATTGCGTTGAAAACCACTCCTTTCTCTGAGCGGCCGTAGTTACGTTCATCGGAAACGTAGCAAGTATTTGCGCATATCAGATTGACTTCTGTTTGATTATTCCTGCGATGCTGCTATAAAATTGTAGTAGATCGAAGGGCCATGAAATTACGGTGAAACTAACGAAGATTGTCATAGAAAAATTGTGTTTGAGATGACTTTACAACAGTTTTGACATATTAAACAAATTGGTGTGTGCACCTAGGCTAGTAGAAAATGTGATAGTGCTATTTTGAAATCTTATCATACAAATTGATTGTTTATTGGTTATTATAACAAAAAGCCTTTAAACTTTGTTTCAGCACTGGTTTTAATTAATGTTCCGGATTGTACCTGTGTTCAAGTGAAATCGGGTACCCGAGTATTCGATTCCAAGACTTCCGATTCCAAATTTACTCAGGTACCCGATTCCGGGTTACCCAGGTATCCGGATATAATCGATCCTCGATTCCGGGTACAATTGGTTCTTAATATTTTAGCGCTCCAGCACATTGCTCAATTCGTGAATTCAGTCATAATAAAACAATTTAATTCTGCTACCCGAATTGCGCTTTGCTTGATTCTGCATTTACCTGTATGCGCATTGCGCAGTAGGTAGTTAGGTAGGTATATAGGTGAATGTAGTCTGGTCGGATCTCAGGTATAGTGTCAAACAAGAAAATGAGATATGGGACTTGTGCACCCATAAGCTCAAAATATAGTATCATATATGTTTCACAAAAAACATAGAATATAGCACCTCTAGCAATTTTATATTGCGAACAATACACACAAAAAGCTACAATTCGCTGTTTGAATTCGAATCAATTCGATCGATCGAATTCACCAATAAGGTCTAAACGGTGTATAATGTATACTGCATTTGTATAGAATAGTATATGTACCATCAGTATAAAGGTTTATTCACGGAATGAGATAAAAAAAAGCATATCTTTTATTTATTTATTTTATTTAAGATAGTTATAAATACATTTTATACGAGAGGTTGATTGAATTATGTATAAAATTTATCTAAAACAGTTTTATATCCAGCTGTATTATATTAATAAAAGTTATTATTAAATTTTATAAATTAAGGAAGTACATACAATTTATTCAAACTTGTTATGGACCTTTATGTATATTATTTGTTTATAATATTTACACCTAAATTTTTAACCATGTACCAGTCATCTTCCACTTAAAATATGTAAGCAGAGGCAAATGAGATAATTGGATAGGTCCGCTATAAAAGTGACAAATAAAACGTAATTTTCTTAACTCCTGTAACCTGTATATCCTGATGCCAAATTTCTCGGTCAGTACACTAGCGCAGTTGCTGGATAGGAAATTATAATGAGAGGAAGATTTTCACAACTACCTGTAAATATTTTGAATACATGCATAACATATGATTTGTGTTAACACCACAATATTAGTAATTTTCAGGATAATCTTACGTAGATCTTTTCAGCAGTTGACCTGTAATATGCGGTATAATTGAAATCCACTTGAAGGATAGTATTCTGAATAATTTAGCAACAAAGACTTGCAAGTCCAGGGTCATGACTGACCTCCGCCAGCGATTCATTATTTCACCAGACAGATCTCTATTTTCGAATGATGCTGAAACTTTAACGGCACACCAGTTGGCATCTTTCCTTGATCCTCGATACAAAGACCATCTTCGAGTAGATGTTGGTGAACAAGAAATGGGACAAATTCTTAAAGTTGTGTAGAACTTGCTCCAGAAGTTTCAAAATAATAATAACAGCTGTGTTAAAACTAACGAAACAGTCAAGAGTAATGATGCAAGGGTTAAAAACACTGCTTTGGATTTTCTATTGGATGTAACAGATCAGTTGGAATCGCTCGACGTGACTCCGCAAATGGAGAGATATATTGGCGATCCAACTATTCATCACAATGCTGATTCCCAAAAATGGTGGAAGAATAATCAGAGGAAGTTTCCATTTGTTTCAAAGTTGACACACTATATTCTAGCTTTTCCAGCTACGTCATTCTCCACTTATGGAAATACACTAACAAAGAAAAAGAAGCGTTGCTTGCCAGAAAATGTTGAATATGCTTGTTTTCCTTCCACAAAATAAACATCTACTAAATGATACCATAATGAAGTGACGGTTTAGCTGATTTTCCTCTCCAAAATATTAGATAAACTTGCATTTATTTATTACAGTAAATAATGATGTACATATGTATAATACCATGTCTATATAATAAAGAGCAATAGTAAAAAAAAAAAAATCTAAGCTTTTATTATCTTTCATTCAAATTTGTACAGACATACATACCTTTAAAAAAATCCAAAGGGGAATCATCTACGAGGCATAATCTTTTTACAAACGCCTGTAGATTTGATTTCAGGAATCCAAAAACTCGGATACCAAATTAATTTTTCAATACCCGATTCCAAAGAATCGATTCCTAACAACCCGATTCCAAAGAATCGGGTACCCGGGTTAGTCGACTCTTACACGTGAAACCCAGGTACCTGGATAAGAATCGGGTACTCGAAAACCCGCGGTTTAAGGAACATTGGTTTTAATACCCAACTGATTTTCTTTAAAGAAAATTTATAACTATTAAATTAATCTTGATTTTGACTTATTAAAATTTTATCTAAGGAAATGAAATTATTTAACTTTTAAAACTTTTTTTTTTGTCTTTTAGACATAATCGGTGGAGATAAGGTCATAACTAAATATTAAAATCGGCCGATTTGTTAAACTATATATATTGAGGCACCGAACCTCCACTGACGTACTTATAAATAGGTTGAGTTATTTTTTTTTTATAACAACTAAGTTACTAAATAAAAACTATTCATATATTTAATTTCACTCACGTCGGATATCTCTTAAAATAATAATTTTCTAAATTTAATTATCTAACATCTAGTTTCATATACCAGTAGAGATTTAAGAGAGTAAAATGCGACTATGATTCATTGAGCCTACAATTTGCAATTCCGATTTAATTCCGATATCATATCCGGTCGACACTCAGTGTGGCATCCTATCAAAATATAATTTATTCATTTTCTACCTGAAATGATTATCACTTCTTTTTTATATCCACTTTGTTCCCATATACAATATATTTTTAACATTAATCCAATTCAGTCTACTCTAATGTGTTCTCAAATGCCTATTAAAAGCTTATCGCTGTTCTTTCCGGATCTATAAATCATTGAGGATACATCATCTTACGCGTATGTATGTATATGTGTTCTGTATAATGTACATGAATAAAAGTATCTTGACGTTATTTACACTGTGATCTTACAAAAACGAAGGTGGACTGTTTTTTTTTTAACGTACAAGCATTATCCATTAAAATTACATATAAAAAGCATTCATTTCTTGAAGTGTAATGCGTCACGTTTTGTATTTAAAATTTTTGGAGACAATTGCGAACAACCATATGAAGTGCGTGAAACTTAAAGATTTTAATGCTTTCATGGTTTTATTATTAAAAGAAATAAGCTCCTAAGTTGATAGAGCTAAGTATAACTTATCTGATGAAATCTTCTCTTCGCATGCTGACATATAACTATTTATAGCAAACCGATGATCAAAATCCAATCAACATTCTAATCCCAACGTTTTGGCTTTTATATTTTAATGATTATCCTACAATGTGGGTGTGTTTTCCGCACGTTTTCAACTATGAATAATGAAAAGAGCAAGTGCTACAATCACAAAACTCATAAAGGTCATCATAGAGCTCACATCATGCGAAGGGTCCTGTTTGTGTCTTGAAAATTATCCTTTCATGAAGTAGGTTCTATTTTGAGTAGGGTAGGGTGGGGTAAAAAGTGCCGCGGGTGAGAAGTGCCATCTTTAATATTTCGTAGTATAAAAGGGGGAACAAAAAAGAACGTACATGCAATGAATGCACTTGACGTGGGGTAATTTTTGCCACATAGGCAGTCGCTGCGTTTAGGTAAAAGCGCACATCTAATAGTGCTATTAATTTTGCAAAAAGTAAAAAAAAAAATATTATGTCGGACATTGTAGTTTCTTTCTGAATATGCTCATCGTGGTTAAGTCAAGTATGAATCTTTATATTGCTATTTTCTTTGTGAGCACTCTGATACTACTTAAAACTATAAATGCTTTGTTGTCATTGTTTTCTATCTAAAAACATGTTCTTGTACAGTTCGGGGTAAAAAGTACCGTAGGGGTAAATTTTAGGTATAAAGCAGATAGCAAAGACTAAAGGTTATAGTTATATGTTTAAATATTAATAACAATCTGAATTGCAATACGGCTACAAATATTGTCCAATAAGTAAATATAAAAATAACATTTTAAAGTGATACAACTGAAATAAAGTTAGACTATCATATTAAATTGGAATGCTCGTCTGTGTTGAATATTTATGATTATTTTTGAAGTTATGAATAAATATCGATAACAACGTTATGGATTTCGCTTTTTTTATTCTTCCTTACCATGTTGCAACAGTTGGAACTTTTTGCACGCAGGAGGGGTAAAAAGTACCAAACGACTTTAATACTTAAAATCAATTAATGACGTAAAATAATAAACTTTTTTTGCATATATATTTTTTGGTATTGGTACATGAAACCCTAAAGATTGTATGTTAAAATTATCATATAATTTGACCCAGAAGTTTATGATATATGGATGACAATTCAAAAAGTGGCACTTGCAGCCCCACCCTACCTTATATGATTTTGACGATGTCCATTTCTATATTATCTAATCATCAGAGACAACGCTGTAACTAAAATGAGGCAGATGAGCCTCTGCTTTTGGAGGACAGCTTATCGTTTATGGAAAGTTTTTCTTTTAAAATTCCAACCATAGGCATTGTCAATTCATTTAAAAAGCTTATTAATACTAATTTAACACAATTTTTTAGTTTTATCTTCTCCACTATCTTTCCACATTGGTAAATTGTAGAATCTTGTTATAATTTTAATTTCGGATGCATTCCGAAAACATTCTGCGAAAGGTATGGAAGCATTACGCTCTGATACCTAGTTCATTTCTTTTAATGCATAGACGTCCTCCGAGTGGAAGGTATATAAGGAAGTTACTTGCACACCTTACCTCTGCATGACCTGTAAGGTGAAAGGAAGCCTTTCTTAGCAATTCTTTGGAAGGTGAAAAGAAGCATTACTTTTAAATTTTTTGGAAGCATTCATTTTACCATTTCAGAAAAGTGAACGGAAGCAGGAATTTTCCGGAAGGTTGGAAAGAACCATTCAATTTATACTGTTAGGAAGATGGAGGGAAGAACTCTTCCTGTTTTCATTGCGAGATAAAGGGAAGAAATTTTCCTGCTTTCTCAGAAAGGTGTAGAAAATAAAGACGACTACCCTTATTCGAATCTCGTACTTAAAAGATAACAAGTAAAAAAGCTAGAATTGGTTTAAGACTAACTCTTATGAGACCCTAGATGAATGCCCGTATGAAATTTCGTAGGGTGTGGGCAATTTTGATTTTTGAAGTTGTTGCTTTTCGCACATATTTCTAGAATGGTTTGTCAGACAGAAAAAATGATTATAACTAATTTTATAGGATTTCATATTCTAAACAAGTTTTTAGTACAATAAAAATTTCTAGAACTGATCATTTTCACAGTATCCGTAAAAAACCTAAATTTTTATATGGCAATACCAAGAAAGGGTTGCCCGATTTAGTCCATTTTTGAATTTTTTTTTGCTATTACTATAAAAACACCATGTATCAAATTTTAGCTCTGTATGTTGTCGCGTTCTTAGGCAGTGTCCAAATATATAGTCGAAAACGAAATTACTGTATGGCAACCCCACGAAGGAGTCTCATTTTCAAACTTAATTTTACTTTTTATTTTAAAGTGCGTGTACAAAATTTCAGCTTTCTAAGTGAAAGCGTTTTCGAGTAATCGTGCGCACAGATGGGCAGATGGACGGACGGACGGACGGACATGCAAAAATCAAAATAACCTTTAGTAATATGCGTTGGACACCCACCCCATTCCATTTTGCTCTACCATCATTATTTCGAGGTGTTACAAACGAAATGACAAACTTAGATTTCATCTAGGGTATAATAATGCGCAAATCAGAATATTTTCCATCTGCACGCACTTTCCTTCCTTCATTGTTCTTAGAAAAACAATGAAACTATATGACTCATTACGACCTGCACGCTCTCCTCCGAACTAGCCTGTGCAAATATAGCCGCACAAATTTCTATATCTTTTCGATAACAACATGAATGAATATATCTATTTATTACCTCTGCCTTCTCTAAATATTCTCTGAAAGCATGCTCAATAATACGATACATCAATACATTACGCCTGCCTTCCTAAACCAGGTCAACGTAAGGTATGTTCATGTACTCATTAGTAAAGTCATGCATTTCCATTTTTCCGCTGGGTAGGGCCATAAGTTTATTATAGTCGGCCTCAGTTTCCTATCAGGATTCAATGTCTTATCCGGGAGTGAGAGATATTTTGAATAATAGAAATGTTTAGAATATTTATGTGTGTTGCGGAATGAATACAAAATTCTACTTAATCGAGCTGTTTATATTTTTATACCCTAGATGAAATCTATAGGGTATACTACGTTTGTCATTCCGTTTGTAATACCTCGAAATAATGATGGTAGAACAAAATGGATTGGACACCTACGTATAGGTACACGGACTTTAAAAAAAAAAAGTTAAGTTAAGTTCGAAAATGACACAAATCGGGCAACTCCTTCTTGGGGTTGCCATACAAAACTTTCTTGGTGTTGCCATATACAAATTTAGGTTTTTTACATATACTGTGAAAACGATCAGTCCTAGACATTTTTATTGTACCAAAAACTTCTTCAGAATACAAAATCCTATAAAATTTCTTATAATTATTTTTTCTGTCGGACGAACCGTTCTAGAAATATATACGAAAAACCACTTCAAAAATCAAACTTGCATAGATGGGTGACCATACGAAATTTTATACGGGCATTCATATATGGTGTCATAAGAATTGGTCGTAGACCAATTCCAGATTTTTTACTTGTTAAGCTTTCATTTCGTAAATTCCTGTACACGAGATAGTACAGCTTACATGCAAGCCTCCCTGCAACGCGATTTTAAATTTGATAGCATAAGGTAGTTCGCTTGATGTCTTGCATGCAACTTCATTAAAAAAATTACATTGAGACGTAAAGTTTTGCGTATATTGAAAAATTATAGCAATTAGGGAAATATCAGAATGATAAAACCCAAGGAAAAATTAAGAGGATAAATGATGTAATGCAAATGATCCCAGAAAATCTCATTTTTCCAGAATAAATTTATCAAATTCTCTCAATCATTTCTCTTTCGCCATCTTGAAAACTGCTGCATAATGTCAAATTACTACCATCTCAGCTGCCATGCTTTTTCATCATGCAAGTTCGCTGGAAGCTGAACTGCCAGCATGGCAGTAGAGGTTACACGTGCAAGAACTATGGCAGTGCAAGTTGCATGCAACCTGTACTATCTCGTGTATCCTCTGGGTAAGGGTACGAAAGTGCTCACTCGCGAGCTGCGCCCGATACAGCTTGCAGCTCCTAAAGTGCTCGAATGTTTCAAGTCCAACCCAACTGCTTAGAAACTAGCTGACGCTCAGCCTACTCCCTAGAAAGGAGAGGGTAGCGATCCCTCAAATTGTCGACAAATTGTGATCACTTCGATTCTTTCAAAGGTTTTTGAATCTATCATTAACTCCAAATTACTGAAGTATAGAGAAACTCATCATCTCATTAACGATCGTCAATATGGCTTCCGAGCTGGACGTTTATCTGGAAACTTACTGACTTTTCTTACGGAACGTTGGAACCGTAGTCTTTACAATTTTGGTGAGTCCCAAAATCGTTGCCCTAGATATTTCAAAGGCCTTTGATATAGTCTGACATCCAGCCCTTTTAGCCAAACTTAAAGCACTTGGTTTCTCCCCTCCTCGTCTATTCTGGATTGAGAGTTTCCTATCTTCGCCAAATACGTGTTGTATTAAATGGCGTTACATCTGAACCTCATCCCATAAATGCCGGTGTGCCTCAAGGCTCTGTTATCTCTCCAACTGTCTTTTTAATTTTCATTAATGATCTGCTTCCCCTTGCTTTCAATCCTATCCATAGTTTCGCAGATGAGAGTACTCTTGATTTCGCTTACTCCTTTGACACTCTTGCGGACCCCAGGGGGATTGCCGCACGTGTTAAACGAGATTGCATGATTAGATTATTGAATAACAATCTTAACAATATCCTCGCTTATTGAATTGTATAATACTTGAAGTATTAATAAAATTCTACATTTGAGTTCTTAAAAAAAAAAAAACTGAGTTGTCCTTTTATAAAACCGGCACTCTCTCCCACGTTTGAGAATCAAAATCACACTCGTGTTGAAATATAATTTTTTTTTCTTATCTCTTGCAATTCCATCCGTTCTCTCGGTTCATTGATTAGTTCTACGAGATAAGTTATCGATATCAAAATCAACCGGCATACTAATTGCAATGCTACCTTCCGGACTAAAACTTAAATTTTTTCTCAACATCATTTTGACTGTGCCAAATAATACCCTTTTGTACCCAATTTTATTCCAATTTTGTTGATCTTGATATTATTAATTGAGAAATGGATTTTCGTTTATAAGAAGTGATAAATTATACGTTTTTCGTACCAATTATTCGTAGCTATATTAATTATGCTTTTTGGTTCTATGCTAAAATGGATTGAAACGCATTTCAGCAGTGGTCGAACGGAAGAATTATATGCAAGATATAGGAACTGGGGTGTATATGACCCAAGTAATCCGTTCTTCGGCGGTAAAAAGTCAGTTATGGTGTTAAAACGATCAAAAACAAACCACTCCTCTCGATTATTCTCTCCTCCCTTTTTCTTTTTATTTTGATACCAAAAGGGACGTATTTTGGAAACCCATTTTGTAGGGTGGTACGATCCTCATTTCGAAAAATTTCTCCCACACAAATTGTTCTCCTATATATTTGTGTACTCTAGACCTTAAATCCGCCGGTAGAAAGCCAATGCTCTACGACCCTCTTACACAGAGTTAGGCGTCCATAAGTAATGCGACAAGGAGGCCAGATGCTCAAATCTGGAAATTATTGTTAACCGAATTAAAATATAGCCTATAACACCCATGCATATCTAATCTGCAAAGTAATTTCTCAGTTTTTGTATTGATCTTACAGATCCTGAGCTTATCCCTCTCTACTCCATTTTCTCCCCCTATATCGTATTTGCTCCGAACTTCCATTTTTTTGTACCTCATACATTCCTCTCCTTTTTTCCGTTCTCCATATAGCAGAAAAATTCGAAAAAACCTACTCGGGAGTTTTAATCGGGGAAAACGAAAATTCTCATCTCCCAAATTCACCAACTCTCCGTGTTACAACATCCGGCCCCAAGTAGTCGCTTTTTCATTTATTAGAGCAGGGTATTCACAAAGTACCTACATGTGTTGAAATTCAATTTCTTCCGCATGTTTGCGGCACCTTCAAATTCGTTTGCTGTGCAGTCTATTAGTATGATATCCTATCGCCTATTTTCCCGTTAAGACCAATTACTTCACATAAAATTGGGCTCCTTCTGTGTCAACGCGCTCTCAATCAGCACTTAAGTAAACATGGTAAATCCGAATTTTTGTGTGGCAGTTCTGTGAAAGTGTTGCCAGAATGTATAAAGTTTTACAAAATAATAATTGCATTTCACCGTACCACTACTATTTTTTACAAACGGAATGTCAAGCATTGTGTTGGCTATGATTTCTCTTCCTGATTTCCCCCTTTTTGAATTGTATAAAATGTCGATATAAGAATGCCGACCAGAATGGAATAAGATGGAGACCAGCCTGGAACAGCCTCTATATTGATGGAAAAGTTATTAATAATAAATTGCTACTTGATGTTTATTGATTTTTCCTCTCAGACAATTACATTTCTTGATGTACCATGGACTGGCGTCTTCCTCGTCTCTTTTTTTTTCCTGATATATCTACCACAGTTTACGAAGGACGTCAATAAAAGTTTGTTTCTCAGGTTGGTTAGTCGAGAAGTGGGGCATTGTTTCGTTGTATTTTATCCAAATGAAAATAAAATTTTCATAAAGTTGTTAATGAAGAAAAACTGCCTTAATTTAGGTCGAGGTTAATTTCTCTGGTAAAAGTCGCCCCATGTAAAAACTGATGTTGGCTAGGTAGATGTGTTGTTGGAGCAGAATTAATGGTTTCTTTGTGATTTTATAATGTCGATGAAGTCCTCTCATTAGTGAAATTCTGGGATTAATTAGGATTTTATAAATAGAAATTTCCGGTTCGAGGAATCGAAAACGGGAAAGATTAAGTATCTCAAAATTTTCTCCTTATGTTGGTATTAGATATAGAATCTTTGTAATCTATATATCTGGCTCTGCTTTTTAGTTGAAGGCTTCTGCATCCCATTTTGTTTTTTACTAAACTCTATCGAGGATCCCAGCAATACAAATGTAGATTAGATTTATGTTTATAGTTAGTCATTGCGCGATATAAGGCTATAACTATTAAGTTGGCTAATTGTCTTCCACATTCGTAAGGACTTTACTTTCGAAAAAAAAAAACAATAACGTTTTGTAGGTCTTTTTTTCAATGTCGACAGAATTTGTAAAGCGTATGCCAAAAATCTATATTTTACGATAAAATCTACATACGTCGGCATAGTTGCAAAACTCTGCTTTTTTTTAGGGTACTTTTTATAAATCTAAAATCGCTGATCACTTTGATTTTCGAACCAAATTTGTAGGGTTAATTTTGCATTTTAGGAAGCTCCGCGATAGACTTCTGAAACCAAAATAGATTCGCCCATGCTATCTGCTTTTTGTTTCTATTAATTCTATTCTATTAATTGCTCCAGAACTTTTTTTTAGTATTATGTAGTTGGTACCCAGTTGGAAATTATGTGGAGTCCTTACCAAAGAGGTTAAAGGGAACATAGATGGTCGTAAGTGAATATCAAGTATTTCATCAGCAAACTAAAAGAGTCCATAAGGATATTTTATATAACCTATGTTGAGTCACGCCATCAGTGAGTGAGGCTGTGGTTGGAATAATATTGTACATATAATATTGTATGAACAATTATATATATGTTTTTCAATATCAACAATTTACTAAAAGGATTTTCAGTGAATCCAACTTTACTTTTTAGACAGGTTAAGTTAGGTTAGACAAGAGGGTGCCGCTATAAGTACCTAACCTGCTTCACTTAGACCACCCGTGGATCCATTATGCCCCTTGTCCTCAAGGGATAACCGGTAAAATTGCACTAGATACATCCTGCTTCCCTTAGGAAACTCAATGGGCATCTGAATTCTTTGCTTTGCAGCTTTTCCAGACTGGAAAAAAAATAGCTACCCAATAGCCTACCTCTTTTATTCATCAGAGCAGAGCACTCGCAGAGTACGTGCTGGACGGAGTCGATTTCCTCCGAGTCCTTACAACTCCTGGAAAAATCGTTCGTTGCTATACCCAGCCTTCTAGCATGATCTCCTATGGCCCGATGGACCGTAATGACCCCTACTAGATTCTTGGTATATATTCTGCTACCATTAAGTAGTTCGCTTGTCCTCTTTTTGTCATATGCAGGCCACAATTGCCTCCCGATACGGCAGGTTTCCCCATTGATCCACCGGAGGCTTGGCTTTTTGATAGGCGCTCTTGATAATCTCTTCTCTTAAAGCTCCATTTGGGATCCTCACATTAGCTATCGCTGCAGAGCTACCCATTTCAGAACCCTTGTTGGCCAATTATTAGTCATCACATTGCCTGGGATATCCCTGTGGCCAGGTACCCAACATAGGGTCAGCCGTGTAGTCAATTCTTCAAGGCTAGTCTTTCATAACTGCAACAATTATGATTTAACCAGACCAGCGCCGTGCAGACTCTCTACACATAGAGGCCATTATTATCGTCTGGGAAATCGGTAGGAGCTCTGCCTGAAATCTGTCCGACAGTCTATAAGACTCGTGTGACTGGCCGTCTCTTGACTACACTCCATCCCGTGTCCGCACCCGTCTTGAATCCATCCCAGTCACTCCTCGGTGGCTTCAGTGTATTGACACCCGCACCATAAGTTGGGACAGGTATTTGATAGTCAGTTTCTTTTCTGTAATTAGTGTACTCTGGAGTATATTGGAATGCCCAGAACCCCTCTTCGTTCGCCAACCTCCCTGAGGCTGTCAGCGTTAATTTCCGCTACGCTCTTGCAGTGGAGATCTAGCATGACCTCCAGTGCCGCTGTGGGCGTGGTGCTCAATCACCCAGTTATTTTCAGGCAAGCGGTACTCTGAGTTTTTGACAGCACATCCAGGTTACATTTCTTCATCAGTGACGACTACCAGACCGTGGAGCCGACCGTTGGGATAGAAATCAAATGTTTGCACACAAAACTAGATTCGTCAGGTGAAGAAAGGAATCTCTCACCTATTTAGTAATTTGAGTAGCCTTATTGGTGCGCGGTATCCATAATGTTCCCCACAGAACTCCACAAAGCCATGCCTTTGGTTTTTCTCACGTCGTTACATTTCAAAGTACTTTTGCATGTCCTCTTCCAATTCAGTCTTCCAGATCCTGTTGATTAGCATTCTGGAACAAATCGATGTTTTTTAAGTCTACTATCCCACTACGAGACCAGCTTCCTACCAATGTCTGCCTGGAATTCATATATGGGCTCAGCTCCTGTAGCCAGTGAAATTATGCCATGCATCTAAAGACGTTGATTTAACGTTATTGACCCTTGCGCTCGTTTAGTGCAAAAAGTTGATTAGCTGCCTGATTCAAGTAGATTAGCCCTATTTAAGTGACCGATTATAGCCTCTGAAGTTGATGTTTGAGCTTCCCAATCCGACTAGTCTTTGTAAACTCTATCGTTTGTCTCAAATCTGCTGTTGAGAAGGGGGGAAGAACAGAGTCTAAGTTATTTAACTATTGCAGTATTAATGTTACTTAAATGGTAGCAATAGTATCACCTCAATGCCTTTTTCACAACCACATATGTTTTTTGAGCAGATCATTGGGATTCCATGAGTATCGAGGGAAAAGGAGAAGACGTAACGTTGTATTTTATGAAGTTTTTTTTTAGTCTGCAATTCATGCATCATCTTTTCCTACGTTTGTTAGTTTTAGATGATTTCTGCATTGTCACTTTACCTTGCTCTTCGCGTAATAAAGAAGATGGTTATTGCTTTGGAGATGTGAAGGTTAGATTAGGTTAGAGTGGCGGCCATTGCATCTGCGATCACCCTCACTTAGACCATTTGCGGTCCATTGTGATACCATCTTAATGGGACCCTACCTGGGAAAGATACCTCAGGTTAGGTTGAGCGCTAAAACCAGAAACATGAGTTAATTAACCTTACCAGGTCCCCTAGCTCCTTGTCTGCTAGCTCCTCCAATTCTCGAAGAAGTATCTTCCGAGCGCATTCCTTCTACGCTTGACAAGGTGAGGGCATTCACACAGTAGGTAGTGAATGCTCTCAACCTCTTCCTTATCCATACAGCTTCTGCAGAAGTCATTGTATGGAGCTTGCATGCGCTCTGCATGTTTACCGAAGAGACACCCGTAATAACTGAGATAAGGTTACGCACATCATTATGGTTGCTCCTCAGCAGATATTCAGTTCTCCTAAGAAAAGGCCCGAGCTACAGCTGTCTTGAAATCGCTCATGTGGTAAATTCTCTCCATCTGCGATTTGCCAGCTTACAGGCCTGTACGTCTAAATCCTTTTCTCTGATTCTAGGGGCTGATCTATGGACTCCTGCGCTAGGAAATTAGTCATAACGACACCCTTTCTGGCCAGAGCATCAGTTGCCTTCTTTCCAGGTATGTGACTGTGACAAGGTACCCAGCAGAGACTAACCCTGTGGTTAGCACCCAGTATCCCAAGCTCGAAGCGACACCGTTGCACAAGTCGCGATCTAATGGTGTTCGAGTTCATGGCCTTGATGGCAGCTTGGCTATCAATACAAATCCTTTTACCTTTATGATAAGTATGTACCGCTACGCACTAGGGCAATACAAAGCGGCTTCTGCCCCTGGTTCAGCGCCGAAATAAAATCCTTGATTGCTGAGCGGGAATTTCTTTTTTCCAGGTATCGTAGACTAAAGACTCCTGAAAGTCGGAAGTTTTACACGCTCTTAAGGAACAAAGTCAATGTAAAAATTCGCGAGGCTAAACGTACGTACTTTAAGCGTAAGTTTGATATAAGTGTTCAGCCGAAAATGTTATGGCGTAACATGCGTGATGCTGGCGTATATGGAGGCAGAATGGCTAAGTGCAACCTGAGCGCTCAGGAACTTAACGAATTGGTCATCAATCTCAAAATTTTGATCTGTTGTTCTTGACAGGCTTAGATTCTTCGTCCAGCTCTAGTGGTTTTAGTTTCCGGGGAGTGGATAGAACTGAAGCCTTGAATGCGATTTTCGCTATTAAATCCAATGCAGTCGGCCCTGATAATATGTCTCCCCGTTTTGTGAAGCTAATTGCGCCGCTCATTATTGGCCCACTTTTACATATTTTCAATACATGTATTACGAAGTCGGTGTTCCCAAAAACATGGAAATCAGCTCACATACTCCCTATTCCAAAGAAGGCTGCGGCTACAGCTCTTGCTGATTATAGGCCCATCAGCATCCTCTGCTTCCTGTCGAAGGCTCTGGAGAAGCTTCTGTACTGGCAGGTTCAACAGTACACTATGCAAAGCAATCTTATAAGTGGCTACCAATCTGGGTTTCGACCCAAGCATAGTTGCGAAAGTGCTCTCGTTAAAGTCACCACAGACATACGCGCTGCACTTGATAAAAGAGAGATTTGCGTTCTGGCGCTTTTAGACTTCTCCAAAGCTTTTGACAGTGCTTGCCATGTAAGCCTGCTAAAAAAATTATTTAATAAATTCCATTTTTCGTGTCGATCTGTTCACTTAATCAAGGAGTTCTTAATCGGGCGATCACAAAAGGTTACTCTTGGGGACTGTAATCACTCAAATTTCCTTCCTCTGTCTTCTGGAGTACCACAAGGCTCCATTCTTGGTCCTCTACTCTTCAGTCTATATATTAACGATCTGCCGGATATAATTCAAAATGTCAACATCCACATTTATGCTGACGACGTTTAAGTTTATTTCAGTCGCCCACCTGGTCTTATCGAGGACTATGCGGCTCGGATGAACGACGATTTACATAATATATACACCTGGTCGATTTACAATAAACTTGAACTTAATCTAGGCAAGTCACAGCCTTTTCCTTCGGCACTCTTGACTCTTCATCCCTTCCTTCTATTTTTTTGAATGGATCTTCAATCCCTTATGTGGATAAAGTCCGTAACCTTGGGGTTACCCTTAACTCCAATATGAAGTGCTGTGATCTCGTCAACTCTAACCTATCTAAGATCTACACCACCCTCCGTCGCCTATGGTTGTCCACTAAAATGCTCACCCCTAAAACGCGCTGTCATCTTGTCAAGTCCATAATATTACAGCATTTCACACACGGTTTACTGGTTTTCCCGAAGCTAGATTCGCACTGCTCCAGAAAATTACATGTTGCATTTAACGATTGTGTAAGGTTTGTTTTCGGCTTACGAAGATTCGATCATGTTTCTCACCTGAATTTTGCACTGCTAGGTTGCTCTATTGAAGTATATCTAAAGCGTACAGCATTATTTTTCCTTTTCAACTTATTGCACAACTCTCAGCCCGCTTACTTGAGGACAATGTTTCAACCCTTGAACTCTGCCAGAGGCTATAAACTGCAAATACCTCGTTTTCAGACCTCTGTACTTGATGGATCCTATATTGTTCAAATCACTCGAATTCATTACCACACAATATCCAGAAGGCTAACTCGATCGGCACTTTCAGTCTTCTTGTAAATTTTTTGACGTAGTAGTTTTGCTGTTGTGACCCTCACGCGCAGATTATATCTTTGTTATCGAAGTTATCTAATTTGGTTTTATCTTATTTTATTCTCATTTGCTATAGTTGTTTTCGTAATTAGTTTCTGTATCTTAATCTTACTTATTTATCCATAATTTATTTGTTATTATTGTTTATATATTTTTTTTTCTCTTTTCCCCCATCTATTATCATTGTTGTAGTGTTAACATTTAATTTAGTTTACTTATTTCTATTCAGTTGTATTACGTATTTCCACTCTAATAGGTGCTAAGAAAAAGATATGTAAATCTTGTAGTATCTCTCCCAAATAAACAAATATATTATTATATATTATTATTATTAAATCCTGATAACACGATTACTGGGGACATCATCTGTTGTTGTGCTGCTTTGCTGATAGCAAGAACCTCCGTCTGGAATGCACTACAGTAGTCCGGTAGGCGGTACGATTCCTGCATTTGAGGGAATACTGAATACACCCCGGCTCCTACTCCCACATCCATTTTCGAGCCGTTTGTAAAGACACATACATCAGAGTTTTTACCACGAGATTATCATCCCATTGCTCTTTACTAGGAATGCTAGTTGAGAATGTTTCCTTGAAGTCTAGTTTAGGTACGATATAATCCGTAGCTCCCCGTGTACAGTCCTCAGGACAGAACTTCAAAATACTGCAGTTACCAAGGCCTGCTGTTGTCCAGAAGCTTGCTTCTCTAAGGCTTAGTGCAGCCATACATTTCCCATAGAGGTCATGGGGCAGGAGCCCGGAGTATGATCTTCATTGCTGCCGTTAGTGTCATACGAAGGTGTGTTGCTTTCTCTAGAGCGTTCCACCACATCAAGAATCCATAGGTGAGGTATACATCCAGTGCACGATGCGAGGGTTTGCGCTCCATCTTGGGGATGTGAAAAAAATGACCTTTCTACGATTGGTGATCTTTTTAACGGCGTTATAGAACTACTTAGACGAAATCAAGGATTTTGTAATTAATGACGAGAATTGCTTTCAAGATTGTCGAAAAGATATTCTAGTGTACTTCATGAGGTTCACGTAGCTATGCTGAAAACGATGCTATATATTTCGTGTGTTTACTTAGTGCATAACCTAGATTATGGAAACTTTCCATTATCATTGCCTGACATAAGAAAGGACTTCGTGGACTTCATGGACTTTTCCACTGAAATAAGAATTTATCTAGTGGTTCGAAAAGCAGCCATCTCATCTCGTTCTTCTTCATAATTTTACATAATATATAAATAATTAAACTTGACAAAACTATAGATTAGGGCGTCATATGCAACTAGTTTTCCTTTTAAGATCTAATTAACTCAGTTGTGAACAAGATTAGTGCTACTTTAGATTTTTTAAATTAAATTTATGTGCATATCAACCGTATTGAAGCCGTACAACGAATGTTCCTTAAGTTTGTATTTCGTAATCTTTCTTGGAGCAGTTACATTCTTTTTGGCACGGAGAATCTTAAATTGCTTTCCTTAGATACTCTTGACGGGAGATGGAATGGTTCCAAAATTATAAATTCCTCTCAATTTCTGGATCCTATT
Organism: Dioctria rufipes; assembly: GCA_963924295.1. Taxonomy (NCBI): domain Eukaryota; kingdom Metazoa; phylum Arthropoda; class Insecta; order Diptera; family Asilidae; genus Dioctria; species Dioctria rufipes. The sequence goes on along the minus strand of OZ002742.1, from coordinate 77,802,859 downwards.
GCCTTTCAATTCCTCCAAGCTTCCTCGAATTTCCTAAAATTTGTTCGAATTGCTCATCACATCACCAATTACCGAGTGCAGAGTCGGCAATGTCTCTAAAGCCTCGGGCTATTTTGAATGCATTGATATTAATTAGGATATTATAGTTGTCCATTTCTACATAGAACTTCATGTCTGAAAGGAAATCAGACTCTTGGTTTAATCAAGTAAGATGAAAGATGAAGGGTAGGGGATGATAGCGCATTATATTCAAAGTAGCCGCAATATATCAACCGGCGACCAACAATAAAGGAATGAAAACTGCAGGAAATAAATTTATGCATGAAGAGTGTATGTATCTATCTCCAATGTATTGTTTTCTGTCTCGAAAGTATTGTTTTTATTGTTTTATATCCTCTGTGGGTGGATAGAATCAAATTCAGAAACATTCAGACTCCGCCACTTTTTGTCAGAGATCGAGCTACTCTTACTCATGTGAACGGAGCTAGTGACGTCTGGATAACTACAACAAGAAATTTATAAACATGCTCCTCAATTCCTAGGGAATGTGGAGGTCGCCAAGAATGCAACAGGATCTATAGGGCGGTGTGAAATTAGGAGTGATTGTGGGCTCATTAAGTCCATAGACAACTACAGTACTGTAACTCCGGCAGTCATTTTCTGCAAGCACATAAAATCAGCACAGGTTGATGGGCTGCAGCCTATTAAGCTGTAAAAGGCATTAAGATGTATAGCAATATTTCTGGTGCTGATTTATGGAAGCTCTCTCTGGTTCGAATATATTTCAAAAGTTTAGAGAGAAATAAGGGTAATTTGTATTCCGAAGATGGAATCAACGAAATATAGGTCAACAAAGGACTACATACCTATTAGTTTCTCTTCGGATTTGCTGAAAATACTAGAAAGACTACTAAACGTCTGATGAGCGCTAAAATCCAAAGTGGTGCGATAAGTGCAGTCAGGCTGAAAGCTACAAGATGCTGAAGGAACATATGGTCATATGGTCACTAAAAAATTCTTCTAGAGGTAAATGGCCTTGATAGCGGAATAGATACGGAGATCAGTAAATTATTTTAGTAGAAATCTCAATATTAGAATGGCTACTAGAATAGAAGCTTATAATCATCCGGGATTTATTTTTATATCGGCAGATCAAAAAGGAGTGTAGGCACAAGAGAAGGATGGTACTTTAGCAAATAGGAATGGCCCGCCGAATTAGAGTAGTGACTTCAAGCAGGAATAGTTGCGATTCAAGAAATACGGGTATTAGTATCTAGTTGATTGGAGTCCAATGAACACATTCACATATACTAATTTGGCTATTAGACGGCTATTAGACGGCCATTAAGACAATGCAAGCTATAAAAATACAATCCAAAGTGGTGAAACTATTTACATATAAAGACAGCCATTTCACAGTTACCACAGGGTAATTCCATTCTTAGTATGAGAGCATAGAAATATAGCTAGAAATGATAGAGTAGATGAAGTGATCAAAAGGTTTTCTGAAATTAAGACCTTTGTAGAAGTTTGTTCAGGTATGTAGGTTCCTATTGGCACTCTAAAGGTGGATATCATTAAAGGCTAGCTATCGATGGGAAAATAGGATTACATTGCGTCAAAATAATGAAATCGAATTAGTCAATCATGCGACTTGTGAATGCACTTCTTTGCCGACCAGCTGTATCTATATATACTTGGTAACTGTATTTATTTTGGGAACTAGGTGAGCTGCAGGAACTGAGTAGTATCCCGAGTTTTCTTAATGAAGCAGAACCGTAGATAAATAAGGATAATAACAATACTTTATTTTATGTCGTACTGAAGATTACAACATCTTATGTTAGTACTACTGGAGGAAATATATAGCCTAAGTAACAAAATAAAATAAAACAAAATAAAATAAAAATTCAATTCAATTCTTAAATATACTAACTGTATTAAGATTTAAGAAATATTACAACTATTCCAAAATATGAAGTCCATTTCCAGCTAGAGCAAACTGTAAGTTCTCTAATAACTTGGCAAATTCCCTGCTGGACCCAATGCGCTGAAGAAAGTTCCATTTGCGGATAGTCTGGACAAAGTAAGAACGCTCACTATACCGAGAGGCGCACCTCGAAGCAAGTAGTTGAAAATTTCTGGCCGACTACAAGAAATGCAGTTTCTCATACAGATACATTGGGGGTTTTCCTATAATTAACTTATGTAAGAATATTAGTCTACGAAGATCAAGATAAGTTTAAATCGAGGTTCCAAACAGTGATGTTGCATATTCAGATACATGAGCGTACCGCGGAAGCTTGTATCATTAAAAGTCACTACCAGTTTTTTTCGACATACAGAATTAAGCCCACGAGACTACCATAGGTAAAATAAGGAATAACAAGGGTTAGAGCTAATTTTTTACGAATGTATGTTGGTAGACAGCTAGAGCTAATCCACAGCTGTCGCAGAATGTCATATATTATCCCCAGCATTTGAGTGATATAGTTACAGCAGCTGAACTTTGAGTTAAATTGAATTCCTAAGTTCTTTATGGAATCAACATATTCCAATGTCATATTGCTGAGCATCACCGTTGGGATGCCAGATTTTTCGATAACTCCTCTATACACAGCTAAGCAATTTGATTTTGATGGGTCGAGTAACAATTTATTGTCTAGTGACCAATCTTGTATTCGCTGCAGATCCTCATTAATGCGACTTTCACAATCCTCCATTAGTCCAATTGGCCTACTAAGGTATAGTTGAACATCATCAGTATACAGATGAATTTTTTACAATATGCAGAAAGTCATTTATATATGGGCTGAATAAGAGTGGACCAAGGACTGAGCCTTGAGGAACACCAGAATGAAGGAAAGATGTAGAGAACCTCGTACCACTACAATCTGGCAGAGATTTGATAGAAAGCTGCCAATTAAATTTATAGCTGATGATGAGAAATGAGAACTATTGGATAATTTAAGAAGTAATAGATTCTAACGAATCTTGGAAAATAATGAACCCAATAGGTGGAATAACTTCAGCAGCACGCATTTAACTTAACAATACTTTCAAGATAGTTAAAAAAATGGTAAGCTAGATTAATCAAAAATAAAATTAATATTTCTAATCGGCTCTAACAAAAATTAAATTACATTTGATGCAGTATAAAAGATAATTTCAAATATTAATTTATTTACATATTTTATATAACTCTTTTATGTTCACTAAATCGTACAGAAAATCTCAAAGTAGTCTCAACAATTTACATTTATGGCATTACATAACAAGTTATCATAAAAAAACAAAAATACCGTAAAAATTTGAAACTATTACTTATTTCTAAAACAAATCTACATCGACCTTTTGCAGATAGATTAAAAAAACACCCACAGATTTATAGTCCAATTTTAAATATCCAAATTATTGAGAAATTCTTTCAACCTACCAGCACTGATTGAGATTTTGATTTTCATGTTAAACTGAAAGAGTTTGCTGCTGCTGCTGCTGTTGCTGCTGTTAGTGTTCGCTCTGATTACGAGCAGAGGCAACCGAGATACTATTAACTCTCTGTTTCTGGGCGATCGTCTCCAATCCCCATTTTTTGCCACATATTTCATATTGGCGTCTTTGGAGCGTAGAATTTCTTGAGCTCCCCCCATTCACACCTGTAAGGTAAACAGTTCATTACTCATTATCTAGTGATCTGTGACATGTTTTCTATAGAACTAGAGAAATTCTATCGCTAAAAGTGGCACTAAGATAAAAATAGAAAAACAATTAATTCATAACATCCGCGGAATTGAGTTTGCTTTTAATTAATTCTCCATTAACTAGTTAGTCGTAAATTCCATCCATCCACGATCAATGCTCATAGCCGCTGTTTAATATCTCTTTCAGGTTAATCTGGAAAACGTGGAAAATTGGAGAAAACAAATTATTGTAAAAAAAAGTAATTAAAAAAAAAATCAACTTGTGAATGATTTCTGTGCAATAAATATCAAATGGAAGTGCGAAAAGTGCTGATAATGTTCAACATTTAGTTGCCATAATTATAGTGAAAAAAAAAAATAAATAATAATTACAGAAAAAGTGAAAAGTGAAGTGCTGAAAAATATCTGCTACCAATATTGGAGCAATATTTGTAGTGTAGTCTTTCTGTATAGCTTCTATGTAGCTATGTGTGTAGATATTTCTTGTTTTGTTTTTGTGATATCACGTTCGTCTCCCGCTGTGTTAAACGTCGAAATTTTTGCTGATCTGTGCTCGCTTTTGTGATTTGTAATGATTTGCATCTTGTTGAGTTTTATTTGATCAGCTGATATATTGACACCCTGGAGCACCAGGAGTGACCCAGACTGTGATACGATATCACGTTTCAAGGGTCACATCTCATTTAGTTAGAAGACTCTACTATAGTGTGCCAAGTTATTATTGATTGTAGAGCTCGTCTGTACTTGGAGAGATTATGAAGATTATTTAAAGAGGTAAGAATTTAGAATTTTATACAGAAATAAAATATGCAATTTATTTCAAGTATTTAATAGTTTTATCGTAAGATATAAATACGACTTTGTTTGGTAGTTTTTTTTCTTTACCAAGAAATATGCAATTATTTTTATTGTTGGTTTTGTATTCGTAGAATGATTTTTTGTCTCTGATTTATCCCATAATAAACTCAAAATTACTGAGTTGCGGGTATAAGTATTAATATTATTATAGCTAAATTAACAGTGTATGTCAAAGACCACAGCACAGTAACAAACAGAATGTCTTCATGAACAATATTATTACTTTTTTATTATTCTTATCAAAAATTAACATAAAGCGTCTTCTGAAAAATACCCTTCATACTCGGTAAAACTTTATTCGAACTACAACCAATAATAATTTACGAAATTAAACCTGATGAATGTAAACCTGTTAAATGACTTTAAAGCTTGCCACCGCATCACTTCCCTGCTAGAGATGCTAAATGGTTAAAAGGTGCGATGAAATTTAAAATTAGTAGATGGATTCATAGATAATTTGTTCAGCCTGGGTAGTTTGTTTTGGAATGGCAGTATTTGCATCTAGGAGAACCCTTAGGGACGTCAGCGTCCACATATATGCTGATGATGTGCAGATCTACATAAGCAGACCTGTTGGTTTGTTTGAGGACTATATTGCTTGCATTCAGAGCTGGACAAGTACCAAAGAAAAAGTACTTAAGTACAAGTACAAGTACCGAAGGTCTGAGTACTTCAGCGTAAGTACCGCATGTATGAAAAGTACTTGTAACTAAGCACTAAGTCTATAAAAAGTACTGAGTACTTTCTGAAGTACTTTTTAAAGTACTTTTTTATAATCTTTGTACGTTGGCAGTAATATAATGAAGTTTATCGAGTTTAGTTAATAGATGTTAATAAATCAATACCTTTTGAAAACTATAGTATGTATAGTAACCAGTGGCTACTATTTATAGTTTTCATAGTTTTCCGTGCTGCAAGTAGAGTAAAATTTTCACCTCTCCTTGCTACATTCACAAAAACTATTAGAGGTCCGCCCAAGCACCCATTATCGCCTCCAATAATGCATAGCAATTCTAAGGAAAAAATGTCCAGTAAATTTCTAAGACAAAATTGAGGCCTTCCCTACATCAGGTCGAGGCATCGTTGATTTTATATTGGAGCGAGGCATTGCTTGATTACCCTCGGTTATGTCCACTGACGTATATAACATGGACTGCTTAAGATTCTATTTCACGTGGGCACAATTGCTTGTGTCAAAAAGAGTTCTTACGTCGTCGGTGCCAACATTGAAAAAATCATTGGCGGGTAGTTGAAAAAGTGAGCACGCAGCTCGGGAAGTGATTTTAATACAACATTTAGAAATTCTCCTGCGAATCTACTGAATACATTGTCTTTGATAAAACAGTTTTTGTCAGTAATAACCCTAAATTATTAACTTAAAAACATTTATTTCGACGAATCCATTTGTTGTTTTCAGTTCTCTCTCAGTTGGTAATTGTTGCTTAGGCCGAAAGAATCAGCAATATAGAAGTAAGCTCACTTTTTGCAATCCATATTATACATGTCATTGTGTGTATGTTATTAGTTTGTCTAAGGTTCTGTCTTGACGCGTGAGTGCGGCACATTCTTTGACAGTTCTTTGCGTGCTTTAAAACTAAAAAAAAAAAAGTTGCCCTAGATATTGTGTTTGCTTTTCTACGAAGAGTTAGATATTTGTAGGTACTTAATAGATTCAGAAATGGCTAAGTAAAAGTGTTGGTACTTAAGTACAAAACTAAGTCTTAAGTACAAGTAAATAGAAGCAAGTACTTATGTTCAAGTACTAAGTAAGGGCATTTCAAAAGTATTGAGTAATAAGTCTTAAGTAACGAAAATGTACTTTAAGTAGTAGTTAAGTCTTTTTTTACTTAAGTATTGCCCAGCTCTGCTTGCATTAATGATGATTTTGGAGAGAATCAATATCCTGTCCAAAGCTAACGGCCTAAGGCTAAACCCGGACAAGTCCCAATGTATTGTATTCCATAATGGCACATTTGACCAGCATGATTCACTTCTTATGGTTTTGGATGGTACAATTTTAGATTTAGTACCTAACGTTAAAATTTTAGGCATTATTTTGAGCCAACATATGAAATGCTGCGACAATACAAAGTTAATTATCGGTAAGCTTTATGCTGTAATTCGTCGGCTCTGGCTCTCTGCTGACTCATTATCTTTCGAAATCCACTTAAAACTGGTTAAAACCCTAATTCTACCATACTTTACTTTTGGCAGTTTTATATACCCTACACTCGTTAGCTTTTGTCTTCGAAATAAGGAAGTTTCCTTTAATGATTGTATCCGCTTCATTTATGGACTTCGTAGATTCGACTATGTTTCACCTTATCACACAAAATTGCTAGGTTGCTCAATAGGAGATTATCTCAAGCCAAGAAGACTGATTTACTTTTTTTTTAGCTTATTACGTGCAAGCAAACCGTATTATCTGCCTGAATTTTTCCAGTACACAGCTTCGGAACGCAATCAGAATGTGATAATACCTCGTTTTCACAAATTAGTTATGGAAATCTCTTATCCTGTCAAAATCTCCCATCTCTGGAATTGTCTTTCTCTTAATTATTAGAACGCGCGATCTGTCGGTGCCTTTAAAGATCTCATCAAGGTCCACGCTTTTAATTAATCTTCCCCTTTTCATGTTATTTCTCTTATTCTCTTGTCTCACGGCGTAGCTCACTTTCAGTTTTTCAAAATTTTTATCATTACTATAATATTATAATTTTCCATTATCAATTATTTTTAATATTTTATTTTATTTTGCGTATTTTAACTATAATTTCTTAATTTTCTTTCTAATTTACTTTTTTCTGTCTCTGTTTATTTTATTTTAGCAGTACTTATACTTTTTATGTTATTTTTATATTTATTCCCAATTTTTGCTATTTTTTTATTTTTAATTTAATTTTAGTTTTTTATATTTTTTCGATATTTTCATTTATTTTTATAAAATGTACTAAATGTAATTGCCAAAGTTTTTGTGCTAAAAAGATTGTAAAATCTTGTGTTACCAGAATAATAATAATATAATATAATAAGGCTACAAGTCTTATTCGTATGCATGTGGTCAAGTCAAGGTGAGAGTGTAGTGAAAATTTATCTAAGAATGGAAACTTTTCTATCGTCTTCATCCCGCTCAGTTCTTTTAGTTTACGGGTTCTCCAGACCCACTCCGTTTACGTATGTTTCCATGGAAACATTATAAAATTCTTGAAGCTTTTGTCTAAAAATCTAGATAAATGATAAATAATCTGGATAGAGGTAGCGATAAAAATAATTTAATTTTATTCAATTATATTATAATCACTGACATGTATAACATAGGTCTCTACTGACATTTTTTACATTAACATGGGATCACTTGTAAAAAACTGTGCTCTGATTAAAAACACACTGAGTCTATTTTAAACTAAGGGGTTTCCAATAAGAGGTGTTATTTTAATTAGCCCGCTATTTCCGTAGATGTCACTTTTGGAGCTGTCATTTTTTGACATTTGACAAGTAGAAACTACGCCATTAATAAAAAGGGAACGATACACGATTCAACAACGCATTGAAATTTTTAAAATTCGCTATAAAAATGGTGAAAATGTGGCAGAGACGGTTCGTAAAACTCGAACATTTTTGGGTCGTCGTGAAGCACCTTGTCGGACCGCAATACAGAAATTGGTAGAAAAATTCGAGCTGTCGGGACAAGTTAGTGATGTGAAGAATAAAACCCGTGCACGTCGCTCAAGAACAGCCGAGAATATTGCTGCTGTAGCCGAAAGTGTTGAATAAACCCAGGTTTGTCCATTCCTCGTCGTTCTTTGGAATTAGGCATTCCACAAACGTCATTACACCGTATTTTGCATAAAGATTTGGGTCTTAAGGCTTATAAAGTTCAGTTAACACAAGAACTCAAGCCGGCCGATCATCAACAATGTCGAGTCTTTGCCGATTGGGTCCTTGAAATGCATGAAAATGATCCGGAATTCCATCGAAAACTCATCTTGAGTGATGAGGCCCATTTCCACCTCGATGGCTTCGTCAACAAGCAAAATTGTTGCCTCTCTATCCTCAACGTGTGACTGTTTAGTGCGGTTTATGGTCCCGCGGGGTCATTGAACCTTACTTTTTCGAAAATGAGGCTGGAGCAACAGTTACGGTGAATGGATTGCGCTATCGACAGATGATTAATGATTTTTTATGGCCGGAATTGGACGGTATTGATCTGGACAACGTTTACTTTCAACAAGACGGCGCTACGTGCCATACAAGCAACGAAACCATTGATCTTTTACGGGAAAAGTTTCCGGACCGTGTTATCTCTCGGAGAGGTGATCACAATTGGCCACCGAGATCTTGTGACTTAACACCTTGCGATTTCTTCCTTTAGGGCCACGTGAAAGAGAAGGTCTACGTCAACAGCCCAGCGTCGATTCAAGACCTCAAAGATGGAATTCGTGAGGCTATCGAGGACATAGGGCAGCCACTTTGCGATTTGGTTATGGAAAATTTCATGAAAAGGATATGGTCCTGTAGGCGTGGTCGTGGTGGTCATTTGGCTGAGGTTATTTTCCATTATTAACGGCATACCTTTCTCTTTATAATGAAATAAAGATCCGATCATTTATCTCAAAAAATGGCATTTTTCTTTGAATATCAAAATAACACCTCTTATTGGAAAACCCTTTATATATTAACATTGTATGATGTTGATACAGTGATTGAATTCAGACTGGAGACAAAGACCGATATTTATCTAACTGTCTAGCTTGATTTCCAAATGATTGGATTTTCCAAATGATGATATAGAATAGAAATAAGTAAATGGTAATAAAATATTTGTAATCCTTTCTCTGTCCCCCATACCTACTTTTAGAGATGAAGAAACATAATTTGATTCAATTTATTTCCTTAAAAATCGAGTTTAAAGAATATTTTGATGTTATAGGAGATAAGTTTCCAATAAAAGTAATAATTTCGGTATATTTGAAATTTGTTGAGCTTGTAAATGAGCTTTGAAGTTAAAATAATCCCCCGCCCCTCTATCAACAAAATTGGTCCCACATGAAATTTCATTTCCATAAAATGGGAAAATCTGGATAATTTATTAAAATGTCTGGAAATCTGCTTCCTAACAATTTGGAAACCCAGATAACTCTTGACGTTTGATAATCCTCCTGGTGTAAGTGTATTAGATATGATCTAATTGGCCCTCCAAAATGCCCGAAGTAGGGTTTTAACTGATTCATAGGTATGTTAACTTCCTCTTTTTTTCACCTTTAATATGAAAATATGGCTTGGAGTGTTGCCATTCTTCCACAATTGTGGAAGATCTTCCACATAAAGGCCAAAATCTACCACAATTTTTGTCTTTAATTTATTATATATTATGTTTGTGGATTAACTCTGTTCTGTTCCCAACGCATATACAAAGTTTCAGCAAAGTTTATGTTATATTCTTTTCCGATTTTGTTTTGGTTAGCATAAACATAATTGTGCCGACAATAACGAAACATCTCAATGTTGGGGGGATTCATTTACTTTATTCTTCGATTTCACACGGGTTTTTGAAAATTTCACAAAATATGATTCAAAATGAATCAATATTAATGTTTCTATTGATTACAAAGACTTCATCTACCATTTTCAAACAGGTTCTGTGGTTAAGAGTTTGAGGAACATATTAAAAAAATACCCAGATGAATTAGATGTCGGTCTCTTCTTCAGTACATACTACATTAAACTGTGTGACGCATTAAAGGAACGATTTTATTTTGTGGATAGCCAGCAGCCAGCGTCTGCTCGAGTATACGTATAGATGCTAAACAAATAAAAAAAACCAAAAGGGAGAACTCTCTACTAATCTTCCACTTTTGGGCCCATTTAATGAAGCTTCTTCAGAAATACTGAACGATCAATAGATGTTTTTAACAATTTTTTCAATGGATAAATTCCAAGAATATTTTAAAGGAGATTTAATAAAAGGCTGGAAAAAGTTGTCTAAAGAAGTTCGTAGAATTCATGTTTAAAGAACTCAGCAAATATATGAGTATTTTGGCATCCTCATCTTATAGTAATGCCACTCCTGAAAGGATATTTTCCTCTTAAGGGGGAATACCAGTGAACAGAAAAATCAAATTTTTATCCTATCCACTACTATAATGGTTTGAGCATGAGAAAAAAACTTATCTGTGTTTTAAGCTCTATATCCTTTGCTCAGACCACACAGATACTACTAGCCCAGACTATATAAAGATAGAGAATTGGAAGAATTTTCTTTCTACTTAGCACTCACACAGCTATCCTGTGGCAACGTCCAAAACCCTCGAGAATACTTCCCAAGCCATGAAACAGAAATCTATATGTGTGCGTTCGGAGTCCGTTTTCTAAAGTGTTCTATATTGATACTTATGGAAAAGTGCTAAATATTGGCTTTATGTATGCCACAGAGCCTAAACTACTATCCATACAGGAAAATAGTCTTCTAGTAATTTAAAGCTTGGTTTCTTACCTTCCCAAAGGTTACACTTCCTATATACCTTACTTAACAAAATAATAAAATAGTTTTGATTACAAAGTAACCTTACCATTTTACGCTCTCAGCTGAGTGATAATTGCATGTGTGTATGTGCAGCCGTAGTCCGAATCTGTAGGCAGCTACATTCGATATCATCAACCCACGGCATGCCATGACGGCACAGCGACATTACAATGATTACTCAGCTGAGTATTTTTGTTTGAGAAATCGTAGTCATTTGGTTAAGATAAGTTTTTTTAAATAACTTTGTTAGGAAAGGTATGACAATTTTACTACGGTTCGGAAGATAAGAAAGCAAGCTTAAGATTATCAGAACACCATTTTTCTGTATGAATAGTAGTTTAGGGCGGAGGAGCTATTCAAATCAAACTTTTGTCAGTTTTACATAAGAACACTACAAATATTTTAGAATGTAAAGACTCCGTTAGGCCTCGCATGTGGTATGGAGGGAGTCTGTTTCATGGCTTGAGAAGGATTCTCGAGGGTTTTGCAACGTCCCACGAACACCACGCATATCGTGGTAGGATCAGAGCCAGCTACAGTCATGAAGCAGGACGAGGTCATGGGTAGAGCATGGTTACATTGTAGGAGCAGCAGAGCCAGTCACAGTCAGTAATCAAGGAAGCTAACGTTGCTAAATTAGAAATATATCAGAAAGAGAAATAAATAAAAATGATTGTGCGTTTGCGCGATGAGCTCTATGTACATACGGATGGTAGCTATGGTTGAATATTTCGGTTGGAGTGGGCTGCATCCAATCCGAATACTCATTCTTTTCTGCCTTGTTATTTGTTTGCTTTTTGCACATATCAGTTTTAGTTGTAATTTTTATTTTTTTTCCTAGATGAAATATAATAGGGTATACTAGATTTGTCATTCCGTTTGCATTGTAGCCATACAAAAATTTTGTGTATCACTATATATTTAGGCACTACCCCAGAAAGCGTCAACGTAGAGAGCTGAAGTTTTGCACAGGCGTTTCCACAAAAATAGTATATACAATTTAAAAAATGAACTAAGTTGGGCAACCTATTTATGTTGTTAATATAAAAAAAAAATCTACATGTCATAATTATTTTAGAGTTTTAATTTTTAAATCATATTTATTACTTTGAATTTCAAACGCTGGTGTTTGTATTTTGGGTATTGCTCGCAGGTACACGTCCACCAGACTACTCAAATATATTGTATGTATAAGCTTTCTGCGCCACGCGCCACCTAGCGCAACTTTTGCATACAAAAAAAAACTTGTGTGTCCATGATAATACCACACAAAACAGCAAGTGTGTCCATGATAGTATCATTTATTGACAATTGTTTATTTTATTATTACGTTGCAAGCATAAGTTTTCTTGCAATTTTTATGCAAAATCGAGTAAATAACATTACAATGTTTAATTTTAGATACTTTGTAACTTGTAATTGACATTGGAACGCTGTTAAAACTTTCATCAAAAAGTGTTCATTTTGTCATATTTTGTTTAGGTAAAATATTAGCCCAAAAGATCCAAAAAACAAAAAGTAAAAACTTATTTCATCCTTTTATGGCACATCTTTGGATTTATATCAAAATCGGGTCACAAATGACTTTCACTTAGCTGGAAATGGTGCAAGAGATGACAGTTTTTAACAATTTTACAAATTTCAGATAATTATATAATAATTTCTGGATTAATTTTGAGAAATTTGCTACATTTATCTCATGGATTGGACCTTTATCCAAACATTAAAATTTATTTGGAATAATAAACACACCTGTTCTCGCGATATTGGGTGCAAGCCGAAGGTCAATTTTAAATTTTAACTGGTATTCCCTCATAATGCTTGAAAATTCAATTACGTAATAATTACATCGAATTTTTTGCATGGAAAATTCAATTTAAATATCTTATTATTTTTGTATGAAATTCTGTTTCTCATTAGACTTAGTATTAAATTAATTAGTTAATTTTTTTAAGTATTAATAGTTTGTAGGAGACGAACTCTGTAGACTCTAGGTAAATAAATAAAATCTTTAATAAATTAAATATTTTATAACAATTTTTCAAAATTTTTTAGAGAAAATTATCAGTATTTAATTTCTAAATAGTAATAGATTAAAGTGTTATAGTGCTATGTACTTTTAAAGAAATTAAGAGGTTTTTGCATCTAAAAACACTTAAGAAATTTTTCAAAATCACATATCGTCATTTTGTTACTTTTATAGATCAAATCTTCCCAACAAGGTAATTTATATAATTTTTGCCCATTAAGGCTTACCAAATAGGAATTGTTTCCAATTTATACCTTGAAGTTATACCTGCCAGGTGAAGTGTCTATTTGCTGCCTATATATTTTTCTAGGTCTTCTTACAACTTTGTGTTGGCAGATGTGCCAACAAAGTCAGAATTCCTAGTCAATGCCTATAAATGTGTCGATAAAGGAAATGTCTCCACTGCGTGCTGTCAGTTGTACCTACATAGTCAGAATTCCTACTCAGTGCCTATAAATGTGTCGATATAGAAACTTTTAACACTGTGTGCCGTCGTCCCCATAAGGTAAGAGTTCCTATTTGGCTGTCATCACGTGGGTCTAGCATATACACAAACCTTTAACAAATGCTCTTGCCGAAGAATCACAAACAAAGCATTTCAGTTTGAAACGAATTCTATGGATATAAACAGTTCAGTTCGTGTTTCAATATTTGAAGATATTTCTTCAACAAATGGCCTAAGAAAATCATTTGAGAAAGGTTCTTCATCAATGGCATAAAGATTCGGCCAAAATTCGATCTTTGACCTAGATGCAATCTAGATGCAATGTGCAAATCATCCAGAGCTGGGCAATACTTAAGTAAAAAAAGACTTAACTACTACTTAAAGTACATTTTCGTTACTTAAGACTTATTACTCAATACTTTTGAAATGCCCCTACTTAGTACTTGAACATAGGTAATTGCTTCTATTTACTTGTATTTAAGACTTAGTTTTGTACTTAAGTACCAAGATTTTTACTTAAGTATTTCTGAGTCTATTAAGTACCTACAAATATCTAACTCTTCGTAGAAAATCAAACACAATCTCTAGCGCAATTTCTTTTTTGTTGAGTTTTAAAGCATGTGTCGCACTCACGCGTCCAGGCAGAACTTTAGACATACTAATAACATATAAATAAGACTGGACAAGTAGAACAAAAACCAGTATCGTCTCGCTTGAATATAAAATCGACGATGCCTCGACCTGATGTATTGAAGGCCTCAATTTTGTCTTAGAAATTTACTGGAAATATTTTCCTTAGAATTTGTATGCATTATTAGAGGCGAGAATGGGTATACTTGGGCAAACCTTTAATAGCTTTTATAAGTGCACCAATGAGAGCTGAAAGTTTTACTCTACTAGCAGCGCCGGAAACTATAAAAACTATAAATACCGCCAACTTACAAAGATTCTAAAAAAGTATCCTTAAAAAGTACTTCAAAAAGTACTCAGTACTTTTTATAGAATTAGTACTTAGTTACAAGTACTATTCATACATACGGTACTTGTACTTACGCTGAAGTACTCAGGCCTTCGATACTTGTACTTCTACTTAAGTACTTTTTCTTTGGTACTTGCCCAGCTCTGAAATCATCAATATTAATAATTAAAGGGACATTTAGGGGGCATTGAATTTGTGCTAAAATATTTGTGATAATTTTTTTCAATCCCATTGTGCCACTAAATTCCCTAATCAATATTTGTGATATTTGAATGTACTTGTGAGCCCCCAATAATGCTCTACTATCTTTCGGTAAATAATCGAATCCATTTTCATGAAGTACTCTTAAAATATCTTTCAAAGCACAGTATTAAAGCCCAAAGTCGCAGCACTTCTAAAATAGTTAATCTTTCTAAATGTTCTCACCCAATATTTTTACAAATCGGCTCATCGTAGTTATTATGTATATTTCGTTATCAAGTAAGCTGTAATTATGGTCTTCATTAAGGCTTGAAGTCAATGATTCTTCTGTAAATTTATTTCGAAGAAATTTTTTATGGTATGTATTGACTTTCCTATAAAAAAATGGACGTTTCTTATTACTGATTAATATTATGTTAATATGAGCCATTGTACTTTATAGTTTACGAATGACAGTACACGATAAGGACATGTCAAAAATAAATATTGTAACTATGCAGACATTATTTTTTAATTGACACATTTCTTATTGAGAAACATTTTTGGCACATTTACGTTTTCGTGACTTACAAACTATGTCTCTAGGAAGAGTGGCCCTTAGAGCAACAACACAAGGAAACATTTAGGTAACTATTCCAAAATGGGAAGTAACAATAAAGCAATGGTACCCTTGTTGGCACTGATACTATATAATAACTTTTAGAGACACATTTACCTATATTCATAACTTTTGTAGTGCCCATTGAGGTATGTTATCATATGGTAAATGCGACAAAGCATTTTCGATGTTATAGCGACGTCATGGGTTGTAAAATCGAAATTTATAAACATTAAGGTACAAAATGTTAGTTGTGTATGATTTCGAAAGGTTTTTATAGGGAGCTTGGAGTTTGCTGATCTGTCATGATGGTTCTGGGTATGTCAAAACGGAAAATCCAAACGTAACATGGTGCACCTGTAACTGTTCCCTCATTGAACTAAAGAGTTTATGTAATCATTTCATTGTGTTGTTGATTTTTTTTTATTTTCTTTTTCAAACATTCCTTAAAGAAATTAATTGACCATTCTATCATTAAATAAAAATTTTTTCTGTCACCCTATACCAGTAAATGTCGTATTATGTAAAATTTATTTGCAAACTAAGCACCCTACTATTTATTTATTATTTAATTTATTTAATTTGAAATTCAGAAAAGATTTGTTTATTGGTCACCCACGATTAGACGTTTTGATATTTTTAAATATTTTATTAAAAATTTCACCACGAAGAGCATTTTCTTTCCGAATATATTGTTACACTTGTAATAACAAAAGGTGACACGTCTAAATATTTATACCTACATATATAAATAAAATATGTTTACATTGTCTAGATTGTACACCTATGTCTACGCCATATAGACAAATGGAACACGAGTAATCTTAATATTTTTCTGTCAGCGTTGGGTGAATGCTGAAATTTTGTCAGCTTATTGCCTTATTTACACAAATTGATAAAATTAAAAATTTCCGAAAATTCTTAAGTTTAGGTGAAAGGAGTCAACGTGGCAGATGCCTGAATTTTTTCTAAAAAATGCTGTGAAATTAAATATTTACTTCATCAACATTGCTACCGCGTTGTTGTCGCCCATTGGTTCACTTGGAGAGTGGACAGTATTTTAAGCACCAACACCTATATAGTAATATTACTTAGTTGCATTGATTTGAGGCGCGTATGTGATATAAGATTTTTTTCTTGTTTTAGTCTATTTGTCTGCAGTTTAGTAAAAATTCGGAATAAATTAATGTTTTCTTTCCTAGTGGCACTATACAGCTATAGCTATAACTGCGTGACAACATTGTAACGTTGAAAGTTATTATTATGATACTACAAAAGGTTTTTTTTCTTCATAGCTTTTCTTCGTCAGCTATTCAAGCATGTACACTCAAAAACTTGCACACATTTATTTTGTAATTTAATATATTCTAACAGATAGCCATAGTAGAAAACGCTATCTTATCCACTTGAAGCCATTAGCACAGAAAACAAATGATCATATAACCGGCCAGAGCTGGGCAATACTTAAGTAAAAAAGGAATTAAGTACTACTTAAAGTACGTTTTCGTTACTCAAAGCTTTTGAAATGCCCCACTTAGTACTTGAACATAAGTACCTGCTTTTATTCACTTGTATTTAAAACTTGGTTTGGTACTTAAGTACCCAGATTTTTACTTAAGTATTTCTGAGTCTACTAAGCACCTACATATAAAAAAATATATACTTAACTCTCCGTAAAAAAACAAACACAATTTCTTGCGCAAATTTATGTCGCACCCGCGCGTTAAAGTAGAACCCTAGATAAACTAATAGCACACAAACAAGACTGGGCAAGTAGAACAAAAACCGATAACGCCTTGCTCGAATATAAAATCGACGATTATTCGACTTGACGACGTAATAAAGGGTAAGCCAACAATGCCTCGCTCCAATGTAAAATCAACGATGCTTCGACTTGACGATGTAACCAAGGGTAAGCCAGCAATACCTGCTCCAATGTAAAATCAACGATACCTCGACCTTATGTAGGGAAGGCCTCAATTTTTTCTTAGAAATTTACTGGAAATTCTGTCTTTAGAATTTTTATGCGTTATTGGAGGTGGCAACTGATAATGGGTGCTTGGGTCTTCTAACAGTTTTTATGAGCGTAGCATTCATTACTTTTTAGACATTTCCAGAAAATGTTTCGGCAGAATTTTTATTCACTTTGGTGACCAACTGGGGTTATTTTCAGATACACTACTTTCATGTGTTCCGTTGTCGGACTCCAATAAAAAGAAAAGGTTGTATTATTAAAAGCAAATAAAGTATTTTTGAAATAATTAATAAAATGTTTAATGTTTTTTTAATGAATTCTGATTAAGTTAGGAAATGAGAAGTGAAAGTTTTACTCTACGTGCAGCGCCCCGGTGGGTATTCATAAATAAATACATTTTGAAAACTATAACATAGTAACCACTGATATTTAAAATGTATTTACTTATTAATATTAACTAAACTCTATAAACTTCATTATATTACTTCCAACGTACCTACGAGGATTCTAAAAAAATTAAAATGTACTTTAAAAAGTACTTAGTAATTTTTATATAGTCTTAGTACTTAGTTACAAGTACTTTTCGTACTTGTACTTTTTCTCTGTAACCGGCAGCACTAATACTGTTCAAAAACAAATACACAAAAATAAATAAATTTCAGTAAAAATAAGTAGGTACACTTGATTTTTGTTCAGTTATACTACCCTGAATTTGTTCACTTGTAAAACATTTTGTATAAGTACCATCAAACTTGGTCTTGGGTTATCCCCTTAAAAATAGCCCACACGTTCTGGATAGACTACCTCAGATTTTTCTGATATTTTGCTAAACTAAGGAGAGAGGATCTTTAGAGTACTTTACTCTTCATCCTTTAATTCATAAAAATGTATATTGCAATTTTTTTTTAATTTTTTTGTGAAATTTCATGTTTGAATCTGGTTCATTAATAAAATCAGTTTCAAATGTAAAAGCTACCTGAAAAACCTTCATATACCATGGTTGAAAAGGTCAACTAGGGTAATATCATTGAACGTTTATGGCTGATCATGAATTTTGAATTAAAAAATGCAACCATTTTGTAAAACTTTTCAATATAAAACATTTTTTTCTGTTTTTTAGAATATGTTTGGTAAACTTATGTAAAATTTGAACAGCCGACTTAAATGATCTATTGTAAATATTTATCGATGCTATTCCATACGAAATTCGTGGCACTTAAATTTAAAAGTATTTGCGATCTGTGTTATCAATTGAGTTTTCAACAATTTTAAATTTTGAAGCCGAAGTATAATTCTTTAAGATCTACACAATTTTCTGATTTGTATTCAGTTTCTTAACAGCTTTCAATAGCAATTTTAGCAACATGAAATTATATTTCGAACTGTATTATCTATGATTATCGGATAAAAATAATTAATATAATTTAATAAAATATAATGAAATGAATGATCCAATGACAATAAATATAATTTCCTTGTGCTGCATACAAACTAAACATACATTTTTCATATTAGCAATTAATTCTTTAATCAGACTAAATAACACGAGTCCTGCAAATGAAATGCTCGATTAATTTCTGAAAAGATTATACCAAAGAACTTATATCTTAACAAAAAGCTTCATCTGGCCTCTAAAAATGCACAAGTTGTATGCTTATTTGTTGATGTGGTCAAGAGGTAACAGACGAGAAGGAGCAAAGATTTGAGATTAATTTGGCAACACTGGTACATGTACATACATAGTTTCATGTTTCACTTTGATGCCTGACTGATTAGTTGGCCATCAACTCCTATACCATCCGCTCATCTTACTATTCTCCCTCTTTTCTACTGCACTCGCACTGCAATGCAATGCTAAAGATAACCTAATGGGCCATCCCAGACGAGTATTCTTGATGCAAAATGCAAACCGGTTTTTTAGGGAAGAGGTAAAAGAAGCAGAGAGAAATCTCTACAATTGTGCTGCATTTTGGAGAGAAATTTTGCATCAAAAATCAAATGGTATTCACTTGTTGTGCCGCACTAATACAACCGCAACGAAATATTTCTTGTTCAGTGGGGTCCGAGAATTTTCATGAAATATCTGATTTCATTCTTGATTTATCTGCCGGTGAGTACAAGTGTTCAAAATTAGTGTACCTTCACGTCCTAGATCTCAACTCGAAATAAAATAATGCACGCACACATTCATAGTCCCCTATTCTTATATAAATGAAAGCCTGCAGCAAGAATACCCATGCGGAGGCGCGTACTCTGTTGTTAAACCGGTTTGCATTTTGCATCAAGAATACTCGTCTGGGATGGCACAATGGGCCATCCCAGACGAGTATTCTTGATGCAAGATGCAAACCGGTTTTTTAGGGAAGAGGTAAAAGAAGCAGAGAGAAATCTCTACAATTGTGCTGCACTTTGGAGAGAAATTTTGCATCAAAAATCAAATGGTATTCACTTGTTGTGCCGCACTAATACAACCGCAACGAAATATTTCTTGTTCAGTGGGGTCCGAGAATTTTCATGAAATATCTGATTTCATTCTTGATTTATCTGCCGGTGAGTACAAGTGTTCAAAATTAGTTTGCAAATCTGAATGCCTGTTTGTCAAATAGTGTAATAAATTAAACCATAAACATTTATTTATTTTATATATTTTTTTTAATAAAAAATAAGCATGGATAATTGGGATAGGGCACAAACAAAAGTGCTTATTTCTTTATTACAACAGTGTCCATGTTTATACAATCCCAAGGACCGACATTTCACAAATAAAGTGAAGAGAAGTGAAAAATTGAATTTTATTTTGAACGAATTGAAAGACTATAGACCAAATGTAACAGTTCAATGCATTAAAAGAAAAATAAGGACTCTACAAAGTCAATTGTCGAAAGAGAGAGCTAAAGCGTTTGGTTCAAAGAGGAGCGGTGCGGGAACGGATGATATGTATGTACCTGTATTATGGTGCTATAATGACCTGCTGTTCCTTTCGAATTGCGCTGATGCAGTTCCAAGTACCTCAAATATTGAGTTACCTGTGGTAGGTAGACATTTAATATTCTCAGGTTATAATAACTAATTTTCTTGTCATTTTTAGGGTGAAATAGACGATCCAATAGAGTTGGCATCCGAAGCAAGGGAGGAGGGAACATCAATTGTAAGTTAAAACCAAATATTCTTTCAATTTATTTTTATTTCAAACAGTTTGCACTCCTTACAAATCTTGACATTATAATTTCCCTTCGTTGTTGAAATATTCTGTCCAACTTTTTCTAACCGCTTCGTTTGCCTTTGAACATTCATTATTCGATGCTGAATGATTGCCATCGCTGCTAATACCAATTTCTTTTTCCATGATGTTTTCGTCGCAAGGTATGCTTTCGGCATACCAACTACTGTTCGTAATTAAAAAATTATGGAGGACACAACAACACTGCACAATATTTTTTACTTTTTCTTGATTCAATTTTATTGTTTTTTGGAGTATTTGAAATCTATTTGTTAGAATACCGAAAGCACGCTCAATTGTTTGCCTAGCTCGGCTTAAACGGCGATTATATGTTTTCTTTAGATCATCTGTTGTCGTGAATGGATATGGAGTCATCATGTTTTCTAGTAATGGAAATGCATTATCTGCAACAAACACATGTGGCAGTAACCTTCCGTTTCCAATGCATTTTCTAGCGGGAAGAAATTTATCGGCTTGCCTGATTATGTGCATTAAATTGGAACGTTGTAGGACACCACCATCACTTATTCTCCCGTTACATCCTACATCGACCAAAATAAATCTCCCGTAGGCATCTGCAAGTGCTAATAGCACGATGCTGTGAAATCCCTTATAGTTGTAGTAAAGGGGTGCGTCCTTTTTTGATGGCATGAAAGCTATGTGCTTTCCATCTAGAGCACCAATGCAAAGAGGAAATTGCCATTTCTCACCAAAACCTTTAGCAATGTTTGACCACTCATGTTTTTCAGTTGGAAACTAAAAAAAGAAAATGATACATATAGATAAATGTATTAATTAACTTCAAATGTCATGTGTAGTTTAGAAAGAGAATTGTGCCAAAACTAAAAAAGGCATTTTTCAAATGCGATAAATAAGGAAATAAAGAGGTGAAGTAATATTCCTATTACTTGTTCTTAAATTGTGTTTGGACTCATATACTTTTGGAAATTTTAAAATATATAAAAAAATATAACAAATACATATAAAAGAAAATAAGATTATAAATCAATAAATATTTTTAACTTTTCACAGAAAAAAAAGGCAAAGCTGTCCGATCAACTTCATGAAGAAGCCATTGAGGCTTTGAGTTTAGCAAAAAACTTTGCACAACAGCAACAGGAACCAATAGAAAAAGAAGCTGAATTCTGCAGATATCTCTGTTCCGAGTTAAAAAAAAATTACTTTGGACGACACATTCGCTGATCTTAAAATAGAGATTCTGCAACTTGTGAGGAAAGCAATAAGAGATGAGAAGAAATCGTTGCTTCGGCAAAGTAACGAATGCATGCATGGGCCCAGCACGTCTTCCACTCCAGTGATGTTGTCAAATTTGTCTCTGTCACCAATTAAATCTCCACAATTCTTCAGGCAGGATTCCTCAACATATTCCACTTCGCTAGATTATTCTTCTTCATTATCAACTACAAGTGGAAGCTTACAAGTGGATGGCAACAATACACTAAAAAACGTTCCAAGAATTGAAGTCCTGGACGTACAGATATTAAGAAATCCAAATGAAGAGGTGAACGAGAACGACAACGTCCAATTTTCTTTAAGAAATAAAAATATCTTAGGACAAGCATGGGACGAGTCTGATGGCTTTGGTGATTTTGAAAATTAATAAATAAAAAAGTATATAAATAAATTTATAAATTATTTTCTTACATACGTCTACTGTTTTTGATATATACCTTTAAAAACTCCTTCTTCATGTTTTTATGGATAGCCTTACATACATCATCAATTGCTTCCGCCAAAAATGATTTTGATAACTTGGAATTATAGTCCAACTCCATAAAATTTTCGCCTGTTGCTAAAAATCGCAATGTTATGGCTAATTTTTCTTCAGGCGGAATAGCATCTCTCATGACTGTGTCCTGCTTTTGTATGTCAACTCGAACTGATGACAATATTTTGCTGAAACACAATTCATTCATTCTCAGGAAATTTTTATAATCCGTTGTGCCTGGCTTCAGTTCTTGCATGAGATGTAGTGTATTTCCGTATCTTTGTCTATTTTTCCGCCAATCTTTTATCCAACAAGTTCGTTTTCTTTGTGGTACTTCTTCCTCTTCCCTTCTCTTCTCTATAGCAGCTGCCAGAAATAAGCTACCTGCAGCTGCTGCAACTAGGGAACCAATCACGGCGCTTTTGTTGTCCATAATTAATTTATCTATAAATTTTATTTATTTTTTTATTATTTAAATATATTTAATTTAAAAAATCATATCAAATGATTAATTTCCATACCTACCAGCTTTTATTAATAATTTCCTTTTTAATCAAAAAATTTTTTTTTTAAATCTCACAACTGTGTACCTTCACGTCCTAGCTCTCAACTCGAAATAAAATAATGCACGCACACATTCATAGTCTCCTATTCTTATATAAATGAAAGCCTGCAGCAAGAATACCCATGCGGAGGCGCGTACTCTGTTGTTAAACCGGTTTGCATTTTGCATCAAGAATACTCGTCTGGGATGGCCCAATAAGAAGATAGGAGGCAGCCGAACAAAATTGAAAATTTTTAGTGTTTTTTAGAATGAAACAAGTAATGTCATACATATACTTTCTTCTTTTGCATGAAATGGGGGAAAAGAGCACTTTTGCAGTGCAACTGAGACAACGAGTTAAAAACAAAAAACGAAAGAGCGTAGGATTACCCGGACGATTAAATTGGTTGGATTACATTACAACGCCGACGCCGGCGTGGTCGTCGTCGTCGTCGCAAAACGCCGGGCAAGTTACATTAACACTGGGCGGCAGCGACATATCTTAATTTCCCTTACATTTTACGGTTGAGTTATTTGCTTGTAATCTCTGCCGGTTTGCAATAAAATTTTAAATAATAATAAAAAATATATTTTCTTTTCCTTCAAGTCCACATTTTTTTAATATAATCATTTATTTTCAGAAATTTAAATATAATTTCATTTTGTCATGTTTTTTCCTAATAGATTTAGATCTGGCATATTGGCAGCAATGGAGCGCCACCGTTAAATTTAGGATTAGAGATGGGTCGACGACCACGCCGACGACGACGACGACGCCGATGTGGGTAATGTAATGCATTTCATACATGCAGTACTGTCTCTAAATATTTTTGACATAAAACGACGATCACACCGACGCACGTCGGCGTTGTTAATGTAATCCGGCCAAATCCCTCGAAATCCTTTCAACCAATACATAGTAATGTACTTCGGGTCACACTACCTCCCATTTTTAAGAAAAAGATAAATTCCGCTTTGGCCCAAATGCTGAAAGGAGATGTAAAGTCCCTCTCAAATAAAATTCTCATTTTCCCCGAAAATATCAGAGAATCCAGCATGAGTTCTCCCACTTAAACTCTTCATAGCAAAACGAATGTAAACAGAAGCACGTGCTGTTCGAATATCATATGATTACAGCAACAACATGTGTCCATTAGAGCAACAACATGTGACCAAATATTGTCAATATTTCATGGAAACCGGTTTTCATAAAAGCGCGGCAATATTTTATATGAGTAAAATCTGAACCGCCCCATTTCATTTATTTACGAAAATGAAGCATTTACCATTCTGTTTCGTTGCATGCAATCTGTGCTTTCACATTTTATATCTTAACTCATAAAAGTTTTAAAGAGAGTTTGATTTTTTTTTCTTTTTTTTCTTTCTTTCTTCCTTTTCTTGTCGTGTACATTTTAATTGTAAAACACTCGGAAATTTCGCCTGCTTTTTAACTTATTATTAAGATAACTTTGGGAATGCAATGTAAATGAAAGTTCTCTCAAACGCAGTTTTCTTGATGAAACCGGTTTCCTAGAGAAGAGGTAAAAGAATCAAAGAGAACACGCAGTGCAATCCATGGGTATGATGCGGAGTGCAGGCACTGATTCTGGTGCTGGTGCTTTGTCGACTCGCCACCGTGATGAGTGGCGGGTTATGAAGAAGCAGAGAATTTTCGTACAATTTGAGGGAGCGGGTCGTAATATCCCCATAGGTGACTGGGTAGTGAGTGGCGGGTCGTAATAATACGACCCACCATATGAAACTTTTCAATATACGAGATGCGTATTCTTTCTGTTAGATGTTAATGTTAAGAGTAAAGGCGACTTAGCCTCCAGGAACTTGCGGACACAGCGACCATAGTTGATCTATTGTGTCTTCCCCTAAGGTGGTTAGGCAAAATCGAGTCTTGTAACGAGATCGATTATTACTTTTGGAGTTAGATTACAGACATTATCTGAAGTGATAACTATTCTTCCAGTGATTTGAAGTATTAGACATGCAAGTGCTGGGTACTCACATACTATATAACGTGCATCAAGGTTTCATCTTCCTCTTCGCACAGTCGACACAGTTCACTGTTGGATTTGCCTATCTTCTTCAAGAAGTGACGGAAGGGGCCATGACCAGTAACTGCGTTACCAAACAGTCTGAGGGACTGTCTGTTAAGTCTGATAAATTGTTGCGTCTGAAGATGAGTGGGGTTGAAGAATTACTTAATTTCTTCGCCTGCCTCAAAACCGGGCGCGCTATGCCAAAGGAGATCCGCAGTTGCTTGTTTTTCTACTTAAGCAGTTCTCCCCTAATGTGGCTTTTTCGTAGGCCAAATGTCGGGTAGGGACCAGTAATATGGACATTCAACTCCGGTTTTAGCCAGTTCGTCCGCTTTTTAATTACTGTCCAATCCTTCGTGTCCACGAACCCAAACCAAGATTCAGTATAACTTTTATAGTCTGCGTCACAAAAAGTGAGCTATCCAGGAGGGTGATTCTGTGGGTTTTGTCGAGCTTGAATGTCAAAATAATCGACTAAATGAAATGAACTTTTCTACTGATTTTTTCGTGTTTTTATTCAGTTCAGCAAGCCTTGCATGACTTAGAATAAACGGAAAATGTCACTTCACATTACAAATTCAAAATAATATTTCGAATTTAAGTACTTGTAATGCTCTAATTAGGCGTAGAATTTTTATTTACCAGTGTAAAATTTTTGTCACAACCTCTGGGAGCAGTTGACTAATTTGTCGATTATTTAGTCGTGGTTTTTGACTTTTGTTCATCGAAAATCCATTATAGTTCATTTTGTGGTAGATAATAGTGAAGACACAAAATGAGCTGTGTTGAAAAAAAAAAGTAGACAAAATATGTCAAAATTCACGACTAAATAGAACGACAAAGAGCACAGAATCACCCTACAGGTCACCAAAGGGAAATTGTTAATATATTGTTAATATATCAAATCGTATGGGGAATTGTTATTACAAAATTAAATTTTGATATACTTTAATTACTATTGGATTTTCTTGTAACTTTAATAAATATATATGACTTCATAATATTTTCTTTTCTTTCATTCTTTTAATAAAATAAAGATATATATATATATATACGAGTATGTGACAACAAATGAATCTTAACTTTAGTTGCTTAGTTACTTGAAACCAAGCAACTCTTTTAGACCATTGGCCAACTTTCTTTGTTTCTATTATTATCTATCTATCATATTAGAAATGAAACGAATAGTAGATTGCCCAGATACCGGATACGGGACATTGCGTTAAATGTCATGATCAGAGTTGTCAACGAAAATCAGATTAAAATCTTGAATTTAGCCGAAAAAATCTTGAAAAATCTTGAGCAATGGTAAAAGTAAATATCTTATATCCTCGTTTATAATAATTTTATTTGGCGTTGTTAATTAGCAACTTTTAACACAAAATAAAAAAATAAAAATATTTATTAACGAAAACATGGTTGAGTTTCACAGCTCATTGGTTTGGTTGTTTCCAGATTTCCAGCTGCAACACGGAGTTCTTCTTATGAAGTCGTTTCCATGATCTCATACAGAAGATAATATTGCAAAGGAACTGAATATTATCGCAGCTCGCTTATTCGCCATAATTTACCACTTGTTAATTTTGGGTACTAATTTTGTTTCTCTTAGTTTAAAATAAACAGTTTCTATATAATATAAGCTACTGTTGTATTATTTTGTATTGTAGTTGTTTTTATGAATTGTCGTAGTTCTTCGAATATCCGGTATCCGGCCGAATATTAAGTTACCATCAGGTATCCGGCCGCCTAAGTAATTTAGGCGGGATAGACCGGATGCCAGATAGTTATTGGATATCTGATTCATCTCTAATCAACATTTTCTTTAACACTTTTGGTGATACCTCTTAATTATGGAAAAATGGTTTTGCACTCATTTAATTTAATTTTGTTATCTATCGAATAGTTTACTTAATAAAATTATTTAAATAATTAATTTAAAACTTATATTTTTTTGTTTTTTCCTTGTTTTTACCTGAACAAACTAAAGATAAATCTGCAAAATGGATAAAAAATGAAGGCTTCTTAATGAATTTGTCAATCAAATATACAGGGTGGACTATTTATAGTGTGAATTGTAAAATACGCATGAAATCAGAAAATTGTTTTATATAAAAGTTTATTATTTTGGAGGGGGCTTTTTCACGTATACTTAAAAATTAAACCACCTCCTGAGCTGCCCGGCTTGAAGTAATTTTAGATTTTCAACTTATTTTGTTTGTTTGTATTTTTGGATTTTCTATTAAAAAATAATAAACCTTTGTTTTATAAAATTATACTGCGGAAATATATGTCAATTATCAAATACCTTCTTTTAATAGTTGCGGTGTACTTGTGAATATACTTTACCTATGCTTAAACATGGGCTTACGTTTTATTTCAGGAATTTATTTACAAAACATCACTCTTCAGGCTTCTACAAACAACTCCGATGGGTTTAGTTTGAAAATTCAAACATATAAAAACATGTGCACCGCACTACAGGAGACATAAACGCTTAAATTATGGCGCTTACCATTACGGACATCTAGTGGATTGAATTAAACTAAATTAATTGAAAATAATTTATGATAGAGAAGCATTCGCTATTACTATTTTATACTTTATAATTTTCTGCATTTATATTAGGCCCATTTTGAATATGGGATGCTGCATTAAACATCAGAGTTTTGTGTTTTTCGCTCAGACCATGTTATGGTTGTATGTTGAGAGTGATTTGCTTGGACGTCAAGTCCAGAATGCCAGCATGAGCTGACAGATCACACGATGGACAGCGTTGACTGCAGTGCGGCACGCTAGCTCGCCTCGGCTATTGGCGGAGAGTGTGGGGAGGTTCCACGAAGACCTGCCGCTGCCACCAGCCATATACAAAGTTTTTAGTGCCTACAAATCAAAAGGCCGTAGCATACATTCAGTCCATAAGGGACTTTTACACCACTTACCTACAACCATTGGGAAGGCACCGATGTTTGGCCTGCTCTGCTGGCCCCAACCACCCAACTGACTCTGTGGGCAGATAATTTTCAGAGTCCCTGTGTTGACCTGAAAGGAGAAGAGTAGCGGACCCAAACGACCTTCACACTAAGAGGGCTCCAGGAAAGTTAAAGGAGAAATTAATACCTTAATGTCTTATCTCGTTATAAAAAAGTCAGTATGATAACAATATAAAATTTAAAGGAGTATCAGTAAAGAAGTTCAGGGTGATATCACAAAAATTTCAACATAGTATCTCTATAAAATCCGTTCAAGGCAAAGGTACTGAATAATGATTACTTGACGTTAAACGATCCCTCCAAGAAGCTCCCTGGAGGCGGAATGTTTCGGTTTGCTGAAAAATCGAATCAAAAGGAGATTCTCGCAAAAAAATTTGGTTGTGTAGCCCTCACTGGATAGGTCG
Source organism: Dioctria rufipes (assembly GCA_963924295.1). Taxonomy (NCBI): domain Eukaryota; kingdom Metazoa; phylum Arthropoda; class Insecta; order Diptera; family Asilidae; genus Dioctria; species Dioctria rufipes. The sequence continues at coordinate 77,774,612 of OZ002742.1, read as the reverse complement.
CTTAATGCACTTGCCTAATTTACGGTTCACAAGAACGAACTTTGTATATATCTATAGCTAAACTGCACGAATCTTAGATCTATGTAAACAAAATTAATTTTTTCAAAATTCAATAAAAATAAATTCACGTAGTGCTAAGCTCTAACAATTAAAATAAAAAGCATTATTACCCCTTTTCTAAAGTAGGCAAGTTCGTAACAAGGCTTGACAAGCGAGTATTAACGTTAATACCTACTGTAAAAAGGAAATAAAAAAACTGTCTACAATAATTCAGTCTAGACTACTACAGAAAGCAAGATAAGACTGATATGATATAGGGTTAACATTGTTACATATGTACTAAAAGTATTTTACCTAAAAATAAAAAGAGACGAGTGGAATTCGTTCAAACTTTTAAACACTGAGTTACGTGTAATAGTAGATATGTACAAAGGGTCGTTCTTTACGGAAGGCTTAACCCGATTATGTCGTTATATCATTAAAAACCAAGTTAAAATAATTAATAATTCAGATCAAGATAACTTCCAGTCTACCACGCGATTCCACATACCCCCCCCCCCCCCCTCCCTAGAAACCTTCCTTTACTAGTTATGGCCAGTTGAAGATTTCGCCAATATTCGTGAACCCTGTTGGGAATAAATGAGTATAACTTTTGGACCACCCTATAGATTTTGGTTATTGTTGGCTTATTAAATAGCCAAGAATAGTAGCTGTCGAATAGTGTATTACTCTGTGTTTTGTAATTAAGCATCTTTAAATTATTCTCAAATAATTCCAAAATGTTGATTTTTTTACACACAAATTTCATAAATACCGTTATTTATTTCAAAAACTTTCTTCCATGTAACCTAAATTTATTCCTTCTTGTTAATGCCCCTACTACCCTCTATCACTGGAAAAAAACCGCATGCCAATATCTGTATCAGTTTTAGCAGTGGAAAATTATAACCAAAGCAATTGTGGGTTCAGTCATAAATGACCTTACGTAACCTTACGTCATTTATTCCCATCAGGGTTCACGAATATTGGCGAAATCTTCAATTGGCCATGGGACAATTTTTTGATCAGCTTACCTCAAGGAATCGCGTGGTATACCGGAAGGTATCTTGATCTGAATCACCCTGTATATATAAGATTGTTCAATACCGAATACAAGTTTCAAATTTGAAAGCATTCTAGATTATCTTAAGCACGAATTGAATAATTCCAATTCATATGTATCAAACCAAAATTTGTCTTAGAATAGGTAATATTACTCCTTTCTGAATAGCAGTTCCACAGTTATTGGCAGAATACGGTCCAGTATGTTAATTATACGCACCTACATAGTTACGGCACGCCAACTTGAGGCCAGCCAGAATATTTACCCCAGATGCTGTGAACTTCGGTTCTTCGGTTATGCTATGCACTGCTTATTGTTTGATGATTTTTTTGGGATTCGAAAACGGCACCCGATCTATCACGCGTGGTCCAAAGAGACCAAAACGCGAGGTTCTGCTTTGTCTCTTTCGTTAGAGTTTTATAACACCGCCGGAGATCCCCTGGAGATGCCTCTGGCGCTTACAGTTGCAACGTAGGAATTTGAGGGCTCCCGTTTGCATATAAATTCAGATAAGTTGCACCCTTTTTGTTGCTTTTTTTTGTTTTGTTGCCTTTTTTTTTTTTGATTTTCTGAATTTATTTGGTGCCTATGGCAGTGGATCCCTTTTGACTATACCTTCTGATCACGACAGCCGACGGATGCTATTAGGAACTGGGACCTGAGCAAAACGCACACTACCGGTAAAGAAATTTCCAGGCGTAGGTTACTTCCGCCACTGATTAAGTTGAAATTTCGGCAGACGTCACTAATATGTTACACGATTATTTATTACGTCGATTGTAATCGAAAAAAATGGAAGTTAACACTCTTTACCTATGGAGATTAACACGATTTTCAAGCCTGCAGAAATGTTGCGTCACTTTCGCTCTTTTCTTTAACATGCCAAAAGTTCAACTCATCCATCGCTCTTCTTCATCTTCCAATCAGGGTGCGTTACGCGCGCATAGACATTCCGTCAATACAGAAAACAGTAGGCCGAGTGTACATGGTGTATCTATTCTCAGTGTAGCATACTGCTACATGAAGCATAGTGCTACATGCAGTATGCTACGACCATAACAACCAAAATGTTCACTTTTCTCATAAAGTCTTTTATTTTTTATTTTATGAGTAATGAGTGTTGTCTCATTCAACAATACAAAAACATTTGTTGCCTAAATCTTTTATTTTGCAGATTTAAGGGAATCTAGAAACATTTGTGCAATTTTTTCAAGGACAGAAAACGATTTTTCCTCTCAAAATAATACAAACTGATTTACATGGAAACTGTTGAAAAATGCATGCATCATTTGTCACACAAAGCTTTCGACATCGTTCTTTTAAGAACCTTTTTAAAAAGAAAATGTGAAAAACCAAATCGAAATTTTATGGAAATGAAGTTTACTTCCCTTTAAAAATGGTTTCCACTTAATCTTATCTAACTCTCATCCACTCTGTATGATGAAAAATTCAAATGTATATACTCCTTCTAATAAAGGATGTGACACGTTTACAACTCATTTCATATTCAATTTTCGTTCAACTTGTCTTCTTTGAAAAATCAATTCAAGGACAATGAACTTGAAGTAAACCACAACCAAAGCCACTCTATAGTTACATATTATTCCCTCAATCCCTTTGGTACTTCATTTCGTGTCTTTTAACAGAATATGGGCAAGAATGTTCATGTTTCATCTAATGTTTCACAAGCAACTAGTAAAAGTCTCTCTAATAGTATGTGTCTGCAAGAGAGCTCAAACTATGTATAGATACTCTATACATGTTACAGAGTAACATAAAGAGAAATTTCTAGGACGAGCTTATCTGTGATGCCAAATGATAAGCGAGCACATAAAATAGGTGTCAAGAGTTTATGAATTTGTTTATGACAGCAAGTCACCAACAGTAAAGTTTTCCGAAATTACTTGTTTTGCCTTGAATACGAGTATAGCTTGTCTGTCGTTTCTCTGGGAATAACTCAAACTAAAAGAAGCTGCTGTTAACCTTGCTCCGGCCACAGTATAATAATGGTAACACTAAACCACAAGTTTTTTTTTTTTGCATAGAAGTGGTATTCGTAATTTATTAAGGTCTTCTCTTTGCCGCCAGAAAGTCTCCGAAACTATCTATGTCTTTTGGTCCATAGTTCAATGCTGCCGCCTTATATCCCAAAGATGCCTAATTAATGAGGCTTTTCACTTTCCCTAAATTTTCATGTCATTCAACCAGACTACAGTTTCATGTGAGTGAACTTGTAATGATACCCACCCAGTGACCATAGTAAAAGGAAAAATCGAAAGTTTTTGATGTTTCTTAAAAGAGCCCTCACTACTTGCTCGCTCATTCTGTTGCGTGTTTTGTAGCAAGAATTGATGCTTTATGGATTTCCGATAGATTTTTATTTAGAGGGGGACTACGATTGTAGGGATCATAAAAAGATGACTTTATATAAGGGCTATATCAGGGAAACAAGTGTTTTATCAGCGATACATAATCATGGCGTTGTTAAATGCTTTATTGGTTGGCTTTATAGCTGGATGACTTGATGGCGTGGAAGGAAATACTTGGCAAACAAAAATTCTGGGGTGAAAAGATACTCAATTTTTATCTGGATTTGCTTGGATTTTCTGCGGTTATATTTTAAGTGCCACCTGATGTAAGCATACGTTTATGAATTTTAAATCTTATACAGGTATTTATTGATTTAGATACGTTAACAGATTTCATTTCTACAGGATTCTATTAATTAGATAATTAATTTAGTAAATACGATATCGATTTTCAGTTTTATACTTGCGTGCTATCAAATAAAATCATAACATATTTATTTTCGTTGAATATGTTTATATCGCGATGAATTTACCGCACAAGCAATCTATCCAAAAGTTTTACTCTGTGCAGCGTGTAGGTTATTGATTAGACTTGAGTGCAGAAGATATGTCTTTGTTGATAATGTGCATAAGTATAATACTAATACCTATGCACAATTCTACATTAAAAACTTTCACCTTTCGGCATAGCCGTCTTTAGTCAAATGGCGGCCCTGAACACTTTGATATGGGGGCCCCTAATAGAAATTATTTTCTAAAATACTTTGGGTTATCAATAGGTATTAACTTAAAGTATGTTAAGGATCGCGTACTGGAGACTTTTTGTCACGTCACTGTTTTGTCACCACCGTCAATTCCATAGGCTCTAAAGTAAATGCGCGCATGAAGTGACGTGCCAGCAAGGTGACCTTTTGGTTCTTGCGGCTAGCATTTTTTGGGTGACGAAACTATCACTGCGCCTTTAAGTTTATATGATTGTGCACGGACTTGTAACATTTTTGTCGCCGTTTGACTGTTATTGTTTTGGGAGACGCAAGGAAGAAACTTACGCATATTTGTGAAAAAAAAACTGCTACAACGATAGCGTGAGGGGAAGATATAAATATGAAGCGTTAATACATGAAGTATAAATGAGACTACCACTATACAAAAAAAAAATTTGAAGGAATACTCAGATCACACCTACAGAGTAACAAGGTATGCCTACTATTTATTTTGACCTTGAGCTGTGACCTCACGGTATTACAAGTTATATGAAGAATTCCGAAAAATTATTAAAATAAATTATTTGGTAACAGCTTTGAAAAAAACTAGAACGGATAATAAAGGGTTTTCCAATAAGAGGTGTTATTTTGATATTCAAAGAAAAATGCCATTTTTTGAGATAAATGATCGGATCTTTATTTCATTCAGGAAGGTATGCCGTTAATAATGGAAAATAACATCAGCCAATTAACCACCACGACCACGCCTACAGGACCATATCCTTTTCATGAAATTTTCCATAACCAAATCGCAAAGTAGCTGCCCTATGTCCTCGATAGCCTCACGAATTCCATCTTTGAGGTCTTGAATCGACGCTGGGCTATTGGCGTAGACCTTCTCTTTCACGTGGCCCCAAAGGAAGAAGTCGCAAGGTGTTAAGTCACAAGAACTCGGTGGCCAATTGTGATCACTTCTTCGAGAGATAACACGGTCCGGAAACTTTTCCCGTAAAAGATCAATGGTTTCGTTGCTTGTATGGCACGTAGCGCCGTCTTGTTGAAAGTAAACGTTGTCCAGATCAATACCATCCAATTCCGGCCATAAAAAATCATTAATCATCTGTCGATAGCGCAATCTATTCACCGTAACTGTTGCTCCAGCCTCATTTTCGAAAAAGTAAGGTCCAATGACCCCGCGGGACCACAAACCGCACCAAACAGTCACAAGTTGAGGATAGAGAGGCTTTTCAACAATAACTCTTGGGTTTTCCGAGCCCCAGATGCGACAATTTTGCTTGTTGACGAAGCCATCGAGGTGGAAATGGGCCTCATCACTCAAGATGAGTTTTCGATGGAATTCCGGATCATTTTCATGCATTTCAAGCACCCAATCAGTAAAGACTCGACGTTGTTGATGATCGGCCGGATTGAGATCTTGTGTTAACTGAACTTTACAAGCCTTAAGACCCAAATCTTTATGCAAAATACGGTGTAATGACGTTTGTGGAATGCTTAATTCCAAAGAACGACGAGGAATGGACAAACCTGGGTTTTCTTCAACACTTTCGGCTACAGCAGCAATATTCTCGGCTGTTCTTGAGCGACGTGCTCTGGTTTTATTCTTCACATCACTAACTTGTCCCGACAGCTGGAATTTTTCTACCAATTTCTTTATTGCGGTCCGACTAGGTGCTTCACGTCGACCCAAAAATGTTCGAGTTTTACGAACCGTCTCTGCCACATTTTCACCATTTTTATAGTGAATTTTAATAATTTCAGTGCGTTGTTGAATCGTGTATCGTTCCACTTTTATTAATGGCATAATTAAAATAACACCTCTTATTGGAAAACCCTTTATAATAGTAAATAAAAAATACAGTGTTAAAAAAAAAGTATAATTACCTGACAGCTTAATAAAGAAATGTTATACCTACATTTTACAAGCGATCAGGTAAGAAATTACAGAAATTTTAATTCGCGCATTAAATTATTGTTAAAATAAAAATAAATATAAAATAAAAAAATTCATTTATATTAAAGTCTTGTAGTACAATGGTGTGATTTTGTGACCGCTAAAGATGGCCTACCGTGGTTTAGCAGTCAGACCTCGTTACTATCCGTATACTGTGACCTAGATAGCAGTTTGAAGATAAAAATGTGGGAAAAAATATCCATGAAAGTGTGTACATATAGACTTTAGTTAGAGTTATAGCAAGTCTCTCTTCGGCTTCAACTGATGATCGCATATTGGTACTTTGATTAGTTGTAGCAGGTCTCAAAATCTCTAATAGTAAATCAACAAATTTTTCAATACTCATGCGGAAATATCAAACGAATTTTTCACGGTAGATCATAGTGAAAATTTAAGTCAAATTTTCTTTTAACCAGCCTTTCGTTCCGAATTGGAAGGACGCAATAGCATTTCTTTTGTTGATATTTTGTATATCCTTATCACAAATACATATATCACAGCTGCCTCCTCGAAATTTATATTTATGATTTGTGATATAAAATATGAATTTTTGAGTGGGACTATTACTCACTATGTACATACTAAACTAGCCCAAGACGACAGAATGGCGTCAGTGACCCAAAAGTTGGGTGACAGAAAGTCTCTAGTGCGCGTTAGAGCCTAACATGAACCAACAGTATACAAATTTTCGCTGATTACCAAATAATACATTGAGTTTGGCTATTGTATGCCATGAAAAAATGCCGAAAATTTGTTGCCATGTATAGAAGTTTGAATAAATCCCACGATCTATTTTTAGTAACCAAACTTTAACAGTTTAACTAACTTGTATGTAAGAGGTTGTCTTAGTGGTTGAAGAATTGATCATCGGTTGGTCCACTATCGCAAGAGCTAGGGGGCCCTGGACTCAGGCCCAGCGAGCCCATGCATAAATATAGCACTACATTTCGGGTTGAAAAAAAAAATGACTGATTGCTTTATTGCGAATCATTTAGATATTTATAATGAATAAAATTGCTACATAATCAAACTGATAAAATTGTTAACACATTTAAACAAACTTGCTTTGTCATCTTCCTGTGTCTTGATGATCTTATGGCGGATATAAGTAATACGATATGTTCAGAATTTACAAAAGAAACTTATCTTGGATTGCATTTAAATTTTATGAAAGAAATTATGCATTTTGCTTTGGATTGCAATTTGATTATCATGAAAAACAATTTTGTATGTTATTGATGTCACTTAATTATGTTCACAGGAAATTGAGAAATTGTATTGAAGTTCTTAAATTCTAGCTTAGCAAATTATGCGTTTGGATTTTCACAGAAAATGTTCGAAAGAATAACTGAACAATTCAATTGTCAGATGCTACTGAGTTGGGGGCATGTATTTGTACTTTTCGGCATTCATATAAATCAAATCAAATGAAATTTGTTTTAGGATAAAGTACAGTAAGATTAGTATTGTGGAAAAGTATGGCTATAATTTGAGTAAACCAAACTAAACGTTATAAATTGAAAGTAAAATGAAGCTGACAATATTTATAAGAAATTGAAAAACATTAAAGATTACAGAAATCGAAAAAAGAGAACAATTCAAAAAATAAAATAATGAAATTGTACACTGAAAAACAAAGAATTTTTGTTTTACCAAAAACTGCAGGTTACCTCAACAAAAACATTTGACATATTCCCGCTAGGACTGATACAGACAGAGTCTGACACTGACACGACCTAGTGTAAAGCCCTACTGACTAATATTTGTTACTGACTAGTCAGTAATGACTGAACAATAAACTCTCAAATGTAAAATTAATATGGCCGAAACTGAAAATAACAGGCAGATGCTAGCGGAAATTTTTGTTTATATCTCTAATCCTCTCTCTATTGAGTAGGAAATGACTGAAAATAGTTTAATGTACATTGAAATTTTTACTTTTTATAGAAAAATGACGATATAAGGAAGAACTCATTTGAAACGCATATAGACGACTGCTTGACGACGTTTTGTTGATCGAGCAAAACGTTTTTGTAGTCAGTAAAATTGCCAGACGAACTCTGTACTGACCGTCGGCTCTGCTGACTCGTGCAATCGTAAAAATCAGACCTAAAATTCATGTAAAAATTAGCTATTTTAAATATCTTGGTAATAGGGAGGCAGAAGACAATGAAATTTGGACATATGCTACCCTTTGACTCCCATATAAGAGTAGAATGTTTAGTTTTATTGTGTTTTTGCATGGACAAATTACATTTTTGAACGAATAACTTCATACCAGTGAATTATGGATGTAAATAGAGGGAATAATAATAAGAATAAGGAAATACTTTTTTAGGAATATGAAGAAAGATTTAAATACACATTACGACATAATTTACGAGATATAGACCGTTTTTATTGCTTACCAAATATATACCCTATATAAAGAAAAGAAAGAAGGTGTATTTTTCATTTGCTTATTGTATATTTTACGACGTGAAATATATAACTATTTCAAACAACATTTGCATATTTTGTATAAGGCATATTGAAATATCCTTCCACATCTTAAAAAAGGATCGAGTCTAAATAACTTATATTGCAAATTTTGCGCAGCCAGAATATTATTATTATATGAAGATAGTCGATCATAACTGGAAAAAATGAGAAATTTCCTTTTTTTTCGTTAAAAAAACTACTCCAACAGAAACTTAAATAGACATCCCCTTAGAAGCCAAGAAATGATGTATGTACAAAATTTTACCCACCTGCCCTGTTCATTTAAATATAGAATTTCCATGCACTTTGACATCTAAGTTACCTTAACCCTTTATTGGCCCATCATTAGGGTGAGGGGGCTTGACTGAATAACTACCAAAAATTATACGTTTTTTTTTAAGTTTCGTAGAGTTTTCAACAATTCATAAAATGTTGAAACAACAAATGATTTGTTGATGGCGTAAATATGGGAATTGTTGAAACAACCAAAGATTTGCTCCACCAACAATTCTCCCGAAAAAACAACAAATCGACATCATGAGACAACAAAACCATTTGTTGAATTAACAAATCAAGCTAATTGTTGAACCAACAATTTGAAATTGTTGTCTGGACGAATCTTTTTCTTTCACTGTATGTACACAGTTTATAAAAAAAAAACACAGTGTCTACAAACAATATTGCAGTAGCCAAAACCACCAAGACGCGCAATACGATCTGGTACGGAGGCCTAATTCGAGACTAAGTTATACTGCAACTCATCGACATGTGTTGAATGCACTGTAGTGTGATGGATCGATCAAATGTTAAGACGACCATACATACCCACTCATCACGATGTTGAAAAACGTTGGCTTCTCATTTGAAGCATATGCGGTTGACATCTCTCTGCTCATCTCCTGTACTTTCATGCAACGAGGCTTCAATATTGTTATGATATAACAGTGAACCCTACAAGGATCAGCTTGGTGCTCTTCTCCAGAAGACGTAATCTTGGACACTTTTTACTTCCAAAGCTCTTTGGACACTCTCTGCAACTCTCTCCCCATGCCATGCACCTCGGAGTATATCTTGACTCGAAACTGACATGGGGTTTGCACGTAGAGTTAATGCGGCTGTGAGGGTCTTCGCTCAATGCAGGAGAACCTTTGGCTGCACATGGGGCATTAGACCGAGGGTTGTGCATTTGATGTACGCCTCGATTGTTAGACCTTTGCTCACATATGTCTCATATGTATGATGGCCGAGGATGCTTGTGGGGACTGCGATTCGAAAGCTGTCGAGCCTGCCAGGCTTGCCTGCCTGGGAGTTACGGGCTCCATGCGATCCACGGTTACTGCTGCCCTTGAGGTCTAACTTAATCTGCTACCCCTGGGTGTAGTCATTCAGGCGGATGCCAAAAGGACTGTGTGCAGATTGCTCTCAGGGGGATGTTGGGAGGACGGCTGGACTGGCTCTTGTCATTGTTCTTTGGCGTGTGGGCTGGATCTGGAAAGCCCTCTGGCCAGCATTCCATTTGATGCGATGGTTCCAGAGCTTCACTTCGGGCGTCGTTTCTCTGTGAGTTTTCCTGTAAAGGAAATAAGGACTGAGGGAAGTGCCTTATTGAGCCTTCCCCGGTCCGCTCTAAAAATATTCACCGACGCGACGGATCTCTCACACATGAGGGAGCCGGGCGGGCGTTTACATTCCTGAGCTTGATATTGGGATGGAAGACACACCACTGTCTTCCAGGCTGAAGTCTTCGCGATCAGAATGGCAGCGAAGATAGCGCTTGATATGGAGATCAAAGGAAAGGACATTGCTATCCTTTCCGATAGTCAGGCAGCCTGAATGGCACTGAGTGACCATCAGATAATATTTAAGTTACTGGGGGACTGCAGGTCGTCTGTGGATAAGTTGTGTATCCACAACAAAGTGTCCCTTCAGTGGGTTCCAGGTTACATGAGGATCATGGAGAATGAAAGGGCTGACCATTTAGCTATGGCTGGCTCTGATTCTCCATTCCTCGGACCAGAGCCAGCCGTAGGCGTTGCCACCTTGAGTACCGGATCTCACATCAAAGCGGATGTTCATAGAAAGCATCAGCACAGATAGGAGAACCTGAGTACTTGCAGGTGCATGGGGCTCGGAAGGAAACAACGTAGAACTGTGGTTGGCATCATTACTGGCCACAGCTCGCTTCACATTCATCTAACATAGATGGGAGTTGTTGATAGCTCTGAATATCAGTCCTGCCTGGAAGGAGAGTCTGAGGCAACCGAACATTTTTTATGTGATTCTCCGGCCTTCACCCTGAGCAGGCTGGTCACTCTAGCTTCTGCCGTCCTATCCGTAGAGGAGTTGAAAAACCTTTCTCACTAAAGCCCGATGCGCTTCATTATGAGGACAGGAATGTTTTGGTGATAGGACTTCTAGTAGGAAAAGGATGAGAAGAGAAGGAGAGATGTTTTTCAAATGTAATAAGGCCCAAGCTCGACAGTCTTTCTTGTCCCACAGAGTTCCTCAAATATTTTTTTTCGCTTTTGTGCTGAAAACGATCTTTCAGCACTAGCTGTGTAAACAGAAATTGTAATTGTTAAGCAACCTTAGACATCAGAAAAATTTGATTAAAGCTCATTTTGCGTAATATGTTTTAAAATTTCGCTGACAGACAAATTTCTGAAACCATTAGAATTATAGACCATAGTTAACTTATCGTTCAATATTGAAAGTTCAAAGAACTGTCCATACGAACTCTTGATAGAATTAATTGCATTGGATGGTACACTTTGTGAATAGCTTGCAAATTTCTTGGGATTCAGCAATTCAATAAACACAACCTTCCTCATACTTTCAAATCTTATATCCATTTGGGTATGAACGGTGTCAATTATCGCAAATAATAAAATTTTGTATTGTGCATTTGGTTCATCTGCATTTTGTAAGCGCCATCGTTGTTGAGGAGGCCCAACCAAGGCTACGGTTTTGTCAGAAACGATTGAACAATTACCTCTCAAAGTTCGAATATGTGACACTGTTTCATAAATTTTTTTGTTGCAGTAACAAATATCTATAATTTTACTCTGCATGTTGTTAAATATAATATCAGTGAAAGCAAAGCAAATATTTTTGCAAAAGTAATGGGAAGAAACTGATTTATTTTAGAAATCTAGAAACCCCCCGAAAAATAAAATGGTTTCTTTGTTTCATTTTTCTGGTTGGGATATTATATTATTATTTATTATTATTATATTCTGGAATTTGACTACCAACGTGTTGGAGCAAGTTGTGGAAACATTATTCTAACATGTTCATAAAAAGCCTGAGTTCTCTTTGCAGAGTGTGCAAAAAATGGAAAATACAAATGCCTCCGTAATCGAGCCTTAAATTTGAATTTTTGAAAAACTTTCTACAAATTTGTAGTATTATCCTTGATCCTGTAAAGTTTTGACACCAAGCACATATTTTTTTCCCCTTTTCAAATATGAATTACCTATATATATATATATGTAGGATTGATCGAGTAAATAGCCCTAGTAGAAATTGCTCACAGTTTTACTTTGTCTCCTGCCCCGCAAGGGGCAGTTTTTATGTAAACCAATACTAATTTGACTGAAAAGTATCAAGGTGTTTGCAGTTGGTAAAGAAACAAATAGAAAATTAAGTCCTGATGAGCCTCCTTATGAGCATTCATTAAATCTCATCGACGGGGTCATTAGATAGCATGAAACTGCTCCCTATATACTAAACCAGCAATAAATAAATATTTATCATTGTCATCACCTTGTCAGATGACATTTCTACTAGGAAAATTTGAATTGATTTTTGTGATTTATTTATTTAAGTTTTTAAATTAATTTTTTTGATTTGTTTTCCGCGGAAAGACTGCCGCCGGTATGCTGAACAAAAAGTTATGCCCAAATCCTTACGCCTCAGCGTCTTATAGTTTGAATTCAGAAAAAAATATGAAATCAATTGTAAATGCAGATTATCGTTTATGAATTCATCATGACACTCATTGTTATGCTCCTTAATAAAGTCATCATGACACTCAGTGCTACGCTCATTAATAAGCTCATCGTGACACTCATTGACATGATCATTAATAAGATCATCGTGACCCTCATTGACATACTCATTAATAAGCTCATCGTAACACTCATTATGTACTCATCGAAGTACTCATCTAATATTGTAAAATGCACAAAAGAGAAGCACAGCATACATTTCTAAATAAATGAAAAAGATGCAATTCTCATGAACACTATCTGTGAATAAGTAAATAAATGAGTTTTTTCCCGGATTTGATTCAAACGCGAATAAATTTCATTAGTACGTTCATCTGATTGCTTATGAGGAGCTCATCGATGAGCTTATCATGATATGTCTACCAGGGAGGCCTTCTTGTAATCAAAAAACACACACTTTTATTCACTATAATGAGTTAGTTCACTTTTTTCTTATTGTCTAAGTTAATGTATAGGTTTAATTAAAAAAAACTACTAAGTATATAAAGAGTTCTTTACAACTAAATCTTTGCGAATACTCAAGCTTTACAGGCAACACTAGATTCGTTTCGGTCTTAACTGCGCTTAACTCGTAACTTGACTGCCTAAATTCTATCTGGAAAACTTATTCTTGCCGCTGTTGGTGGTGGCTTATCATTAATCTGTAACGGTGGTTCTTTAAAAATTATCGACAGAACGTAATTTTGTTATCGTTGGATTGGAAGGGCTCCTACATATATATACAAATATTTTTCTGTTATGCGAAAAGTGAAAAAGGTTAATTTCCAGAACGCAATAAGTTTTATACATTTTCATGAAATTTTGCTTTTCAAGAATTCAAATCTAAGGTTCGATAACTGAGACATTTGACCAAAAATCATAACACATTGAATATCGTAATAAACGATCAAAGGGCGTCCAAGTTCGATCCGGCGATATTCGTGAAACTTCTTTTCATGCAATCTTTTCATATAATCTGACAACAATTTTCAACATTTTCAAATTTTCTGAACTACATATATTTAAAAAATAACTCCCGCCAAGCTTCAGTTAGTTTCCTTTCCTCGTTTCAACAGCTTTCTCAAAACCTATTACCCAGCAGGAAACTACGAAGTCAACAATGTTGACCGTTTACTCTGTGTGTCAACAGTATGTACCAAATGAGCATGTATAGTTGAAATATTTTAAGTGTGTATGTATTGTTGACACATCAAAGACTTGTCAACGATGAAATAGCGTTGACATTGTAGAAATGAGTCATAATTTGAGGCAACAATTTGTAACTGCTGTTAGAATTTCCTATCTTTATACCATTTATTTCTATTTTGGAGCCTTTTATCATTAAAACTATATTAGGTATCCCGTATTTGTACCTCCTCCTCTAGCACTCGCCCATTTTGATATTCATCTTAGCGTTCAGTTATGATACTGAACACCCGTCATAAGCAATGCAAAGGCATGAGGGCTGGGGAACTTACGGATTCAGTCAGAATGAGTATTTCTGTTTCAATAGCATGTATACATATATTGGTAGCAAAATCATCATACCGCACTGATGAGCTCATGATGATTTTTTGGATGAATGTAAGCTGATTTTTGTTCTAGTACCAGGACTATACTTATTTATATACTTCGCAATTTAATACCATTTATATCACGTTCACTCGTACATAATATGCACTAGCCATACACATCAGTATCCATACCAATTTATTGGTGAGCTGATAGATGAGTTGGCGAAGAAACTCATCGAGGCACTCAGTAAAAAGTTGTTTGTCGTACAACCACATACTTGACTAAAAAGTTATGTTAGTTAACTTAAAATCCCCTTCCCGCATCGGTACAAGAAGCTTTAGCTACCAGGGTAATCTTAGCGTTCAGTTATGATACTGAACACCCGTCATTAGTAAGGCAAAGGCATGAGTGTTGGGGAAATAGAGCAAATTTAGATAGAATGATTTTTTATTATTTTTATTTTATTTTCAACTGGAGAAATATATGTCTACAGGCTGGGTGTTCAGTGAACACCTTGAACCTTTTGACGCCTCGCCAGTGATAGTCATTAGACACAAATTGGGGCTAGAACTTGAAGCTCGGAAGGCTGCTTTTTTTTTATAAAAACATTTGTATGTTTTGATTTTTTATTATATGTGTATTGAAATAAAATGTATTTTTATATACCTAGTGACGCCTTTTTTTAATATGTTTACTCCCCCAAAATGTTTCAGCCTAGATACGCCGCTGGTATAACCAACTCAAAATTAATAATTAATTAATATGCCGTAAACAAAAAATAACTGTACTTAACGTAAATTACTGTACTACTTTCAATAAGGTGAGTGCCAGCTGTAGTCCCGTAAGCAGCCTTTATTTTATGTCTTCTTGTATTGCAGAAAATGCGTTCAAACCTGGTTTGATATCAATTTGGTGTATATGTAATTTAGTCACATTACGGAATTATACAGAGAATCCAGACATACATAATCACAACTCACTGAAATTCCACGGTAAAATTTTAAATAAAATAATGTACAACTGCCGATTCTCGCCATTATTTGAAGAATTCCGCAATATGGTGCCTTCTTTTTCATATTTTAAATAGAATTATTAAATGTGCCACATAAGAGCTTAAATGTGTTGTTGGGCGCATATGGTGTAGATGTAGAGTAGGAGTAGTAGAATATTATGCGAATAAAGTATAATGGAAATATTTAATTACTTACTTGTTCTTTACTGCTGAACGTTAACGCAAAATTTAAATTTCTAAAGAATTGGTGGAATAATTACTGTGCATTTGAGTTAAATTACTGTGCAGGTGGCATCACTGACAGTATACGTAGTTCAACCCATAACGGCCTGTGATGACACTTATTAATAGCCTGAATTGTCGTTCTTGTAATTATTTACTTTTTCTTTATGATTTAGTTGTAGTTGTGTCTGCTTTTGGTAAAAAATTATTTACTGTCTGCCGTCTTCTCAGGTTATTCTTTATATTAAAGCACGGCGTGGGCGAAGTGTACAAGTTTTGTTGTGATTTCTTTAGTATTCTTGTTGTCCACTATTCCACTATGTCTAAAAATGTTGCTGATTATAACCGTATTCTGAGAAATCCTGTTCATAATTTATTGCTTTGCAATGTTAACAGTTTACATACATGCATATGTAACTATAATGGCAGATAGGTCCTTTAATGCCGTACGAATATATGTAGTGAAATTGGTTTTTTTTATTTCCTTGGATTTAATGTCAACATCTATTTCTTCGTGATATATCCTCTATGATCTGTATAACAATACATATTTCACCTGCAAGCGATTTAGGTTTATAGAGAGGTATCAAGTCTTTTCGCGTAGTAGGTAGGTTTTATAAAAAATCAGGGAAAATTACTTTCTTGTACTATTTTTCAGTGGGAGCTTAAGCTTTTTGGCTACCTCCGGCTATATGAATCACAGCGTAATGAATTAACTATAGGCAAGAGTTCGAAATTACTGTGAGTGGAAAATAGTAAAATGAGTACGGATTATAAATTATCTGTCAGTAGAAATATAGCATAATTTGTTATTTGAAAGTCATGTTATTTATATATCTGATAATGTTTTCGGATGTGGGTGTTAGTACAATGGAGCTGTGCAGTCATCACCACAGTTTTTTTTTCTTCGTAGGTAATTAGCAGTAGAAAAGTAATACGTTGTGATACATTCATACGATAACTTTAGTATAGCAACATAGTTTTGTAGGTGCTCAATATTTTGTTTCAGATTTTTTAGATAGTCTGAGCAAAGGTCTGAATCACCTTGAGTGTTGAAATGAGTTAAATATAAGCAATTAGGTAGGTATTACGGTTACTCCGCTAATGAACTATATACATGTAATAGCCGTGTTCTTTATTCGCTGACCTTAACTAGTTCAGTTCTTTTTGCATATAAAACAACAACAACAGCAATACGTAAACTTGTGATTCTTATAGCTGTCGGTAACTGGGTGTTACATACTTGTGGCATACCCATAAACTTGCACAATATATTCATACATAGATAGGATACATTGAAACAATAACTGGTTTGTTTTTGTCTTTTAGATTTGCTACATACAAGCTTTTGGGTAACAAACCGAAGAAAAAACTTACGTGCGAAAAAATGGGGTGAATTCCGGCATATATTCCAGTTCTCTGCATTTGAAAAAATCAAAGTTAGATGTAAATGTAACACACTGTCACATCAACCCAGTAACTCTTGTTGTAGTAATCAAAACTCTAATCGGTAGATGTTGCAGCCTTGCTGAACTGTATCACATATAAAAAGAGAAAACAAGTTCAAAATATTTATTTTAATTAGTATTTTAATAAGTTTCAATAGTTATAGTACAATTACTCAAAGTTTCCCACTCCGAAAAGGTTGGCCTGCCCTGAAAAAGATTAGAATTTGAATCATCACCTTAAATACAAAATCCAATGTGTACCAAAACATAAGTTCATCACCGGCTCTTATCTCGCTAGCCATTGCATTCATCGCAGGCACGCACAGTCATCACACTCTCATACAGATAGCTGACGAGGAGTCAAGATTTGTTCGCTATAAGGTTATTGGAAATTGATCGGTTTTTATAGCTATTTTAATGTATGAATTGACGTATTTTGCTATAACCAATACTTCTGCTTGAACTACGGTTGGGATAGAGCGGGAGATGCGAAGCTTTGGGTCATCCATAGACATATAGTTCGACCTCGACCTGGTGTCTGTGGATAGCTTTTGTTGTCGTTCTCTTGAATCTATGTCTACGTCCTTACAAATTCTAGGTTGGACATAATAATATCAGATATTTTTATCATTTGTTCCAAGCATATTTGGTTTACAACCTCTTACTTGTAAACTAGAAATATTTTATCCCATCAAATCTAGTGCTCCTTTACAAGTCATATCAGACCTTGCATGGAATATAATTCGCACATCTCGGCCGGGGGTCGTCGTAGATTTGGTGGAAATAACTTGTCGACTCACTGGAAGCATCGTCGTAATATCGGATGACTTTTGATCCTTTTTCGGTACATGCTTCATCAATGTTCCGATAAAATATCTAGTCTGATCCCATGTAAATTAATTCCTGTATTTTCATTCGTATCTACAGAAATCTGTCGGGGGTTTAACATGAGCACCTAGCTGTTAGCCTTAATCTCATGACAGACTCAATGCAAGGAGTAGTAGATAAGTGACAATCAGCTCCCACAAGAGGCAGAGTATATAATACTCTGTTTCAAGAGCACCAATTTATGTCAGTGCATGCTTGACATTGGACTTACTGGTCGAAGCGACAACTATATAAAATCTCTGCCGATCTCTGGGTTACGGCACCCGGTTGATTTAGCGCAACTTCACGCCGGAAGCATACATTAATAAGCGATCATCCCTCAAATCCTCGGACGCAATATGCAATTATACAAAAGGACATACTCTTCTGTTCAAAGAAGAATGTCCGTCTAAGTTATGCAGACTCAAACAATCTCTCTCTGCCCGAATATGGCTACCACAACCAACACGATGCTCCCACAAGGGGGCCTTTTTATGTTGAGGCGAATAGCACTACTATAGTAACACTATCCGGGATTCCTCAACCCTCATTAAATTAATAATATATATAAATTATTTTTAATTATATAATAATTAAAAATAATATTAAAAAATTTCCTATTTGTATATATTAATACATTTAATATAAATCATATCAATTGGTATGGCTTCGTAGCCCATGACCATAAGGTCATGAGTACTCCCAGAGGTAGCCTTGCATTAGATATTCTCGTAGTAATGGGACTGGTTACTCCATTCGGGTCTAAAATCTTATACATACGTATACATCCTATATAAGAAAAACAAAACCTTAATAGATGTTGTCAGCGGGAAATACGAGAAGGTTAAGTTATGTCCGTGTTCAAAACTGGAGAGGCTATAGATTAACACCAGTAATCTTATAGCTGTCCATGCAAACTAGCCACTAACATACATACTTGATTTCCATTATTCATCAACTACGACATCCTTCGACTCCTGCCCAAGCGGCTATGTTTGAGATTTTATTATTCTGACTTTCATGAGTACTTAAATTCTTTGTATAATGGACAGAAACGTACGTTGCCATTCATACCCTACTACAGTATGTGCACTCTGGAATATACAATGCGATCTTAAATCTAAACCATTCCAACAAATTTCTTCCATCAGGTATGCTTGTCACAGTCTTCTTTTCCGCCGCCTTTCGGCCGTATCTACAGTAAAATTCCGTGATGCTTTCTTTCCTGAACTGTGCGAATATGGAACAGTCTACCATCTTCTGTTTTTCCTCGGACATACAATCTGCGAAGGTTCAAGAGTAGCTACGCCACTTTCCTCATGTCCCACAATCCTTTGCTTATCTCCATCCTACCATGCTGTGCTTTGCATCATAGGGTATCCCTTAATAACATAAAAAAAAAATGTCTCCTGATTTAAACTATTTATAGTATAGGGAAAAGGTAGGTAAAGTGGCAAACATAAGGAAAATCATTTTTAACGAGCCCATTTTAATTAAGAAAATTACAAAAAATGTTACCTGCAGCAACTGTAAGCAATTTCGACGTTATAATATTTTTATTTTTTGTTAAATATTTATTTTATATGGTAGATGTGAGTTTTACCTCAAGTATGAAAAATGGCAACTTTACCCGAACAGGTCTGGTATAGTGTTTTTAATTTTTTATTCACTGGAACACTTTTGGATGGTGTAGCTTTCATCACCTTTTTTTCTTTCCTCCATTTTCTTTTCATAACCTCCTCCTTTTTCTTCAGCTTCTTTTTTAGTAATTCAGCTATGGTTGGGCTAGATATTATTATCGCTGTCTGGTCCTTTTTTCTGTTTAGTTTCCTTTGTTCTAAGCCTATCTGTTTAGGATTTGGCGGTATCGACCACCAAATTGTTTTTGTTGGCCGTCGTTCCACCTTCATGACCATCCACTGTAGCTTGCACAGGGTGGGCCAAAAGTCACCATGGGGTTTAAAAATAACTAACTTTTTCGTTTTGTTGACCGTTTCTCTTCATTCCTTTTTTACATGATAGCCAACTGTCTGTTCTTCATAGGTAAGCATGTTTCCGCACCCCACCTTACCCCTCCTTTTTTTCATCCTACCATATGTTACCAATTTAATTTTTAAACCCCATGGTGACTTTTGGCCCACCCTGTACTTAGAATATTTTGAATGGTGTCATAAATGATACATCTAGAGGTTGCAGCTTGTGGCTGCAATGTGGAGGCAAGCGTGCAACAGTTGTATGATTGTGTCTGATCTTTTCTATGAAGTCTATGTCTTTGGTGTGGGAAGCATCTCCATCCAGAATTAGAAGCACTGGATCTTCGTCAGTAGGCTTGACATGCTTGGCGTGTTCTATCCAATGGGATAACATGCAAACTTAGTTCCATCTTCAAGTTCAATCTTCATTATTTTTCATGGAAAGATCACAAAGATCACTTAAACGAGAAAACTTTGGTGTTTCTTGTTTGAATCGTTATAAGGCCAGTTTAATCGAAATTATGTACTCGGTGAGCACGGGGAAAGTATTTGTCTTTCACTTTCTTAAGGATGTTAAAAAATTTGTCCACGTTAGTTCTATTAAATGCCAGTACCCTGGCCATTGAAGTGGATTCTGGTTTTCTAAGCAATATTAGTAGGATGCCGTTGTCTAAAGCCTGATACCCAATTTTTCTCTGCCGTTTTCTTTTCTTTGTTGAATCGATGCGGTATATTATTTGAAATTTGAAGTGGCGTAGATCATTCAATGATATGCCATAAAATCGTTGTTCCATATCAAAGATATTACTAAATAGTTCTTTCTCTTGTTCCTGGTTAAATACTTCCAAGAACCTTGATTTTTTTTTCTTAGAACCTTCTTTTGCGGGACATTAAATTGATTTGCTGCTGTAGTAAATGCCTTTTATTTGTTCTTACTGCTTCTATGGCCTATTGGATTATCTTCGAGCCTCATGACTGTTGATTTAACTTCCGTACATATTTTGAGGGCATCTTGATATCATCCTTTAATAAGAAAAAATCGTTGCAACATGGTTTCGATGTTATTAGGTTATTATTAAATAATTATGATGCATATTGTAATGAATGAACTGCAAACCATGAAGTTATATACTTTTTTCCTAGATAAAAATTGTCGATCTGGTATAGTGACCACTTTACTCATTTGGATGCCATTACGAAAAATATGATCTGCAGTCAAATCTAGTTGGCCTACATATGTATATCAAAAGGGACCAGACCTGTAAAATTTCAAGTAGAAGTACCAGTACAGTATCAGTACCTGGACTTGAAATAATTTTATGTACAGGTACAAGTCCCGGTACTGGTACTTAAAAACATTTCAAGTAAAAGTCCAGGTACTGGTACTGTTACTAGTACTTAAGTACCAATGTACTTAAGTACTTTACAGGTCTGGTTCCAGCAGGTCTACACCAAATAAATATAATTCTACTTAGTACTAAACTAACAGCAACAGTATTAGCCACTTACCTTACATCTTACCTTACTGATCCATATGGTTCGCTAGTTTGACATGTTTCTCACAATGCTGCAGCACTCCAACCGAAAAATCTCGATGGCCCCTTTATCCGCCCCTGTCACTATACTCACCCTTCTCCTACTAGTACTGGTGATAATTTCTTTTTCATTTCCAGATGAAAGTGTGTGCTTATATCGCCTATTATTAATATACTAGCTAACGCCCTGTTCCATAGCAGCAAGTTCTATAACATCGAAGGTACTGTCATCGGAGGTTTCCTATAGATCTCTTCCATAAAGTTACCTTTTCCATTTCCAGAGCTTCTAGAGAAAACTATATGTGGCTGTCTCAATTGACTTATCAGCCTGACATGCAAATTTCTGCAAAGCAGTCATTCAGCTAACTATAGGATTTTCGTTTTTTGATTGTTTACAGTATGTGTAAATCTCCAAATTATCCTTGACTAAATCGTGAAGAGCCTTTAAAGTAGCTTGGCTATCCGAGAGAATATGTATGGTTGTGTTCCTATAATGCAGACTTTGACGGATTCTTCAATAGGCAATAATTGGAATATGGCTGAAGTAGTGCCTGGAGCCTTTAAGATGCAAAATCTGAGGTCATATGCATACATGCACTCTTACTCTACTGTTTTCTTTAGTACTATATTTATACCATACCCTATTAATTTCTGCTGGAAGGATTGGATACTCTCAAAACCATATCTATTGGTCTTATTAAATTCAACTGAGCCATAATTATATCGGATATCTTTACCATTTTCTTGAATTGAATCTGGTTTAAGTTGCTTAAATGATCCACCAGTTCTCCTGGCTTGAATTGTTTTATACTTTATAGTCTATAATGGCACTGAAGATTTTTATTGTTTTTTACCTACAGAAGTAGAGTGGAAGATTCAGTAAGAATGTATAGGATAGGTGCTCCGTATCTCCAAGACAATCTGAAAACCTTACCTAGAGCTGGGTGGAAAGACATTTATTAGTAAAAGTTTTAATGCCCAGCTGTAGTGAGGCTGGGAAGATGCCAATATCTTCATCAGATATTATGAGTTTGGCTGTAAAGCCTTTCTTATTTTATTTGAAGTAAGCATTCTTCTCAATAGGCTTTTAAGTATGAAAATTATCGCATATATTGAATTTTCTAAAATTTCATTTTATGTGCTTTCTACAGCTCTTGTTTTTATTCCACAATAATGGAAGAAAAAAGTTTAAATAATATTTAAATTACGCCCTACTTCAATTCAGCTCATTATCAGCTATAATTCGCGAAGAAGGGGGACCCCATGGGAGCGGTGGTTCCAATACAATATATTGCATATCAAAATAAAGCTATCGACGATTACTATCGCGTGATGTACCTTTTTCCTGGTTCAGGAACATTTCTCGAGACATTTTTGTCGCCGGAAAACCAATTTTCATGCACTTGGGTCAGACACACCCCATGTTACCACCCTAGATGTAAAATAAAAACGTTGTACATGTAATATATTATTTAATAAGATTACCGGAAAATTGCTCCCCAGCAATTGCTCGCCCATAGTTGCTCGCCCACAATTGCTCGCCAGAAAAGTTACTCATCAAACAATTGCTCGCCAGGAAAGTTGCTTGTAGATGTTTTTGTTGAAATAAAGAAGCCACAGTCTTATTTTATTTATTTTCATTCATTCACTTATTTAACAAGTATTAGAACACAATGTCTCTTAAATTTCTAGTCCAATTCTAGTATAATTGCAGTGCTCCCCACTCAGTCAGCAAGGCTGGTATGAGAGTTAGGAAAATCCGTCACAATTGCATTACAGCCGCTCCCAGAGACCACAAGAAAATAGTTGCCAGTGACGTCTTCAAATAGGAATTGGATAAGCAAACATAAGACAAACCAAAATATATACAGTAAAATGCTGTGAGTTGCAGTAAATGCGAAAACTAGGTCAACAAAAATTTCTTTATTTTTTTCAAGAATGGTGATAGTGTCGGAGTAGTCCTGATATCAATCGGCAGAGCATTAAAGATTTGTGCAGCCGTTGTTAACAGCCCCTATCGTCTTCTTTCTGTTTTTTGTTGCCTGCCTAGTGTTATATTATTCCTATTTCTCGTGAGGTGTTCATGAATATCCTGATGTTTTTCCACTACTAGATTTGACCGTATAGTCCTATTTACTATGCTGAACATAAACTTCGCCTTTTCAATTTGAATTACTTGCTGCAAGGTAAATTGGCATGATAGACAAACAGAGAACTAGTATCCCACGGCAGCCGGTATAGCGATTTTAATGCTCTATTCATTAATATCCTTATATCATCTTTCAAGCCTATCGTACAATGCGACCAATTTATAATGCCATAACGAATGCGCGACCAAAAGTGTGCATTGTAAATTAAGCTCGCAACATGCCTCTGCAAGTTAACATTTCTTCTAAAAATTCCAATCAATGGTGTTAGCTTTCTAACTAAGTTCTCTATATGCTGTGACCAGCATAGCTTATCATCAATCAATAGTCCCAGATAATTAATTTTTGCGGTTCTGTGCAGATATTTCGTGCCAATTCTAAGGCAAATATTAATATCTGTTTTGTTTTTCTGTTTGAATATTATATATTTGGTCTTTCTCTCATTAATCATTAACATGTTCCCAGCAGTCCATTTGTTAAATACCTTTAGGTCATTATTCATCAAACGTTCAAGATCATCCGCATTTGAGGCTCTACATAAAATATTGGTGTCATCCGCATACACATGGTACTCGCCGCATAGGTCCGTGTACTGCAAGTTATTAATATACAACAAGTAAAGAATCGGTCCTAATATTGAACCCTGGGGAACACCGCATTTTGTCACTAAAGATTCACTAGTCACCCCATCGAGCCTTGTTTTAACTTCTCGCTCCATTAAATCACAACTCAATAAGTCATTAACAACGCCCCTCATTCCTAGCGTGTGCAAAAAGTCCAGCATCAGACCGTGGTGAACAGTGTCAAAGGCCTTTGACAAGTCAAAAAAGAGTGCACCTACATAGTAGCCCTTATCCAAATAGTCATTGATCTTATTTAATGTCTCAGCTGTGGCCAATTCAGTGTTACTCCGTGGCAGAAAACCAAACTGGTTTCTATCAAAACCTCCGTTCGTTTCAACAAATTTTCTCATCCTGGTCTCGATAATTTTCTCGTAGATTTTACTTATGCTACATAACAGAGTTATTGGTCTGTAATTGGTCTTAAAAGTTCCATCCGCGTACCAGTTTCGTGACAAATAATTTAAATTGTTTTTTGTAAAGAAAGTTAATATTCTGTTATTATTATCGTTGCTATTAAATAATAAAAACAAAATTTCCCCTTTGAATGTTTTTTGATAAAAATCGGGTATTTGTAATTCTTAAAGTGTATTTGAAGTTGCTGGTAGACAGCCTCTTAAATGCAACGCAGTCATATACAGACGGCCAGACATTATTTGGTAACGATGATGAGTTTTATATAATGCAGCAAGGTGCAACTAATCTGAAATTGTAAATTTAATATAAAACAAAAATATTTTTGATATGAAATTACAAATAAGTATTTTTATTAATCTTTATTGAAAATTTTATGTTTTTTTAACAAGTAATATAAACTTATTGGATTAGGTTTTTTCGTATAATTTTTTAAAAACTGACAACATCTCCAATTATAGCTAAACATTCTGGTCCTAAATGCATCATCTTTCGGAAAAATATATTTGATACGATGATTACAGGTGTTCTCGTAATAACGGCATCTCCTTGATACTTTAGTTTTGCATTCACTGTATCACCTCCAAGAATCATTTTTAATGTTTCCGTAGCATATGGTTCCATCATTGGTTCATTCCATAGAATTATTCTGCGGTCAACACATTCCATCATAGGAAAATTGCAATATCTATTGAAATTTCCCATTTGTCCAAAGTTAATAAAGTAATGAATTACGGCATCAAAAAAAAAATTTTTTTCCTGCATTTGGGGTGATAAAACAAATATGGAATTTTTTTTTTTTGGAATCAACTTATCGAACACTGCATATACATGATATAAAAAATTTCTTATTTGTACAATATTATTATTAAATTGAAACATTAATAATTTTTCTAAAACATCTAGAGATTCTTTAATTGAGTAATAATAGTTATTAATGTTACCTTGAGGTGAAACTTTCATTTCAACTGTCATTTCGTTTTAAAAATTTTTTACTATTCTAACACAATTTTTAATTAATACACTGTTCAAATCGTAAAACTTATATTTTGACTTTAACCATGCTGATGCGTTGAATATTTGACTTACTGATCACGTCGGTCGTTTTTGTAAGAATAAAACGATTTCATCACCTTTTCCTATTTTTGCACCTTCGGAATTTTCTTCAATTCTACTGCTGCCAACGATAGAAGCTTCTCTACCAGCAATTCCTTCTGATCTACAGGCATTAGGAAGTTAAGAAAGTTCTCTTGAATGTCGCTTGTTTCTACCATTGTTCCTTGGACAAGCTGGATATCTTCGAGTAATCGTACACATCCAATTTGATCACTCGGTATCCACATTCTCCTGGCGACTTCAAAGTAATGACATAATCTCCGTCCCTTCGAGCAATAGATTGCTGTATTGCATCAGTGCTCGATTCTGTATTCGAATAACGAAACAATTGATCTAGAATATCTCCTGCCGATTCCTGTGTCACTCCTTTTGATGTACTCGGCAAATTTACATCGACAACTGCTATTGGAGTACGAGCAGTCGTGGATGACATGGTTGTGGTCGCAATGGTAGAAGATGATGAGCACTGCTCCGGTAAACATTTTATATAACTGTTTGTGATCCAATCTTCATCCTTCTGGCACACCCAATGCCGCGTATGTATATGTCGTGAATAATTCTTAGTCTTGGAGCAATTTTGCGAAATTCTCTATTGAAAATTGCTCTAATTCGGTCGCTACTAATTTCTGGTCTTTTAACATATCGCAAATTCCTTGTTGCATCAAAAATACATTCTGTAAAAAAATTACAGGGAATCGATGATTTAAAAATCCCGCTTAAAGGGATTGTCGAAATTCTTTTTGTCGCTAAGTTGGTACATCTGTTATCTATATTCGCGCGGACTTTGAGCGTCACTTGACATTTAGTTTGTATGCAGTGCGCCATTTGGTCAGATCAGTTCAAGTGTGTTTCGTTATTTTTACAATGCACAAAACTATCGAACAAAGAATTTGTCTTAAATTTTGCATTGCAAATGGAATTTCTTAGGTGATGAGACATGGGTGTACGAGTTCGATATGTAAACCAGTCAAGAAGCTTCGGAATGGCACCTTCCAACTGAGCCGAAACCGAAAAAAGGACGTCGAAGTCGATCCAAAGTGAAGGTGATGTTGACAGTTTTTTTTCGATAGCCGCGGTGTTGTGCACCCGGAATTCTTTCCAGAAGGTGAAACCGTAAACAAACAGTATTATCTGAGCGTTATGCGGCGTTTGAGGGAACAAATTCGTCGAAAAAGACCAGATTTGTGGAAAGGAAATGCATGGATTTTGCACCATGATAACGCGCTATCTCACAAGGCTATCATTGTGAACAAGTTTCTGGCCGAAAACTCAACAAATGTTATCGAATAGCCACCGTATTCCCCTGATATAGCTCCGGCTGATTTTTTTTATTTTTCCACAACTCAAATTACCACTTCGAGGCACCCGTTTCCAGTTGATAGATGAGATAAAAGAGAATTCGCTGCGAGCACTGAAGTCGATTCCAGAAAATGCATTTCAAAAATGTTTCGATGATTGGATTATTCGTTGGCGTAAGTGTGTTATTTCAGAAGGGGCCTACTTTGAAGGTGATACAATAAATTTGGATGAATTATACATATCTTGTGTTTTATTGGCCAATTCCCGGTACTTTTTTTACAGAATGTACAATCTTTTTCGCTGTGATCATCTTCTCCTTCAGTGCCATTATAGTCAATTTCTTCAGTATGGGAATCATTTAAACCATAATTCCCTCGTGCCACAATATCATCCACAATGATAGAATCGTTGCCATTCCGGTCTCGTTCGATTCTTGGTTCTCCAAAATTTCCTTCACTGGCAACTTCCTCTTCTTCGATGAAAAAAAAAAAAATTCCTCATCGCTTATTGCTTTCCGTTTCCTTCTATAATTCATTTTCCGACTGCTCTGAACTATATTTGTAGTCTGTTTCGTAACTTTCTGAGGACGATTCTCTGATAAAAATAAATTCTCCTCTTGTGGTGTCGTCTCCGTCTGCAATCCTTCTTGATTCAGGCATAATTCCTCCTCGTCGCTGTTTTGTACTGCTGTATCCTTCTCCATTGTAAGAAGACTCAGAGCTTTGTCGTCGCTTACCACAATATCTTCCAGACTCGGCTTTCTGAATTTTAGCAGAGTTGTTCCTATAGATTTCTTGGCTTTTGGTGGCAGCATCTTTACAATAATTTTCAATAATAAAATCACTACACGAACTATTCGATTAATCATACGAGCACTTGCTACTACACACTGAACTATCAGAATTCATTTGAAATTATTTATAGTAAAATTGTAAAAAAATTCTAACGACGACAAGATAATTTCAACTTTGTACGGGGTACAATTATAACACATTGACGACGACGACGACAGCAGCAAAAAAGCCTACCATAGCGATCGGGCGAAGTCCATGATCATGCATACATGGTTACTTTTTTGCTGCTGTCGTCGTTGTCGTCGTCGTCAATGTGTTATAATTGTACGCCGTAGAAAGTTGAAATTATCTTGTCGTCGTTAGAATTTTTTTACAATTTTGCTATAAATAATTTTAAATGAATTCTGATAGTTCAGTGTGTAGTACCTTTTCATGCTGTCCATACATGGCAACTGTCCGGCTGTAGTAATATACGAATCAACAACAATGCGATATGCCCCATCTTGAGTATTTGTCACTATAGACAGTCGCGATTTCGCAAGTTACAGCATGATTGTATTCATTTAAATATTGATTCTTGCCACTGTGGATACGTGAACGACACTTAAGTCTTTTAGACTGATCACATTTATTTTTTCACTATTTTCTTTATATTTTATATACAGGGTGTTCCGTAAATGTCTTTAATCCTTTAAGGGGATGAAAGTAGAGGTCATTTGGGTCAAAAAACTCTAGATACTTTTATATCGAACTACGCTTGGTTTTCGAGTAAATCGATAATATCGATTTTCGAGATTTTGCATATCTTGTCAGAGTAATTTCGTTATAAGTTCTATTGCAATTAATGGATTGTGACGTTCAAACTTTTCTTTAAAAGAACACATATTGGCCTTTCTACAAATGTATAATAAGTTATAATTGTGCTTTCAATTATTTTAAAAAAAAACAGTTATCTCTAGAATTTTTTATTTCACCAAAATTTTTGTCACGCTTCAGTGTACATTTATTCGAAATATCACCATTGCACGAACTTGGCAAAACTATGAAAAAATTTGCGAATTATGTCCCCTTTCCAAAATGACCACCCTAAGTCCTATCAACAACAACAATCAAAAGTTATAAGCAAACATTTGGAAGATGTACCCATCGAGGTAATCTTCAGTATTTTCGTAGGATTCTATCTCCTCCTACAGTGTTTAACCTGCGGCAACCATTTATATGTCATTGTACGGGAATCTGAACTGGCTATTACATAGGGTACTTTTCTATTTCGAATTTCGAAAATGGAGGGGGTAATTTCGAAAAAACACTTTTTTACCAAACTTTATATTTACGTAGATTTCGTTATTCCGCATCTTCATTTTTGCGGGAGGGGCAAGCTCTGGGAGGGGCGGGGGTTCAAAGTTTCAACTTTAAGCGGCTATATTTGAATAAAAACCACCAAAAATGTCTTTTCCATTTATGAATTTAGCTTACTTGCTAGAAAAATGCTTGGTTGAGAAGATGGTTGTCCAGATCAATACCATCCAATTAAAATTATTCAAGCTTTTTAAGTTGTATCATAAGTAGGTGAGTCGACCCACGTAACACGTCTTAGCTATGGATATCATATGCTTAGGATATCTTTTCTCCCCTTTTTTTTCTTCAATAATCTTCTAACAAGTAGTTGTTCATAATATTGCGTACGTAACCAATAAAGGGCGAACAACTTTCCTTCTGTGTCGTAAACAATTTTTTTCTTTTGCTACAATAGGCTTAGTTCTTTAGGATAATTAGCCACTTAACAGGAGTCGAAGGTATGTATGCAAAGTCCTATTTTAACTACGTGCTTAAATTTTTTTTTTACAATAATATTCCAACAATGTAGCGAGCGGGGAATGTATACATGAAGGAAGCTTTAACGAGCTTATCTAAAGCTGAAACGTAATGTTTGTTTAGATCTTATGATCCACATAGCAATGTCACTATTTTACAAGCGCCTTATCCTGCTGGAGAGATTAACCTGTTGTACTATTGTCCCCTTCAATGCAGTTTGAAGTGCTTAAATTTCGCTATCAGTTTAGGTCATTGCCTGAACACTGAACCGACTATCAATTTAGAATTAATTTGGGGGTGGCACTAACCGAGCACTATAGATAAGAGTTTAGACTGTAACTGCAGAGATGAGTGTGATGACCTTACAAAATTTTTAGCGATTAGTAGGTGTTATTTTGATATTCAAAGAAAAATGCCATTTCTTGAGATAAATGATCGGATCTTTATTTCATTATAAAGAGGAAGGTATGCCGTTAATAATGGAAAATAACATCAGCCAAATGACCACCACGACCACGCCTTCAGGACCATATCCTTTTCATGAAATTTTCCATAACCAAATCGCAAAGTGGCTGCCCTATGTCCTCGATAGCCTCACGAATTCCATCTTTGAGTTCTTGAATCGGCGCTGGGCTGTTGGCGTAGACCTTCTCTTTCACGTGGCCCCAAAGGAAGAAGTCGCAAAGTGTTAAGTCACAGGATCTCGGTGGTCAATTGTGATCACCTCTTCGATTAATAACACGGTCCGGAAACTTTTCGTTGCTTGTATGGCACGTAGCGCCGTCTTGTTGAAAGTAAACGTTGTCCAGATCAATAACATCCAATTCCGGCCATAAAAATTCATTAATCATCTGTCGATAGCGCAATCCATTCACTGTAACTGTTGCTCCAGCCTCATTTTCGAAAAAGTAAATTCCATTGAACCCGCGAGACCATAAACCACACCAAACAGTCACACGTTGAGGATAGAGAGGCTTTTCAACAATAACTCTTGGGTTTTCCGAGCCCCAGATGCGACAATTTTGCTTGTTGACGAAGTCATCGAGGTGGAAATGGGCCTCATCACTCAAGATGAGTTTTCGATGGAATTCCGGATCATTTTCATGCTCATTTTCACCTCTTATTGGAAAACCCTTAACGTTTACCTACAAATATATGGTGACTCTACATCTCCATCTGTAGTTTCACCAATCTTTCACATCACAAAAATTAAATTCAAAATTATTCACAATTAACAAAACTTTCCTCGTTTGAAAAAAACTTGTTTGAATTTTATATTTTCAATATTGGTAAATAAAATGTTACTTTGCATCTGACTTTATGACAATTTTCATTCAATATACATGTTTTCTCTTATACATTAAAGAGCTTGATTTTAAAAGTGTTTCCCTGAACTAAAGTACAACACTATCAACATTCAAAAATACCATTACTTCTAGTATCTGGATAATAATTATATTTACACAATGTGTTTCCAGTAATGTTCCAATTTATAAAATAAAATTGAATAAAATTTACAAATTAATATCTGTTGTTGGCGAGCAACTTTCCTGGCGAACAATTATGGGCGAGCAATTGTTAGTGAGCAATTTTCCGCAAACCATTTAATAAACCTCGGTGTCTTAAATTATTTTAATCTAATTCCGACCTTTAAAGATATTTTGATATCATCAAAAACGCGGCGTTTTTGACTTTTATTTTCATATCATCAAAAACGCCGCGTTTTCAAAATATTTTTAGAGGTGGAAAGTAAATTGATTGTCTTGGATAAATTCTTTTGGACAAATTGTTGTAGGTAAAAAGTAGATAAGATGAATTGTTTTGGACCAAATTTGCTTGGATAAATTGTTTTAGGTAAATTTTCCGTAAACCGTGAATATCATATAGAAAAAAAAAAACAAGAAAATTAAAATGCTTTATTTAAGCATGTCAATCAAACAATATTGTAGTGTTATCCCCAGATTAGTTCATTATTTTGAATAATAATAAGCTAAGGTAAAATCGTACTCTCCTTATTTGCGATTTAAAAGAAACAAATCACTTGGCTTAAATTAGCAAACGAAAATCCTCTGGCACTCGATATACGTAAATCTTGGCATTATTCACCCACGGCTTCTGCTGTCCAACTCCATTACTTGCTTAATTTCTTTCATACAAAATTGCCGGAAGCAAAAATTAAGTCGCAAGCATATACACAAATCATTTTTAGACTTTCCTTTATAAGCTTACTCTCGTTGACTATGCTTGCTTAAGTCTGCAAATCGCAGATCTCACTGAGAGATGACTTAACTTATGACCGATCAGTGAGGAATTTTGCACAATAAAATGTCATGAGTAAATGTGCAGTATCGCAATTCAGCAACGAAATTCTGCCATGCCAACAGACATCCAGGAGACCAAGCCCAATCTCATATTTTTCTTACACACGCGAATATTATAGATGGTTTCCATGTAGGTATATAGCCATAGTTCAGTCACGTCACAACCGGAAACCTTCAGAGCTTTTTTTTTTTGTAAGAATTTAAGCTTCTCAATAATTTTTGAATTTTTATTATCGGCGTTCATAATTAATTTACACCCAACCAACAACTCGTTCATAAACTTTATTATTATGGAACACCGCGTTAAGCCTTTTCCATGGTAGTAGTTCATTAAAAAAAAAAAAAGATTTTCAAAAAACTCCAAGAAACGCAACTTGCTCGGTGTGCCCATTTCCTTACTTTAAATCTTGAAGAAGTTAATTAAAAATGTTAATTAAAGCAGTCCCGTTGGCCTTTTAGGATAGCTAGAAAAAAAACCATGCTTTGGCTTTACTGAATGAGGACCATCGTGGTTATAGTCTCCGTTTTACATTTTCTTGATTAATTGGATTTCGTTTCTCGTATCGTCAAGCCTTCGTCTTGAAAGTGACTTAACTTAGTCTTATCAAGGGAAGTGAAATCGTTTACTTAATATTATCCTTTCATAAAATCAAACGCTTCAATTAGCATCTGTTAAACGGATTGAGTAAATATTTATGTATCATCTGGATCGAGGGGGGAATTTCTCTAATGGCATGTCTATTCGCGGATTGCGTAAATATTTTGTTTTACCTTTAAATAGGAAAATCTCCATAAATGTCTTTATTTAAAATATTTCAAAGTAAGTCTATCTAGCTAAGAACTGCTATCTATATAAGAGCTATTTTTGGATAATTCAATAATTTTTCATTTTTTAAGAGTAATTTTTGTTTATACTTAGGGAATCAAATAATAGTATGGCAGATCACACACATACATATGTACAGGGTGTTCCAGGAAAAGTATGCAATACTGAAACCCCTAAGAGATGAGATGATTTGCAATCGAAAATGTCATAATAATTTTTTTCGAATTCGTGTTATTTTCGAAATTACAGCGGATTTTAGATTTTTTCGAAAATGAGGTCCTTGCAACGCTTTTTTGGCTGTAACTCAGCTCGTTTTGCTTATTGAACCGCCATTTTGGTCTTGTTTTATTCGTATTACTACTGGCTTTCATTTTTTATAACTACCTTTCAAAAACGTTTCTAGATAAGTAAAAAATTAACGATAAAACTTCAAAAATGTTTTTTTCTTCGAAATATTATCTTCTTTGAGGGTCGAAAATCTCCTAAAGTAGCAAAATATTCCGTGTCCACAGAAAACATTCCTAATTTGTTATCTTTCAGGCAAATACAACATTTTTAGACTAGCTCAAGTACTCCCCGAGATACAGGATAAGATGTCTTGCAACATACCTCGCCCATACTTGAACGAAATTATTTTGAAATTCAAATTTTTTTTTTATAATGGTGGGAACACTAAGCACTGAAGCAAGAAAATCGAGTAAAACATATTTTATAATTTTAAAATATATGTTTAGGACTATTAATAACATATTTTGCACTATTAATTTTAATCTGTCGTTATCATAATGAAGTCAAAATAAACCGCCTATTAAGTTCAGGTATCACACCATAAATAGATCAATCACGGCTCAAAACATAATAGTATTTGTGTAATCTTACACATATCGTCGGATGAAGAAATAATCTTGCATAGGTAAGGAATTTTCCACAGGTAGGGAATTTTCCATATGTAAAGATTTTTCCACAGGTAAAGAATTTTCCACATGTAAAGAATTTTCCACATGTAAAAATATATTTGTATTTAATTTTTATGATGAATTCCTACAGTAGGCCAAATTTCTTCATTTATCAAACTTGTGAAAAATTTTTAGTGCTTTCTTCGTAGTTAGATTTCAGCATTTGATTAAGTAAGAGAGTCAGTAAAATTAAGCGAAGTTATGCCTGCAAATTTTACATACCAGGAGTTGGCTGAAATGCACTTTATATATGGTATGTTCAATGGAAATGATTCTGCACCTGTAGAGGAGTATAATAGGCGGTATCCTCAAAAACGGGCCCCGTACCGCGGATTATTTTCTAGACTTCACCGTCAACTGTGCGAGAGTGGGTCTTTTCGCGAGTTGAGACCTACTAGACCCAGAGGTGAAGACGATACTATATTACATTTGGTAAGAAGCGATCCCAATATAAGTATCCGTGAAATTTCAAGACGCACTAGTCAGCCTGTTGTACATGTAAGTAGGACATTAAATTTTGTTTTTATTACTTAATTATTTATTAAATTAAATTATAATTAGATCATACTGCTTTGTAAATTTCATTAAAATAATAACATTTTTTATTTTGATCGCATGTTTTAGAAAAACCAATATTCCTTTATATTATTTTATTTAGCAACGACAGTTCTAAACATATATTTTAAAATTATAAAGTAGGTTTCAATCAATTTTCTTGCTTCAGTGCTTAGTTTTCCCACCATTATAAAAAAAAATTTGGATTTCAAAATAATTTCGTTCAAGTATGGCCGAGATATGTTGCAAGACATCTTATCCTGCATCTCGGGGAGTACTTGAGCTAGTCTAAAAATGCTGTATTTGTCTGAAAGATAACAAATTAGGGATGTTTTCTGTGGGCACGGAATAGTTTGCTAATATGGTTACTTTAGGAGATTTTCGACCCTCAAAGAAGATAATTTTTCGAAGAGAAAAACATTTTTGAAGTTTTATCGTTAATTTTTTACTTATCTAGAAACTTTTTTGAAAGATAGTTATAACAAATGAAAGCCTGTAGTAATACGAATAAAACAAGACCAAAATGGCGGTTCAATAAGCAAAACGAGCTTAGTTACAGCCAAAAAAGCGTTGCAAGGAGTTCATTTTCGAAAAAATTTAAAATCCGCTGTAATTTCGAAAATAACACGAATTCGAAAAAAATTAATATGACATTTTCGATTGCAAATCATCCCATCTTTTAGGGGTTTCAGCATTGCATACTTTTCCTGGAACACCCTGTACATATAGGTAGGTTCTTATTTCCTCTTTTAGTTACAATACGTACTAAATCTTCCACTATACAATAAAAAAATTGTGTCTGTTTTCTTTACGGAATATTTTATTTCTTCTTATCCATAATACAAAAGAATATCTTGATATTACTATTCACTAATTTTTTTTATTAATGCTAATTCAAACCGAACATTTTCTCAAACTGGATTATCCAAATACTTTGTCGTGTACTTATAGGTACAGAAATCCTGAGTACATCAACGAAAAGTCACCGTAAAAGTTAAACGAAAATTTATTAATACATCGTATAACAAATTTAGCTTAACTCTAGTATACAGTTCAGAAGGTGATTATTTTTATTATTTATTCGAGATTCATCAAGTAGATTATTAAGTTATTACAAAAAAATAAATAAAAAAAATAAAAAAATAAATAAATAAAAGAAAATTACTCCATACAAAAAATTCGAAAATAGCAAAAACAAAAGAAGAAAGTATAAACAAGAAAGCAGATATGCTCAACTAAATATTAATAAATTTGAGCTGATTTTTCAATTGCAGCCTTGAAAAATTCAAATTAATACGGTCGAGAGAATTTTACCCTCTTAGCGAGCTTAACAAGAGTAGAAAATTTATTGAGTCCATCAAAATATCGCAAATTAACGCAAATCTAGAGATATTACGTCTAGGTTCCAGCGTCTGTAAGAATAATAAGTTCAAACGGTACACATAAGGAGGCAAGATTACCGAGTCGTCATTCTGCGTTGAACAGCTTCGATGTGATTTATCTGCACTTGATATTTAGGGGACCAGACGGTGCTTGTGTATTCCAGTATCGACCTACCAAAGGTGCATCTCTTAACAAAACCCAAAATTCCAACTGGCCCTACTGACTATGTAATCAATATGACCCTCAAAAAAAGGCGAGAATAGAGAATTACACCGAGATCCTTGGTTTTGTCGAGCCTAGATTATGAATCTCCCTCCAGAATATAATCAAAGAGAATGGAGGAACTTCTGCAAGCGAAAATCATGGTTGTGTATTTAGGAATATTTAGAGGAAGACGATTACTGGAGCATCACTTATAAAAAATGGCTAAGACAACGTTTAAAAGAACACAGTTGTAATTAAAATTAACATCACGAATATTTTGGCATCTCGCGCATAACAAAGTATTCTGAACAGTAAGGATACATCATTAATGTACAGAATAAAAAGTAGTGGGCCAAAGATACTACCTTGAGGTACACCTAAGGTATTAGCTAACTTAGCAGAGAGTGCTCCGCGAAATATAACTCGCTGTGTACGGTTAGATAGATAAGAAGATAACCAATGAACGAAAAGGAGGGGTAAACCAAGAATGGAGAGCTTGTCGATTAGGATCTAAGAATAATTCTGTCGAAGGCCTTGCTAAAATCAGTGAAGACGCAGTCTACCTGTTTACCGGACTTAATGGCTGGTATATGTACAATAGTGAAGAAACTCTAATATATTAGTCGTGGTTGACTTTCCCTTCGCGTAGAATTTCCATTAACTGATCCGTATGAAGGAGAGGCTCAAATTGTTTAAGGAATTGTTTCACAAAATCTTCGTAATGAGTGAAGCTATCGAGCTTTCTCCTATACCACTTTAGTGCAGAGCCATCAAGCAGGTCGGATATTCCAATTAACAAGTCGTATTCATTAATTTGTCTTGATCTTGAGTAATCAGCTACTCTTTGTAGGAAGGCTGAAGCGGAATCTTCGTTAACGGAAAATTTTTAGCCCCACTTGTATAACTCAAGTGGAGACCTCATGAAGGAAGGATCTTCCTTAGGAAATAGGTAGGGTTTGAAACTATTATTGTTAGCATGCGAGCTAGTATCGCGTGGCAAGCCGGTATGTAGGTTCTTTTTTGGAGAGTTGCGCGATACTAAAATTCAGGCCGTCTATTTTATCTTCTAAACTAGTTTGGTCGGAAAACGGTCTTTTGTCTGCTTGAAATTTGCCTTCCAAGCGTCGTATTTGGCCTTTTATAACTTTCGCTTCAAATCTTTGCTTTTTTGCAGAAGGGACTCTTTCACTGATCTTAATGATTCATTTTCCTCCACCCCGAGATCTATCCGACGTAGTCTGGTCAAAAGTAGATCTAGGCGAACTGCTATCACCTCAATATAAGTGTTCTCCCTCTCGGAGAAATCTCCCTCAAAATCTTGTAATATGGTGCTGCATTCATCTAAATCATCCTCGGGAGATAAATCGGAAGTAATACCAGCGGGGTCTAAAGTGGCCTCCTTCTTAATCTGCTTAGACCACCAAGATATTCTACCAGACACTGTATATATTTCCGGTGTCACGTTGCGACAACGCATCTCGTATTTGACGTCTGAGTCAGCGCAGAGGGAAGCTATCTAATCATACGACATTTTGTATGTTAATCTCTTGGTAAGGAGATTCGACGCTATACGAACAACTAATATTCCGATAGCTTAGGTGGAGTTAATACTGCATATGGTATCACTTATTTAGACCGCAGTTACTCCGAAGACCTCCGGTGCAGAAAACGTTGACTCTTCTAATTATCGAAAGGAAATTCGAACTGATTAGATGATTGCTTAACTTAGGTACTATCACTTGAAACCACTATCTAGCGAAAACTGGGTCGTTACAGAGTTTGTGCAATAGGACCGTTTTATCTACGTGATCCAACTCGCTAACAACAAGAACAACAACAAAATTATTGCAGAAAAAATAAAAAAAAAATAAAGGAATACGCCGCGATAGTACGTGGTAGTATCAAGGTTGGGTTGAGAAATTCAAGTTTAATCCAATAAAAAAAAAATTATAATAATTTGCGCTAAGGTGCACGGCCTCGCTGGACGATATTAAAATTATTCAAGCTTTTTAAGTTGTATCATGAGTAGGTGAGTCGCCCCACGTAACACGTCTTAGCTATGGATATCATATGCTTAGGATATCTTTTCTCCCCTTTTTTTTTCTTCAAAAATCTTCTATCAAGTAGTTGTTCATAATGTTGCGTACGTAACCAATAAAGGGCGAACAACTTTCCTTCTGTGTACGGAACTC
Source organism: Dioctria rufipes (assembly GCA_963924295.1). Lineage (NCBI taxonomy): Eukaryota > Metazoa > Arthropoda > Insecta > Diptera > Asilidae > Dioctria > Dioctria rufipes. The sequence continues at coordinate 77,736,841 of OZ002742.1, read as the reverse complement.
GTAAACAATTTTTTTCTTTTGCTACAATAGAACTTGGTTCTTTAGGATAATTAGGCACTTAACAGGAGTCGAAGGTATGTATGCAAAGGCCTATTTCAACTACGTGGTTAATTTTTTTTTTCTAATAATATTCCAACAATGTAGAGGGGGAATGTATACATGAAGGAAGCTTTAACGAGCTTATCTAAAACTGACACGTAATGTTTGTTTAGATCTTATGATCCACAAAGCGATGTCACTATTTTACAAGCGCCTTATCCTGCGGGAGAGGTTAACCTGTTGTACTATTGTCCCCTTCAATGCAGTTTGAAGTGCTTAAATTTCGCTATCAGTTTAGGTCACTGCCTAAACACTGAACCGACTATCAATTTAGAATTAATTTGGGACTGGCACTAACCGAGCACTATAGATAACAGTTTAGACTGTAACTGCAGGGATGACTGTGATGACCTTACTAAATCTTTTAGCGATTAGTAATAAACAATAATGGGTACTGGTACTGAGGATGAACAACAATATTAGTGATGACAGCTATAGAAGTATACATTGCAACTGATGTTCGAACCCTGAAGTTAAAATTTTGTAATTGTTCGACTTTACGTAATAAAGGGTTTTCCAATAAGAGGTGTTAGTATGATATTCAAAGAAAAATGCCATTTTTTGAGATAAATGATCGGATCTTTATTTCATTATAAAGAGGAAGGTATGCCGTTAATAATGGAAAATAACATCAGCCAAATGACCACCATGACCACGCCTACAGGACCATATCCTTTTCATGAAATTTTCCATAACCAAATCGCAAAGTGGTTGCCCTATGTCCTCGATAGCCTCACGATTTCCATCTTTGAGGTCGACGCTGGGCTGTTGGCGTAGACCCTCTCTTTCACGTGGCCCTAAAGGAAGAAGTCGCAAGTTGTTAAGTCACAAGATCTCGGTGGCCAATTGTGATCACCTCTTCGAGAGATAACACGGTCCGGAAACTATTCCCGTAAAAGATCAATGGTTTCGTTGCTTGTATGGCACGTAGCGCGGTCTTGTTGAAAGGAAACGTTGTCCAGATCAATATCATCCAATTCCGGCCATAAAAAATCATTAATCAGCTGTCGATAGCGCAATCCATTCACCGTAACTGTTGCTCCAGCCTCATTTTCGAAAAAGTAAGGTCCAATGACCCCGCGGGACCATAAACCGCACCAAACAGTCACACGTTGAGGATAGAGAGGCTTTTCAACAATAACTCTTGGGTTTTCCGAGCCCCAGATGCGACAATTTTGCTTGTTGACGAAGCCATCGAGGTGGAAACGGGCCTCATCACTCAAGATGAGTTTTCGATAGAATTCCGGATCATTTTCATGCATTTCAAGGACCCAATCAGCAAAGACTCGACGTTGTTGATGATCGGCCGGCTTGAGTTCTTGTGTTAACTGAACTTTATAAGCCTCAAGACCCAAATCTTTATGCAAAATACGGTGTAATGACGTTTGTGTAATGCCTAATTCCAAAGAACGACGAGGAATGGACAAACCTGGGGTTTCTTCAACACTTTCGGCTACAGCAGCAATATTCTCGTCTGTTCTTGAGCGACGTGCACGGGTTTTATTCTTCACATCACTAACTTGTCCCGACAGCTTGAATTTTTCTACCAATTTCTGTATTGTGGTCCGACAAGATGCTTCACGACGACCCAAAAATGTTCGAGTTTTACGAACCGTCTCTGCCACATTTTCACCATTTTTAAAGTGAATTTTAATAATTTCAATGCGTTGTTGAATCGTGTATCGTTATATTTTTATTAATGGCGTAGTTGCTACTTGTTAAATGTCAAAAAATGACAGCTCCAAAAGTGACATCTACCGAAATAGTGGGCTAATTAAAATAACTCCTCTTATTGGAAAGCCCTTTAGTTTAACATAAATAAATACATGCGCTGAGATTGCTAGAATACTTGCGTTTTACCTTATTGCCAATAATTGATTTCAGTAATTATATTTACGATCAAACAGAATTTTATTTCGCCACCCATCAATTTGTAGGTTATGTCTGTTTTCTGGTTGTATTAATTCCAGTTTTCTTAAAAAAAAAAACTGTCGAAATATTGTGGACCTTATGGTCTTAAATCATTGAAATATATTCCAAAGGCAAATCCCGGTTGAGCCCCCAAAATGTAAGCTGAACCTGGTCTAGGGGTTGATTCGGCTTGCATTACATATATCTAAGAAAATAATTAAGACGTAAATGGTGGATGTCAAATGGACATCTTGGCTGAAAATTGAATTTTACTGAGTTGTCGACAACTGTTTAGGATTCGAATTATATATTTGTGTGAGGTTCTCGGATTTTGCTTTACATAGGTACAACCATTTCCAATTACGCTAGTGCCCTAACTGCGGCCGCCCTGCTATAAAATGATTTAGCTAAATATGGGTTAATACTAATTTTAATTTTCAATTTAATTCGGTTTTGTTAAAGGAACTACAATTAGTGATAATTATCTTACGTGTTACCGGATTCGATTTGTTTTCTTGCGTGCTATCCATTTTCGTGATGCCGTGGTCGGTCTTGATATGAATATTTCGATGTTTCCATAAGAAGTTAACAATCCTTCAAATCTCCTTCCTGCGATGACTGTTGTAATTTTGCCAGTTCAATCTTTATGTAGTATTTTATTGATGAATTTATCGTAGTTTTCCAATTGGCACTGTAAGATTTAAGCGATGCACATTGATGCAATTTGCAGAATGCTCCAATCCGTTTTGTCACAAATCTACCAAATGTGGCCCCGTCTTGCGCAAACCAAGTATTTAGCTGGCTGGTGAACGCTGCTGGATCTTGCATCCAATTAGATTTTCGATGATAATCTTGCTGTTATCGCAGGGTTTTTTGCTGATTACCTTTTTAATATAAAACTTTGCTCGGATTCTTATAGATCTTTTCCTTATTCGCTGCGGACGTCAACTTTATGTCACTCGCTGTTGGTCGTGTCAGACGAAAGAGAGGGAAATCAGCTGTTCGGTGTCATCCATTGAACTCTAAAAGATTATTTATACGGGGTTTAAGGAACGTCCCCATGGACGGTGTCTTTTATTGTTTTTGACAGTTATTAGTATTTATTAATAAGGTTTATTTCATTATTAGTTTTGTTTTTATTATTTCAACAATTATTTTTACTTATCAATAAAGGTTTATTTCATGGTTAGTTCTATTTTTATTTATTTTTACATAGGTATGCATGAAAATTAAATTCTGGACAAGCAAAATCCTTGACCTTACGTTTTCGGGTCTTTACTTAGCAGAATCGAGAATTGCTGGAATTTCACAGGGCTCTTCCTGGACCGTTGCCTTGAGACGTTTTTCGACGGAATTGTGCTTAATATTCTAGCTTTCTCGTAGATACGTTACAGAAAGAGCCTATGATTAGTTTACAGTGAAAATGAAACACATCACTGGCTAGGGCTTCAAAAATCTTCCCATCATGGCACAAGCTAGCAATAGGTCTATAGTTTGAAAAGTCCGATTTGTTGCTCTTCTTATGTAGAGGAATGATCACAGAGTACTTCCATGACATTGGAAATGACCCGCAGAACAAGGATAGATTATACAAGTAACAAGGGACATGAAACAGGAATGAGCCGCATTTCTTTAGAAAGAAAACGGGTATACCATCAGGACCATTTTGTAAAACTATCAAGTAAGTTAAAAATGTGTTCAGTAACAGATACATCGTCAAATACAAAATCTTCATGGGAGGTTGGCAGCAGCGTAGTCAAATAAGAAAAGTCAATATTACTAATATTACAATTGGAAACGCTGACGGCAGTTTTAAAGAATTCAGAGAAAAAATTTACAACCATGCATGAGTCGCTACTTTCGGTGCCGCCAAAGTTCAAAGATGATTGGTACGTATCGCAATTACGTTTAGTATTAATAAATTTCCAGAACTCTTTAGGATAATTAGGGAGAGTTAGTTTCATACTAGAAATATAGTCGTTACATGAAATATGAAGCAGCGAAGTGAACTGATTCCAGACACTGCAGTAAGCCGAGTAATCTGTAACACTTATTGAAGCACGAAATCTCCTCCACGCTTTATTATTCAGAATTCTTAAGTGCCGCACAACAAGTTCAGCGAACGCTGAGATGCGTGAGAAAAAGCATCGGCAGCTCCGTCAATATCCCGTTCGTTAAGAATATTCGTCCAATCGTAATGTTGGAGCCAGTCGTCAAGCTTTGAAAAATTAGTTTTTTTGAAATTAAAAAAATAATTACTTAAATTAGAAGAGTCTACATTAATATAGTCGAAACAGACAGAAACATGAAGACCAGGATGATGACGAAAGATCTGAAATCCAGAGCAAAAAAGCTCAGAGTTCAGAATACCACCATAGAGCCAAGTTTCTGTGAGGCAGATCACGTTGAAGTCAGCGTTACTAGAGGCAGTAAAAAGATCCGATGTCTTCGGACGAAGTCCATTTATGTTGGTGTAATAAAATGAAATTTTGCTGAGCTTTTTTTTAAGGTAGACGATGGCCCGGAGTGTACTTTAGGAATGAACTTACGAATAATAGAAACAGGAGGCGGGATGTCGGGAGAGAGCGCAGCCGGGAAAGTGTCGTCCTGGATGAAAGCCTTAAAAGAAGCAGTGAAGGCATGTCCATTGCGTCTTAGAGAAGAATCAATTTTATACAGACGATTGTGCTGCATGGTATGCCTAATTGCGAAGAAATGTGGCTAACTATGTCATCTTTGTCATGTTCAGAGGTATCAGGATGGAAGCTTAGCAGGTCAGGCGATACCCTATGATGCAAAGCACAGCATGTCAGGAAGGAGATAGGGAAAGGATTATGGGATATGAGGAGAATGGCGGAGGTGCCGATGTATGTCGCCCTTAAATTTCCGCAGATTTTATGCCGGAGGAAAAACAGAAGATGGTAAGCTGCTTCACATTCGCACTGTTCGGGATAAAAAAGCATCACGGAATTTTACCGTGCAGCCGAAAGTAATTTGAAGGGTAAAAGTATGTGCGCAGTTTGCAGCGCGAGTGTTGCGTGCACGAATCATTCAATAAGGGATTAGACTAGATATTTCATCAGAACATTGACCATGTATGTATAAAGGAGCGAAAGGCATCCAACATTGAGGCGGTGCTCGAGTGAGTTGATATGACAAGTTACTGCCAAATCGCCAATGAGCTTGAAGGCTCTCTTTCGGACAATACCCAATGAAGATAAGGTTGTACGGCCAGCCCCAGCCCATATATAGGAATTGTATTCCATTCTAATGTAGGACTTGTAGAGGAGCGCTAGATTTGACGGACTGAAATATTTCTTCCATCTGTCTTATAGTAATAGGACTTGAAGTTCCAGGAACGATAGCAGAGTGCGCTATGCTCGGAGCAGGGCCCAGAGGAGGAGAATTACGGCTGACATTAGAGTTAATCTGCACTACAGATGTTACATTCGGAGCTCCACGTCGACACCTGGCGGCTGGACGAGAGCGACGCGATGTATCAAGCGAAGTGACATTATGTTGAACATCACCGTCAAGCGCAGAGTAATGAGATTGCGATAATAAAGAAATTGGCGGATCCATAGCACATACAGCATCTGGGTGATCAGCAGTGGTGGTAGTAGTTATATGTATCTCCGAAAGATTCAAAGAAACGGCATTAACCCGGGGATTACACGAGATAGTACAGCTTGCATGCAGGCCTCCCTTCCAACTCGATTTTTAACTTCACAGCAGAAGGCAGTTCGGTTGATGTCTTATCTTCTTGCATGCAAGTTCATTTAAAAAATGGCATTGAGACGTAAACTCTTGCGTATATTGGAAAATTATAGCAATAAAAGAAGTAGCAGAATAATAAAAACCCAAGAAAAAATGAAGAGGAAGTTGTTGGTAAATGACGTAAGGCAAATGATCCCAGAAATTCTCATTTTCCCAGTATAAATTTATCAATTTCTCTCAAACATTTCTTTTCCGCCATCTTGAAAACTGTATAATGTCAAATTACTATCACCTCAGCTGCCATGGTTTTTCATCATGCAAGTTCGCTGATGTACTGCCAGCATGGCAGTAAAGGTTACACGTGCCAGAAGTATGGCAGTGCAACTTCTATGCAAGCTGTACTTGTAGGTGTAACCCCCGGGTAAGAGTAGTAGGTCCAGCCATTTTTCTTCTAGCAGGAGTAAAAGTCTTTGAAACTTTTGAATCGGAGGCCATGTACTTTACCAATTCAGCGTTATTATTAATCTCATTAATATCATTAAGGCACGAAGACGGCGGGTTACCAATAGAACCATTATTTGGAGTAAGCACTGCATTGAGTTCACTGCGTACATTAGAGTAGCAAGTGGCGGGGGTCGGTCGATTATATTGGCTAGCGGGCCGTGTCTTTATTTCATCAGCTATGTCCCCAATTAAAATTTTTGCAACAGATACCTCATCATCAAGTTTTACAAGAATGGCAGACTCGGATTTGGAAGCTGTATCCAGAACGATGTTTTCAATCGAATGTGGAAAATCATTAATGTATGTTTTTAAATCCGACAGACGATTATTTAATGACGACGATATCGCCTCATAATCTTTCGAATGTGTAGCAAAATCCATAAATTTGCACGCAAAGGAATCGAAGAGCTTGCACATCTTCTCATCATGAGTTAACTAACTGACTGCCTTACCTACTTGATATATGTCAATTTTAGACATCCATTATCTATATCGTCATTTCCAACTGTAGCAGCACTCGTTATCGGATGCTGAGATGCTATAATATGTTGCTGCATTTTGTTGTTGTATTGAGTGATAGTGTGACTAATCAACACCTTCCTCTTGTTGAGAAAAAGTTACATTACGTTAAACGCTCAGGTACCGTTCGTGTGCGATATGAGCGTCGTAGACCTGGCTGACTATTTGGCTCATGCACCAACAGTACTTCGCTGTTCCTGGTAAGTCTAGCTTTGTCTTCGGCGGATTTGGCATCTTTCGGAATCATCTGTTCCAGAACATCGTTCATTGGTGTAGTCTCTTTTGGGCTTATAGAAGGCTTTGGTAGGTTATTAGGTAGTAAAACTCTTTTGTCCGTTCGGTTAATATGTCTAGCATTTGTGTTGTCGGCTAGTGTGTTTTTTGACGAAGTCATATCTTGATATTTTTCAGCTTTATTAACAGGATAACATCCTGTTTTACGTATTTGATCCATTTTGTCTAACATATGCTTGTTCAGTTACCAAAATCGTAGGGGAGGTCTCCACTGCGATCTAAAATTGTACTAAATTTCTATTTATTCGCTGGATTATTTATTATGTGCTCTTGTTTGCACTCGATCTCCAATTTCAAAAGTTGGTACTTTTTGCATGCTGGTAGGTCTCTGGGACTCAAGCATGTCCTTTCTAAGATTTCTTTTTGCTAAATCTATCTTGGTTCTCATTGGATATTTTTAAGCAATATTTCTGATGGACTTATTCCTGTAACGCTGTTAGAAGTTTTTCTAGCTTTCATTTAAACTGGCTGGCTCATCCTTCATCGCTCGTAGCCTCTGTTTAACGATTTGAATGAATCTTTTGGCTTGTCCGTTGGTTGCCGGGGTGATTGAGCAGTATCACTTTATGAGTAATTCCATTAGATGAAATGAAATGAAATGTTGAGATTCGTATGATTTAAATTGCGGGGTCCATTGTCTGGTACTACTGTCAGAGGTAAGCCAAATCGCGCAAATATCTCTTGTAATGCCTCTACAGTTTTACTGCTCGATATGTTGTTCCGTGGAATTACTTCAACCCATTTGCTGTATGCATCAACCACAATCAAAAGGTTTGCATTCATGACAGCATGGTTTAGACGAATGCGTTGCCAAGGCTCTCTAGAATATTCCCAAGGATGATTAGACACTTTCTTAAAATTTGTTTTTACTAATGTACAACGACGACAATGATGATCTAATCAGTCACTATCAATATTTTTCCACCATACATAGCTACGTGCCAACACCTTTATTCATACCATGCCTGTATGCGCTGTGTGTAGTTCGTATAAGATTTGCTGCCATAGATTTTTTGGAATCATTAGCCTAATGCCTCTAAAAGTACATCCTTCTTGTAATGAAAAATTTACAAGATCTTCACCTGAGAGTAATGGATGTTTCAACTTCAGAATCGTTCCCAGGTTTTTCAATTAGGAAACGTGACAAAAAATCCATATTGGCGTGCTGTTTTGTATTCCTGTATCGTATTTCGTAATCGCAGCCAGACATAAAACTTGCGTAATGTAAAAGACGAAGTGCCGACGTTGGAGGCAAATCCTTGTTTGGGTGTAATATTCGAGTCAATGGCTTATAGTCTGTTAACAAAATGATTTTTCGTCCATAATAATACTGGAAGAATTCGTTTTCTATCAATAATATAGTATGTCAAAGAAATTGGCATTTACTTTTATTAACGTGTAGCCCAATCTTTCTGAAGTCGCTTCAGTGCAGCTGTTAGGTTTTTAAGCAATTGACGATATGTAGAGCCTTGAAATGAAATGTTGTTGAAAAAGCAGGTACATCTTGAAATGCATTTTCACTGTATCTTTGCCATGTATTTGGGCTGATTTTAATGTCAAACATAAGACTATTTACTTTGTACGTTCCTTTATGCGTACTGATTGCTTGTAATAATGTACTATTATCATCTATCGGGATATGTAGATAAGCCTGATGTGTAAGTCTAAAACACAAGACTATATGCCGCCGCTCATTTTGCCAAAAATATCCTCGATTAATCTTTAATTACTTGAATTATAGTAGCCTTATAATCAACACAAAGTTTTATGTTACCATTCTTTTTTACTACAGGAACTATTGATGTTCCCTACAGGCAGTAGTTAACTTTTTCTATAATATGTTCTTTGACCAAATAATGTAATTTACCTTTTATTTTTACCTTTAAGCATAAGGCACAGATCTTGCCTTCAACAAAATTGGTTTTATGTGAGTATCTTTGAGCGGAATGGAGCATTTAATATTTGAAATTAAACCAACTTCATTTGCAAATATATCACTAAACTTTATAATCAACTCCGTAATTTTGTTCTTGTTCTAATCTTCAGAGATATCTTCCACATTCTTCATACCTATACAATTAATTTCAAATTTTAATTTTCTAATCCTATCTTTTCCTAAAATTATGCCAACATTCTGATGTAGGACCAGAGCTGTATAATTCAAGTACCATTACCATTAGCAATACCAAGTTTTTAAGAATTGATAATTCCCAGTACTAATACTCCTGTATTGGAATTAAAATTTTACAGTCCCATTCCTGGAATTGCAAATAATACTTTAAAATACCGGAAAGTAATTGAATTTGCGTTCCATTACAATAATACTTAGAAATATCCACAAGTATTTAAAAAGTATTTGGGCATTACTATATAATTCCTTTCAATTCTTTTCAAATACTTTCAACTATTAAATATGTTAAAAAAATTGAAACACTTGTTTCCGTTCCACAAAATAATTTATTTTTTAATTTTAATAATTAATTCAAGTTTTTGCGACGCGTTTCGCCCTATTTAGGCATCCTCAAGCTCTTGCAAAAATTATGAGACTGACTCAGCATAAATTAAAATTATAGCCGACAGTTATCGTTTATACACATATACATACATAAGTGGTATTACAATATCATTTTAAGTCCGTGTAAGTATCGTAATTTTTATTTCGTTATAAAATTTGTTTTAATTAAAGGGCTTTTGTTACGGAAATCTAGCTGATCATTAACCAAGAATGAGCCTTAATTACTTCGAAATCGGCAGTAATAAACATATATTTTACTATTTGGTGTGCCATTTCTACTAAAATAAGGTGCATTTAACTATTGTTTTTTATGAAATTTCAAAATTGAAATATGAAAACATAGCAAATATTAAATATTGTGTGACTTTGTATTTTAAACCTCTCGGTCTACGATTTATTTTAAAGCAAATGTAAGTAGTCTAAGTTTATTGCTCCTCGAAAACAGGAAGATTTTTTTTTTTACAATAAAATTAAAAAGACAATTGATCTAGTTCATTTCATAATTTAGTACAATATCATGTTTAGTGCTGAAGTATTTGAAGTAATTAAAAGTAATTGAAAATATTTGAAAATAATTGAAAGTAATTATATAGTAATGCCCAAATACTTTTTAAACACTTTTGGATATTTCTAAGTATTTTTGTAATGGAACCGCAAATTCAATTGCTTTCCGGTATTATAAAATATTATTTGTAATTCCGGGAATGGGACTGTAAAATTTTAATTCCAATACAAGAGTATTGGTACTGGGAATTATTAATTCTTAAATACTTGGTATTGGTAATTAACATTTCGCAAACACCCATTGGATGGACGTTGCGTAGATTTCTGCCGCCCGGTGTGAACCTTAAATTATTCGTCCCAGCTAAATATTTTGGCAATTAAGCAAAACATCTGTGATACTCTATAGCTATTTTAAATGGATTCAAAATAAAAAGGCTTTCTTAAAATAAAATATCATTCTGCATGTTTTTTGCAATGCAAACTTTTTAATACATTCGTCAATGTTAATTTGTACCTCTTGTTCGACTGTCAAAATAGTTAGATTTTTTAATCTCAATTTGGACATTGTAGATCTTAAATAATTTTTTGATCACTTTCAATTTACAGAAGTTTCTCTCACAGCTGTCATTACTCATGGCAGCATTATAAACATATTAGATAACCCTCCTTCAAGTTTGGACTCAAAAATAAACTTTAATAATGTGGGTCAGAATCAATAAGTTTATTTCTTGCAGTCTGTTGCAGCTACTAATCCCATATATGCAAACAAGCTTAAACTCTTCTCTGCCAATATCCTAAGGAGCTTGGTCGAGATTGCATTTCTCATCTTCGACGCCCAATATTATTGCAGACCTTAGAAAGGCATATTTTTCGGCCACATTCTGGCGCTGCTGGAACTTTTCTGGAATTTCAGCAGTTACTTATGTAACGAAGAAAACATTTTTCGTTTAAAATCGTTGATTTTATATTGGAACGAGGGATTGTTGGCTTACCCTTTGATTACGTTATCTAGTCGAGGCATTGTAGAGGCATCGTCGATTTTATATTCGAGCGAGGCGTTACTTGTTTTTGTTCAATACTTCTCCAGTCTTTGTATGTAATTGCCTGATGCTGCAGATACGATTAGCCAGCTCGGTCGCTCTCTTCCGCCCCCATATCGATACCTCTTCGGGCCATGCCCCCCTCTGCATCCCACACGCTACGCTACTCTGTATAACTTCCTATATACGTGAATCTTAACTTAATCGAAGTTCAAGTAAGAATTTTATTCCGCCATAACCTTTTATATACTTCTTCCGATACTGTTGATACTACCGCTCCAGTGACTAGTTCCATCAAACAATCAACTATATCAACTAAAATTTTTCATATCATTTTCCTGACCATTTGTAGCATTGTTATATAATAAATATCATTGTGATCGTCGTCATCATCGAAATCTAAAGCTTTCTGTTCAGCAGTTTCCCTACTAAAACATACACTCCCGACGTGGCCATCCTTCTCGCACTTTAGACATTTTAAATTTTTCTCTCTACTTGAGATTAGATTTACCACATTTGAAATATTTACCTCTGAATTTGTGTTGAGTAGTCACACTATCACTCAACACTTTTTTCCTTTAATATTCGAGAATTTATGGGAAAGGGGCATTAAATTAGTCCTAATTGAGCTCAAAATTTTGACGTTATTTAAAACTTTCGTAGTACCATAAAATGACTGTACCAGTCCAAACTTATTTGACATAAGCTGTTGGTTCACTAGTGTACGAGACAAACAGCCGACAATGGATTATTATTATTATTGAGGATTTCTCCTGTTCTCGTCGTTCATATGCTCTAAGGAAAAATCCATATTTTCTGAGAATGAAATTTCTGAGGTTTTTTAAGTATTATATAAAAAAAAACAAAAAATTTCTTAGGTTTTTTACGTATTTATATAAAAAAACAATAACCATGAAGAGTTCGCTTCTATCATCAGAACACCTTGCCACCAAGATCGCAATGGTCCAAATGAGTTGGGTGGATTTATTTGGATTCCTGGTTGGGTTGATAAAATGTTTGTGATCTTATAGGCAAGCATTAATTTTGTTTCTTGGAAATTACTTGACAATTTTTTTTAAAGAATACCATGCATTACGGTCATATTTATGATAGTTTTTTTTCAAATGTTGGAGTAAGTGAGAGAGTGAGAGGATTTTATTATATTTCTACTTATCGCAAATCACATTCCGGATATTTCCTTCTCATCCTGTTCCTGCAAAAAATGGTTGTCTCTGTAAAATCTTACTATTTATTCACTTTTTTAATCGTCGCATTCTTAGCGAAACTTTCAGTGGCATACCTAAAGCTTTTGGAATCTGTGGTGGTTCCCAATTTTCCACCCTTTCTAAGTGAATCATAATCAAGAGTGCGTTTATTAACAATTAATAAACATAAATAAATAAATAAATAAACAAATAAAAAAAACATATTTATTTTGTTTAAACACATTGTATACACATAATTATAAAATGTAAGCATGCTTGTATTTATTTTTCTTTCTTTTTTATTAGAAAAGTCTTGAATGACATTGTCAAAATTTATATCATCTGTTGTTGTTGTTTTTCTATGGAAAATATCGCTAGATTTCGCACACCGTTCACACACTGATTGCTTTTGTTAAAAAAATTCTTAATAATATTACTATGCCGCCTCGTCCGAGGTTTGATACTGGGACCTTCCGTTTTCCGAGCGACTGCTTTTACCACTGGTGCTTCTTCCTCTTGTAGTTATATATTAAGCAGAGTTTTCTAACCTATATTTATTATATTTAAGCTTAACCCTTTCGGTGCTAAATAGTGCTGAATACTATTAATAAGCCGACAATCTCCGGTTTGATTGAAAGTTACTCAGTTTGTGTACAATACCAAAATAGCTCACCTATATTTTTTGTTTAACCTACCATGCCCCCCCCCCCTCCCACCCGCTAAGGGGTTACAAGTTTCGTGATTTTACGATGAAAAGTAATTCTCAAGAAGTCATATCTCGAGAACGGAGGAACCGTTATATTTTTTATTCAATGAAGCGTAATGATATTTTTCATAAAAAAAATATAACAGTAGATACCGAACGAAAAAAATTTTTGTTATAATAGTACTTTTTTTTTAACAATTATTTACATATTAAACCATCTAGCACTATTTTTTGTATTTGTATTGTGAAGCTAGAAGCCTTACTTATCTATGTACAAAAAATTGCGGGACTTTTTCTCTTTGCTTTTGAGATATGAGTTTTTGAAGTCACCCTATACCCAAAGTAACCTGTATGAGATCACTACACTGAGGACAATGTATTTTTTTTTCCACTGGGAACCTCTAGTAATGTTTCATATATTTATTTATTTTTAAGCCTTAAGCCTTCTCTATCTATGTACAAAAAATTGCGATGGTGTTCGACATTGTTGGAACAAGTTGGAATTCTAAGAGACAAAAATGTAGCGTAAAAGTTACAAAATTTAGCAGAAAGATGGCGTTGAAGGTAATATAATGGTCGATGAAACGTAGTATGTTACAGAAATCATTTTAGTTTCGGTAATTAGACTCGGATCGAGGTTTAGCGAAAAGAATTATTTTTAGGACAAATTGGGGTTGTAAATAACTACCCCTATTTAGTCTTTCTAGGTAATTTCCGAACTAAAAATTGAGTTGAAAAAAAAAATTATGTATTAAAATATTCGAAAATCTTTGCCGTTTTAATCTCCACCCTGTTGGACCCACCCCTTAAATTTGCAGACCTACACTGAGAAAAATCTGTCCTTTAAAATCTAAATGATCATCCTATTATTTGTCTTCCTCTTGAAATCAGACAGAATATTTTACAAACAAGATATTTCCATTTGTCTATAATATAATTCCTTTTGGATGTACATAACCCACCTTTCATTTGAAATGGAATGGTTCTTTTGACACAACTAGAGCGCATTAAAAATACGGCAACATAAATGCGAAAAGAAATTCTATTTGATTCCTAGTTCAAATAGTCAATCATTATAAAATATAAATTTTAGTTTTTAAATGGTTCATTTAAAGACTGTCCTATACACACAAAAAAAATTCCCTTTTGAAATAAGAGGAAATTCAATTTATTTGCATTTTCAATTATTTGGCATCACTTACATTTAAAGAGAATCTTATTTGTTTTAGAGACGCGCATAGACGTGTTTCAGCTTCATTAGTCATTTGAGATCGTGGTGGATTGGATTCCGTTGAGAACTCTGTGCTTATTTTTTTGTTTGGTTTTTGTTTATTAGTGTCATACAAGTGAAAATGGACAATTTTATTGTAGATGAAAGTGAAAGTGATCGTGGTGCAACCCAAACTTTTTCTTATGTTGTAGGTGATGTAGAAGTCCCTATTACAGGTAGAAATATTATGACAGAATGGGGATTGCAGGTGGAAACAATTTTACATCTTGAGAAATGTGGTGTGGATATAAATGTGCTTCTAAAAATGAAGCGATATGAAATCAATGAATTGTTTGTATTACCTACTCAGTTTGGTGAAAAAGTAATATTCAGAGATGGGTTGGAAAAATGGAGAGATTTACAGGTGACAGTTCTTCTTTTACTGAAAAGTGTTCTTTAATAAAAAATATTATTTTAAGAATATTCCCTTACGAAGTGTTGCATCAGAAGATACAGAATCGATGGTATCCATTCCAAGTACAAGCCAAAGTTCTAGTCAGGATAACATTGACAATCTGGCAGACCTCGACTTAAAGTTTGTGCTGGAGAAAACTATTAAAGGGAAAATGGTTTTGACTTACTATAAGATACATAAATACTTGGACAATAGTTCGCAGAAAAGTCTTGTTCACTGTATTGTTGAATATTATCAACAAATAAAAAAAAAATGTCATATCGGGATATGCAAACGTGTGCAGAAAAGATTTGTTCTCTATTTCCAAACGAAAATAAGGTATGTAATAATAATTCAGCTCTAAGAGACATAATGTATTTACCTCAGTAGTTGTGTTGTGTTTTATCTCTTTTTGACACATTTTCATAACTTAGGAAACATACTTTCTTCGTTCACCACGCAAGAAAAATCCAACAGGAAAACTTGTTTCTCGATGGGTAAATTTCCGTCATATGTACAAGAAGTTTGACTATCAAGAAGACAGCCAGATACTTGGTGAAGTTATAAATAATAATAATGAAAGTGTTCGTGACCTGATAGAAGCCGGTATTTTCCACCAAAGCAATAATACAGAGCAATTTTTAATAATAATATCTTTAGAGGAAGTAGCGGAACTAAAGTTATGGTTGGCTAACAATTGCGAGCCGTGGTCTGTGGTAATAGAATATTGGAAAAAAACCTCCGAACAAAGAACTCGTACCCTTAAAATGTTTAAGGGAGATTTAAACGAAATCATCACGGATTGGCCTAGATACAATGATCCTGTCGGATATCAGTTGGTAATAATAAAGTTAAGAGTTTATTTACAATTTGTTATAACATATTCTTACTTCATTTAGATTGATGTTGATTTTGAAAATATGTTCCCTGGGAAAGGAAATAAGCTTTTACAGGGCTTTGAGTGCTTTACTGAAAATATTTTGAAATACTACGAGTCCCATCTGAAGGATAAACAGAGCAAGGAGATGTACAAAAAATTAATTAATGGAAATCTGGATAAAGGTAAGAAACATATACATACATATGTATAGTGCATAGAAGATTTAACGAATTTCCTGTGTTGCAGATTCAAGAGACGCAGTAATTTGCCTTCTTTTACATGGGGTGATCCATCCTCTTAGGATCAAAAGAGGATTTAAACCATCCATCCTGCAAGGACAAGAAGATTTTCTCATTCATATTGTAACTAACAATGATATGCAGGTAAAAATTGATAAAGCTAAAAAAGTTTTAATAGATAAAGGTCTTAAAATGCAACCAAGAATTATTGTCGTGGGCGAAACAATATATAAGCTAAATGAATTTTACGTTTATTGCGACACTGTTAAACATAAATTACCTTCATTCATTAAATGTGTTGATTGCATAATAAAAATGACATATGTATTTAACTTGGAATACTCACCCATAAGTAAAGCAGTGTGGACATTTCTTACACAATTCTTTTTTGATATTTCTTCTGAAAAATATTCAGAAGTTTTCAATATTTTAAACAAGCTAAACAAGTTTCGGGCTTAAGAAATATTGATAAACATGCTGCTTTGTTTTATGTGTGAGTATTCTGCAAAAAAAAATTGATTTGTTAATGCAACATTTAAGTTTAAGCCATGGAGTTCCTTCAATTTTTAGGTATAAATGTAAGCAATTTAAATGTCACCAAGTTTTCCAAAATAAATATTCCTATAGAAAACATATGTCAAAACACGAAAAAGAGATGCAAAATGAACTTCCCGGGGCCATCGAAAGTTTATCTTTTAAGCGTAATAATAATGTTAGAGTAGATAAGCAAAATATAGATAATATTTCCCAATGTGAAAATATAGCTGATTCGTACATAACGTCGCCAGTCGTAGTAGGATCTGATTCCACAATTTCTATTGCGAAAATTGATAGCACTTTAAAGAAATCGGTTCTTAAATTTTCTTTAGAACTACACAGTCGTAGCAATTTATCTAGAAAAGATGTTTTTCACGTGCAGGATAATATTTCTGAATATATATTAGATCCTTTAAGCAAACTTTTTATTGAATTATCTAAGAGCTATGGAGCAGATAAAGACAAAAGTCCCGCATCCATAAAACATATAGGTTTGACTCTTGCAAATATACTTGAAGATATGCGTACTGAATTTAAGTTCTTCAAGTTCATAACTATTGAAGATTTGTACAGGCAACCAAAAAGTTTTATTATTAGAAACGAACTTTCAGAAATTATATCTAGAGGAGTTCCTATGCTTGCTCCCAATACCATAGAGGGTTGTTTACTTAATATCCGCTTTCAAATAAAAAAATATTTCGAGTGTCCGGGGATACTACAAGCTGCCATGGAAAATATTGAGCGCTTGAAGAACGAAAACAAAATATGTAATTTCCTAAATGGCTACTTGTGGAAAGAAAAATGCTTTCCGACTGGACAAAATTTTATACCATATTTTCTTTATTTTGACGACTTTGAAGTAAACGACCCTTTAAGTTCAAATGCAGGAAAGCACACAATTTGTGGGATATATTACTCTTTTCCCTTTATACCCTCTCATCAAATTTCGCAGCTTAGTAATATTTTTGTTGCAGGATTCATAAAATCAAAAGATTTAGCTGAATACGGTACTGAAGTATCACTGCGGGAACTTATCAAAGAACTACATTTTTTAGAAGAAGAGGGAATAGATATAGTGACCAATAATAAAACATTCCATATATATATTTAACATTAGGACAAATTCTTGGTGATAACCTCGGTCTTAATGGAATTTTAGGATTTGTGAAATCCTTTAACGCAAATTTTTATTGTAGACGATGTAAAAGTCCAAAGATAAAATGTCAAACTGATATTATAGAGAATGAGGAAAATTTACGTACCAGAGCCAATTACGAGAGTGACATTAATCTTAATGATTGGAAACAAACGGGGGTAAAAGAAAATAGTATTTTTAATTCATTGTCCTTCTACCATGTGACGCAAAATGTTGTTTTTGATATTATGCATGACATCTTCAATGGAATATGTAACTACGAATTGTCAAAAATCTTGTATTATTTTATATATGAAGCAAAGTTTTTTAATTTGGAAACCCTGAATTACCGTAAACAAATGTTTAATTATGGCGATACTGAAATTGGTAACTTAAGTCCACCAATAGAAAAATATCATATTAGTAATGCAAGTTTTAAAATGACAGCGAAAGAAATGAAAACTTTTATGCACCTTATACTTTTAATCATCGGTGATTTAGTCGATAGAGATAATGAAGTTTTCAATTTTTTAAGGACACTTGTGAACTTAATTGATTCTCTTCTGCTTCCGTCTTTTGATGAACAGAAATTAACCCATTTGAGTGAAATTATTTCAAAGCATAATGATATGTATCAGATCATTTTTAAGGAACATCTCAAACCAAAGCAACATTTTCTTATTCACTATCCTGGTATAATTAAAGCTGGTGGTCCAATCAAATACTTGTGGTGTTTTCGGTTTGAAGCCGAGCATAGGCTTCATAAAATGTACTCTCGTTCGATGTCTTCAAGAGTAAATTTGCCGTTAAGTTTAGGTATTAAAGCCTCTCTTCGGTTTTCCAATTATCTTCTTTCCCAAAGTTTTTTTAAAGTCGATCTAATATATAAGGAATCTAAAATATTTAACCTGAAAGAAGAATTTTATTTTTATAATCTTGACACGAATGATTACAAAAATGTAAATTTCGTAGTTCGAAAAATTGAAGATGTTATCTTTAAGGGAAGTCATTACAAAACAGGCCATGTTTTGACGATGTCTAAAGATTATTATTCGGTTGAAGTATTTGAGACAATTGAAATGTTTACAACTAATAAGGATTCTGACCGTCAGCAATGCTATATGGTGTGTAAATTATGGGAAGTTACAAACTACTCTGAATATCTTTTATCCTATGAAATAGGAGATCCCAAGGGCTATGCTATTAAAATGATAAATAATTTCGATGGACCTCCAATTCATTTTTATGTTCTCAACGATGGTAAAAAAGTAATAAGACTGAAGCGTTATTTTTAGACCATGTACAATATACCTGAATTTTTATAATTTTTGTTTTTTTTTTCGAAGTGTATTTAATTTTTATTAATACTTATTATATTCAGAGATATATTTTATATACCTACCTATACCTGTTATATATTTAAAGCTATGCAAACCTGAATTTTTATAAATTTTATTTGTTTTTGTTTTCATAAAAAAGTGTATTTACTTCTCCAGAGATATATTTTATATACCTATACCTGTTATCTATTTAAAAATATTATAATGTATTTTGAAATCCTTGTTTTTGTTTGAAAATGAAGTAATAAAATATTTCTAAAAGACTACCACTACCACTTGTTTATATTTATTAGACCGTATGTCATACATACAGTAAACTGTAGTTATGAAAAGAGTTTATGTACATTAATATTTATATTGCAGAAAATTTTTAAGTGGCTCACTTAAAAAGACAATCATCTCAAAAGTAGCATGTATATCTTTTTAAGGTAAGTGGTTTCAAACTTTTATTATAAAAGGAACATAAATTGTCTCTTATTAAATTGAATGGATAGTACTTGTTACAATAAACATAGATCCATTTAACCCGAAATGCGTTTAATATTAATTTAAATGGAAATCCTTCTTAACCTAAATATATATACTCTAATACCAAAGGGAATTTCTTTTAGCTTTTTAAAAGGATTTTTCTTATTAAATCCATTAGAACGTCCTTTTGGATGATAACCATAAGGTAATCCTTTTATGTTAATACTGTTTTTTTTTGTTTCTATTACGAAATTTTTCTGAGTGTAGTATTGCCGTATATCTTAGCTATATTTTGAAAAAAAGAATTATTGATATCCATCTAATATTTAAATAGAAATATCGATTTTAGTGTATCAAGATAATTTGATATAGTTTTCAAATCCGATAATTAGTTTCGGAGATAGCTCGAAAAGATAGGAAAGCAGTCCTTTTTAAAGATGAAAAATGGTAGTTTTTTTAGTGAAAAACTGGCTTTATTTTTATCTCGTATTTGCGAACAACAAAAAAAAAAAAAAAAAAAAACAAGAAAACAAGATTTCCATAACATACCACTAACTAACTAAAAATATGCAAAATTAAGGAAGGGGGTTTATATGACCCAAGTGCAAAAAATCCGTTTTCAACGGTAAAAAATTCCGTATGAAGTTTACTGGATCAAAAACGGAACCCTGCCACTCGATCACACTCTCATCCCTCTTTAATTTGATACCCCACACGCCCCGTAAATTATTTTTTTTTATGAATTTTTAGAATCACCGTATATACCGTAAAATAACGAAATACTATTATTGACAACATGACAAACATGAAACATATAAAGCTTAAACTTCACTTGCCATTTGCCAAAATGACGTAAAATCATGAAATTTCTAACCCCTCTAGCGGGGAGTGCGATATGGTAGGCGGAAATAAAAAAATACGTGTGAGCTATTTTGGTTTGTGAAAGTTTCATCCAAATCTGACGTTATCAGATCACATTCAACAGATACAAAAGCTTGACGACATACGGCCGTGTATATATGTCCATAGCGCTCGCAATAGCCTATTCGGCGGACGTATTTATACGTCCATAGCGCACCAGTGTACCATATACTGAACATATATATATGCGTCTATAGGACCGACAGGGTTAAGAGACGTTCCGTTTTTGCAACGTTTTGCTTATTCTTGTAGAGTACGTACAGACATAAAATTCTGAATATTTTTCTACCTAATATGAAACTGTTCTCCGTCATTGTCAATAACTTTGGATCTAACTTTGGTGGCTTCTCTTAATATTTCAGTAGAAACGTGCTGTCACAAAAGCGCGAAAACATTATATGAGAGTAAAATTTAAAACTCCCCTTCTGATTTATTTTCGAGAATTAATCATTTGCTAATCTTTTTTGTTACATGTAATCTGCGCTTCCACATTTTTTGTCTGTATTCGTGAAATTTTCAAAGATAGTTTAATTTTTTCTCTTTCTCTCTTTCCTTTTCTACTTCTTAATATTAAAATTGAAAGCAGTCGGAAATCTCCTTTTGTTTCTTAACTTCTGCTTAAGTTAACTTTGCTTCAATTACATGAGGTAATAGGTGCGTTCCTCTTCCCTATGGTTACGCTGTTTACAATAACAACAATGACATTAAAGAAAGTATAACAGCTGATGTTTGTTTATACACGTGCTTAGACCGATATTTGTGCTTAGTGCAAAAACGAGTTTTATAAAGTTGTAAATGATAAAAGTTATTAAAAATTACAGATATATAATTACCTTAAAATGGCAACCATAAATATAGTAGTTTGTGTTCGGCTCGAGTTCTAGTGGAACAAATAAACAAGCCAAGTTCCCGTACGTCTGTTAAATTTGACAGACAGTGATGTATTTTTAGCTAAAGATACTCTTGTGGGTCAGTTAGAATCAGCCACGTATTACGTCTACTTTCGACATTGCAATAATTCTCTTGAAACAAGCGGCCCTTTAAGGCAAAGTTAGATTGGAATTTTCGACGCAGGGCTGGGGTCGCGTTTGACGAGTTAAAAAAAATATGCTGTGAGATTGGACGCGTTGATATTTGAAATTCGTCAAACATGTTTTCAGTGAAAAAGAAAAAAAAAATCCGTAAAATGTTTTTGATGTACGTTTTTTTTTTCACTCGATTCTTGAGCTGTGTGGACTTAGCAACAAACCTGGTTAATTTCATATTGACCAAATTCGCTATGAATTTCTTTCATAGAAAAACTCTCTATGAAATTCTAGTCGCACATAGGGCTAAACTTACTAGGCATTCAAGTAACTATGTAGTATTTCGCCCCATATAATTCACACATAAAAATTATTTTAAGTGTATATATGAGGTCAGCTCGGCCAATCACTTGATCATATACGGCAAGCAGGAACCAAGCCGTACTGATGAGTATATGCTTCCTACCGATATGAAACGCCCTCGTTCGCAAAGAAATATCTTAGATTTTTTGATGTAAAAAGAGTTTTTGTTTTTCATGTCACTGAATTCTCAAGCTGTGGACTTACCAACTAGGTCCATTACAAATTGACCAAATTCGCTATGAATTTATTTCATAGCAAAACTATAAATTTATTTTCAATGTTTCGTTATAAAATAGTTCGCATCTTCCGCTTTTTTAATCAAGTTCTCACGAAATTACTTTTTTGATTTCGGAATTAAAAATAAAAAAAAATCTTGTAAAAAATCCCGCAACAGTACAATCTCCCAAGTGTGAGGTTAAATTGAACGCGTTGGCGACGAAAAGTGGAAATTCGCCTGATTTTTTTCGTCGCTTGCGGTTGTATTCTAACACTTTCTATACAATAAGCATACATTCGATATTACCTGTCAACGTGTGCTACACGAGTTACGCATTTAAAATTTTCAATCTGTCTCCCGTTTTAAAAAGTAACTTGTTTACAGTTCTAATTTTTACCGCCAAGCGACGTATCTTTCTGTGGTTATTACCAAATCTAAATTTACGGCGAACGTGTTTCCTTTTTTCACTTAAGCTTAAAAATATCTACGTCGAGTTCGACCGTCAAGGTTAGCACGATTTTTTGGTAAACTGAATACACTATAAAAAATGCACAAATTGTTGCTACAAAGTTTAGGTATTTTTCCCTATACTGTAGCGAATATTCCCTAAAATTTTGGGAATATTTCCCAAAATTCAGGGGAAAAAACTTAAATTTCAGGGAATATTCGCTAATTTTATCGAAAGATATCTAAGCTTTGTGGCAACAATTTATGCAATTTTTTTTACTGTGTACGTATTGTAATCCTTGATTCTATTGATTACCACATTATTATATTATTCATTTTTATTTTGATGTAATTTAGACAGAAATATGAAGAAAACTGCCGCCCAAAGTATGTGCCGCCCGGTCTGCCCCCCCCCCCCCGAGGTACGCTACTGGAACCTTTCATCTAATTGTTCCAATCTTTAATAATTGAATTATAGAAAGTCAATTTGTTGTAGACTTCTTCAGACTTTGGAATGCTTTAGTTTAGCACAAGCAGAACTAGAAATGAAAACGTTACGTAAATAAGTAAACATTTCATCAGCAATTGTAGGACAGTGAAGGTTATTACAAGTGTCACGCAGCTTACCATGGTATGTAATGTACACATACAGAGAATGTCTTCTTTCTATTTGGGTGATAAAACGTCTTATAAAGGCATTTCGTCACATTTAAAAGTATTGTGAAATTCTGTTTTAGAAGACACATTGTCGGACACCTGAAAACGGACATGGCGTGCGAATTTTCGACACCGTAGTAAGATTTATGATGATTTACTTTCAGAAAACATAAAAACTATCACATGATGTTTTTATGGGTACAACATTAATATACCTACTTAATCGGGACAACTGAGGATAGGATT
Organism: Dioctria rufipes; assembly: GCA_963924295.1. Classification (NCBI taxonomy): domain Eukaryota; kingdom Metazoa; phylum Arthropoda; class Insecta; order Diptera; family Asilidae; genus Dioctria; species Dioctria rufipes. The sequence goes on along the minus strand of OZ002742.1, from coordinate 77,713,688 downwards.
AAGAATACGAGTATGTAATATGTAGTAATGTAGACATTTTGGACGTGTATTAACTCCAAACGAATTTCGTCCAGAAGTCCTATTAATATCGAATACAGTGGGAGACTACACAAATAATCTTAAGGTCAGCTACGAATTATTTCCTAATTATTTTGAATCGGTTTATTGTAGTGACTCTGGTGGAGACTCGTTTTCATTATCTGGTCATGCTAAAGGGCTTTCTTGATTTAAGAACTGTTCACCTAAACGTGTGTAAAGTAGAAAAATCCTTAAACGCCTTCGATTGTGCTATTTTTATGATTCAATTCCGAATATCTGGCCTAAACACTATTGCCCATGTACTAACAATTATCTTTAATCGATCTTTAAGTTTGCAGGTATCTTGTAGATGATTGCAAGAATTTTTTCTTTTAATACGTTTTTATTTAAAGCGAGTTCTCGAAATTGAATCAAAAATTATACAACAATTGCCAACCTCTCACCAGTTACTAAATCTTTTGAGAGCTACAATTTTTTTTTTCACATTATGGGTGTGGCGACATCTGGGCCAGGTCGTACATTTCAGAACTCTTGGCCAAGCACAAAGCTAATCAATTACTCTGTGACGAGCGAGGCTGTACTTGAAATAATTCAAGAGAATTGAAGTAGTACTGCCCTTGTAACAGTCAGCTAGCTTTGGTTGCATCAGCGACGTTGGAGGACAGTAGAGAAGAACATTATAAAAAGTGTTACTTTACCATCTTTTTTTATTATACTTGTAATTGCATTATTAGCATCCTCGTGTTTGACGGAAAATCCACAATTATGCAAGAATAGTATTTGATTCACACATTTTTTCTCCTTCAACACTTGCGGGCCAAATATAAGTAAATGTAATATCCAAAACAAGGTGTCCCGTCAGTGAGTTCCTGGTCACATGGAGATCGTGGGGAATGAATGAGCTGACCTTCTATCTACGTCTGGTTCTGGTTCTCCGTTCCTCGGTTCAGAACCCGCTGTAGGCATTGACACCTCGGTTATCGAGTCTTTCATCAAAGCGCATGCTGGTATGAAGTATCAGCAAAGATGGGCGAACCTGAGTACTTGGAAGTGTACAAAACTTTCTTTTGATGGGCCCAATAGGAATTTTTCTGATTTTCTCTTGGGGCTCGGAAGGAAACAATGTAGAACTGTGGTTGTCAGTATCACCGGCCACAGATTGCTCCACACTCACCTAATAAAGATGGGAGTTGTTGACAGCCCTGAGTGTCTGTCCTGCTTGGAAGGAGAGCTTAAGACAACCGAACGCTTTCTGTGTGCTTGTCCAGCCTTTGTCCGGAGCAGATTGGACACGCTTAGGTCTGTCCTCCTAATTGTGTATGAGCTGAAAAACTTTCCTCACCAAGACCTGATGCGCTTCATTAAGAGGACAGTAAGGTTTATGTGAAAGGGTTGCTAGTAGGATAGCACAATGGGCTGCACTGATTTTCGTGCTCCCCCTGCCTATGAAAAACAAAAACAATATGTTATTTATCTTTCGGAAATTTATTCTGTTTTACGGTAGTCAGTATAGGGGATCGTAAGTATTTGATAGAAGATGATATACTTACTTGGAGCTTTTCCTGTAAATTACAAATTATCCGATTTCAAAAACATACGTAAAATTGCCTTTGTTTTTCTCATCCTCGCGGATACGCCGTCCAAGATTGGGTGCACGTGAAAACAGATGGTTTATGTTTTCGAAAATCTTATACAAAGCGGAAAACCGATCGTACATTGCTTCTAACATTGGCCTGCTCATTGCTTAACGTATTCGTAAAAGTTTTTAGCTATTTTTGAAGAAAAATAATTTAAGATCGCTTGAAACAACGTTTCATGTACCAATTTTGAAAAAAAAAAACAGACACACTCACCTATTCTCTGAAGACATTTTATTTATCTTACAGCTAGATTGACGATGTCACTTGCACTTTAATATATAAACTGAAGTACTAACTGATCTCCTTTTTCTCAGATCAGTTCTACTCAAAAGCAAGATTTCCTAGCTTTGCGCTTTTATTGATGAAAGGAAGATAGTTCGAGTAGAAGGGAAATTGCATTAGTAGAACTTGTCCCTTGGAATAGAACACCTTATCATCCTGTGTCGTTATAATTGAATATTATTATATTTATATTTATCAGTAAACATTAAAAAAGCTATGCGATACTCCAATTATTGCAGAGTATTGTTCAACAAATATTTTAAGATGTCGAACTTTGGTAAGAAACATATTAAGGAACTGTGTTACATGTTTAAGATATCGATATGAAAAAAAAGCAATAGTTATTGATGTTTAACGAGTTAAATTTTACCTTTAACGGGTCACGATCTTAAAGTTTTATTTTTAACAGAGTTCTTAGTGCCCATTATGATCTGCATAGCTACGTTTATCAAGTTGACAGTTGGTTATTTTGAGAAAGATGTTCTCGTGAATATTTATCTAGTTCGATGCAAAGAGAGAAATACAGGTGATAACTTACAACTTTAGGACGTGGTTGTTGAAAGAGATGACACAACTTCTATTAATAAGGTTGTGGCGGCTTGACCGGACCATCTGCAACTTGGGTAACTATATCGACTTTGTAAGGTTTTCGTAAACCTATTTCGAAGCCACCACCAGACTTAGAAAAGGTCTATCAAGTAGGCCTCGATTTTCATATCGAGAACGAAAAATAAATTTTATTGATTATCTTTCAAGAAGAGATTATTATAGTCGTTTTTTGTGATCATGTTCCAATTGGTATTAGAATTGCTTTTTGTCTTAGGAGAAAAAGGCGCAAGGACTGAGAATCCTCAGCAAGAATAAATTAAAAAAAGAAGACCGAAACCTTGGTGTTTTGTTTGTTTTAAAATAAAAAATATATATCCTTACTTTCAAAACTCTGTTGTTTGGGGTTGTCTTCCCTATCATAATCAGGCACCACTATAGCGGCTACACGCTACGGTGTTAACCAGGAATGCTTACAGATATAATCTGGCAGTCCCGCTCTATCACTATCATTGCCGCTTCAGCTTATTGGCGATAGATATTGTGGAACATTACTTACGAACACTACCGCAAGAACATGGAAGTTCACCTGAACTTTTCACGGCTCCGTGTTATCACAGAACATTCAAGTTTGGTCAAGATACGGATTCTCATCCCGACTCTCTCTTACAGTAATGGACTGAGTTTTCTATGGCATTCAGGTAGAGGTGTTGACGATTTCGGCGACATATCCCCCAACTTTGAACCCTCGTAATTAGGTGGATAAAGACAATGACGACTAGCTCCGGTCTCAGCTGGCAGTCCGTAAGGCAGTTGTGTCAAGACCCCACCTCAACGGATAAGCCGGCTACTAAGAAGCGGCATATTCTTCAAAAGGCGTTTCGTATCAGCATGAACCAATACTCATCAGTGCGGCTAGTTCCTGCCTGCCGTAGACGCCAGAATATTAATTTATTTTGTTTTTTTAAATGATAACATTTTGGTAAGAGTGTTCATGACATTTACTCTTAAACTTGGCTGGGCCCGACTAGGATTTAATAGGCGTTTAAAATTTTAAATTGATAATATATTCGCAAAAGTCTTCTATGTTAGTGGCTCTAAAAAAGTGCGTCCCAGGTGTATTTAGGTCTTACCGGTGTTATAAGAGCGGAAACTATCCGGTTACATGGGGACGTCTTAAAGCATCGATATTAAAAATCAGGTCAAGCATGCTTTCGACTGAAGCAGCATGTTGGAGAGCAGCATGTTGGAGAGCAGCAACACGCAAACACAAACATTATTCGAATAATCCAATATTAATACAGTAAATGAATTATCATGCCTACATATATATATATATATGTATATATAACAGAGCTGTAAAATACTCAGTATTTAATGGTTTTAATACCTGTTAATTACCAATACCAAGTATTTAAGAATTGATAATTCCCAGTACTTTGAATTAAAATTTTACGGTCCCATTCCCGGAATTGCAAATAATACTTTATAATACCGGAAAGCAATTGAATTTGCGGTTCCATTACAAAAATACTTAGAAATATCCAAAAGTGTTTAAAAAGTATTTGTGCATTACTATATAATTCCTTTCAATTATTTTCAAATACTTTCAATTACTTTTAATTACTTCAAATACTTCAGCACTAAACATGATATTGTCCTAAATTATGAAATGAACTAGATCAATTGTCTTTTTAATTTTATTGTAAAAAAGGATCTTCCTGTTTTCGAGGGGCAATAAACTTAGACTACTTAAATTTGCATTTAAAATAAATCGTAGACCGAGAGGTTTAAAATACAAAGTCACACAATATTTAATATTTGCTATGTTTTCATATTTCAATTTTGAAATTACATAAAAAACAATAGTTAAACTAAGTTAAATGCACCTTATTTTAGTAGAAATGGCACACCAAATAGTAAAATAGCATGTTTATTACTGAAGATTTCGAAGTAATGAAAATTAGTTGAAAGTATTTGAAAAGAATTGAAAGGAATTATATAGCAATGCCCAAATACTTTTTAAATACTTGTGGATATTTCTAAGTATTTTTGTAATGGAATCGCAAATTCAATTACTTTCCGGTATTTTAAAGTATTATTTGCAATTCCAGGAATGGGACTGTAAAATTTTAATTGCAATACAGGAGTTTTAGTACTGGGAATTATCAATTCTTAAATACTTGGTATTGGTAATGATAATGGTAACGGTACTTGAATTATATAGCTCTGAATTTCCAATATAGATCATATGAAATATGCCTACTTGTAGTGCTTAAAACAAATAAATGGAATGGATCAGGCAATAATTAATAGTCTGAAAAACTGGTCGTTTTTCATTTTAATTTGCACAGTTTTGTTTATTGTTTTGCATTGTCAGTTTTTAGTTATTTGAAAATTATTCATATGATGAATATCGCTTGCTAATTTACGCTGTTAGTGACTGTCCAAAAAAAAAGCTCATAATTAATAATATTACACAGTAGTAACTAATATCTCTTTCTCCTGGTGTAGAGGAAAACTTTAACTAATGATCGACTGCAGCTGATCTATGTGACTTATCGATTAGCCCGACTTTCATTCTCCGGCTTAACAAACAAGTATACCTACGCATATTTAATTTTATCTCATTGACGCACACGCAGAGCTTCATAGCAGCATAGCGATAATTGTGGAACTGACAGCTACATATATTTTCACTTACTCCAGCAGGTTTAGGCAACTCGAGAAGTATGTACAAAAATGCAAGTGACAATTTAATACATATGCTCGATGCGTGCTTACAGATAGCAGATAAAATAACTCCAAACCTTCATTCTCTTTAGAAGGGAAACAAACCACTTCCGTGTGTTACTCTTCATTCGTAAACCCTGTAACTGACATAAGGTTCTCATTAGTTTCCTTCAGCGTAAAACATTTCGTCTTTATAAAGCACCATCCAGTCGTTTGTTTATTACACCGACAATAACATGAAACCTAGTCATCACTTTGACCTCAGACTTTAGTAAATGTCCATTTATTTCTGGTAGCGAAAATATCATTAATCATAGCATTTGAGACCGAATCAATACTAGGTGAAAGAGCAGCTTTCGCTGCATTCCTGCCAATACATCACCCGAAATTAAATCAATACTATAGACATGCATGTAAGATTATAATTACGCAACACATTAATCTACCTAGGCCATACGATGATGATAAATATTGATTGAATTGAAAGCCTTGTGTAAGGGGACAACTAATTAATTTTAATTGTGCTCGTTACAAAGGAAAACATGTGTCGATGAAATACTAGAAGCCCTGGTTTCCAATTAGTCTACTATTAATTGCGACGGGTGAAATAAGGTAATCAAAGAGATGAAAGTATACATACATATTACATATTTGTGGAATTTAATTCAGGATGTTGATCATAAATGATTTTTATAAATACTTTGTTCCTTCTGGTCGTGTCCTTCAAATTCAGAAATTGCAGAAGGTACCTACTTGAAAACAAATCGCGCTAAATTGCCTGAACTTTGTGATAAGACTATGTTTGATTTTGCATAGACTTCCGATTATCTGATTTATAACATACCGTTGGAACATATCTGTAGGAATATCTGCTCACTGAATGAGGATAAATACAAAAGGACTACAAACAACAAAACGGAAAAAGGTACCAAGAAATCAAAGAGCGAAGAAGATGGCGCAGAATGATTATACTGCAACAACAAGTATTCTAGTAACCCAGCAGGATGTGGTCAACGACCACGAAGTAAACAATGCTTGATTATTGACCGTTTACTCTATGTGTCAACAGTACATACAAAATGAGCATGGATAGTTGAAATATTTTAAGCGTGTAAGTATTGTTGCCACATCAATGCCTTGTCAACGGTGAAATAGCGTTGAAATTGTAGACATAAGTCATTATAATTTGAGGCAACAATTTGTAATTGTTAGTAGTGAAGTCAGCGTTGAGTCATATGTGAAGAGTATATGACAGTTAACAGTGTTTTCATTGACAAAGTAATTTTTAAAAAGTTTTCGAAAAGAAATTTTTGGTTATACTTGTATTTTCTTATAACGAAATAAATTTTGTCATCTCTACATAATTACGTGTTTTGCATACCTATCGGGAAAAAAAGGAAACTATAATGTAACCGAGAAGTTCCAATTGCAACCACAGATATGCCAACTCAAGTTATATTAAAATATCTAAAAATCGTTTTTCTTACACAAATACAGGGTGTTTCCCACTAGGTCAATAGCGCAGGAGGTGATAGTACTCACCTAGATGAACCAAAAATTGTATGGCAGGGGGTGGGGGCATATCAACCGTTTAGTAGTTACAGGGTGATTAAGAAAAAAACCTGGTTTTTCACAAAGCACCCTGTATCCTAAAAACGACAGGGCGTACGGTCACAGTTAAGAGCTCATTGTATGCAGAACTTCATGGCCTTTCCAACGACTGCTCAACCAGCCCCATGCTCCTCTCCCATCAAGAATTATGACTAAACTAAATATTTCGGATTTTTTTACCTTTTTTTTTAATTTAACCTCCATTATTTTTGCAAAACGATCATTAAAATAACTGTTTTTTATAAAAACTGTAAATTGTAGACTGTGCTCTTTAAGTTGACCTATTACACCCTATGTATTAATTGTAGCCGTTAAACAGTTATTAACTCATAACCTATTCAGGTCACACCGAAATGATATTTTTTAAAATGACGTGCTAAGGGAACAAATTATCGTTGAGAATAGGTTTGAGAATAGGTTTAAAGCTAATAACTCTTAAAGGGCTTCAGATAGCACTTTGCTGTAACAGGTCACATTAAAGAGGAGAGTATACAGTTTACAGTTTTTATAAAAAAAAAGTTATGTTAACGACCTTTTTGCAAAAATAATAGAGGTTAAATTAAAAAAAAAATGTAAGAAAATCCGAAATTTTTATTTTAGATTACCATCATTCTTGAGGGAAGAGGGGTATGGGGCTAGCTGAGCAGTCGTTAGAAGGGCCATGAAGTTCTGCATACAATGGGCTTTTAATTATGACCATACGCCCTGTCGTTTTTAAGATACAGGCTGCTTTGTTTAAAACTAGCTTTTTTTCTTAATCACCCTGTAACTCCTAAACGGTTGGTATGCCCCTCTGCCTTACAATTTTTGGTTCGTCTAGGTGAGTACTATCACCTCCTGCTCCCATTAGGACACACCCTGTATATAAACAAAACATTATAACTTCATATACAAAAATTAAAGAATAATAAATTTTTTACATTTAAACTAGGCGTAGCCCGTCGGATGGGGAGGGGTGGGGTGGTAGAGATACATAATATCTAAGCTATTATCTGACTCAATCGCGCGATTTCATACTCTAGGCTTTCAGTGGGTGTGTGTGTGTGGGTGTGTGTGTGGGTGTTTGTGTTTGACTGTGGGTGCATATATTCATATGTGTGGGAGAGTGTCAAGAATCATTTCCTTAATTTCAATAAATACATGATATAAGTTTTTTGCTGTTGGGATAAAATCAAACGGTTAATTTTCATGTATAACAACACTTTCAAAAATATGCGCATATCAGTGGAATTATTCAGCAGCAGCGTTGTTCTTGTAGACTATTTAAACAAAACAAATCTCAAGTAAGTTTGTTTTCAGAATCTAACTGCATACATTTATTTTCATTTGGACGCCGGCTTTATGCAAGTAAAGATGTTATGGAATTGAGCCAAATTCATAAGTTATTATTCTTCATCATGCGGGTAAAATGGGAAATTACAGCCATTTTTGTTTTCATGAAATATAACAATTTAATTCTGTATTCTTAAATATTTGCATGATTTTTCACGTAGTAAAAGTGTCTTAATTAATTATGTCAAAATCTGTCAAACTGTTTTAAGAATAAACTTTAGGTTTTATACAAATGAGAAGCTTAAGCATCCCATTTTAGGTACACTTTCCCTACATATGTATACCCATACATATGCTGGGTGACGCAAAAGTACTGGCACTATAGAAATTACTTATATATTTTTTTATATGACATCTCCTGTCACTCTGATATTAAAAATTGTGTAGTAAACAAATGTAAAATTACTAAAAATAAACATGGACCGTTATACTCCTCAAGAACGTGGAATAATCGTGTCAACGTTTTTACGGAATAATTCCTCAGTGTTAAAAACACCACGTGAATTTCCGTCCAGCACCGTTTGATCGCACAATGCGACGCTTTTCCACACTCCTGGAATCAACTGGCGCAATATTGGATAGACTTAAGTCTGGCAGACCAAGAACAGGCCGTTAAGCCGAAAATATCGATGCTGTGTGCGAAGATGTGGAAGAGTATCCAGAAACATAAACGAGGCGACGTGGCACGTAATTTGGCATTTCCAGGCGGACTCTGCAGCGTATTTTTGTCAAAGACTTGAAGATGTGTCCGTATAAAACTCATATGACTCATCAGCTGTTGCCTCTACCGAGCTTGTCTACACAGTAAAAAATAATTCCATAAAGTGAGTGGCAACAATTTGTGCCACACCACTGACTTATAACAATGGACTGAGCGTATTGCCATTTTCCTATAGGAAAGCATGGCACAAGTTTTATAGTTCTCTCTTTCGCCCTATGGCAGAGTTGGAGCTACCAACACAAAATATTACATTCGGGAACCTTTGCTTATGCCATTTGATGTTTTTATGTTGGCTACAGATGCAATCACTTCAGAAGGAATAAGGTAAAGATTGTGTTTACCATGCTCCGTCTCTTTTGCCCATAAGCAGGATTCAGTTAAGAATAAATTTTGAAAATTAAAGTCGGAATGAGTTTAATTCCTTATAAATGATTAAAACATCACTTGGACACAAGAAAATACATTTTTTTAATTTAATTCGATTTTCGGGTGTAAAATTTCATCTGATTGGTTGAGTTTAACATGTTTTTTATGCAATCGTTTTAAAGGGTGCTCTAACGGTGATATACAGAAACACAATATTTTTTGTGCCACATGAAATAGCAAATCGCTCAGTCCATTGTTATAAGTCAGTGGTGCCACACAGGTTAGGCATTTGTCGATAAGATTAGGGAAAGCTCCACCTTGGAAAACTAAGATTAGGTTTTTATCCCTAAAATGTAGGTAGGTTTTTCTCCCTCAAATATAGGGAATTTTGGTTTTCGCCCCCTAAAATTTAGGTAATATTCCCTAAAATGTAGGGAATTTTCATATTTTTTTAAATTTTTTCCCCCTACATTTTAGGGAATGGTGATGGCACCGCACCACTCTCCACCATAGGTGAAGGTGATAGAAGACCACCCCTTTTAAAAAACATAAGAATTTGCTGAATAGCCCATTTCTTATGGTCCATACTACTAAGAAGTATGAAGGTTATATTGGTGCACTGGGCACGCTTAAACAAAATATTGAAAAGCAATATATGAATTCTTTTCAAAAACAATCTGCGAATTATATAAACGAAAATATCTTTCCATTAAAAATGCAGCATAATACCTACTTTATTGAATGTTCTCGGGAATTTTACGTAATTTATAGGTTTTCTAGTACCAAATATCTAAATTCATTGAATGTTCCATTGATTTGGGGAAATTAAACTGATTTTCCCTTTCTATCAGAGAATATTACATTTATTTTTAGGGAAAAACGTGTCTTAAATTTAGGCATCTTTGTTTGAAAAAAACAACTACAAAACACTTGCTCCGATTCCACAATAATTTATTTTTATTTTTTACAAAAAATTGAGTAAAAGCCTACGCGTTTCGTCTTATTAGGACATCATCAGGGCTTGCACTAAACCTAAATCTGGGTAAACTAAGCTGAGCTAGATACATACATACATACTACGCTAACCGAATTACGTACATACACTAAACGCTACATGAATACACACAAACGTTACAAAAATAATAAGTTAACAAAGCTAGACACGAACAAGAGATCACAGATGAGTTGTATATAATTTGTGGACTAATGTTATAACTTAACTAGGTTAGGGTTTAAAAGGGGGCTTCTATTATAAAAATCAATCTGATCATTCAGCAAAGTATAACCGTCGTCAATAGCCTTTCTGATTTCAAATATTTCATACCTATACTGGGCCTCCATTAATATTATGTAAAAGGCTAATATTTTGGGTAGTACAGGGAATAGTCCTAATATTTTTACAGTGTATAGTACAGCCAGCGCGTCATATAACTCATTTTGTTTCAAAATTGGTTATGGGTGACGAAGCGCATTTCCATGTCTCGGGGCATGTCAATAAGCAGAATACTCGCTTCTGGGGCACTGAAAATCCGCGCATTATTCACTAAAAGTTACTTTATTTTATGGCGTCTGTACTGAAAGAGTGATCGGACCATATTTTTTCGAAGACGCTGTAGGCGCAGGCACTGGCGAGCACTACAGAACCATGTTACGTGAATTCTTGATACCATACCCAGTTTGGATCAATTGGGGCTGGAGCATATCTGGTTCCAAAAAGACGGCGCCACGACACACACAGCGCGCGATACTATGGACTTAGTGGGGGACGCTTTTCTAGGCCGTGTGATCTGTTTTAGCGATTTGCTTTGGCCTGCAAGATCACCCGATCTGACCTATCCAGACTTCTTTCTTTCGCAGCCCTAAAAGAAAACATTCATCAAGAAATAAGGAACATATCGCAGGAAGTGTTACGGTAAGTATGGAAAATGTCATAAATAGGGCTGAAATGTGCATCAAGTCTGGACGTAACCATCTAAGAGACATCATCTTCAAATCCTAATGCGACAAAATTTCATGGCACAAATATACATATATAAAAACTAATTTTAGTTTTCTAATTAAGAAAAGAAGTTGTAGCTGAACCAAATAGGCTCATTACTTTTTCGCCACCCAGTATGTATGTGAACGAATTTAAAATCTTAATAATATCAGACTGGAATACTAGAAACCGCATACTTTATACACATCTTACTGATTGATTCGTCAATATGTGTAGGTGGTACCTTTGCATACATCGCACTTGCTTTTGAACCCATGAACCCACTTAGAAATAACAATTTCTACGTATACATATCTCTATTTTATTGACACTTTTTGCTTATTTACAAGGCATGTAATAAACCATTGAAATGAAATATTGCCGAATCAGCAAGCACTGGATGAAGATTGGAGGAGTGACGATAAAATTTCTTAGATATTCTGTCACAATGTGGTCGAAACTGCTTGAACTACGTGAATATGTGGTTTTGGGGGAATTCCCATCATCCAAAATATGTTGCAAATGAAGAAGATTCATTGAGGCAGACAATGAGCGTTGAATACGTGGGTGGGGTGTCTGTTCATATAGCTTTATATGCCAAAGATGTATGAACTTTTTCCATTCGCTTAAGCAAAAAATGCACTAAATTGACAACAGACAGTACGAGACGTGATCATCTCAGCAGGGTATAAAATTCAACATTCATCTTACAATTACTCGGGGGCGCATATATAGAATGCAAACGAACCTGAGTTTATTTTGATTGTGTAAAAAACATGAATTCGTAGGCGATAACTATCAGCAATAAATACGAGCAAGCCAAAAAATTCTAAGTGTAATTGAGATTTTCTTTATTCAGTTCAAAGCTTCAGCTATTCAGACCTTTATTTTCTTAAGAATGAATTGATATACCATTCAACATTCAATTTAACGAAAGAATTTACTTTCCATAAAAGCTTCGGTCTTGGATTGCATTTCAACGTAAAATATATTGCCGTCCAGAGTCCACGTAACTAACTAACTGCCATCCTTCCTTTGTTACAGTGAATAATGAAGAATGACGATAAATTCAAAGGAGGGACAAAACACAAAACGTTTAAAATAGATTTTCTGGGATGGGTCTTTGCCGTATCTTCATCGTATTATACCCATAAAGTTATCGTAGATATAGGACTTTTGCTCCATTTTTATTTTCAACAAAATCGCTTGTCTGTCGCCTGTGGGAGCTTTTAAGAAGTTATACAGAGAATACAGAGGGACAACCGTTTTGAATCAATCCTTTTTCGCCCACGGTTAAGTATAATGCTTTGCTGTAAACTGACACAATTTATCTCTGTATTTGAGTGAATCCTTTTGCCTTTCTATGTTTTTTTTTTATATATATATATATATATATATTATATAGAGTGCTCTGGTTACATAAATAATTATTTGACGTCTTTGACCATTTCGTATTTACTGGAGATATTGTTGCTCCTTCCTGTAAGTGATCTTGTGAAAATTATATACCGACAGTAGGGTAGCAGAAGGATTTCAATTGGTATATAAGCATCAGTTGAGTATTATTTCAATTTACTGTGACTTCTATAAAAATACGGACGATTGCAAAACCCTCGAGAATACTTCACAAGTCATGAAACAGATTGCTTCACTACCACATAAGAGCCCAACGGAGTCCTGACATTTTCAAATATTTGCAGTGCTCTGATGTAAAACTGTCTAACGTTTGATGTGGATAGCTCCCCCTACTTGAAACTACTATTCATACAGAAAACTGGTCTTCTGATAATCTTAAGCTTGCTTTCTTATCTTTCGAACCGAAATAAAATTTTTATACCTTTCCTAACAAAATTATTTAAAAAAATTTATCTGAACCAAACGACTGCGATTCCACAAACAAAAACTCTCAGCTGAGTAATCATTGTAATGTCGCTGTGCCGTCATAGCATGCCGAGGGCTGATGATATCGAAAGTAGCTGCCTACAGATTCGTACTCCGGCTGCACATACACACATGCAATTGTTACTTAGCTGAGAGTTAATGAGCGTAAAATGGTAAAGTTACTTTGTAATCAAAACTATTTTCTTATTTTACTAAGTATGTCATACAGGGTGTTTCCCACTAGGAGGTCACCTAGACGAACCAAAAATTGTATGACAGGGGGGGGGGGGGGGCATATCAACCGGTTAGGAGCTACAGGGTGATTAATAAAAAAGGCTAGTTTTCATCTAGCTAGGGTAAGAATTAATAAACCAATTCTAGCTTGGTTTTTTTCCCTTGTTTCCACTGCTCTCGTTCTCTCATCTGCACCAAGGTCAGACTGACACCAGTAACAATAACTTGCGTTTCCTCAGCAGCGTTGGAGTGGGCCCTACGTATGCGTCCACTTTCTAAGACTTGTTTTTCATCTTCTGCGATAGTAATCTTGTTTGTATTTTTTATATTATTTATTTATTTATTTATTTATTTATTATTTTCTTAACTATAAAGGTCGTTCTCGCAAAAAATATGGCAACATAGGAAAATTTAGCTAACAACACTGATATCCTATGTAGATAGACTTCATGCGGGTCAACGCATCCCAGCATCGAATATCCGTATTCATGAAAATCTAATGAATGACTACATCGAAGAACTTAATAAAAATATAATCGATGAAATAGTCGGCTAAATGTAATGCAGAAAGTAAGGAGCAACTTGTTTTTTCTCTGAAGTGGCACGTGGCATAGCAGACAATGAGTCACTTAGAACAGTGTTGCTGCAATTAGTGGGGGGGAATCACAGCTTAGGGGTTTTAGTTCATGTTGAGAGTTTTAGTGACCACGTTAGTGGTGCCTGCAAATGAGTAATAATTTTTGTTGTGATTTTTTTTTATTTTATTTTTGATTTGAATTTTTAAATGAAATCAACTTTTTATTTAACTTTTTCTTATGAGTTTTGGTGTTAGTCTACTTTTCTTTTTTTATTAATTGATGAAGTTTACTTTTTTATTTTAGTTATTATTAACTTGAATTATGTATGTACGTTTTATTATTTATATTTTAATAAATTCTAAAGTTTCGTCTGAAGCATTTTTATGTTATCATAACATTTTCATTTCCTTAAAATTTTTCATTACAATTGTCACAGCATGAAAAATTTTGTGATTATCTGTTTGACTCGGTTTCTACTACGTGGGATACAGATGAGAACATCAATGAAGAACAGCTTTTTTCACTAATAAGGGCTGCATATATTGCAATCAGTGAAACCACTGATTACCATGTAATGTTGAAAGTAGCCATTATGGATACTGCCCTATGACATCGCAATGTAAATATAAATGATGATCTCAGTCAAAATGTAGCTATTGTAGCCATTTTCATTGATGAGAGCATTTATTCTTTCACCGATGGTGTCGCTGCTGGCATGAAGTGCTGGCTGCGTATGCCATAAATTTGTTACTATTCTTTAACATATACACTATATATATATATATATGTCCTCACATTCTTTCTATGTAGACTGCATTAATTTTACTATTATGTTCTCTTTGCTTTCAGGCTCGAGAAATTAAGTGTTCGCTACATTTCTTCAAGTACACTCAACCAGAGTCAACAAAGAACACAAAAGAGAGTAATCACATAATGAGTTGTAGCAATATGGATGAGCAGATCACGACATAAATTTAGTCGCCGGTGAACGTGATATCATTGAAATGGATGGTTGTCCTTCGACAAACACTGATTTCTTAATAAATTTATGGCATTTAGTATATCGTTCGCTTGCGCATCATGAATTATTATCGTCAACATTTTCGAACAGCAGTTCTCCAACAGGCTCAGTACAAAGCTATCGTCCAAGTGATCCCATTGGAAGTTCCAATTGAAATTATCGTTCAAGAAAGCTTTATCAACAATACTGACCACGACTATAATCGCTCTCTTGTATTGAATTGAACTGAAATCATCAATATTATACATATATACATATAGCAGTAACACAAAAGCGCGCCATTTTTCCAGAAAGAGAACATCTGCAGTTCAGAAACGACGGCGAAATTAACGGCTGTATTAAGCAAATTATGTCAGAGGTAAGTCGAAACCACCATTACAGTCATGAATTATTTTTAGAGCAACCCAGTAGCTGTTGCATCATGTTTACAATGTTATATTTTCTATAAAAAAAAAAAAAAAAAAAAAAAAAATAGTAACTGGTACCGCCTGACCGCTTATGCGCAGCTTGCCGCATTCAATTACACTTATCTCTGCCGGTAGGTGGTAGGTGCCTGCGCTGTTGTTGTACGACTCTAACCGCAGAACATAACCTCAGTCTGATTATAATATTCATAGCGGTCTAGGTCAATGAAGTATGGCATCCAGATTAATTTTCTTGCGCTCCACATTCGTTCCTATTTCGGGGGAAATTATTTTTAATTTTTATAAGTGGATTCAAAGATAAAATCAGTGATCACACTCCCACGAGGTGAATCAAAAGGAGTAGTAGAATCGACGAAAAAGTAGTAAATTTGAAGAAAAATGGAGTATATACATATATACATATACATATACATTTTTTTATAGTTTTATTCTAAACTTTCATATTAAACTCATCACATACTTATTGGTAGTAATGTTCAAACGATTATTGTTTTTTTAGTATTATTAAATTCAACTCCGAGAAAAACCTTTCTGTGCAAGCGCAATGTACACAAATCCGATAAACGAACGTCATTGGTCATTTAATAATATTACATGGGCTATGCGGAAGAGCCTTACTAGGTTTTTGATTAAGGTAATTCTCCTGTATAAATTTCAAATTGCTCTAAATATTTCAATAATGATGTTTTTGGACCATCTAAAAAATTAAATCATTTTCAATTTGCCCGCAAAGTTTTAGTTGAAAATTCAAAATTGTCGTGTCTGTGCCCTGCCGGGTTAATTTAGTAAGACTGAATTTTTATTTATTTATTTTATTGACGTCCGAACCTTTGAACTGAAGTTGGCCGCACGTGTGTTTTTCTTAAAATTAAGTTATAAAATTAACACTTAAGTTTCCAAAGTGTATATAAAGGGTTTTCCAATAAGAGGTGTTATTTTGATATTCAAAGACAAATGCCATTTTTTGAGATAAATGATCCGATCTTTATTTCATTATAAAGAGGAAGGTATGCCGTTAATAATGGAAAATAACATCAGCCAAATGACCACCACGACCACGCCTATAGGACCAGATCCTTTTCATGAACCAAATCGCAAAGTGGCTGCCCTATGTCCTCGATAGCCTCACGAATTCCATCTTTGAGGTCTTGAATCGACGCTGGGCTCTTGGCATAGACCTTCTCTTTCACGTGGCCCTAAAGGAAGAAGTCGCAAGGTGTTAAGTCACAAGATCTCGGTGGCCAATTGTGATCACCTCTACGAGAGATAACACGGTCCGGAAACTTTTCCCGTAAAAGATCATGGTTTCAATTTCAATTTCAATTCAATTTCAATTTATTTACAAGCTGGTAATGTACGCAAGATTACAATCTTATAAATGTACATGATAAATTATAAGGTTACAAAAATAAAATACTATGAGTCCATATAAAAAACACGATCAAAAATGAGCATAATAAAATATTGGAAAATCAGTTCAATAATTAACAACATTAATCTTAAATGATACAATATGTATATATGAAAAAAGAGAGAAAAAAAAAGAGAAAGAAAATATAGAAAAGCAGAAGTAATCCCATGTAAACTAATAGCTAATAAATAACGGAGCTAACTAAATTTTTAAAACTATCAAAGGCACCCATAGTGCCCACACTCTGTACATTGTATGGCAAATTGTTCCAAACTCGCGCTATTTGCACAAAGTAAGAGCCTTCCTGAACTCGCCTGTTATGTCGGGGAATCAAAATGTTATGATGCCGCGATGACTGCAGAAACTGAATCTGGTCAGTTAGATAGGTCGGTTTACCACGACGTATGAGCCTATAGAGGAAAAATAGAGATTTACGTGTAAGATAAGCCTCCAGAGAGCAACCAAGAAGAATAGACCGAAACTGGGAAACATGATCGAACCTCCGAAGACCGAAAACGAATCTAACACAGTCATTAAAGGCAACATTCAACCTACGCAAGCATACAGAGTCTAATTTAGAATAGATTAAACTGCCATGAGAGAAGTGGGGTAAAATCAGAGCCTTGACCAGCTTCATCTTAATGCTTGTACTCAAGATTTGCGCTGACAGCCACAGTCTCCGTAAACCGCCGTAAACTTTCGTTTTGCTCGTATGGCACGTAGCGCCGTCTTGTTGAAAGTAAACGTTGTCCAGATCAATACCATCCAATTCCGGCCATAAAAAATTATTAATCATCTGTCGATAGCGCAATCCATTCACCGTAACTGTTGCTCCAGCCTAATTTTCGAAAAAGTAATGTCCATTGACCCAGCGGGACCATAAACCGCACCAAACAGTCACACGTTGAGGATAGAGAGGCTTTTCAAAAATAACTCTTGGTGTATTGCGGTCCGACAAGGTGCTTCACGACGACCCAAAAATGTTCGAGTTTGACGAACCGTCTCTGCCACATTTTCACCATTTTTATAGTAAATTTTAATAATTTCAATGCGTTGTTGAATCGTGTATCGTTCCATTTTTATTAATCACGTAGTTTCTACTTGTCAAATATCGAAAAATTACAGCTCCAAAAGTGACATCTACCGAAATAGCGGGCTAATTAAAATAACACCTCTTATTGAAAAACCCTAATTAAAATAACACCTCTTATTGAAAAATCCTTTATATACGTGAATGTACATATATTTCATCACCTTCCCCTTACGAGAAGTGGAAATTTATGATAAATTTTCTTTAGAAAAAATAAATCAATAAATTCTTTCAACAAATAAACTTAAAGAAGTAAAAGTACCTCAACAAACTAAATTATTCAATATAAGGCCTCATACGGATGTATAAATTTTTTTTTTTTATATTTCCCATGCGGGAGTCGAACTCATAAATTTTAGAACCAGTCATAGATGGAGAAAAAGGAATTTTACGAACTTTTACTTTTAACAATTCTAAATTAATTCATAAATACCTACAAGAAGAAAAAACAACCACCTCGTCCGGGGTTTGAAGCTGGAACTTTCAGCTTTTCGAGCGACTGCTCTTATCTATGAGCTAACGATACAGATACTTTTATCTCTTGTATTTCTTGATTTTATCTAACCCATTAAGCCACAGTTGCTTTCAACTGGCATTAATTAGTAACGTTGAAAGCTCACGGAAAGGTCTCGGCTTCAGACTCCGGACGAGGCGGTTATATTTTCCTCTTGTATTTATGAATTAATTTAGAATCGTTAAAAATAAAAGTTCTTAACATTCTTCTATTCTATTTCATTTAACATAGGCTTTCTCGCTTGGTTAAGCTGACAACAACAATTACAGTTTTTAACATATTCCTTAATATCTGTATCAACACCATACTACTATTAATTTTGTCTTGCGAATTGCTTCATCCTCACCACTCCAATATGTCCTTCATGTGAAATTCGTAACACTTGCTCCTGGCACGATTTTGATATAACTAATCGATTTATATATAAAAGAGGCAATTTTCAGAATTTTAAAATCATTATCTCTAACATACTAGATTTACTGGTCAACCGTTTCTTATATTATTGAACGAAAATATCTTTTTCACTATTTGATTCAATAATTTTAATATCTATAATTTTTTTTCCGCTGTAGTCAAAAGATTCAAAGAAAAATCTTCCTCAGTTAGTGTATCCGGCAATGAAATCTTGAAAGTACATCTGCATGATATAATACTAGTTTCCCTTTTTATAACTAACTAGGAGGTGCTCGTCGGCGTTGCCCGGTGATAATATACCATATATACTTAGATGGTTGCGGGAGGGGGATGGTTAGAGATAAATAATATCTAAGTTTTATTACTTGACTCGATCGCGCGATTTTGTACTCTAGGGTTTTACTGTGTGTCTGTTTGTATGTGTGTGTGCGTGTATATATTCATATGTGTGGAAGAGTGTAGCTCTCTACGCCGACGCGTTCTCATACAGTGCCCAAATATATAGTAAAACACAAAATATTGGTATGGCAACCCTACGAAAGTGTTGGCCGATTGATCTCTTGATCTCATTTTCGGACTGTATTTGCAATTTTTATGAAAACGCCGTGTACAAAATCTGAGCTGAAAACACCACGTAGAAAATTTTTTGTATGGCAACCCTACGAAGATGAGAAAGTTTCGTCTTCAGTTTTAAAAACGTGGAAAAATTGGACAGAAAAATTCTTTTATGCACTTTTACTCTTGCTAATAGTCATTCTGACCGTCCATCAGATTGATCCCATTTTTTAACTCAATTTAAATTTTTTTTTTTGAGAAAGTCCCGTATACAGAATACTAGCCCTCTACGTCGACACGTACGGCAGTGTCCAAATATATTGTGCAAACCTAAAGTTTTGTATGGCAACACCAAAAGTGGTCTTCCGATTTGGTCCATTATTGAATTTGTATTTGTAATTTTCATGAAAACGTCGTGTACAAAATTTGAGCTCTCCACGTCGACGCGTTCTCGAACAGTTTCCAAATATATAGTGAAAAACCAAAATTTTGTATGGCAACACCAAGTAGAGGTTTCCCGATTTAGCCCATTTTTAATTTTATTTACTATTACTATGAAAACAGCACGTACCAAACTTCAGCCCTCTACGTGTTCTCGTTGTCCGACAGTGCTAAATATATACTAATAAACGTAATATTTGTATGGCAACCCTATGAAGGAGTTGCCCGGTTTAGTCCATTTTTGAACATGTATTTTCAATTTATATGAAAACGCCGTATACAAAATTTCAACTTTCAACATCTACGCGTTGTCAGACAGTTTTTTTACATCTCGACAACAACGCCATCTATCTTTTCAAAAACTATCGTAACTCTCAAGCTGGAACCAACCAAACATATTCACAAAATTTCATTGAAATCGGTTAGGCGGTTTCGGAGATTAGCGTGTACAAATACAGTGACACTGGATTTTTATGTATTAAGAATTGTCCATCTCTACAATCTTGCTGCCGCTACCGACCTACATTTTTTGTTACCAAAAATCGCGTCCAGAGGTTTGTGGTCTGTCTTAATAGTAAATTTTAATACAAATAGATATATATTGAATTTCCTGACACCGAATGCGTCTTTTTGGAGTTGAGAGTAATTTTTTTGACCCGGATTAAGTGAATACGATGCCAGGTGATAGGTTTTCGTCTGCATTAATAAAATGAGACAGTACGGCTCCCACACCGTATGAACTTGAATCACAGGATAGTATCAATAGCTTTGTAGGGTCAAAATGAATAAAAATGTTTGCTAGAAATAACTAGTTTTTCACTTTCATCAAATGATTTCTGCTAGTGAGAGGACCCCATTCAAATGGAATATTCTTTCTTTTTTTTTTTCTTTATTATGGATGAAAGCCTAGGTAAAAATTTACAAGTCCCAGAAAAACTTGGACTTCCTTCTCGTTAGTGCTATCGCCCTAACCTTCGACTGACTTGGTCTAATGCCCTCTTTGCAAATAATATGGATTAAGTACTTAACACTTTCTTGTAAAAATTTACTTTTATCGTAATTAACATTTATATTGAACTCACTTAATGTTTTGAGAGCCTCTTCAAAGCTTTTCAAACATACTTCCTTTGTCACATCCCCAATCAAGACATCATCAATACTGATGTTAATTGTGCTCGTGTTCAAACAAGTTACAGTTTTTGATATACTATATCACAAATTTACAGCATGTAATGAGAATTAAATTATTATATTATCATCTTAAATCACAGGTAAACCACTGCACAGCCATCTGATAAGAAATTTCACAATTTCAAAATGGCCAGAATTATTTAAATGTTTACATTAAAGAACGTTAGAAAAAACTTAAGTTTTCTAAGACTAACTCTATTTTTCATAAAATCGACAAATTTAGTAAGGCCTTTAATATGATCTTTCAGAAAATTGTTTTTCAGAAGTTTATTGGGTTTATTTCAGTCTTTATCAATTAGTTGCTCTCTATCCAATTTCAAGGTAATTAAACAGTCTTCTGGTATGCCACAAGGTAATCATCTTGGTCCGAAAGTGTTTATGTACATCAATGTCGTCTATTTTTCTCTCTGATTTAATAGTAAATCTAGTTTTGCTTAGATTAGGTTAGAGTGTCATGCTGCGAGTTGCCTTATGATTACACTTAAATCATTAAGTGTTCCGTCGTGATTTTTTGGGTAACAATTTTAAAGATATTACCCAGATAAATAAAACAGAACAGGTTCTAACCATCTTCTCGATATGCTCCATAGAATATGAGAACATGTTCTCAGGATACACGAATTGATATCAACCAAACGACTGATGCTTTGACGCTGCTAATGTTCTTCCTTCTTTTTCTTCTTCTTCTTCTTCTGATCACATTCTCAATATTATGTGCACAAATTAGCAAATGTGAATATTCTTGAATAGAAACCCTTTGAATGAGATGCTTGATTTTCCGTATTTTTGAGCTTAGATCTAAAATCTAAAATAGTTATAAGATAACCGTGTACGAAATCTCAGCTGTCTCTACACCTTTTCAAGCAGTGTCCAAATATATGAATAGGAAAATCAGAACTGTAGTGTGGCAATACTATGAAGGAGTTGCCCAATTTTAATTATTTACAAACTTTTTTCATAAAAATACTGCGTATCAAAATTGCAGCGTGCTAGATCACCACATTTTTGCGGACGTACAGACGGACTTTCGACCTAAATTCCAAGATGGCCTGGTCGCCATTTTCTTACTTACAGCTCAAAAATATTAACTGCGTAGAGTAAATTATTAGTAACGATTGTATTAACTGTTAAGATATCATATTATGGATCTATAATTGAATGAGTGACCACGATGACGTACAGTCAGATTCTGTCAGCCGAAGCTGACAGCTTATTTCGTGGTAGCTGTATGGCAGGGCGGTATGCTAGCACCTCGGCCATTTCGAGAGAGTTGTGCGGTGGGTTATCCAAAAATCTACACTACCACGTGCTTCACGACGATCCAAAAATGTTCGAGTTTTACGAATCGTCTCTGCCACATTTTCACCATTTTTATAGTGAATTATAATAATTTCAATGCGTTGTTGAATCGTGTATCGTTCCATTTTTATTAATGGCGTAGTTTCTACTTGTCAAATGTCAAAAAATGACAGCTCCAAAAGTGACATCTACCGAAATAGCAGGCAAACCTTTACAATAAAAAAACTCAATGCCTGAAGGAAAAAAGAAGCATGCATATGGCCCAGAGGATCTGGTCGTAATAATCCTCAGTGTATTCGTCCCCATGCCACCCATACCATCATTGACATCTTTAATTTCCAGATGCTTCTATAACCCTGAAAGAAGAACCGAGGAGTGAACCAATACGACCTTCATAAAAGAATAGGGCTTCGGGAGAGTGGAGAGATGAATGACAAGTTTATCGTCCCGTCATGTTATAATTCATTTATTTGGCAATGTCTACTCCTATCTCTTAACACTTATCACAATTCAGGATTCCTTTTGCCCTTGTAGGCAGCAGGTTACAATTTCACAATTGGCCTGTTTCTGTTACCTAGATTTAATCAAACTGGAATGAGCATCTCGGAAGAACTTTAACTAAATGAATGATACCTTCGTTCATAAAATCTTTAAATTAGACATTATCTTGGGCTGTGATTTTTTTTTAAATAAAATATTCATAAAATTCATAAGACTTGGTATAAATTCGAATTTTGATGGTAATTGCAGATTTAATTTAAACTAGATTTCATTTCATATACCGAAAAGAATGACTGTAACATGGCAGGAATCCTTTAATTTATTTCTTTTTCTAACAAAAAAGTTTAAGGCGACCAGGTCGACCCTAGCACAAAATTACTATTCGCAGTAATCAATAAAAGCAAAAGTCTATTTAACCCGACATTAGCGATGAAAGGTGCAAAATTGTAGTCCAATCAAAAGAAGATTTCTATTTGTTTCCTCTTTTTTTTTCTGAAATGAATAATCACTTACCCTCTGTTCCATCCCTCGAATGAGCTCGCCGGAGGCGATTATATTACTTGGGCTGGGCTAAAACTTTTAATACAAATATTTTCGTAACCTTCACTACTAGCACCGTCCCATTTCGATTAGAGACGTGAATGCCGTTTGTTACTGTAAGTCTTCATATAGGTACCCACCAAAGATGTAAAGTCGTTACTAATAAAGTTTTCTCTATGGGTGTTATGTCAACACATAAGGTTAAGTATCATAAAATCATTTATACTATTGTGTGTGTAAAAAAAAAAACTTTAAACTGAAACACTAATACCATACCTTTTTTGGTCTAACAAAAAGTAACGTGAAATCTAGCTACTAATACATTTTATTTAGTACTATTAATTCATTTTGGGGTGCCTTGATATCGACAATAATCTAAAGCTATTTATGAGGATATGTATTAACGTCCAAACAGGAGGATAAGTACCATTAAAATCCTTTATGTAAATATATAAAAAAAAAATTTATAAACTGAAGCACTAATATTATATATTTCTGTTGTCTCATAGCATAGCGTAAATTCTAGCTAACAATGCATTTATGCCTACACATATACATATATCGGAGAAACGCACAGCGGGTCATTAATATGATTATTTCCATATTTATGTAAGGTCCCAATGTAAACAAGTTATGGCTGTCGGTCTTTCCAACAGGCATATGCCGAAGTGTCAAATCTGTGATTGCTAAATTCCTACGTATATGTATGTACGAATGCGTATATCCCGTAGTGGATATAGTCCCTGTTCGTTATTTATATCTCTACCCATGAAAATATTTTAGTGAAATTGGGATATATGTATGTATGTCATAATATATATAAATATACATATATATAATTTAGCTTTCCTGACTGTCCTTGAATTTCCTTGAGGCCGCCTGAAGTACCTTAACAAAATCGTATGATTTCCACACTTAATTTGACTTGCTGTATATTGACAACATCCAGCAGCTTTGAAAATACATGCTGAATATGGATGAATGCTATCCCAAGGACTTTTCTTCCCAGGTGTTTCTATAATTAGTTTTTTTTTCTCACTTTTCTGTTTTCCCAAAGGAAAAAAGAATTTTGGTTTAAGTTGACTTTTTTTTTTGCAATTGTGCTTTATTCGATACTCTGACGATTTTCACTGTGACTCTGCACTATATTTTATTTTTCAACTAGCTTTCCTGCCTTGATTCCTCTCGATTTTTTAGCCCGATCCTCTAGCAATTTGCGCACGCGAAAATCACTCACACTATAATGACGTCTCACCGACCTCGTTCTTGGCCCGTTTTTTCACCATTCCTCGTATCTGACAGACAGGTTTCCAACTTTCGATGCAAGATGTCAGTGGAGTTGTTATAGAGGTTACTGGCCTATACACATTTATTTATTTATTTATTCAAAAATTTACAGCGATAGCTTACAGACTGGTCACAATTAAAAGCTGCCGGGATCTTAATAACTAGAAAATACAAAAGTAATATGCATAAGAGTTGCAGAAGAAGATTTAAAACAATAACAAATTTTAATTCAAAAAGCTAGATGCTATTTAGATAAGTATTATGGAATTCAATATAAAGTTATTATTAATAGCGATTGAAGATTAAATGAATTACTATCAAAAATTTAAGATAACAGGGAATAATTAAAGGTAAAAAGATTAAAATTAAGTAATGAAAGCTTATGAAAATTTGATGAATCAACAAAAGGGGAAATATACAATGATTCTTAGTATTGAATTATTATTATATAATGGTTACTCTGATTGCGGAGTCTCAATTTCATTTCTGATAACAGTTTTAAATGAGTAGAGGGTAAGACTGAGGATGTCAACATCGTTTAGTAGGTCATTATGATTTTTCTGAATCCAATAAGTAGGAGATTTATAACGCAGATTGGTTCTAGCAGTAGGGATCTGGAAAGTTAAAGGTGAACGGGTAACTCTAGTTGGATTAACAAAATTAATCCTGCTTCAGGGCAACGAATATGGTTATGTATTATCTTAGACAAGAAGATTTCATCTAGGAAAAGACGCCGCTTTTCGAGGGAAGAGATACCAAATTTGTCAAGTCGAGAAAAATAATTTAGATAACATCCATCCATTTTGTATTGTAGAATTCTAGTAAATTTCCTCTGCACAGATTCAGTCTGTTGTATATACACACCATAAAAAGGATTCCAGATAGTGCACGCGTATTCGAGGTGACTTCTTATTAAGGAATTGTAAAGGGTAATAAAAGAGGATGAAGATTTAAAAGATTTACAAATTCGGAATAAGAACCCAAGTAATCTAAAAGCTTTGGAAGTAATCCAGTAGATGTGTGACTGAAATAATAGTTTTTGGTCGAATATAACACCCAGGTCTTTCAATTCAGTAACACGGTTAAACAGATATCAGCAATTTTGTAATGGTAATGTATGGTATTTGTTTTTCTAGAAAAAGTTAGGGTTTTGCACTTGGATATATTCAACGGTAAAAAATTATCTTTGCTCCAGTTCTCTAAAACAAGAATATCTCTTTGTGAAGACATGCAGTCCTCTTCTGTCTCAATAATTTTAAAAATTTGTGCATCATCTGCATATAAAAGACATTCACTTCTTAGTTGGAGGGGTAGATCATTAATGTAGATGATCATTAATGTATATGGACTAAGAATGGTACCTTGCGGGACACCAGACGTTTGTACAAACGGGGTGGACTGATAACTATTTAAAACTACTATCTGGAGTCGTTCACGGAGATATAACGCAAACCATCCTATTAGATTTGTATGAAAACCTAAACAAGACATTTTTAGTAATATACGAGAGTGCATGATCTTATCAAAAGCCTTAGAAAAATCCATTTGAATAGAATCAACTTGTTTCCCCTCATCAAGTGCAACGGCAATTTTGTTAGTATATATCGCTAAGTTAGTGACAGTGGACTTACCCGGAAGGAATCCATGTTGTTGAGAGTTGAAAATGTAGATTGTTTGGGGAAAATTATAAATAAAATAAATATATAAATTATTTTTTCAAACACAAGCGCAAGACTATTGGAGATGGATATAGGTCTGTAATTTGTTATGGATTTAGGATCACCGCATTTAAAGATAGGAGTAATGAAAGATTTCTTTAGCGTGGATGGATAAACTTTGTGATGTAATGACAAATCGAATAATACGCTTATTGGGGTACTTAAGACTGTAGAGCAATTCTTCAAGAAGTTATTTGGTACAGCATCGGGTCCTGCTTTCTTACTTATATCTAAACCTAGAAGAATTGTTTGTATATCTTGCGGAGTGATTGGTAGCACAGAAATAGAAGTAGAAGTGGTGGAAGATAGAGGAGATGAGAGGGGTGCTGAGGTAACTGTGGATGTGGACAAGTCATTATCACTAATGTTGTCAGAATATACTGTTTTGAAATAACGAGCAAGACTATCACAAATATCTTGAGGTGTATTGAAAAATGTATTATCATAATACATTTCACTAGGAAAGATGTTTGATGATTTCAGTGTTTTTGTATAAGCCCAGAATGCTTTAACGTTGCTTTTTAAAGCTCTCTCGGTTTTTTCTAAATATTTCTTATAACACTCTTTGATTAATCTTTTGGACAATCGACGATATAGGGAAAGACTTGCATAAATTTCGGGGTGTTTTAAGCGTTTGTATTTACGGCGATACTTTTCTTTTTCTTTTAAGGTTTGGATTAATTCGCTATTATACCAATTTGGATATTTTTGGTGTTTTGGTTGAAATGATGGGACTAAGGACGCAATACAATTATCTAGAATAAAAAAAAACAATTATTAAATGATTGATTTATATTTGTGGAAAACTTAGAAGAGAAGTCAACTTGAGTCAGATATTCATTGCGACCATAACAATCAGTTAGAACTCATTTATTGTTAATGTATGTGGAGAACTGGTTATGTTTTAAACGGAAATAAAAATCAACTCTAATTCAATTTTCAGTATTAAAATTTTACTTACTAATTTTTTTAACATTAGAATTTCTTACAAGCTATAATATGTACTTAGATCTTCAAGGTTATAAGTCAAAATCTCCAACATGTCTTGTTGCAGTTGTCATTTCACAATTTTGAATTTTCTATATATTTTCTATTATTTTCTATTTTCTATATATTTTCTATAGTATAACGATTTGTAGTTTTGTAATATGTGACCAAAACCCTCGAGAAGTTAGAACTTCTGAAGCCATGACTAAAATGTTTTCAGTGCACTTATGTAAATCTGACTGAAAAATTGTCTTCTGATAATCTTATGCTCTCTTTCTCATTTTCCCAATGGTAATAAAATTTTTATAGATTTCTGTTATTAAAAAAAAAAAATTATCCTAAGCGATTGACCACAAACAAAACTTGTCAGGTGAATACTAATTGCATAACGAAAATGTGTCATCATCCAATAAATTCGAATGAATCTGCGTGAGACAGAGTTATTGAGCGTAAAATGGTAAGGTTTAGGTATTTTCTTCTTAATCAAAACTATTTATTGTTTTGTTAAGTAAGGTATACTATAGTAAGTGTAGCCTTTGGAAAGGTAATGAGCCAAGCTTAAAAATACCAGAATACAATTTTCCTGTATGAATAGTAGTTTAAGATTTACAGCATATATAAAATAATGTCTATAGTCACTTTTCCATAAAAATCAATATAAAATATTTTAAAGACTCGAGCCACCACGCACAGAGCAAGTATTTCTCGAGGGTTTTGAGTTGACCCATATCTTATAAAGGCTTTGTAAATGTTGAAAGAAGTCATAACATATACAAGCCGACATCTTACCAATGGTTGGATACCCGTTACCTTATTTAAAGTTTGGGATGTATGCGAGTTGACATATCTTAGCTCTTAGATTATACTGATGATTAGAATACGGTAAGATTGATTCCAATATATTTAAGCACTCACTGTAAAGGTATTTCTCGCTCTTGGTTTAGTTCCTCATTATAGGTAGATTAGATTAGATTTGTGAAGGGGTGTGTGTAGGCGTTAGCCTCGCTATCACTGCGACTTGAAAGATCTATTGTGAGTCCCCGTTGAATTTACTCCCTTTCTAGGTTCAGACTGTTAATAAAGTCTAGAGCCATTCTGGGATTGAGGTTCGACACGTAGGTTGGTGGAAGAAAAGCTTGTTCGAGGTGGAGTAGTCACCACCTGGCCAATGCTTCGCAGTTGCAGAGCAAGTGCCCCTAGGTTTCGTGAGCATCCTGACAGAAACGGCAGGATGAAGACTCAATTCAATTCAATTCAATTTATTTATACTGGTTGACTGTACAACAAGACTTACAATCTTTTTTGTTTGCACAATTAATTTTAATAACAACATAATAATAAATTTAATTGAGTTGCAATGTAACAAAAATATAATTAAAGCTAAGTGACTACGTTACTAACTAATTATGAAAAATATAACAATACAGAGGTGGATAAAGAGAGCCGGAGGTGGATAATGAGAGCCGGAGGTGGAGGAAGTAAAGAAACCGTGAAGAATAAGAGCAACAATACACATGTAACCATAATCATTGGGATATATTTAAAAATATTTTTAAATAATTTCTGAATCGGCTGGCTGAGGTCGTCCGTTAAATGTACGTACGTAGAAAGCTCCAGATATTTGTTGTATACACAAAGTAAGAGCGGTGCCCAAGTACAGAGAGAAAGCGAGGAATTAGAAGCTGTCGGTGCCTTTCAGAACGGAGGAAGTTTAAATATTCATAAAAATACCTAGGTTCTTTCGTATACATATATAATTTTATGCATGAAGATTAAGTATATGTGCGATAAGTTTGGATGGAACATCCAAAAATTTTGTGCTGATACAGACTGATTTGTTCAAAACGTCGCAATCCATAGATGAAACGTACACAATCATTATAGGCTACGTCCAGTTTGCGACTGCATACAGAGTCCAGTGACGGAAGCATTAGACTACCATAATTAAAATGTGGCATAACTAATGCTTTTCACTTTTCAATTCTACACATATAAATTTAGAAGATAGCAAAGGTGCGGATAATTTTGTTATTGAAGATTTTAAGAAGTCACGTACATAAATAGCTACCCCACCACCGACACGATCAGTTCTGTCATTTCTGTGCAATAAATACCCAGGAATATTAACTAAGGCGAAGGCAATGTCCTTATGTAGCCAGGTCTCCGTGACGAAAATCACATGTATATCGGAACTAACAAAAACCTCTCTTAATTCGTCGATTTTGTTTTTAATACTTCTCGCATTAAAATTGTATCTGTTACAGAGTCCAGTGACGGAAGCATTAGACTACCATAATTAAAATGTGGCATAACTAATGCTTTTATGATAATAACGCTGCATTCAACCATACCTGTCGAAGACAGCCATAGACTTTGCTGATAAGAGCCTTGATAAAGTCGCAGCAGGTCATAGATCATTTAGCATGACACCGAGGTTCCTAACTGTTCTCATGTACGGTAAAGGAGAATCGTTTAGAGTTATCGGAGATACCTCATTTACATCAATGTCATTTCTATATTGCAACATAAAGCACGATTTACTGGCATTGAGTTCCAGATTATTTTCGATTGACCATATGTGAATTCGTTGAATATCGTCATTCATACGTTGTACCCCATCCTCGATCAAACGAATCGGTCTATTAAGGTATATTTGGACGTCGTCAGCATTCAGATGTACTTTTGAATCTTTAACAACACTACGGAGATCATTTATATATAAGCTAAATAGCAATGGTCCCAGAATTGAGCCTTGTGGGACTCCACAGACCAATGGTAAAAGCATATAACAATCCTTCTTTAGTTTTACTTGTTGGAACCTATTAGACAAAAAACTCTTTGCAGTGGCTGACCGAAGAGAAGTTATACCAATAGAAAAGCTTTGTTAGTAATTTAGAATGAGTCACACTGTCAAAAGCCTTCGAGAAGTCCGCCAGGGACAACAGACCAATTTCACCTTTATCAAGTGCAAAATGAAGATCTGTAGTCACCTTTAACAAAGCTGTCTCGCAGCTATGTCCACGACGAAAACCAGATTGCCAGCATGACAGGAAACATGAAGTTTCAAGATGACCAAGCATTTGCGATGTAATAAGCTTTTCCAGAGCGTTCGATAAAAGGCAGAGAAGACTGATAGGACGGAAATCTGATGGTAATTCTGGCGAGTTCTTTTTTGCAACAGCAAGTATAGTTGCTATTTTCCATTTGGTGGGAAAAAACTCAGAGGTCAGGCTGGTATTGAAAATATGGGTTGTTACAAAAGGCAATATGATCGGGAGCAAGAGCTTCAAGAAGCAGCGAGAGAGATTATCGGGACCAGTAGCATCAGATCTTATTTTGGATATGGCTCTTAGTACTTCATTTTGGTCGACGTTTCTGAAACTAAAGCTATCACCATTTAGCATTGGAGGTACAACATTATCTACAGAAGATCCGCTGGTTGACGATAACGTATTACTAGCATTGATGAAGTATTCATTTAACTCATCTGCATTGATGTTACATCTACTGCTTTGTCTCCTTTTATCTGAAGTTTACGCAAGTTAGCCCAGATATGTTTAGGAGACAGATTGGGATCAAGCTTTTCATGATAGTAGCTGCGCTTTGCACAGCGAACTTTTGATGTTACTAGATTCCGCACATGTACATACATATGTTTTGCAGTATCAGTTTTGAGCCTTTTACTTTTACGATACAAGAACTCCCTTTCAGCTATTAAAACTCTTGTTTTCGTCGCAAACCAAGGACAACGATATTTAGGAGGCAAATTTGACGTGACTGCAAAGGAGCATGCCTATTTAATAAATAATGTAATTGTTCGTCAACATTTGTACATTGGTATATTGCTTCCCACGGCAAGGAAGAACCATCACACAGAAGAGCTGGAACGTTAAGGTGGTTGTAATCACGGAATTGTATAGTGTCAGGATGAGCCCGTGCGCTGATGGGTACATCATAGGTTAGAAATAATATATCGTGGTCCAAATAACTCGGCGGACTTAATTGGTTGTGAAAAAGTACTGAGTGTAAATCAGTTACTAAAAGTAGATCTAATTGCGAGGGTTGTGTAGTATTGTAGGAAGTAGGTAAAGCATTTACAGTTTTAAGATCCATAGATTGAACATTAAAGTCTCCACCTAACACAATCTTGTTATATCGATGCGTGCATAGGGAGATATCATTCATGAATTCAGCAGAATTTTCGATACTGAAACTGTTTGGTGGACTGTAAGCACAGGCTAAGAGACATTGATCATTACACTTTTCAATTCTACACATATAAATTTAGAAGATAGCAAAGGTGCGGATAATTTTGTTATTGAAGATTTTAAGAAGTCACGTACATAAATAGCTACCCCACCACCGACACGATCAGTTCTGTCATTTCTGTGCAATAAATATCCAGGAATATTAACTAAGGCGAAGGCAATGTCCTTATGTAGCCAGGTCTCCGTGACGAAAATCACATGTATATATGTATGAATAAAAACATCATATGCAGCTGCACCACCAAACAACAAATTCAGAACTGGGTCCATCCCAGCGCCTGAGTGAAAATAAGCGATATGAAAGAAATTCATAGCAATTAAGAGCTAAAAATTATTACAAACTTAAAATAAAAGAAAATAAGAGAACAAAAATTTAAACAGAACTTAACTAGGTAAAGGGTTTTCCAACAAGAGGTATTATTTTGATATTCAAAGAAAAATGCCGTTTTTTGAGATAAATGATCAGATATTTATTTCATTATAAAGAGGAAGGTATGCCGTTAATAATGGAAAATAACATCAGCCAAATGACCACCACGACCACGCTTACAGGACCATAACCTTTTCATGAAATTTTCCATAACCAAATCGCAAAGTGGCTGCCCTATGTCCTCGATAGCCTCACGAATTCCATCTTTGAGGTCTTGAATCGACGCTGGGCTGTTGTCGTAGAACTTCTCTTCCACGTGGCCCCAAAGGAAGAAGTCGCAAGGTGTTAAGTCACAAGATCTCGGTGGCCAATTGTGATCACTTCCACGGTCCGGAAACTTTTCCCGTAAAAGATCAATAGTTTCGTTGCTTGTATGGCACGTAGCGCCGTCTTGTTGAAAGTAAACGTTGTCCAGATCAATACCATCCAATTCCGGCCATAAAAAATCATTAATCATCTGTCGATAGCGCAATCCATTCACCGTAACTGTTGCTCCAGCCTCATTTTCGAAAAAGTAAGGTCCAATGACCCCGCGAGACCATAAACCGCACCAAACAGTCACACGTTGAGGATAGAGAGGCTTTTCAACAATAACTCTTGGGTTTTCCGAGCCCCAGATGCGACAATTTTGCTTGTTGACGAAGCCATCGAGGTGGAAATGGGCCTCATCACTCAATATGAGTTTTCGATGGAATTCCGGATCATTTTCATGCATTTCAAGGACCCAATCAGCAAAGACTCGACGTTGTTGATGATCGGCCGGCTTGAGTTCTTGTGTTAACTGAAATTTATAAGCCTTAAGACCCAAATCTTTATGCAAAATACGGTGTAATGATGTTTGTGGAATGCCTAATTCCAAAGAACGACGAGGAATGGACAAACCTGAGTTTTCTTCAACACTTTCGGCTACAGCAGCAATATTCTCGGCTGTTCTTGAGCGACGTGCACGGGTTTTATTCTTCACATCACTAACTTGTCCCGACAGCTCGAATTTTTCTACCAATTTCTGTATTGCGGTCCGACAAGGTGCTTCACGACGACCCAAAAATGTTCGAGTTTTACGAACCGTCTCTGCCACATTTTCACCATTTTTATAGTGAATTTTAATAATTTCAATGCGTTGTTGAATCGTGTATCGTTCCATTTTTATTAATGGCGTAGTTTCTACTTGTCAAATTTCAAAAAATGACAGCTCTAAAAGTGACATCTACCGAAATAGCGGGTTAATTAAAATAACACCTCTTATTTGAAAACCCTTTGCTACTAAATTAGAAATGCAAAAGAAAAAAGAAAAAGAATAGCTAAAAGAAGAATTGTATTAATTCGGATTTGCTCCTAAACCTTCATTCTGGCAACGATATATTAATCTCCTTGGTAGGTTTGATAAATACATATCCATTACGTGTATAAACGGAATGTAGGGTTTTTTCCTGATGTTTGAGCCGCTATGCTGCACGTAATATGCGGTAATTGAATTGTGTGAGACTCTCAGCAAATCTTATGGTAGATTCCGATGTGAATCCAACACCCCAGTTGGTTGAGTTTGATTTCTCCATGCTTATACAATGCTATACGGAACGCACGATTTTCAGCTTGGCTGGGGAAACGAGCAATTATTGGAGCGGGTGATGAATATTTTACTCTTTTATTGCTGCCATTCTTTATTCGAAAAACGTCTGAATAAGGGGAAAGAGAGTGCTTGATAATACCAGCAATGTTATTTAAGGGGGGTTAACACCAAAAAAAAGCTCACGATTTCTGTTTCCAAAAGCTTAGTGCACATAAACGCATAAAAGTATGCAATTTTAAAATTGAAACAAATCACTATATGTACATGCAAAGCTATATGATGCTGTGATATTCGTCTGTATTGTACTCCAAAGCATGTCGGGCATCTGCACAGCAGTACGGTAGAATCACTGACTTATAAGTCAGTGGGTAGAATTGCTTAGGCATGGCGACATTTTAAATTTGGCTGTCGGATTTTTCTTAGAGTTTTGTTGAGGAGCAGGCAAGGAGCGAACGAAATGTATGCTCTCTGTGCTGTTGATCAGACACTTTTCCGTGTAATTTGTCTGGCACTATTTAATGCTTGGGCAATTTTATTTGACTGAAGTCGGTCATCAAATAAAACTCTTCCAAGAATTCTGAGTTGTAATATACCTACCATATAATTTTTGCAATGTTCGCACGTTGTCAGATTACCATTTTATTAACTAGATATCCAAAGAACTACTTTAGAGAATTAGATTTGCATTTACCAACAACACAATTTTCAGGTTGAGCTATGTCTGGTAGATTTTCTAATCTAATTTTAGTATATATGTACATATATACAATTTTATCTCTATCTAATTCCTCAATTTTGTTCGCATCAAATTTTTCAAGTTTCAAGAAACGCAATCCAACCAGATTAGCCTAGTCGGAGTTACTGTCACTCGGAAAGATTACCAATATAGCAAATAGTTAATTCTTTTCTGCGACTCGATGTTAACACTGCCATCAAATCTGCCATTCTCGTGCTCTTTTCTTCCCTACTGGTGTGGTTATTGTGTAACCCTGTGCATTGCAATGTTCACTTAGGATTTTCAATTCATTCCAAAAGTACCTTAAATCTATCAATCGAAATCCCTCCATGGAATTTTCGTTCATATATTCATCCTGATTTTCTTTTTCTATCAGAATTGTGAACGAATCTATTTCGCTATAATCCGCAATATTTGGGCTGGCATTCATTTTACCTGCTTCATATCTTTCTTCATTTATATTAGCAAAATTTCTTTGCTGTGCGGTTAAATTTTCTTTTGTGCTTTCCTGTAGAGATCTGAAACACAATAATGGAATACAAAATAGTGTTGTCGTAGTCGCTATGTCAATGCAGTATAAATATATCGTGCAGATAGAAAGACGAAGATAAGAACAGAGCAAGCCATCAAACCGCTAGGAGATATTTCATTGAAATTCGCGATGGGTAGTACCACTAAGCGTAGGTACAGTAAATAGAGAAATCTATTAGATTGAAAAATCTCCGACAGTCTTCTTCTTGAGAAGGTGTCTCCCAAAGGAAAATTTTTGCTTTGGTCCACGAAGTTCTTATTTCTACCCATTTCATAGTTCTATTCACTTAAAATAGGACGCGGGACGTGGTATTCAAAAAATTAATTGATTCTTTACGGCAGAAATTCGCTGTGAGAGCCACGGTAGTCGATTTCGAAAAAATGTTAGAGTTACTCGGTGAAGATCTTTGGTTGCCAGAAAGGTCAGCTAGTTTACCTATTCATGGAGGCAGTAGTGTCAAAAATTACTTCAAAGCATGCGTAAAATACGGCGAATAAATCTACCAAAAACAACTCTGTGAAGCAAGGGGTGAGCCCATTCTAAAGGGAGTATAAATTGGTCCCGTTATAAAGGCTTTGGATGAATTAGCTATTTATTTTGGTACTTACAGAAGAACTGATTTTTCTTTAAATGATTTTAGGCGATACCGATACTGCATTGATAAAAAGATTCATCACATAATGACAGCACTCGAACTTTTAGAGGGGACGGGCCAATCGAAAAGTATAATCGCTATATAAAGAGGAAGATTAACCCGATCAAATGGGCATTGCAAGTACCTGAGAATGGAACGCTCATAATAATTTTCGTGCAATGAGCTCAATTAAAACATTTTTAAGAAAGAAGTTGCTTTTACCGAAATATATATTAAATCGCATAAATATTCGTCAGCAGATTCCCTCTTAGATAAAAAAGGATTAAAAAAATAATTTCAAAAGAAAGATGTCATTGGTACAAAGCCGATACTTTTATTGGTCGACACAAGTTCTTTGTAATTTGTAAAAATGCTTCTTCTTCGAAACTCGCATTTTGAAAACAATTCATACATAAATTAATAGTACTTAGTAGTAATTATAGTCGCTAGAAAGATAATCGATTGTAGTCAAAAAATTGGTACACACTGTATATAATCGTGACAACTCACTACACCTCATCAATTTTCGTTCAGTTTTCTAAATTACATACATATATTCGAAAAACCACTCTTCAAAACTTTAAAAAGTTCCATTTTGTCCTTTCTACAGCTTCACTAAAACGCGGTCATAAATGGAACGCAACAAAAAATAACTATTTATAATTTAGCCAACCTTCCTCCGAAATTTCATCAAAATCATTTACATTTCACAAATTCAAATCCACATTTCACAGGATTATTTCCTTTTCATACACACAGATTAACATACCTAACAATATTCAGTTTTCTCGTCTTTATTCAATAATTATTGGCCCGAATTTTACTAATACGTCCCATGATTAAATAATGTTACTCACAATTCGTTACCTATAACCATAATAGAATTGGCAAAAAATTTCTCGCTTCAAAAGCAAAAATGAACAAATTACCAATGATAAAAATTCAAATATTCCGGGAAATCTACACACATACATATACCTAATGCAGAAAATAACGGCACACACTCTCCAAGCATACAGCTACAGCCCGCTGAGCTTTCAAAACAAATGAAAGCCTTCCAAAAGCACATTACTCCATCTGACGATGATAGAATGAATTGAAAACGCCAAATTGTATGCAAAATATAATAAATCAAGAAATTTTTGCCGTTACCATCATTAACATTATTGACTTTATTTCCTTTATCATTGCACTAAAAAATTTGAGTTTTTCAAAATAAACAGAAAAAGGTTCGATCTTTGTTACAAATTGAACTTTCATTGAAATAATATCATAATTTTGGTAGTTAATTGTCTCGAAAAATAGCAACTTTCAAACTAAAATATATTAGTAACCAACATTTTTTGTCTGGTTTTCTTTCCGTCACTGCCTCTTCCAGACCAAGATCTTCCATACTCAAGTACAAATTTATCTATTTAATGTACCATTATTACGTTTTGATGTACTAAACTTTGCAAATTTCATGAATTCCAGCGTTTTCTAAAGTTAATTAAATACATATAGAACCCCGAAATCTTTATTTTTGACACGTCATTACCTAAGTTTATGCATTTTCTCTAACTATGTACAATTTTTATCATGATAGTACGCACAGATTTGCAGTAAATTTGTATTAACTTTTCGTGTTTTTTAAGATTTCACTGGTAACCCCCCTTAATATTTCACTGGGTTTGATGTCATTTTTTTCAGGTATACCAGTAATCACAAAGTCACTTAATCGCTGTACCCGGCATATGTCGTCAATCTTACTCTCCATAAATCGAAGCAATGACTGCTGCTCTTGATAATTTTTTTTTTTAGATCAGAGACTTCTGTATGTATGTTGTTGATGGTATTATCGATTTTCGTCATAATGCGTTTCTCGACTTCCTCGAACTTTTCAGACATCAGGTTCCCAATGTTAAACATCAAGCGCTTCTCAAGGTTTTCATTGGCTAGTTGCATGTTTAGGTAATACCTCAAGGGGCAATGGCATCAGAAGAGCTCAGTAATCATTTTGAGCTCTGTTCTTCTAAGGAGAAGGAGTTCTTTTATTTTTTCGCCAGAGGTTTCGATAAACTTTTTTGCCTGACGAAGTTCTTATAGCCTTTCCCAAACAGGAATTTTGGTTTATTCTCCCAGTCATTTAGGACAGCTCTGAGGTAACACTTTGAAGTGCCAAAAAATATCTCTGGTCCGGCAAACTGAGTTTCCGCTCCTCTTTTTGGCTAGGCCATCAGCAATTTCATTACCTTGTGGTCGTCATGTCCAGGTACCCTCATGTAGCTTTGTTTCTTCTTAATAAATTTTTGAGGGTTTGTAGACATTCCCAGACTATCCCTGACTTGACAGTGTAGGACTTTATGGCTTTGAGGACAGCTTGACTGTCCGATAGGATAATAATGGTTGAGCCATTTATAGCTCTTTTAATATAGGTATTGGCACAATCTACTATGGCCAATACCTCGACTTGGAATACGGTACGGGTAGAGCTCAGACATTGACATTTGGGGCCTTATACGTCCAGTCCGGCTCCATTGTTCGTTTTTAAACCGTCTATATATCACACCATCGATCCTTGTTGGAAGGACAGTTTTGTGGAACGCCATTGCTGTCGGTCTCCCAGGATAACTTGGAATGGTCTTACAAAATCCGCCCTGGGCATGCTTATATCAAATATTGTCATCATTTACTCGAAGTATAACTGTTTTAAGATACCAGATCACCTGGCTTTAACTGTTTCTCCTTTTGCACTCTAATAGCACTGGAGATCGCTTCCTTCTTCACCTGCAAATGTGGGGATGGAAGGTTTAGTAAGGTGTTCATGGATGCTGTAGGCACCAGTTATTCCTAGACAGGTAAGCCGCTGGGTTTTTTGACGCAGAACTTCAGCCGTTTTTTGATTAGTTTTTGGCCACCAAGCGAGGGCCGCATAGGTGACCATGGGCCTAACAACTGTGGTGTGCATTCAGAACATCATTTTTTTCTTCAGACCCCATGTTCTGCTAATGAAGCGACGATACGTTTAGAGAGATAGCACCGCTCTATCCGTCACAGATGCGAATTTCAGGTAAGTTTCTTATCTAGAGTTACCTCCAGATATTTGACTTCGTCTGAAAATATTAATTCCGTGTTATCAAGAAGCGGAACTCTTAGTGAACCCCTTAGTTTTGCAGTGACACAGTATAGCCGTCCAACTTTACTACAAGCTCTAAAGAACGAAAATAGCTAACGAATCCAAGGACCTACTTGTTTTATCAAATATGCAGTTTTTTTGTTTATCATGAACATAATAGGAAACCATTGTCATTATAGACACGGTTATCAGTTAAACTGATAATGTTCCCAAGTAACATTGGCGGTTGAATTTCCTATCATCGAGGGTCAATCGACCTATTTATTAAAAATTAAGTTACATAAACTAGTAAACTATTTAACCTCAAATGCCACTCTCTTTTCAAGTAAATTAGGAAGTAAATTTTACTTAATAATTCCTTAAACTAGACCTATAAAGTAATCTTAACTTTGTAGTCAATTATTAAGGAAAAATAACGTAATAATTCCTTTTAATTTACCTCATAGGAATAACGAAAAATAGGGAAATAAATAAAGAAAATTTCCTAAATCTGAGGCAAATTTCGTTACTTTTTACCTGAATTTTACTTAATTTTGAGATCAAATTTAAGAAAATATATGGACCTTACAGTTGGATATATTCCCAATTTCAAGGCAAGATCGTCCCTAAATATGCTTCACGATGCGCCGCAGATCTGTAAGGAAGAAGTGGCGACATAAACCATGGATGATCCTTTGGATCTACATTAGCACCATCGGACCCATGCTAACCTACGGTTCTGTAGTATGGTGGAAGGCAATAGAGCTCACCAATTAACGGAAGATATTGGAGAAGATTCAAAGATTGTGTTTACCTTAGCGTTAGTGGTGTTCTCAAGTTAACGAGTCTTGAGGTGATCCTCAACATACATCCCATTCATATATATGTCAAGAAGGGGGCGTCAATATCTGCGTTGAGACTGCATCTCAATCGGAGCTGGATTTACACTGGTACAATAGTTCCACATGAATCCATCTTTGAATAGGTGTAGTCCATCGAACTTCCACAAGACTATGCTAAAGAGCAACTCTAAATCGAAAATTCCAGATAGGGCAAAATTGAAATCACTTTCTGTACTTGAACCATTGACAAACCCTATCATATATACAGACGGGGACGAATTTGCTCGCCTGGTGCAACCTCGGAGGAAATCTCCTCCACAATTACCAAAACACATTTGCTTCTACTATCTCGACTTGAGCTGATTGCCAACACAGTCGCCTTTGCTTGGAGGATCCTTGCGGTAGAACCACAAAGGAACTGTGGGTCTTATTCAACCCAAATGAAACGATAGAGTTACTGGGATTAAGCAAGCTAATCCTGAGAATTCTGTGAATTCTCACTGGACACTCTCTTCTCAGGGGTCACCAGCATAGGATAGGGCTTTTCGAAGATCCGGTATGCAGAGGATGCGGAGAGAAAACTAAAACGGTGACACGTTTTCTTTGCCACTGTTCGGCCCCCCTCAGGAAAACGATACAGATTCCTTGACTCACACGTCCTGAAAGAACTGGATGAAGCTGGAAAGAAGGGTTGGGGCCAATTTTGAATTTTGTTAGATCGTCCGCCTGGGACTTCTGAGCAATTGCTCATAAGTCTGGAGGGTGAATAATGGGCCTTGTTGTAGCCTACGTTCCGGGGCGCTTTTCGTTTCTATCCAATCCCAATTCATCCTGTAGGATGACAAATCTGAGGGAACAATATAAAACACAATACTTCGACCGACTACGATGACTTTATTGACTAGACTGTCTGTACATCGATAATTCTCTTTATCGGGCAACTTAGAACGATCGACCATGCAGATTACGGTCCTAGATTATACGTTGATTAGAGAATTGCATACATATCTGATATAGATAACAAACAAGTGTTCATTAAATTCTCATGCAAATCTCTTTTAAAATACACGATCGGTATTATACGTATATATACAATTTCGCAATTATTTTCAAATATGCCTACAATTCGGCCTTCCTGACAAAATAATCGACCCGATTATTAAACAAAACAAATCACTTTAGTATTAGGAGTGTAATCATCATATTGTCGATCGCCCCTGACCCTAATAGTTCACATTTACTATATTAATACACATATATATGTACATCTTTCACAATTGTAAAAACGAAATCTCATTATAAGAGAAAGTCCAACAACAAATATAAAGAATATCAAAAAGCAATTATTACAAAAAATGTTAACGATGTAAACATACAAGCTTACATCTACTGCAAATATAGATTTAAAATCGATAGTGCTACATAGGCACACTTACTTTCGTTCTATTAAACTCTTTTAAACATTAGATTCTTAGCTAAAGACAGATATAAAAACATATCAATATTGCTTACAATTCATGAACATCTATATAAAGAAACATAACTAAATAACTATAGATACATCGAGTTGTATATATTTTCAAAGCTTTTTTTTTTTCAAGTTCTTTTAAACGTTGATGTCTTGGCTAAAGACAGACACAAAAAGTCAATATCGTTTAAAATTCAGACACATCTATATATTAGCATGTCACTAAATAAATTTTAGATGCGTCGTGTTCTGTCATAAATTTTATACAGCCAGGCCACTTATGTTCAACGACGGTCCATCATTCATAGCCATATATGGTTTCATATTTGCAGGAGTAGTAACTCCTTTATAAGGTATTCTACTAACTTGCATGCCTTCAATATCTTCAATTACATACCTATCATTATCAAAAACTTGGAAAACTTCGTAAGGCCCACGATATTTGGGTAGAAGTTTTTTATTTATACCTGGGGTGGTGACTGTATTTTTAATCATGACGTGATCACCTACCTTATATTTGTGAGGTTTCTTATGCCTTCTGTCATAATATATCTTATTATATCTTTGATTTTCTTTAATTTTCTCGGAAGCTTCCTCTCTAACTCTAGGTAAATTTCTATTAATATTGCTACATTTGCTTTCCTCCAAGGCTTCCATCACCTTATCATTAATTTCACCCTTTTGTTTTACTCCGTAGAGTAACATGCTAGGTGTCTGACCAGTACTACGATTTATCGTATTATTCAAGGCAAATTCTACCTTTGTAAGAAGTTCATGCCAATTTCCAGTACTATTGGATTCACATTCTTTTGATAACATTGGTATAATGGTGCGGTTGATGCGCTCTACTTGACCGTTCGATTGAGGTGACATGGTTGCTACTTTAATATGCTTAACATAATTGTTTTGGATGAATTCAGAGAATTGTTTTGAAGTGAAGCACGAATCTCGATCCGAAACTAACTTGCTGGGCCTACTATAATTTTTGAAATAGGATTCTAAGCACTTAATAGCTTCAGATGATTGTGTGCTGTTCACCGCATATAATTTCACAAATTTTGTGAAGCCGTCTACTGCGAGAAGTATGTGTTTTTTCCTTGTTCGTGTACAAGGAAGTGGACCTAAGTGGTCAATATGCAATACCTCAAAGGGGGTTTCACCTTTGGGTATGTTATGGAGGTTTCCTTCTATTTTTCCGGATGGGATTGAAAAATGGATGCATTTCAAGCAATTGTTAATGTAAGTTTTAATTTTAGATTTCATATCGGGGAACCAATATGTTTTTTTCAAATACTCGTAGCATTTATCTACACCGAGATGTCAAAGTGATTCATGATGCGTCTGTATAACTTGATGCTCCAATTGCTTAGGTACGTAAAACATTACTTCATCCTTAAACTTCCTGTAAACTAATCCGTTAATCAGAGCGAATGACTGGCTCTCGCTCTGTTCTAGTTGAGAAGCTATTCTACACACTAAAGAATCTCTTTTTTGTGCAGCAGCAAGAGCAAATTCCAATGTGTCATTCTCAATTAAGAAAATATTAGTGCATCTACTCAAACAGTCAACATGTTGCATCCTGTTTGAAACCCTATGCTCAATTTTGAAATTAAAATCTTGCATCTCCAATGCCCATCGAGAGATACGAGGATTTAATAACTTTTTGTTTAAAGTTAGAGTCAAAGATTTACAGTCGGTTATAATTTTAAATTCTATTCCTATCAAATAAATTTTAAATCTTCTCAGGGCATAAACAATAGACAAGGCTTCGAGTTCGTAGCTATGATAACGAGACTCAACATCGGTGCACCGCTTTGAAAAGTAAAATATTGGGTGAAATTTTCCATCATTTTGTTTTTGCATTAAAATTGCACCATACCCAATGCTACTTGCATCGCAATGAAGCTCAGTTTCATTTATAGGGCTATAAATACACAAAGTAGGAGACTCTAAAAGCCTTTTCTTGAGTATCTCGAACGACTCTAATTCTTCGGGACCAAATTTAAAAGGGACATATTTTTTTATCAATTCATACAACGGTTTCGCTAAGATAGAGAAGTCCTTAATGAAACGTCTGAAATAGGAGCAAAGTCCGATGAAGCTATGAACATGCTTAACATTTTGCGGTACAGGATAATTTTTAATTGCCTTCAAATGTTCACTATTAGGGCGTATGCCCTCTACACTAACAATATATCCTAAATAGATAATTTCCTCTTGAAGAAACTTGCACTTATCCATCCGCAGTTCTAGTCTATTCTCATTCATTAATCTTAACACCGACTTCAAAACTTCAAGGTGTTCATCAATGTTTTCCGTTGCGATTAAGATGTCGTCCATGTATATAAAAACTTTTTGTTCATAGACAAGATCTTGGAATATTTTATTTATAAATTTTTGAAATATACACGGCGCATTTTTTAGTCCGAAAGGCATTTTGAGATATTCATATTGTCCCAGAGGTGTGACAAAAGAGGTATATTTAACCGAATCTTCTGCGACGTTAACATGGTGAAAACCATTCCTTAGATCCAATATAGTGAAATATTTTTTATTACGTAAACCGTCTAATAAATCGTCAATTAAGGGTAATGGGTAATTATCTTTAACGGTGTATTTGTTTAATTCCCTAAAGTCGATACAAAGGCGAATTTCTTTATTTTTCTTTTGCACTAGCACAATAGGGGATGCATAAGGCGAGTTACTTTCCCTAATAATATTACGTTGTAATAAATCGTCAAGTATTTTCTTTAACTCTACTTTATGTGTATATGGCAGCCTTCGAGGAGCACAATAAAATGGCTCTGATTTTGTCAGTTGTATAGAAAGGTTAATATTGTTACGTGAAAAACTAGATTTTGAATTGCTATCGTTAATTGGGGAGGAAGCTTCTGATACTATATCTTGAACCATTAATTTTAATTGTTCCGGTAATTTAGAATTAATATTTATTGAAAAATCTGGTTTCGAATCAAACGTATCGATATTTAAAATTTCACTTACGAAATCATCGCTTTGAATATTGCATGCGTTACGCTCACACTCTTTTTCTGGCTGGTATCGTTGAACATAACTGCTCGGGCTGCTTACATTTTCCCTCACATTCCTAGATTTCATCAATGTTATGTTGTTAAATTTCAAAAAATCTCTTCCTAAAATTACATGATGTTTCATACTAAAGTTCTTAACAATAAACAAGCAAAAGTCAATAAAGTCACCTTTAAAATTTAAATTACAATTAATGGTACCTATAACCTCCAATGGGCTGTTGTTGATGCCATAATACCTGTGTTCATCTGGATTCAATTTCTCATAAAAATATGACGACACAAACTGCTCTTGAACAAAACTAATTGGGCTTCCGGAATCTACTAGTGTAAGTAATGTTGCAGTATGATGATGGTTACTTTGTTGTTGTGCTGAAAAAAATTTAAACTCTATTGAATGTTCAAATTGATTTTCTTCCCACCATGGCTTTGTTGGTAGACGTTCTGATGTCAATAAGGTGTTCACACTTGATGGTTTCATTGGGCAGTCATTAAAGCGATGTCCAGTTCTACCGCAT
This sequence comes from Dioctria rufipes, assembly GCA_963924295.1. NCBI lineage: Eukaryota > Metazoa > Arthropoda > Insecta > Diptera > Asilidae > Dioctria > Dioctria rufipes. The sequence continues at coordinate 77,669,214 of OZ002742.1, read as the reverse complement.
TTAAAACAGGCACTTCGTTCTCTTCTTGGCTTCGGACACATGTTACTGAAATGACCGCTCTCGTTACAATTGTAGCACTTAACAGCATGTTGCTTGGTAGTTTTGTGAACGGCATGTTGATTTGGTCGTTGTGAAAATGTTGATGTATTTCGGTTGAAATTTACAGTGTTAACTTTAATCTTTTCATATTTCTTCAGAGCATTTTTTAGTTCATCCAGATTATTGGCGGTATACAAAAGCATCTTATTTGCTTGAACATCTGAAATTCCGTTAATGATGTACTGCATAATGTCACTTTCCTCGATATCTGAGAGAGATCCAATTTCTTGAATTGCAAGAACATATTGCTGAAATGACTCTTCTGGATTTTTCCTTCTATTTCTCAACATGTTGTGGATATCTGCTTTTGATGTACTCTTACCGAACTCTTTTAACAAAGCAGCTTTCAGCTCTGGCCATGTTCTAACAGACACTGCACGTAAGAAAAGCTTTGCAGTTCCGATCATTAATTTTTTTGCATATATAAATTTTGCTTTGTTTTCCCAATCATAAATTTCAGAAGATTCTTCAAAATGCTGAATCCACTTTTGTATTGAAAAATTATCATCACCACTAAATTTGTATAGCGATTCGTCGACATCTCTGGAGGAAACGGTAAATGAAGCTCGGGTACTTAATGTATCATCACTTCCAGTTAATTCCGATAATTGCTTCTTAAGCTCAGCTATTTTTTGTTTTTTCTCTATAGCTAGGGTAAGCAATTCAATTTCTCTATCCAAAAGCTGATTTTGTTCCTCATTATTGTCCTATACACTTTGATCTGTGCCCTCGGTGTCCTCTTGAAGGTCATTCGGTAAAACTTCAAGAATTTTCTCGGTAGAAAGTCCATTGAAAGTCTCCTGTACCCTTAATTTTAAAACAGATTTGAGACCAGTTGTCGGTAGATTTAATTTAGATAACACATCCTTTAGTTGCTGTATAGTAGCCTTCTCCAAAAATTCTTTCACTCGTGGCTCCATTATTTTGCAGAAATTCACACACAAATTAAAAAAATTTTTTGCCCGTATGGCTTATATAAATTCCATATGAATAAAAAACTGCTTCAATAATTATACATTAATCCCGTATGGATTAAAGACACTTTGTTTCGATAATTAAAATTATCCGCACTAAAAAGACCACGTGAATTGCATTCCACTTCTGATTAACTGTAGGATGACAAATCTGAGGGAACAATATAAAACACAATACTTCGACCGACTACGATGACTTTATTGACTAGACTGTCTGTACATCGATAATTCTCTTTATCGGGCAACTTAGAACGATCGACCATGCAGATTACGGTCCTAGATTATACGTTGATTAGAGAATTGCATACATATCTGATATAGATAACAAACAAGTGTTCATTAAATTCTCATGCAAATCTCTTTTAAAATACACGATCGGTATTATACGTATATATACAATTTCGCAATTATTTTCAAATATGCCTACAATCCCTATGTAATACACTAATACACACGCTCTATAAAACGTTCCTGGATAAAATTGTTGCATTGTAGACCATGTTCTCCTCTTTTCAGAGCTCAGAGCTCAAGCAAATATATTTTCAAGCTCATTCAAATGAAAGCATGAACGCACAAGCAACCCCTTAATATTTCATTGTAATGCATCCTATTCCAACTGAGCAGCCGAGATAACTGTCTAACTACATACCAGTTTTTTTTTAGTTTTTTGAATTCTACATTTGCGCGATTATTTAAAAAAAAAAAATTTCAACAATTTTTCAGTCTTGTTAAACCGAAACCGTGCAAATCGAGTACCGTGCAAATCGAGGGTTAGGTGAAAATTACATAATAATACAACAAAAAATTAAAGTTCATTTTGGTACTTTTGTTTCGCTTCAGTATCACTGGAATTAATGAACTGTTCATCCCATTGAATCACTTCATCAAGATTATAAATGTTGGTCCTTTTTAGACACATTTATATCCTAACCAGTCAGGCTGTCGAATATCATTTGCATCTTTTCACAAAGTTGCTACTCTTGACTTGGGCTAATATACTTGATTATTTGCTTCCCAACCATTATTATTATTTATTATTAATGACGAATGGATGCAGACAGGATTCCCACCTCTCATCTTGTCACCGCGACTTATAGGTCATTTGTGATATTACCCCTAAATGCTTTAAGCCGGCCATCCGAACTTAAGGTCATTGATGAAGCTTATAATGTTCTTGGGGGCCATTTTCCGACATCCTCTGGCAATAGAAATGGAAATTTTGAAGTCATAGAAAACTCGAATATTTTTTTAAAAACAAATTTTTCTCTCCAAACACAAAAAGGGGGGTATATAAAAACAACAAAAAATTGTTGCAACAGGTAATATATTTACTTTACTATCGAATGGCATAAAAATTTTCAAAATCTATGACATGACGAAAATCGAATTTTGGTCAACCAAGAATCGTTTTGGTCCATTGTGCTACGCATTTTCTCTCATTCTCCCCTTACCAAAGTCGGTCGTAAATATTAGGTAATTTCAACTTAATCATAATTAGTCGCTGCCCTAATTTACGTCGAATAGACGTAAATTCGACCTGAAAATGAGGGGAAATGTTGCTTGGGTTTATTTATATTCGGCATACCAAAATGATAGTGATTAGAGACATACGAGTTTGACTGTTATCACTTTTAGTTTACGTCTGATCTCACGCAAAATTACAAATAAAAACTTCCAATATTCAACGTTATTCGTATAAAAACAAGAAAAAGACTTCTTTCGACCTCACATTGAATGGAAGGTCTTCATTGTAATATCATCCACATGGGTACAATCGTTTTATATGAAAAGCTTTCAACAAAAGTACTTTTTCATTGCCTTTACCCATACTTCTCAGGAAATAAGGATGAAATTTTGCGTTCAAAATTCGCTGACCGACTTTTGCTATCAGGCGTACACGAATTGAAACAATATCGTACCTCAGAAAGGCAAACAAAGCTCATTTCAATGAAACTTTCAAGGACTTACAACTTTAACAAGGATATATCTTGTTCTATATCATGAGAGGATATGGACAGTGAGAATGTGCTTTTTACAAGCGAATTATATGTACGAAGTTTTGCTTCTCATTTACAAATCTTTACATTTTTAATGTTAATTTTAATCCGTTCCTAATTTTGACATTTTTTACTGCCAGTTAATCTAGAGAGAGAGAGAGAGAGAGAGAGAGATAATCAAGGAAGACCACACGTTGGCATATTTTTATCAAGTACCCAACCTGTTTGGATATTCTTCAAGACCGCGAAACCATGTCCTAGCTTGCACGACGCTGATTTCATGTTACCACCTTAATTGTATTTATGTTGCAAGCAAGCAGATTCATTAAACAGCAAATTGTTCAGTTTGATGGTTTCGAAATTGTGCGAAAAGTTACTTCTAAATTTAAAAATAATTACTGGGATGTCTTGCAGTTTCTTAGACATAATTAATTAAAATATTCTCAGCTTTGTTATTTCGAAAATCATTAAAGAGGCCGGCACGGTTGTAGGATAATCTTGGAATATTTCATTGTTCTTAGTACAGGTAAGTGCGCCAACAATTCTTGAAGAATTAGTTGGATTTTTATAATTATTTTGGACCATCTTAAATCTCAGATGCAGCGCAGTGGATGGGACTGCAAAACTGTCAGATGGTCACCTAAACCTCTGTTATATGTTGCAAGATCCAATCTAGATCGACATAGTAAGAAACAGCATATTCGAAGTATGCTTAAAAACTCAAATGTAGAGGTGGTGGATGGTTTTCACTTATGCATCGTCTCCTGGTGAAAAGTACTAAGCTTACTGTTGTTGGATTCATAATCATTTTATATTGGGGGCAAACTAGCGCTTAACAGTCCTAAGGTCGCGCTGCATGAACACATGAGCAGTAACCGTTTTAAAGCTGGTAATAATTAAAGGAGCATGATTTGTTTATTACCTGAAAAAGACATGAAAGTACGATGTGCTTGCTACCTTTACTCCTTGTCGAGGTTAGGCATCAAAGATAACCCTTAAATATCCAGGAACGGCTCTACAGTGAGCATTCTTGAATCAAGTCATCAAGTCCCCTTTCATTTTCGGTGCACATGCTGCATGTAGTCCAAGGGAAGCTCTTTAAAGTCGACTCGTTACTCTTATTATTTGACATTACGCGGTGTCTGAATCTGGTACACATGACTGCATTTTACCAACTTCAGAAAGGTATGTGATAGAATTTATTGTTCCTGAAATTCTTAAATTCTAGGCATACTAAATATGGTTTATTTCCTGGAATACTGTCAGACATAATGTAAAATGTTAACCATCTATTGGGTCACTCCTTATCTCTTGCGACTCAGACAAATCTTCGCAATGTTGATAATGCCATTGTCTTATAACGAATATGATAGGAGCCTGCTACACAAATCCGTTCATTATCCTTTCAATATAAGCAAGTACTCAATTATGTTTTTGAAGTGAAAAGTTTTTTAGGCGCTCCACGTACAAAATTTTTGCTAGGTAGTAAATGAGTTTAACGATTGTCACGTTTCGAAGTAAAACGCTCATTCCGATGTAATCTCGGGAGAGCCGATTTTTATATCCTAGATGAAATCTATAGGGTATACTAAGTTTGTCATTCCGTTTGTAACGCATAGAAATAATGATGGTAGAGCAAAATGGATTGGACACTCACGCATAATATTAAAAGTTATTGTGATTTTTGCATGTCCGTCTGTCTGCCCGTCCTCACGATAACTCGAGAACGTTTTCACTTAGAAAGCTGAAATTTTGCACATGGACTTTTAAAAATAAAGGAAATTTAAGAGCTAAAATTTGACACAAAGATTAAAAAAAAATGCAAATTTGAGTTTGAAAATGGGAGAAATTGGGTAACTCCTTCGGGGGGTTGCCATACAAAAATTTCGTTGTTCAATATATATTTGGACACTACCTAAGAACGCGTCAACGTAGAAAGTTGTAATTTTGTACACGGCGTTTTCATGGAAATTGTAAATATATTTTCAAAAGTGGGGTAAATTGGACAATCCTTTTTTGGTGTTGCCATATAAAAATTTAAGTTTTTTACGTATACTGTGAAAACGATTAGTCCTAGAGGTTTTTATTGTACTAAAGAGTTCTTCAGAATATGAAATCCTATGATCTATTCGAAAAACTACTTCAACAATCAAACTTGCACAGAGAGGTGATCATACGAAATTACATACGTGCATTCATCTAGGGGGTATCATAAGAAATTGGTCTTAGACCAATGCTAGCTTTTTTACCTGTTTTCAATATATATTGTCTCGAAATTGGAAGAGAATAAGTTTCAAGCTTCTCGAATCCTCGCATGACAGTGACTGATGATATGCAGCGATTAAGGAAAAATAAACTGATCTTGTGTAAACTTGACATATTTTTTGAAGTCATGGCATATACCACGGAGAGTGCGGGGTGGGTAACAAAAGAAAAGCCTGGACTGTCACGTTGCCATAAACAAAACGAAATTCGTGTCTGAGATTGAACAGAGGAGATCTACAACAACAACAAAGTTTTCTACACACCGGCCCTGAAGGGACCGTATGCACCACTCACCTAAATTTCACCCTAGGTTAGGTTAGGTTAGGTTAGGTTAGGTTAGAGTGGCGACCATCGCGTGGGGACTTCTGCGAACAGCCTCACTGAGACCACATGCGGTCCATTGTGATCCCAACATGATGGGAGCTTACCTGTGAATGATATCCCAGTTTTAAAAGTGCGGTGAAACCAGCCACAGGAGTTAATGAACCTTACCAGGTCCCCCAATTCCCTGTCTGCTAGCTGCCACAATTCGCCGAAGAAGTAGCTGCCGAGCACATTCCTCCCCGCACGCTCTCAACCTCTTCTTCATCCATACAGCATCTGCAGAAGTCGTTGTATGGGGCTTGCATACGCTCTGCATGCTTACCAAAGGCGCAGTGCCCCGTAATAACTGCGATCAGATTACGCACATCATTACGCCTCTTCCTCAGCAGATATTCAGTCCTCCTAGGACAAACCTCAGGCCACAGATATCCAGGTGCAGAAGGTGAAGCATAATCTCCATTGCTGCTGCTGGTAAAAAATACAGAAGAGAGAGAAAAACCCGGAAATTCACCACCGAAGCGTTTATGTTTTCATTTTTACAGGTCCCTAATGCAATACCGTAATTCTAAGTAGTACAATAATACTTTACTCCGCTTCATTCAAACAAAATTCGCCTCTATTATTATAATCCCTATAGGATCTAAGGAGCTACGCTATATCCAAGAGTACTATATTTAGACAGGAGATAACCTAAGGGGACCCTTGTCTTACTTTATTTTGACTCTACTTATGGGTATTTGCGTGATATTTTTTTTTTCGTTTTCTCGGGTCTCCCCGAAAGGCTTTCTGGAGTGGGAACTATGAGCTATTTTAATTCAGCTCAGATGTTGATGGATCGTTTACTCCGGTCAGGTTACTTTACAATATGCTCCTTGATCTTTCAAGGTTCTTTAATTTCTATCCTCGCTGTACTGGTGGTGATAATAGCATAGTTCATTACTCAATCATAATAAATACACGATGCCTGCCCTACCTTTAGGTTTGTACACTAACTAAAATACTTAAAATAAAGCATCGGTGTTGTTGAAGCCTTATGGGCTTAGACTACGTTTGACATAATACGGGAAAACAATGTACTCCCTAACAAACACTGATTGTGACCGTAATGCACTTGGTGTGAGAGCTCAGGCTCTGTGTGCTTCCGAGATTTGACATATTGCAGAAGAGCAAGGCACTCTATGAACACTTTGCATATCCGCTACTTTATTTTAATTATAAAAGGTCAATTCCCGCACTTGCGGGCAAATATATATGTGAGAAGTTGATTTATTTAAATTTTTATATTTTTTTACTTTTATTAATAAAAAAACAAATGTGACAAAGTCGGGCGGCAGCCACGAAGATTTTCCGTTCGAATTTTCTTGTTTAATCAGCTTCTGTTCTTTTTAATTATGATCCCGGTTTCCTTGAGTAACCTGACCTGATTTTCTTTTCTCAGATTTTCCGCCCCTTTTCTCCCTTTTTGTTTCTCAAATTTCAACTTTGCTGATCACTTGCTATCTCTTTTGTTTTCGTTCCCGACTTACATCTTTCGCCACTCTTGGCTTAATGCCTGCCTAATGGCCGACCGTTACTCTTCCGGCATTTATCTCCTGGTCCGCGTTCCCGCACCTGACCGATTTTTACACTGACTGCTACTGGCTAGTATATGTCAGGCCAGTAACATGGGATTATAATGCCATGTTTACATGTGATTATGAACGTGCTAGTGTCATGCTTACATCCGTCCATAACACAATCATGAACAAAATCATAACAATATAATGTACTGATTGAAATTTCTGCAATTGTATACCTGATCACTCGCGAAGAGTATTACTTACTATTCTTACATTTAGCTACTAAATCATTATAAATTTTCTAAAATATTGAAATTTTAAGGAATAAGGAATTTATCAAAAATTTGCTTGCCCGTGTTTAGGCCAAACTGCTTCCAGGAAATTATTCGAGTTTGCAACAAAAATCCTGAATTCCCTAAACTATTACTAGTGCTGTGAACTCTTTCGGTTTTCCCCTAAAGAAATGCAATGCTTTTGTTGAGAATTTTCAACATTTAGGGATACCTCGAAACCGTACAATAATTTTTAATAACTGTCTAAAGAAGTCATATTTAGCTGATGTGTATAGTACTAATTCACAAAAAGGAAAACTTAAATGCCTTCCGATCAGTTTTTTTCGTTGTTGTCTAATTGGGGGAAATTTCTGAAAACTTTGTCCGTAAACATATTGAAAACATCTGCCTCGACTTAAAAATGATATAGAAAATTCAATTTGAATTCACTACACATTTCTCGCAGTGCTCAAGTTCTATTCCGACACCAGAACTCTTCTAAATAAAACAGAACACATATTGGCTGCTTCATCATTTTCAAATTCATAAGTCTTGAATTCTCCCATTTCTTAACTAAGATCATAGTTTCGTTCAGAAATTTCTATATTGAATTCTAGAATGTAAAATTACGATCTACGTTAATCTGTGCTGATGACTCTAACTTACATATATCCACTATGTCTCACTAACCTTAGCTATAATGAAGGTTGAGCAGGATGTAGTGAAAAGCGTTGATTTCTTTAAATAATTGGTAAACGACAAATGAATATTTTGAGAATTTGTACAGAACTATTTAGGAGACCGAACAGAAATTACATCCCCAATACTTCTTTGCATGTATGTAAGTACAAACCTAATGGTAGTCAAAGGATTATTCCCTAACAGCAGACATCCCGTATGCCTAACATATCGTTTCTGTCAATCCCTCAAGTTAACCACTAGTTATAAGAAAGAAAGACACATATACGATTTACGCTTTCGCAGCATGGTTTTTTTTTTTTCGTCAGACAGCTAAAGTATTGTTTTATGTGCACTCAAGCTTAAAATTAAAGTATTTCGGATCGCTGAATATAGTAAAATTCATTTTAATTTGTTTTTCCAATACGGGAATCGAACTCACATAGATGGAGAATAGAAGAATTTTAAGTACTTTTTTTTTAAACGATTCTAAATAAATCATAAATACAAGAGGAAAAAACAGCCGCCTCGTCCGCGAGACCTTCTGCTTTTCGGGATTTTCGTTAACGCGTAAGGACCACTGACATACATACAATGGACTGCTGACGCTACTAAAATTACTTACATTATTTGAAATTATTATCGGATCACTTTTCTATAGTTTTCTCTTTTTCGTTTAACGACCTTTTTCCGCTGAACTATAAATAATAATTTATATACAAAACCGACCATAATCCAGTTTCAGTTCAGTGGTTTTTAAAATGTATATATAGAATAGAAATAGATGGCAATACAGTCTTTCTAATCCTTTTTCTGTCCCCCATACCTACTTCTAAGACAAGTAGGCAAAAATTGCTTAAATTTATATCTTTAAAAATCAAGTTTAAAAAATATTTGATGTTGTAGGAGATAAGCTTCCAAAAATAGAATCAATTTTAATATGAAATCATTAAGATTAAAACAAAGTACCACGAAAGTTTTATCGATAAAATATTCAAAATAATATTGAAATACCTATTAGTGCAGTCAATAGGGACTAAATAAGACCTTTGCTCTACAAAAGGTGGGCTGGTTGTGATTTTTATATATGATTTTAGTTCCAGGCCCCGATGAAAAATCCCAATTTTCATCCTTGGTGGGTGCCAGATCGCGCCGCGATCGTGGATTAAAGGTACCGAAATTTTGTTTTTTCAAAATAATTCTTCAACGGTTGATCTTACGACAAAAATGTAAAATATAAATTTGAAGAAGACAAAATTCCCTAATTTTTTTGTATTAACACTTTTTTTGTAAGTCTGATGTGTAACGAGTTACAGTGGCAGAAACATGAACATTCTTCCAAAAAAATGTATACATATAGTACCATTTATACATAGGACAAGAGATGATAGTAGTCACCTAGTCAAACAAAAATAATTTTATGACAATGGGGGGCCGACATCTCAACCGTTTTGGAGATACAGGGTGATTAAGAAAATTTACTAGTTTTCACAAAATACCCTGTATTTTAAACAGTACAGAGTGTACAGTCACTTACAGAGCTTATTATTATTATGCAGAACATAGTGACCTTTCTCACGACTGCTCGACCAACCCCGTACTCCTCTCCCCTCAGGAGTTATTGCGGTCTAAAATAAGAATTTCGAATTCTCTTACCTTTTATTGACTTTGATCTCTTTCTTTTAACAAAGAGGTGCTTAACGTAATTTTTTTTATAAAACTGTAAACTGTCCACTTTCCACTTTAATTTGACCTATTATACCTACATATGTACTCAGTGTAGCCGTTAAACAGTTATTAGATCATAACCTATTCAGGTCATACCGAAATTTTTTGAGGCCAGCCCGTCCCTTTAACTCGTACACAAATTTGTCTGTCTGTATATTTATTTAATATATTTCTTTTTTACTATTTTCGACACTCTCGTAGACCCACTTTACGTCATCACAGCGAGACGAAATTTGGCACACAGGTTCATGTCGCGTGACAATTGAATCTATCAAAATTTTAACCGGAAATTTCCATGGAAAACCCGGAAAATCGGGAAAAATCATTTGAAAATTTGGTACAAATTTGATTAGTGATAAATCCGTTGCAGGAAAAATGCAGAGTTTTCCGATTTTTCAGAAAAAAATTTCCGGAAAATTTTCCGTTAAAAAAGTTTTCTAAATGCAGGATCAAGTTCCCTATCAACTGGCATCATTACTTTCTCTCCGACAATGGTGAAAACTTGCAAAAAAAATCGAGGAAAATTCATGTAAAACACTTTTCTGGGTTTTTCCGACCAAGGAAGCGTTTGAGCGTCTTGAAACCTAAGACAAAGTTGTAGAGCGAAATGAGTTGCATAAAGTTGCTTTTGTGGAAAACTCCATGGAAAACCCGGAAAAGCAAGAAAATCATCGGAAAAATTTTCATCGATATGATTAGTGATAAATCTGTTTCAGAAAAAATGCAGAATTTTCCAATTTTTCTGGAAAATTTTCCGAAAACTTACGGAATTTTCCAATTTTACCGGAAAATTTTCCGACAAAAAAGTTTTATAATCTATGCGGAATCATTTTTTTTTCCTTCCTACCGGCATCAATACTTTCTCTTCAACAATCATGAAAACTTGCATGAAAAATCGAGGAAAATTCATGCAAATTTTTAAAAGAATTTCATAGTAATAGGAAAACTCTCTGGAAAACATGGAAAATCGGGAAAATTCATATTATATGGGATCAAGTTGGAATACAGCTAAAAAGCGCTATTTAAAACATAATTTGAATTTCAGAAAACCGTTGCAGTACTTCAACGATTTGATACTCGAATAAATTTTTTGAAAAACTGGTAAATAAGTGTCTTCTCAGCCGTCATAAAATTGTTTTAAAATATCTCCATGCAGCACGTAATAACAATTTAGTTAACGTGAAAAAGGTAGAAAATGAAATAAGTAAAAAACGAGTTTTCAAACAAAACTGAGGCCAAGCCGCATGAAAATGTAGAAAATAAACTTTTCTTCACACACAGAGGCGGACTCAAATTTTTTGATTGAGACATTGCTCTTGAATACTCTTTCTCCTCATGAATCAAATCAATTCGCTGACAATCACCGATATAATAATATAGTTTCTACTTGTCAATTGTCAAAAAATGACAGCTCCAAAAGTGACATCTACCGAAATAGCGGGCTAATTAAAATAACACCTCTTATTGGAAAACCCTTTATTTCAGTATGATCAATCAGATGTAATAAGTGATTTGATTCATGAAGATAAAGAATATTCAAGTGAAATGTCCCAATCAAAAAATCTGAGTCCACCTCTGTGTGTGAAGAAAAGTTTATTTTCTACTTTTTCATGTGGCTTGGCCTCAGTTTTGTTTGAAAACTCGTTTTTTACTTATGTTTTTATTTAAATGAAGTGTTTTCAGTCACTAGGGGAATAAATTATCTTTGAGAAAAGGTTTGAGAATAGGTTAAGAGTTAATAACTCTAAAGGCCTACAGATAGCACATAGGATGTAATAGATCAAATTAAAAAGGAGAGCCGAAAGTTTACAGTTTTTATAAAAAAAGTTATGTTAACAACCTTTTTTGCAAAAATAATAGAGGTCGAAGTAAAAAAAAAGTAAGGTGCCCCGAAATTTTTAGTTTATACAACCATGACTCTTGAGAGGAGAGGAGAGGAGCCCGGAACTAAATAACATATGTAAAAATCACAACTGCCCCACCTTTTGTAGGGCAAATCGCTGGCCAATCGCATTCATTTAAATCGATCGATTGCATTACCGATCCAGATGAAGTCGTCAAATATCCAATTGAATTCCTGAATTAATTGGATTTGCCAGGAATGCAGCCGTACAATTTGCAGCTCAAGGTCGGCTCGGTGATAGTCATGCTACGCAACCTGAACCAACCAGGATTATACAATGGAACAAGACTTGCTGTTAAGGAGCTGATGAACAACATGATTGAAGCAACGATAATCGTAGGAAAATTCAAAGGCGAGCATTTTCTGATTCCAAGAATATCCCTGATTCCAAACGAACTTGCCATTCCAATTCAAGCGTGTTCGTTTCCGGTTCGCCTTACATTCGCAATGACGATTAATAAATCACAAGGCCAATCATTGGAAGTGTGTGGAATAAACCTCAATCTGCCGTGCTTTTCTACATTTGCAGTTGTACCGTACGTAGCATGCTCGAGAGCCGGTAAACCATCGGGGCTTTTCGTTTTCTCTCCGGACAGAAAGACAAAACGTTGCAATGAATGCATTAAAAATACCAACAAATGATTTTCAAAACAATGAATTCCGATTTATTTCATTTTAATAAATTCATGATCATATTGAAATTATTTTGTTTCAATTCACACAAATTCACGCTTTCTAAGGACCTCAAAATAATCACTATTTTCCACATATACAGATATATAAATGTATGTGTATATATGTATGCAGATATACATATCGCAGCTATAGTATGCATGTGGAGAATGCGGAAAACTTATTTTAGATAACTACATGCAATGACATCTATTTAAATCGAAAGGCAACAACAAAACCGGCTTACTTAGGACCAGCAACTCGGACTGCGCTCAGCTAGTAAATTATAAAAAATTGGATTTAGTGGCAAGTTAAAATGTGGAATACAATTCTAATAATCTTCCTTCAATTTATATTTCAAATGGGAATGGAAGAATTAAAAAAAAATCAAATCGAATATCCACCCGGAAATTTTCATAACTTAACCCCACTTTTCCTAATAACATTTAAAAATTGTATTACATGTATGAATCTATTCCTTTTGCTTAATTAATATGACAGAAACGAGATGATTTAATTTATTTTAACATTTTAAATGGATTCAGTAGAATAAATTTACAAACATATTGAAACTTTATTTTTCATTCGATTCACATAACGCACAAAATGGCGAATCTATGATGCGTGACAGTCATACCTTGTTATTCTGCTTACAGTAGGGAAAAATGAAACGTGGGACAAAATGAAACAGGCCAGTAATTTTTTACGGCAAACAAAAGGCTGGACTACAATTGGATATATTTGCGAAGCGCACAACTCAAAATTAATCTAGTCGAAAATACTTTGTGAAGCGCACACCTATTGTTAAGGGATTACGCATTGTTCTAGCACGTAATATACCTACGTAGATTGTATTTGCTAAGGGCACAAACTAGATAAAAACGGGTGTATGTATTTGCGAAGCGCATAAGCCACTGGCTTATATTCATTGTTTAGCGTGCATTCAGGTTGATGATTATGAATATCACTTATTCGGATTAATACATTGCCATCCACGTTCGTCAATAATGCAGCTTTGCAGATTTTATTTGTGCATCTCTATGTTTGACCCTGTTCTGTCAGACAACCCAGACGGAATTTAAACCCATCCACTATTTTCAGCGGCTTACCGTTTCAGCTAAACATAGAATACATATTTTCAGAAATGTTCAGAATTTAGAACACTGGATAAAAACACTGAAGAGCACTTGAAGAAGTTTTTTAATCGACGTGCATCATACTAGGTGGACAAGTTGATAATGATGAAAATTTCAATCCAGTCTTTTAAATCACACAGATCAGATATAGATTTTTAAATCGATATGTGTATGTATATTACAGAGATGAGGTAAAAATATGTGCTAGAACAAAGCGTTGTCCTTAACCATAGCCGCGCGTTTCCAAAACAATGCGTAATCCCTTAACAATAGGTGTGCGCTTCACAAACGCCTTCTTGTTCGCTAGGTGAAGTTTTTTTATATGGCTTTTGCGCTTCGCAAATATACCCATAATTATTCATAAGTAGAGTTACTTAAGACCTGCGAACGTGCCCCTTTAAATTTAACAGACATACCCAAAATAACTTAAAGAGTCAGTAAGGCAGTTTCTTTGAGGTTTAACTGCCAAAGTGCGGTAAGTTAAGGTGCGGTAGCATCGCTTATTCCGTAAGAAATCATCATCTGTGTTAATAATATGTCAGACAGTATTATTAAATTATTATTAAATATTAAATTATTAAAAAGTCCAACATTAAATTTAAAATGGAAGAAAATTGGTACTAAAATCTAATAGAAGCTGTAAGAGGGGAAAAAATGCTTCATATGAAAATCTACCATAATTTCCTAAACAAAGTGGATAAGCAGAAAAGTTGGGGGCGTATTTCCGCAAATTTGCATTATTTTAAGTTTTGTGTGGTTTAAAAGATAAATAAGGTTAATTCCGATGTATTTTTAATGATATACTTGCAATATAACTTATTTGTTTTTTTTTTTTTTTTATTATTATAGCTTCCATTGTAAAGATCTGCTCTTACTGCACGACTACGATGCCCGCCATAAAGGCGCCTATTTTGAGATGGAGCAATTGAGAGTAGGCTTACACTGAGTTCCTTTCTCCATAATCCATCATGTGTGCTTGAATCTGCATCTTATCAATTAACGTACCTGATAAAGTGGAATGTAATCCTTGCTGCTTTCAGCGTTTAAACGCAGGAAATTATGTATCATGCTTCCTATTTTTTGTTCCACTTATCAACTTCTTATATTTTTTATATAATGTTCATATCCATAAAAGGCACAAATCTTCAATTAAACGAACTTCCATTTATTATTTTTTTGGTTTTACCACTTTTTAAAATTGAATACATTAAATGTCAAAATAATAACCCTTAAGGAATTTGACATTTATGTACATAGGGCAAAAATGTCAATCATCCGAAGTAAACTTCAGTTTCGTACAAATCTTAGGCCGCTTGCATATCGAAAAACCAAGACGAATGAATAAACAATTCCACACCGAAAATTCGTCAATGCTTACATATAAAAAACGAATGGATAAAAGTTGGTTTGGGTTTGTATCAAACGTAAATAAATGGAAATGAGGTTATGTAAGAAGAACTCGTTTATTTTCATAGTAAAAGTTTTTTGTGTGTGTACTGAAAACTCTGTTGTAAGTCGATTAGTATGTAAGTTAGAAACTGAAGATCTTTATAACTTGAATTAAGGAATAAAGTGTCTAGATTTAATGGTGAATACACGATTTTAAATATCTGCATTCTAATTTGTTTAAAAAAAGGTTAGAAAATTAGAAGTGGATAGACATAAAACAGTCCAGGGTGGGTAGAAATGATACCATGTTTCATTTGTATCCACGTCTTACTTTTTATTTAATCAACTATAAATTTTTCTTTGTTCCCATTATTCTACTAGATATAATGCCTAGAATTTATACAAAAGAAACCTATAATGGATAGTTTTCCCCGTAAATTATGGAAAAAGCCCTGGAAATGGTTAGAAATGACAAAATCATAATACAAGCCGCCGCTCAGTCCGAATTACCTTTTTGCCCTCTTTCGGGATACGTAAAAAAAAGAAAAAACTGGTACTCTAATGAAGCATGCACCCAATTACAGGCAAAACAGAAAAAAAAATTTCCCGATGATCAGGAACACGACTTAGAGCAGTATATAGTAGGATCATCGAAAATGCTGTATAGTCTAACTATAGCTGAGTGTCGTAAATAGGCATATAAAATGACAGTAAGAAACAAAATTCAGGTAGATATAAAGTGACACGAAAAGAATGGATGCCAAAGAAAAATTTTGTAAGAAATTCGCAAGGAATTCGCAACAGAGTACTCCTTACACTCAGCAGAAAGGAGTTAAGGATCATAATGGGCCTATTTACTGGGCACTGCCCATTTAAATATCATCTTAAAACGATGAGTAAGGTCGATGATGAGACCCCTCGCTTCTGTATGGAAGATGATGAAACCTTTGTACATGTCATGTGTGACTATGAAGCTCTGTGCCGCATACTCGTAAGGCTAAGACATCTAAGAAAATCATTTCCACTGCCAGAAAATGTCGCAGAAATGGTCCCCAAGAATATCATAGGCTTTATAAAAGATATTTTAAGTTCGAATGGACTCCCTGAAGGGACTCAGGGGTAATGTCATAAAGATATTATAGATCGCGGTGAGTAGATGAGAGGTGGGAACTGACTCTGTCTGCTCACCCACAAATAATATCAATGGATGCGAAACTTCCGAAGCCTCCATTAGAGTTTGTCTCTTCGTTTGTCCGAAGCGTGAGGTCTGGATAGGACGACTTCACTAAACGACGTAATATGCATATCCTTGTTACAAATTTAGAGAATGGGCTTTCAATCCTGGACTGTTTGCGGATGGAACACACATATTTAACCTGGATGAAACTGCAAGTACAAAAGTTCAAAGGACAGTTGTTGGTCAAAGGTGTTCGCGAATTAAGTCATTTAGATTTGTAAAGTGCTTAATCATTTATCTCAAGCTCCCACGAAAGAGGGTTAAAATCAGCGTGTTACATTGCAAGTAGGGGAAACGGATCTTAGCTACCACATGTGCCATTATAAAGACTTCCGGGTAGTATATTCCCGCAGTAATGATTTTTCCCAGGGTGTACTTAAAAATACTTAAAAATGCATATGATAAATGGAACTCCAGCAGGACTCTGGGATTGGTGAATCAGTCCGAGTGGATGAACTCAGACCTATTCCTAGAAAGTAATTTCGTAAAGCAAACTTGCAGCAGCAAAATAAATCCAGCGCTACTTACAATCATGAGTCGCATCTTTCGTTAGCTGTACTGGCTTACACAAAAGAAAATGCCGTACCAGTTTTAACATTTGTTATTGGCTTGTTTGGGCTTTTTAATATACCTACGGTATAATACTGCTATTAATTCGTGGATTTTGTGTAACCCAACAAAATCATACACGAACTATGCGGGGATGGTATTTTAAAATGCTATAACGCCAACGAACATTATTTCAGCTTTTAAAAGGACGGGAATATTTCCACCTAAAAATAACGCAATTTCGAATAATGACTACCAATAATTGATAAACCAGAGCCTGAAACTGTAGGACAAACAGGACAAATCAGTGAACAACGTGGGCTCACATACACACTTCTTTTGATTCGAGCCTCTTTCCGCCCTACCAACAGGCAAAACCATGAGCTGATTCCATTTATAAGAGATACGTCTGAAACAACCGAACCAGTTGCGTGCGTCTACATCAGCGACGTTTATTAGCCCTGAAATTTTTAGAGGCTTCGCAAAATTTACACAAAGCCAAAAAACCCGAAAGATCTCTAGTAGCGATGGATACTCCCGAAAATGAGGAAATTGCCATATGGGAAAAAAGAACCTTAGTTAAAAGGCGTGTCTTGCAAGAATCCAGACATATAGACCTAGAAGCGGATTCTGATATGTTTGAATTATACGAATAAGGACTTTTAACTCCAATAAAACGTCAAAGGAAATGGATTAACTCCTTGTGAAATTTAATGGAATAGGAAAGAACATCTTTTATAAAGCGATTGGATAAAGGAAATATTGTGGTCAGTTTCCTTTGCAAGAAACATAAAATTTTTTTGGATTTCTGAAAAGATGTAAGAAATATTTCAGCCAATCAAATCTAGCGCTCGTCTACAAATCCTACAGTAGACCTAGAATGGAATACAATTCTCATATATGGGCCGAAGCTGGTCGCATAGCCTTAGCTTCATTAGATATTGTCAAGATGAGAGCCCACAAGCTCATTGGAGATGTGGCAATAACTTGTCATATCGGCTCGCTCAAGCATTGTCGCAATCTTGGATGCCTTTGGCTCCTTTATCGCTACATACATAGTCAATATTTATTTAAAAAAATTATACCGGTCAAATGACCACCTCCAGAGCTAATGCACATTTGTGTTCTTTCTTCTTCAATGTTGGCTTTCAAGACATGCAAGGTTTGTGGTTTATTATGGTAAACGCGAGATTTCAAAAAGCCCCAAAGGAAGAAGCCTAGCGCCGTCAAATTGCCAAAATGGCAGATTACACGGCCCGGTTGCTCTGTCCTGCTGGGATCAACAATGCTCGAGACCCAATTTAGCAACTTGCGGCAAACATCTTTCTGTAGCGTTCACCAGTTACGGTTACGGTGATTCCATTGATGTCCAAAAAACAAAAAAATAAGGGCCAACATCACTGCAAGTGCCGAACCAAATAGTCATTTTGAGGGGATGCAATGTCTCCAAATTGGATGTTTGTGGACTCACTCGGTCGTCCTCGGTACCAGCAGCGATATTCTCGGTTGGACAAGCAATACGACATCTCTAGTGGACCCGTTTTCACGAGACGATCAGCCAAACGCTTAATTGTTTACGTACATGGTGTAGGTAAAACAATAGACCGGAAATTGATCAAATAAGCTGTAACAATAATAATGCGCTCTTCAGGTGTGTATCACTGCTTTTTGTTAACTAATTCTCTATATGTCTACAACATAAATGTCAAAGCACAATGACATTTGATGCCATTTGCAAAAATTATGGCACATTCACGTCAAGACATTACTTTTGCCCCACCTTGTAGAATAATTCATGCACGCAATACTCGCGCTGCAAATTACTTTCGACCGTGTAGTAAAATTCCATGATGGTTTGTTATCCTGAACAGTGTCAATGTGAAACAGTCTACCATCTTCTGTCTTTCCTTCGGTATACAATCGGTGAAAGTTTAAAAGCAACATACATCAGCACTTCCGCCGTTTCTCCTCATATCCCCTAATCCTTTCCTTATCTCCTTCCTGCCAGGCTGTGTTTTGCATCATTGGGGGCCTATGAGCTTGGCTTAATAATAATAAAAAAACACATGTTCCATGTCTATCCATATACTGTTCCATTTCTTCATAACTAGTGGAGAAACAAAGCCACTTGTTTCGTATTTCTATAGCCAGGGGGACAGTTACTTAAGATTTAAAAGAAACTCTCCCCTGCCCCTACGATTGCCCATGGTATACAGATTACAAGATATTCCGGTTAAGTTTTTGACATTTATGTCGTGACGTCACTTCGCCTAACTCAACATTTGTGACTTATGTGGAAAACAAAAACCCATGAATACCAAAAATCATTGAAATTGCATACAAAGCAAATTAGTAATTTTATGTATTTGTATAAATGTACCCTATGTATTCTGTATACCGTACCTTTTTCATGCCATTTCAGGTGGAGAATAAGGAGGGATATTGATAACGTTATAATGTGGAAAAAACAGCTGTGGGTATATTATCCTTAATTCACAGTTCATTAACATTTTCGGTAAGCAACTCCACATGCAAATTTAGCTGCAGAGACAACTACTCTACATAGTCCACCCCAAGAGTCCAAGTTAATTTTTTCACTTACAATAAAATCCCACAAAATTGAGGCAAAAAAGGAATTTAAATTGCTGGTTATGGTAATCCATTCCTGTAGGGGCTTAACAGGACTAGGACACGACTGCACTAGTCAGCTGAGTACTTTTGCTTTCCCAGTGTATGCGAAAAATAGGAAAATCGATCTACATTCGCACAAAGCCTGTTCACATGGAATTTGCTGTTGAATGTTAGTAACGATGACCTGAAACGAATCCTTTCATTTATAAACTCATAAAGGCGTTATACAGAAGTACCTTTGCCTAGCTAGGACCGAGTGGTTGGTTTCTGTGTCCGTAGTCGGAATTCATTCTGCAGCTGGAGTATTCTCGAATTTATCGCATATACAATGGTGCAGTACCATGAGGTAAATATTTAGTGCTGAGTTGATGTGTGGTGAGGGGATTTTGGCTATTATATCAAAATTTCGCTCCAGAAGACCGTAATTCTTGTAAATTGAATTGAATAATTTTCCGTGGTATACATTACAGAATTTCTGTTTGTCATTACATAGGTATGAGTAGATGAAACAAACTTTAACCAATGAGTTTAAATATTTAACTTCATCGCGTTAAAATAAACTTTAAACCTTTGGGAGTTGTTGAATGCTTTTTGCTTTGTGTAGTTTCCTTTAAAATGTATAGAAGTCTTACCAGTATTGAGTGGTTGAAGTACGTATATTGAATTGATACTTGAATTGACTTTAAAGTCATCATATAAGTATAGGAATATAATGGTGATTATAATTTATTATTGAAGTATTCATTTGCTAGTCACATCTGAGTACTATAGAAATGGTAATGAGAACGTGGATCGTATATTACACTAAGCTCAGACATTTTCAAAAATTCGTAGTAATTCGATGCATCTATAGGTTAGGTTAAGTAAGAGTAGTGCCGATATAAGTACTTAGCCTGCTTCACTTAAACCACCAGTGGGCCATCGTACCCCTCCTCCTCATGGCATAACATAAAAATTTGTCCTAGATCCATCCTGTATCCCTTAGGAAACTCAGAATGTATCTGAAGTCTTTATTTTGCAGCTCCCGCAGACTTAAAAAGAAGTAGCTACACAGTAGCCTACCTCTTTCTTGATCAGAGTGGGGCACTCTCAGAGTACGTGCTGGACAGATTCGATTTCCTCCGAGTCGTTACAGCTCCTGCAGAAAACATTCACCGCTATACCCAGCCTTCTAGCATGATCTTCTATGGCATAATGACTCATAAAGACCTCTACTAACTTACTGGTATATGTTCTGATGCCATTAAACAATTCTGTTGTCCTCTTTCTGTCGTATGCAGGTCATAATTGACTCGCGATATGGCAGGTTTCTCTGTTGAACCACCGTAGACTGGCCTTTTGATTGGCGTCCTTGCTGATCTCTTCTTTTAAAGCTACGATCGGGATCCTCATACGCTATTGCTGTGGAGCTATCTACTTCAGAGCTCTTTTTGGCCATCCGCCATCTTATTGGCAGGAATATCTCTGTGGCCCAGCATAGGATCACCTTGTGCCGTGTAGTGAGTTCCTGACGGTCAGTCTGCATAACTGCACCAACTTTGATTTACCCAGCACAGCATCCAGTGCCATAATGGCTGCTTGACTGTCCGTGTATATGCAGATATGCCGTGCGGACTCTCTGCACATAGATGCCAATATTACCGCCTTTTAAATCACTACGCGCTCTGCCTAAAAAACAGTACATTTGTCCGGCAGTCTTTAAGATTCATTCCACTGACAGCCTCTGGAGTACACTCTAGACCCTGTGCCCGCACTCGTCTTGGATCCATTGGTAAAAATAGAAATATCGGATGTTACCACCATCTCCTCCCCATCCAGTCACTCCTCAATACATTGAAACCCCCACCAAAAGTTGGGAAAGGTATTTGATAGTCAATTTCTTCCCTGCAATCACTGCAGAATATCTTCCGAAGTATATTGGAATGGCCAAAACCCCTCTCTGTCTACTAACCCCCGCTCTAAGCCTGACAGCGCTTACTATCGCTACACTTCTGCAGTGGAGATCTAGTGACAGTAAATTCATCATTACCTTCAGTGTTGCTGTGGGCGTGGTTCGCAGACACCTCGTTATTCCCAAGCTACCCTCTGGACTTTTGACAGCACATCCAGATCACATTTCCTCTTCAGTGCTGTCCACCAGACCGTGGAGCCGTAGCAGAGGATCGGACGAACTATGCCTGTGTACATCCACTGTACCACCCTGGGGTTTAGTCCCCAGTTACCAACAATAATTTCTTGCACGTGTAGAAGGCCACATTGGACTTCTTCACATGTTTTTTTCAAATTCGCCTTCCAGCTCTGCATGGAATCGAGTATGATTTTCAGATATTTTGCTTCGCTGAAGAGAGTAAAATTCTCTTCATACGGCATTGAAAGTCTAAAACTTTTCACCCGCCTCCTGCTTGTAAAAAGGACCGTCTTTGAGGGGTTTACCCTCAATCCACTATTATTGGCCCAGTTATCCAGCTTAAGCAGCGCATACTTGAGCCTTTTAGTAATAGTAGAGAGAAATTTGCCACTTACCAGGATGCATATGTCATCCGCCTAGGCAACTTCCTTAAAGCCCTTTCTCTCTAATTTGATGAGGATTTCATCTGTTTCCAGTAGACACAGGAGTGGTGATAAGAACTAAAATTGGAAGGATAAAAGATGTGATTAGTCCAGCTTTATATATTTCCAAAATCTATATTCCCTTG
Source organism: Dioctria rufipes (assembly GCA_963924295.1). Lineage (NCBI taxonomy): Eukaryota > Metazoa > Arthropoda > Insecta > Diptera > Asilidae > Dioctria > Dioctria rufipes. Next base: position 77,647,105 of record OZ002742.1, on the reverse strand, counting down.
AAAAAATTCGAGGAATTAAATGTTAAGATTAAGCATTATGCGAGCCAAGTGGCCCTTGACTGCAGCCATTCATTGGCTTATTGTCACCGCTTTCTTTATAGTTCATCCAACGATTCCACAATTCCTAGAAGAGCAGTATTTTATTGGGTGAAGTTTCTTCGAAGTCGGCAGAAGTATGAGCCAAGAGGCTGGAATCTACATTGGGCAGTGGCCTCGGATTCATATTAAGACGTACTCCGAGGTTTCATCCTCTTCGAGACATAGCCTACATACATCAGTGTTGGGTGATATACCTATCCGATGCTTGTGTATGTTTAGCTTGCAGTCCCCGGTTAGGACTCCTATAATGATTCTGAGTTGACTCGAAGACAGCCTCCAAAGATCCAGACTTTTCTTTGATGAGAAGGTCCTTTAATGAATCTTTTGACTTGTCTGGAGCCTGTCATTAAAGTCCATCTCTCGGTTTGGATCCACCTTGAGATGGTAAGCTTCACGGTGTTGTAAGAAATACCGCAATATGTTTCTGGTCATATAAGGGGCATGGATCCCCCTTTTTTAGCCAGTAAGTCTACCTTGTCATTCCCATCAATTCTCTAGTGTCCTGGCACCCACTACAGTGTTAGGTAGTTCTTTGTGTCGAGGTTTGTTAATACTTGAATGCATTCCAACATTAACTTCGTTTTGATCTCAGTTGATGATATCGCTTTCAATGCCGCTTGGCTATCTGTATCCGTAAATATTTTTATTAGTGTAGGATCGGCCATCTAGTGATGGCATATACCTCTTCTTGAAATGTCGTGGTGCATTTTCCTAGGCTTTGATAGATATAAGCTCTTGGATTTACACCATATATTTCTACTCCTACCCTCTTCTAAGGGCTTCATTTTCTAGATTTGTGTTTATTTCCTTCCTATTTGGTATTTTTATTTTGAGGGCCAAACATAAGTTGTGTTTAACGACCGTCCTGTTTGATATCATTCCCAGTATTGGATTTGATTCTATTCGTACTACAGGGTGGGCCAAAAGTCACCATGGGGTTTAAAAATTTAATAACTTTTTCGTTTATATATTTTTTTTATTTTTTTTTTAGATTATATAAATAACATCTGGAGAATAAATAATGGAGAGATTCACAACTGAACAAAGAACCAGAATAATAGAATTTTATTACTTAAATCAGCGATCAATTATTTTAACGCAGAGCATATCGTAGCCATTTTAACGTCAGAATTTCGCCCTCTGAAGCCATGATTCGTTGCTTAGTTGATCGTCACCACCAACATGGCACCGTAAGTGATTTGTCTCGAACCGGTAGACCGCGTATAATTCACACTACGGAAAATATTGAACGTGTAGAGCAAAGTGTTAACGAAACACAAGAAACATCTACCAGAAGGCGTTCTGCATAGCTAGGGATGTCTCGTACGTCACTACGGCGCATTTTAAAAAAAGATTTACTGTTATTCCCATATAAGGTGCAATTGGTGCAAGAATTGAAACCCGCAGATCATCGGCAACGTCTAAATTTTGCAGTTAAATTTCAACAGTTGGCCAGAAATGAAATCAACTTTATTGAAAATCTGATTATGAGTGATGAAGCTCATTTTCATCTGAATGGCTTTGTTAATAAGCAGAACTGTAGGTTCTGGGGTTCTGAAAATCCAAGAGCCATTCATCAACGCCAATTGCACCCCATTAGGTGTACAGTATGGTGTGGCATTACATCTGAAAATATCATTGGGCCTTACTTCTTCGAAAATAAAGATGGAAGTGATGTTACCGAAAATGGAGAGCGGTATCGGTTTATGATAGAAAATTTTTTACGTCCTGCTCTTGAAAACAGACCTGAGATGTGGGTTCAGCAGGATGGAGCACTTTTAAGGAAAATTTTTGGACAGCGAATAATTTCAAGAAATTCGGAAATTAATTGGCCAGCGCGTTCGCCAGATTTGTCAGCACCCGACTATTTTCTTTGGGGTTATTTGAAGGAGCGAGTATATGTGAACAAGCCCGAGACAATCCTTGAACTCAAGGCCAACATTGTTGCAGAAATTCGAGCGCTACAGCCACAAAAATGTTGAAAGATGTTATGGAAAATGCTCTAAAAAGAGCCCATCATTGCGAAGCTAATAACGGCGGTCATTTAAGTGACATTATTTTCCATACTTAGCGTAAAAAAATTGCCATTTTGTATATTTTATAATCTAAAAAAAAAAATAAAAAAAATATATAAACGAAAAAGTTATTAAATTTTTAAACCCCATGGTGACTTTTGGCCCACCCTGTATTATAGTGTGCAGGCTTTTGGAGTCCCATTTTTTATAGCCATCTGTCCGCGCATTAGTTTATTAGTCCAGCTTCTTTTTCAATAACGTTTCTGTGTGATGGGTGTTTCAATAGTATTTCTAAAGCAGCGGTAGATGTTGTGCACATGCCATGAGTTACGCTTAGACATGCCATCCTTTGGAATTTGTTTACCTTCTTGAGGGTTGTCTTTCGTGTACATTTGTTCCACCATGCTGCTGCGACGTAAATGATCATGGGTCTGATTATGCTTGGCTTGAGTTCCCATGTTGAGTAAGTCAGTTTTCTGCGGTTCCACAGCATTAAAGTACTTTTCTGGACGATCTTGTCAATATGTTTGTGCCAATTGAGCTTATCATCGACTGTTATCTCAAGGTATTTAGCGTCTTTGTACATTGGGACCTCCTTACCAAAGATGATAGGGCTAGCTGTATTCCTCATTGTCGTTCTTCGGGTAAAGAATGTAATTGTTGTTTTGGTTGATAGATTGTGTACAGCACAAGTTTTGAACAAAATTTGTGAAGCTTTCTAGAAAGGAAGCGCTCATATTTACCTTTGATAATGATAAGAAGGTCATAACCTTGCGATTCAATACCTTGGTTTCTTAGTTGATCTAATAGGTCGTCGACTATCATGGACCACAGCATTGGAGACAGTGATTCTTCTTGGAGACAACCTCTGGTGGTGTGAACCTCCAGTATTTCACCAAACAGCTGCGTTCTGGTTATCCTGTTGAAAAGCATTGCCTGAGTCCATTTGTTGTATCTTCGATTCATTATGTCTGACCAATGCAGGCGTTATTGACTTAACAGAGGTGTTATGGAACGCGCCTTCATTATCTAATAAAGAACATAGGGCTATTTCCCTGTTGTCAATAGCATTTTTTTTGCCATTTATTAGGTTTAGTAAAGCTAGCTCTGTTGATTTTCCTTTTTGGTAGGCAAACTGATTTGGACTTAGTCCTTGAGCACTCCGTCTCTAATATGCTTTTCAACTTTTTTCTCTATTGCCTTAAGAACTAAAGAGGTCAGGCTTATATGGTGATATGACCAGGGTTGGGCTTCTGATATGCTTCCCATCTTAGGTATATATATCACCTTTACCTTCCTCCATGCTTTGAAGATGTATCCCCATGCAAGACCAGTTCTAAAGGTCTTAATTAGGATTGGTAAAAGTTCATCCAATCCTCTTTGTAGCAGAGCAGGGAAGATCTCCTCTTCTTCTTAAATGTTAGTCTTATTTTAAGAGGACGTTAAAGAAGCAATATTAAACAAAAAACACAAGTTTTCCACCTTTTTGCTTCTTTTATTTATTAGGTGTTGTCTTCCACAAATACAAGATATAAAATACTTTAATTAATATCTAAACCGCGGTTTCGGCTGTTTGTGCCATCCTCAGTAGACTAATGTAAAATTCTACAGACTAACCTATTAATGGTAACAGCAATGGAGAGTTATATGGCATGCATTCGTTAAGTGTATGTGTATAATTTAATTTAGCTCTCTCTATCTCTAGGTTTTCTAAGCAATCTAACAGCTTCCCCTTCTTTTCTATATGTAAAATTTCGACCTCTTCATTTGAACTATGTTTGTGTTCTCTTAAATGTAGTGTAAAATTAGAAGTCTGATTATTCATGTTAAAATGTTCCTTAATTCTCTCCTTAAACTTACGGCCTGTTTGACCTATGTAAACACCTTCACATGTCGTACATTTTAATTTATAAACTCCATTCTTCTCTAGAACCTCAGTTTTGTCTTTTACTTTAATTATTTTATTTCCTAAACTCACTGGGTTTTTGAATCCTACCTTAATATCATGTTTTCCTAATTCTCTCGCGATTTTCTCTGATAGTTTTCCAGTATATGTTAAAGATACCCATCTGGCTTGGGTATCTTTAGTATCCGGTATCAAACTTGTTGCGTTTCTTATTGTATTTTTTGTTTTTTGTTTCTCTATTAGCTTGTCAATTTGTTTTTCAAGATAACCGTTACTAATTGCTATTTGTTTAATTATATCTATTTCGTCTTTTTTATCCCTTTGGTTCATCGGTATCTGAAGCATTCTATGTATCATACTATTGAAAGCCGCGTATTTATGTCCATTAAAAGTAAATGATGTTTTAGGGATAACCGTATCTGTGTAAGTTTCCTTTCTATACACAGAAAATTCATGTTTACTGTTTTTGTTTTTTATTGTTAAATCTAAGTAATTTATAGCATTGTCTGTTTCAAGTTCATATGTAAACTGTATCTTATGGTGTATATTGTTTATGAGTGTGACAAATTTTTCTAGCTGACGTATTGTGCCTTTCCAAAGACACAGCACATCATCTATATATCTGTACCAATAACCTACATTTTTTACCAAACTGGAGTCATATTTTAAAATTTTTGTTTCTATAAAATTCATAAATATGTCAGCTAGCAATGGAGAGAGTGGGTTCCCCATTGCCAGACCTTCGTCCTGTTTATAAAATTCTCCATTAAATTTAAAATAATTATAATCTAAAATTAAGTCAATCAATCTTTTTAATTACACAATAAAAAACTCATACGATCTTATTAATAAAATTAAAGATATCGAATTATCCAGTAATTACAAACTTGTTTCGTTTGATGTAAAAAGTTTATTTACAAACATACCAGTAAATGAATGTTTCTCTATAGTCTGTGATATTATTGATAAGACATATCTGACCACAATACAAAAAATTGAATTAAAAAGATTGATTGACTTAATTTTAGATTATAATTATTTTAAATTTAATGGAGAATTTTATAAACAGGACGAAGGTCTGGCAATGGGGAACCCACTCTCTCCATTGCTAGCTGACATATTTATGAATTTTATAGAAACAAAAATTTTAAAATATGACTCCAGTTTGGTAAAAAATGTAGGTTATTGGTACAGATATGTAGATGATGTGCTGTGTCTTTGGAAAGGCACAATACGTCAGCTAGAAAAATTTGTCACACTCATAAACAATATACACCATAAGATACAGTTTACATATGAACTTGAAACAGACAATGCTATAAATTACTTAGATTTAACAATAAAAAACAAAAACAGTAAACATGAATTTTCTGTGTATAGAAAGGAAACTTACACAGATACGGTTATCCCTAAAACATCATTTACTTTTAATGGACATAAATACGCGGCTTTCAATAGTATGATACATAGAATGCTTCAGATACCGATGAACCAAAGGGATAAAAAAGACGAAATAGATATAATTAAACAAATAGCAATTAGTAACGGTTATCTTGAAAAACAAATTGACAAGCTAATAGAGAAACAAAAAACAAAAAATACAATAAGAAACGCAACAAGTTTGATACCGGATACTAAAGATACCCAAGCCAGATGGGTATCTTTAACATATACTGGAAAACTATCAGAGAAAATCGCGAGAGAATTAGGAAAACATGATATTAAGGTAGGATTCAAAAACCCAGTGAGTTTAGGAAATAAAATAATTAAAGTAAAAGACAAAACTGAGGTTCTAGAGAAGAATGGAGTTTATAAATTAAAATGTACGACATGTGAAGGTGTTTACATAGGTCAAACAGGCCGTAAGTTTAAGGAGAGAATTAAGGAACATTTTAACATGAATAATCAGACTTCTAATTTTACACTACATTTAAGAGAACACAAACATAGTTCAAATGAAGAGGTCGAAATTTTACATATAGAAAAGAAGGGGAAGCTGTTAGATTGCTTAGAAAACCTAGAGATAGAGAGAGCTAAATTAAATTATACACATACACTTAACGAATGCATGCCATATAACTCTCCATTGCTGTTACCATTAATAGGTTAGTCTGTAGAATTTTACATTAGTCTACTGAGGATGGCACAAACAGCCGAAACCGCGGTTTAGATATTAATTAAAGTATTTTATATCTTGTATTTGTGGAAGACAACACCTAATAAATAAAAGAAGCAAAAAGGTGGAAAACTTGTGTTTTTTGTTTAATATTGCTTCTTTAACGTTTTCAAAATGAGTGCATACCACAAAATCTCTTCCAAAACCACAAATTATGTTATTTTAAGAGGTCAACCAACTTAGTAGTCATAAATTCAACTTCATTTCGCTCCAAGCGAAAAATTCACTAACATCGCTAGTCAATAACCTGATTAATACCATAGATGGCATAAGAACTAGATGTCGCATAGCATACCGTAGAAAAGTATACATATTTTAAATGGCTGGTCCATTCCGGAATAGACCACAACATGTTTCTGAGGCACCGAGAACAAATGTGGCTTTGACAGAAGTTTTGTATACATTTGGTCGACTGCCTCAACATGGTAGATGCTGGAAAATATGAATCAGTCGACGTAACTCTCATCATTTTTACTTTTCATGTCGCTGTACTGATTAAAGTAAAGGAATGAATTGATGCACAGGACAACATATTCGGTGCGGTGGGAGGACGTAAATATAACTTCTTTTTTGTCTCGTTTTTGGAAATAATTTTTATTTTGCTGTGTTTATTAGGATTTGATTTGATTTGAAAGAAACAACAATTTTATTAAATTCATTTGCCCCTGAGAGTAATTTTTTGTAATGGTATTATATGACGGTTTTGTACCAACTAATATGCTCCTATCGAACTTAACAATTTTACTAGAAATTTACAATTCGCCCTTTGACAAAATAAAGTCTAAACACTTAGAACAAAAATATGCAACGCTTTTCGTGCACAAAGGGTAAGCCAGCAATGCCTCGCTCCATACAAAATCACCATTACCACGTAAGGCCACAATTTTATCTTAGAAATTTACTGGAAATTTCTTCCTTCGAATTTTCATGTATTGGCCGAGAGCTCTAATATAAAATCAATGATACCTCGAGCTGATGGAAGGAAGGCCGCAATTTTTTCTTAGAAATTTAATGGATAGTCTTTCCTAGAATTTATACGCACTTTTGGACGGCGACAACAATTGCTATGAGCGTAGACGCGTAGCCAAGCAATAAGCAATAAATATTCTAGTAAATTTCTAAGAAAAAATTGCGGCCTTCCCTACATCAGGTCGAGGCATTGTTAATTTTATATTGGAGCGAGGCACTACTCTGCATCGCATGTTATTAGTTAGAATGAGGATCGCTGTGAGTGCGTTTACGCCCCACCTACCGCACGGAATATGTTCTGCTCTGCATCTTTCCTTTAGTTTGATCAGTACAGCAACATGAAAAGAGAAATGAAGAGAGTTACGTCGAGTGATTCATATTTTCCCGCATCTATCACGTTGTGGGAGTCGACCAAATATATACAAAACTGATGTTAAAGGAACATTTGTTCTCAGCACCTCTGAAACATGATGTGGTCTATTCCGGAATGGACCAGCGGTTTAAAATCTGTATACTTTTCTCTGGTACTGTATGCGACATCTAGTTCTTATGCCATCTATGTTAATACTTACAGCGCTCTCTGTTGGGTATTTAAGAGTGTTAAGCAAATCAACGGTGTTGGTGCTGCTATCAGTGAATCTACGGATGTAATTCAAAGTAATGCAGAATAGATCATTGATGAAAATCTTAAAACAGACTTAGAAAAAACATAGAGTTTGGAGTTAACGGTTGCACACTTCCGTATTTGAGATGAAAACAGGAGGATGGAAGCCACTAAATTCTAACGGATCTCACAACGAGAATATTAGCTTTATCCACGAAGGACACAATTGCTATACGGCTTGCCAGATTTCGTATCATAATAATAATAATAGTCAATTGCTGGCTGCCTGGTAGGCCCCTTTAACCCTTATGTCTTTGCTACACTTATCATTAAACGAGCGATGTGTTGTTGTTTGCTTTATAGGACTGCGGAATGTATTTATGCATGCCAAGCCATATAGTATCTCCCTGAAATGCCACTTGAGTCTTGAGAGTGCTATTATTACAGCTCAGGATTGTCATATTGATATCGGAGTCAAACATTTCTTCTTTCTATTGCTAATATTTGATATTTGTATTAAATTAATCATTAACACCTTACACTATCTCTGTGAGGTAATATTTCAGTGGGTTAGTGTCCATTTAAAAGTCAATATAGATCTCATTAAATTTAGGAAGGTACTTATACAGGGTGCTTCCACCTAGGTAGTCCACAGAGTAGGAGGTGATAGTACTCACCTAAACAAACAAAAACATGTTTGGCAGGAGGGAAGGGGGGTCCATATCAACCAATTCGAAATTACAGGGTGATTAAGAAAATATACTAGGTTTTCACAAAACACCCGGCATCTTAAAAAGTGCAGGGTGTATGGTCACCGTGAAGAGCTTATTGTATGCAGAGATTTCATCTCAGGAGTTATGGTGGTCTAAACTAAAAATTTGGATTGTCTTACCATTTTGTTTAGATTGACCGCTTTTTATTTTTATTTTTTTTTTTACAAAAAAGTAGTTAACTGTAAACTGTGAACTCTCTTCTATAATTTGATATATTGCATCTATATGCTGTCTGTAACCGTTCAGGAACTATTAATTCTTAACCTATTCTTAAAGCTATTCTCAAACCTTTTCGCAAAGATAATTTGTTCCGGCAAGTACCAAACCAGACTACTGATGTGTTGATGTGGTGATGTTGAAGTTTTAACATAATTGCCAGCTGATTATTGTGAGGACAGCACATCACATCACAACTTAAAGTCATCTGATTTTTCTATGCCAAAATCACAAGTACATAAAATGAAATTCAGCGAGTAGGAAAACTTTCTGCTGTTTTTATTATTAAACAAGAGAAAAAATTATAATTGGTCTAAGACCAATAATATATTATAAGTTAATTGAACAGCCAAAGTTTTGTATGGCAACACCAAGAAGGGGTTGTCCTATTTAGTCCATTTTTATACCCTAGATGAAATCATAGGGGTATACTAAGTTTGTCATTCCGTTTGTAACACCTCGAAATAATGATGGTAGAGGAAAATGGATTGGACACCCACACATAATATTAAAAGTTATTTTGATTTTTACATATCCGTCCGTCCGTCCGTCCGTCCGTCCGTCCGTCTGTCCGTCCGTCCGTCTGTCCGTCCGTCCGTCTGTCCGTCCGTCCGTGCGCACGATAACTCGAGAACGCGTATACTTAGAGAGCTGAAATTTTGTACACGGACTTTAAAAAAAAAAGCAAAATTAAGTTCGAAAATGAGACAAATCGGGCAACTCCTTCGTGGGGTTGCCATATAAAAATTTCGTTTTCCGCTATATATTTGGACACTGCCTGAGAACGCGTCGACGTGGAGAGCTGAAATTTCGTATGTGATGTTTTTACTACATTAGCAAATAAAATGGCAAAAATGGACTAGATCGGGCAACTCCTTCTTGGTGTTGCCATATAAAAATTTCGGTTTTTTACGTATACTTTGAAAACGATCAGTCCAAGACATGTTCATTGTACTAAAAACTTCTGCAGAATACGAAATCCTATAAAATTGTATATAATCATTTTTTCTGTGCGACAAACCGTTCTAGAAATATTTGCGAAAAACGACTTCAAAATCAAACTTGAATAGATCGGTGAAAATACGAAATTTAATACGGGCATTCATCTAGGGTATCATAAGAATTGGTCTTAGACCAATTCTAGCTTTTTTACTTGTTAAAATTTTATTTGATATTGCTATGTAAATATCATTTATCAAATGTCAGCTCTCTACGTTGACGCGTTCTCGGGCAGTGTCTAACTTAGTATAATTCCCTCTGATTTCATCTAGAGTATAAAAATGGAAGAAAACAAATAAATGCAAAAATTGGGTCTATCTATATTTTACAAAAAATGTCAAGTATAGTGCAGCAGTTGTGGCAAAAGAATTAAAGGAAACCCCAGACAAATTCAAGCAAATATATAGGGTTTCAAAAGAATCATTCGATTTATTCCTTTTGCAATCGTTGATTTCCACAGGCACCTTCGTTTTACAACATTTTGCACTAATTTTGAAACAAAATTTCATTAACTCATTTTTAATATTTTAAACTAACTGGACTAAATTAGTTTGAAAAAAATGAAATATCGACTTATTGTTACGCTGCCCTTGAAGCGTAAGTGATGTTAGCTCAAGTGGAGGAGGGTCTGGGTGCAATACGTGAACAAAATTGCAGGAAAGTTGGGTTTTGTGGCCGCCATGTGGTTTTTCACGACAAAAAAAGATAACACGAAACTTTTTAATGACGAAAAAGAGGAAATACAAGAAGAAACTCGCGATCTGAAGAAACTTAAATTTATTCACTTTAAGTAAACCAACCAATAAACTTAACAAATAAAATTTTAGCAGATTTTCTATAAGATCTACTTTAACCACAAAAGATATTCCGCACTAGGAAAGACTATAAACACAAAATATAGCTAATTATAAAACTACTTATCATTCCTCTCGTCAGCATGACGAACTCGTTTTACTTATATTTTTAACCTCCTTAATGCGGCTTCTCCAGATATTCCTTTAAAAAAGACCCCCCACAGGAGGATCTTATATTCTCCACCCGTACAAAAAACTTGATCCACACCTCTTCCTCTTACCAAGTGAAGAGCGACCTATCGCCACTACAGGAAGCAGTCCTGACAAAAAAACATGGCAGCAACCACATTCAGTCCACTGAACTTCATGGCGTTTTCCATGCTAGCAGTGCCTGTGTGAGCGCCAGAACTTGAATATTCAAACTTTGAATATTATATACTGACCAGCTCCTGGCGGCAGACTAGAGTAAGCTTCATACACTTACTTTATTATTTTGAAGCAGATAGTACTTTACCTACTGCTGGTTTATATTGTAGGAATTACTGGAAACGATTTCATTTCAATAAACATAAGTTCGAATTAAATTATATCGACTAATCTTCATGCTGAACGAGCTAGTACAGTACTAGCAAAAATTATGAATAGGCATTGTAAATTATTTCTATCTGGTTAAAATTCTTAGGTCTGGGATCCGACAAAAGAGTCTTTTGTTTTTTTTTTTTTAACTTATAATAGCAACTACCAAATATATAGTGATTTTTAATGTGTGTATGTGTATAGGCGTGTTGAATGTACTTTTAGTTAACTCCTGTTTTGTCCCTGTATGTATGTAAAGTGTTGATACATTTGGTGTGAATCCGTGGCTGGGCAGGTGTGTAAGTGTATGTTTGTGCGTGCCTGATGTGTTTGTTTCTGACTTTGTTCTTTGTTCGACCAACCTAAAAGAAAAGGAGAAATTGTATTAATATAAAACAAAAAATTCTTACCAGCATCTGGCATGTCAAAGATGCTTATGGTCCCACGACGACCTGAAATAAACAAAAATGAATTAATAAAATTGAACTAAATCAAAATAAAGAATTAAAAGCACAAGAAAACTATGTTATTTAATAAATTCAAAGCACAACTCACCTTGACAGGTAAACACGGTATTGGAAAAGGTGGGAATTTACACAAAACCTATATATAAATTTAACAAATTTTTGTACAAACCTGTGAAATAATCCATGAATGCCACGATGAGCACCTTTCAACAACACAAAACACTATTTTTCAACATAAATTTAACAAAAAGTAAACTCGCGCGCGACTGACACTTCGCATATAAACACCGACGTGTACTTCATATATTCGCGACGTTCAAAATGTCATCCCGGGGTAAAACGAGACGACGAATCAAATGGGCGCATTCGCGTCGCGATATTTATCATGGATTGCGGGATAATCGCGAATTTTCAAATTCACCTTTACACCAATGGGTGCAAGAGAGACACAAAGGTGTGAAAGGGACACGGATAGAGATGAACGAAAATGAATTCTGAGAGGAATTTGGTAAATTGAAGTAAAAAATGGCGTATCGATAAGTTATGGCACAGATTCGGAAAACTTATCATAATTACGTGAAATTAAAAAGGATTCCTATGCTAAATATGTCAAAAAATGCAGCGTGTCATTTGACATCAAGGAAAAATAATTATAGTCAACATTATATTTAAATTTCGTCAGGAAATAGAGAAATTCATTTTTATGGATATGAAATCGGAACGAAATTCTCTATAAAAAGGGAGTTCATTCTTCATTCAGCCTTCTTATTTTCAAAGTTGTCAAAGTGCGAGCATATGTGATAGGATTCCTCCCACAATTTGAAAATTTTGTCCAATGTCATCAGCAATAAAGAAAACAGAAGTCAGCGAAACTTACAGCATTTTAACTGCAAAAACATCAAATTTTCTAAGACAAGTCACAAACAACAAGGAATCTCAATCACTTTATTTGTGAAATTTTATTAGTGACAAATTGTTTGTAACTTTGTGAATTAATCATTTTTTCTGCAATTTGGGTTAAAGTTCATTGTGTTTGCATGCCAGGTGTTGGTCATACACACATGTATGAATTTAACAAGAACGATTGAATTTTTATTATTAACTTCTTCCTTTCAGCCATTTAACTATTTCACTCAAGTAAATCCAAATTTCTAACAATTATTTATCGTGTGTGAAACATATGCCATTAGGTCAGTTTTGCACAACATAATAATTAGAAACTAGATCTACCTTGAGTTCTAATTATTATTTACTTTCAGCCATTAGTAAATATATTAGTTAACGTAGCATAATTTTCTAATTTGACAGTATTGAAAAGAAAAAGATAAATTCGAGTAAAAGTATAGTTCTTTTGTACATTTAAGTTTCTTTTAGTTCTTAAATACATATAACACACTGTGAATCATTGAATAGCAAGTGAAGTTTCTAAGCGTGTACGTGTAAGTTGAGGGAAGTAAATTTTGCACATTCAAAGAATTTATTCAAGTAATTAATTTTCTCATAATATTTGTTTAATCAATTAATTTTTTTTTTGCAATAAATAATTGAGTGAACAATTGGGTGACAAATTTCCTCTTTTTTTTATTTAACCGCTACACTCCACCAGAATATTTTCTTTCAGCATACGTGGATTTTCGTTCATAGTTGCATATTATTCGAAAGTCAATTATAGGAATTGACAGATTTCATTTAATTTGTACTTTGCGAGCGCAGTTCTTTCGTAGTTGTCAATGATAGAAATTGACATAACAGCTGTGGAAAAACATTCTTTGTATATCCATATTCCCATGCTCTACTTATCTAATTTTTAACATATCCAATAAAACCTAAAAAGAAAATCAACGCAGTATCAAATGTTACCAGAAAAGTCTACGAGCAAAACGAACACATAACATGATGTCAATAAAAATCAGCAACATGCAAATCACTTGCTGATTATCAGCAGATCAGTATCACATCAGTACATCACTACCTTTTACAATGTAGCGTGCCTCCTTAAGATATTAGTGCTGCTGATAAACAGCACATCAGTATATCAGTGGCCTACTGTGGCACTTGCCTTAGTGACTGCAAACACGCCATGTTATAAAAAATATTCCGTAATTTTGGTATGACCTGAATAGGTTATGAGCTAATAACAGTTTAACGGCTACAGTTACGATATATGTAGATGTAATAGGTAAAATTATAGAGGAGAGTCCACTACAATTTCTATAAAAAAAAAAGATTACGTTAACCACCTTTTTGTAAAAAAAAGGTAAGAAAATCCGAAATTTTTAGTTTAAAAAGGTAAGAAAATCCGAAATTTTTAGTTTAGACTAACATAATTCCTGCGATTACAGGAGTATGGAGCTGGTTAAGGAGTCGTTGGAAGTTCTTCATATACAATAAGCTCTTGAGGGTGACAGTCCACTCTGTACTTTTTAAGATGCAGGATGTTTGGTGAAAACCTACGATATTTTCTTAATAACCCTGTAAGTCCAAAACGGTTGATGTGGTCGACACCCCTCCCCCCCCCCATACATTTTTGTACTATCACCTCTTTTGTATATGGACCACGTAGATGAAAACAGCCTGTATTTTTGAATTTCACAGACCATTTTTTTATATTTATAATAGTTTATATTAACCATTTCCGGGACAATATAAGCAAAATCCCTCACAATAAAAATTTTTGGAAAAGCACATGATTTTTTTTAAATAGTACTTTTTGTACAATAACTAATGACGTCCGCAACATTTGTATTCAACTCCATGAGAATTATTAATAAATTGTAGATAAAAAATTCCAATATATGTTGGATTGTTTTCCGAGCTCAGCCGTAATGAAACTTTGAAAGTCCGAAATAAAATAGATTTATTTTGCAAAATAATCAACTTTTACTGCAAATTTTTTTTTTAAATTCCTGGTTTTTAAAATTTAAATACTAAAAATTGTGAGCTTGTGAAATAAAAATTACATAAATTGAAATTGTGACAAACATAAAAACCATTAGGAAAATGAGGTCAGAAGAATAAGGTGCATGAAGTAGGACTTTGTATCCCAACCCAAAAAGTTCTTGTTCGGTCCGTTGTGAAACATTGCAAGATCCATTAACGTGCTGAAGTGTAGGCTAATGAATATCACGATCTCAATGTGTTCAACGGTTAAGACTATTATTGACATTTTACTTAACCAGTCTCCCCTAATTTTCATCGCTCAGATGAATGTCAAACTTTCTACTTATTGAATTCATGGTTGGGACCGTAGAATGATCGCTATAGTAGATCTGCTGGCTCTGAATTTTTGTCGTTTCTTTTGGAGAAAAGCAATATTTCAGTCTGTTTGTTATTTGATGTTATAAAACAAGAAATGCACTTCGGTTAGTGATTTTGGCGAATGTTCCGAGCAGGTAAAGTGCGTATTGAGGACAGAACCCTTTCAAACAGCTCTTATCAGCTTAGTGGCAGGCTAAGACCGACCACTAAATATTGGTATGTCATAGTTATTTTGAAAGCACTCCACACTACTACGAAGTTGAGGTTTTCACTACTACATACTATCCCAAGCACGCAGTCCAGAGCGGTCCATTGTGCCGTCCTGCTAGAAGCCCTTTCACCAAAACCTTTCTGTCCTCTTAATGAGGCGCATCAGGTTTTAGTGAGGAAGGTTTTTCAGCTCATCTACAGATAGAGGGGCAGGTTCTAGAGTACCGAGCCTGTTCCGGGCGAAGGCCGGACAAGCACACAAAAAGTGTTCCGAAGTCTCGGGCTCTCCTTCCAACTAGGACAGACACTCAGGGCTGTCAACAGCTCCAATCCTTGTCAGGTGATGATGCTGACCACAGTTCTACATTATTTCCTTCCCAACCCCATGAGAAAATCAGAGATATTCCTATTGGGCCCATCAAGAAACAGTTTTGTACACCTGCAAGTATTCAGGATGAGAGACCCGATACTCGAGGTGGCAACGACTACGGCGAGTTCCGATCGAAAGAACGGAGAATCAGAGCCAGCCCTAGCTAATAGGTCAGCCCTTTCATTCCCCATGATTCCCATGTGACCAGGAACCAACAAAAGGGATACCTTGTTGTTTATATACAACTTATCCACAGACGACCTCCAGTCCAACTCAATGTCAGGTTCAGGGAAGTGGACACCCGCCCAGCTCCCTCATTAGTGAGAGAGTCGTCGGTGAAAATTTTTAGAGCAGACCAGGGAAGGCTCGTTAAGGTACTTTACTCAGTCCACGATTCCCTCACAGGAAAGCTCCCAGAGAAGCGGCGCCCAAAGCGAAGCTCAGGTACCATCGCATCACGTGGCGTACTGACCAGAAGGCTTTCCAAGTCCAGCCCATACGCTAAAGAGCAATGAGAAGAGCCATCTAGCCGTCATGTCAACATCCCCATGCATACATCCCTTTCGGCATCTGCCTGAATGACAAGATCCAGGGGTAGTAGATTAAGTAGGACCTCAAGAGGAGCAGTATTCGTATATCGCAATGAAGCCCGTAATAAGAGGTGTACATCCAGTGCATAACCCTTGGTCTCATGCCCCATGTGCAATCACGGGTTCTCCTGCATTGAGCAAAGTGCCTCATAGTTTTGCAAACTTTTTCAATCTCCATGTCAGTTTCTAGTCAAGGTAGGCTTGACATCCAAAGAACAAATTACCCAAGCCTACGTCTTCTGGAGAAGAACACAAAAGCTGGTCTTTGTTGGGTTCATTGTCATATCATGACGGGTGCATCAGTCCTCAACAATATTGAGGCCTTGTTGCGTGAACGCAGAGGCAGCAGCCATGCTGTGTCTGGAAATGGAGAGAAGGATGTCAGCCGCATACGCTTCACTTAAGAATCCCCGTTTTTCAACACCGTGATGAGTGAGTCAACCAACATACACCAGAGTACAGGGAAAAGTATGCCACCTTGCACGCAGCCTCTCTCCACCAGCACCCTCGCCGGTGGTCCTGTCCAAAGCCTCCTCGGTATCCAGAAAGACTCCCAAGGTATACAGTCCACCATCCAGTCCCCACTCAATGACATTACCCATTGAATGGAGAACTGTTTCCGTAGATCTGCCCCTCCGGTTAACGTGCTCTTAGGTGGTTAAGAGAGAGGCCTTTAGGGGTACTTCCTTGGTATATTCATCCACAAGTCTGTCTATGCATTTCAAAAGGAATGAGGAGAAGTTTATGGTTCGAAAACTCTTCGGGTTTATGTAGTAAAAAGCCCTACCAGGCTTCGGAACGAAGACAACTCTCGCCTTCTTCCGTACCTCACAGACATATCCAAAAGCGATACATGCGCTGAGTAGATGTAAGGAGCTAGTAAAACGCTCTCTGCCTCAAGATGAACAGGCATAATACTGTCTGCACCCAGGACTTTAAAAGCCAAGAAGGTTGAAATTGACCATTTCACCTTCTCGACATCAACTACCTCGGCAGCAGTGGATCAATCGCTACCAGTGCAGCGAGATAGGTGATGTTCGCCACAAATCTGCAGGTCTTCTTCAAGCCTACAATCTTAAAAATGCGTCGAGGGAAAAAGTCTACAGGCTTCTTCCTTCGATGCTATAAAGGAGCCAAAAGGGATAGCTTGAAAAGGAAAAATCAAGGAATTTTGTTTCACATGAGATTAGAACGGCGTTTCTTTGAGAAAATTCTCACTGAAGAAGTTTGAAGTTCCATTGAGATCGTTTTCAAATTCTGTCAGCCGAGATTTCGGAAAGCAAACATATTGAAAAAAAAAAATCAAGAAAATTTCTGCATGCCGGTATTTTTTGAATACGATCTCTTACAGGATTTGAGTATGATCTCAATGGCGAATTTGCGGTAGATATTTGAGATAGATGGGTATCATACACAAAAATTCATTTATATATGTTTGGAGTTAGTAATGGATGGCGCTAAGTCTGTCTGAGGTTGTCATTGATAAAGAGAAAAACTCGTGAAAATTACTAAAATTGTAAACAATTATTCTAATGAAAAATCTTACATACTACTTTCTCGTCAGAACTGCTATCTTTGAAAGAAATACAAAATTATAGAATTTTGTTTACTAGCAATTAGATAATAATTGAAATTAATGACCAACAAATTATATCTAAGAGGGGACAACAACAACAGTCAAGCTTGTTGCCATCATTTCATTTATGTGCTCATACCCGGGCGATTGCCCTAATTATCCTAACTGAAGACGTTGACTTGACCACGTTCTTGTAATAATCATAAAAGAGATCGTTATTACTGTAGCAACCGAAAATCCAATTCTTAAGGAAATTCATATTCTTAATGAATGAAGGCAATTTTTTTTTTCCGTTTTCATGGCTATTTATGTACATAAATTTCTCCAACTGATTTCCCTTTAACTTACTCACCACAAATCCCTGGGTTCCTTAGAAAATTTGGCAACCAAAGGTCTTTTTAACCTTTCGGGTGAATACCATTCCTCAAGAAATGAGGTGAGCTGTTTTTTTTTTATTTCAATTTGAATATTTTGGTTCCGGAGGGTGAAATAATGGTGGGTTCAATCATCAGTCCGATGGTCTAAGAATAGAACAAATTTCGCCCACGCTTTTGATCTAATTTAATTTCACTCAATCAACGCGACGCATGGTTCACTGAGGCTCTTGTCACATGAAGACAGTCTGGACATGGTGTGTAAAAGTTTACTCTACAAAAATCGATTTCTTCCTAATTTGTTCTTTCCTTTCCGTGAATGAGTGGGGTTTTTACGCAAATTTGGCATTAGGATGCGTGCAGGTGTTTCATGAGTAAAATGTATGGTGATTGCGTGTTTTTTTTTTTTTTTTGTTTAATGTCAGCTATTTATGGATCTAATGTTTATCTTCCCTTGGCGATTTCTGGATGTGAAGCTATTTATAGCTGTTAAGGAAAATTGTTTACATAAATTTAAGTAGGATAAGGGTAAAAAAACAAAATTGCGTTTGTGAATTGCCCTTAGGTTGTATGTCAGATAATTCAAAATTTTTTTGAAGTCACGGTGGTTACCTCGGACTTATAAAGGAAGCAATTAATAAAATAAGAAAATAATTACTCAATCCAAAAAGCAAATAGTTCCCTGCCATATTCAATGATGATGAATCTTGAGAACGCTACTGCCTAAGAAAGGATCGAATAACTTGCTTTTGACATTACTTAAATACTTAATTTTTAAGACTAATTATAAGATTTAAGATTTCCTCAACATGAACACCTACCTACATACTCCATATTGAACTTCTACCAAGGAACGACTCACTCCTCTGTTTTATTAAGTAATCCACAACCAGGCTAAGGTCATAATGTCCTTTCGTATTTTTCTTTTTCATTGTCAGACTTATTCTAGCTACCTTTTTGTAACTCAAAGCTTCTTATGTTTTGAACATTCCAGAAAGGTATTGTCCTATATCTATCTATGTACCTGGCCTTGTATAGTATATCCTGGTGAAGCTTAACCTCAGCTTTTATCTTTCTGCCTCGTATATTATATAGAAAGTCTTATTCTGCTTGAATAATTTTTCCAGCTAATGACGTAATTTATTTTGCGTGTTTTCTGGAGCAATTTTCAATGACTGGAGTTTTCGTTTGGGCTGCTATTCAACGTTTTGCTGGGGGATAGAAATAGCTGCCATTTTTTTTTTTTTTTTTTACCTAGAAATAGTGACAAAAATTATTTCAGATTGCGTTTGCTCAGCTTGAAAGTTAATGCATTAATTCTTTACTGGCCTCGTTGAGCATATAATTGGATATGACTAGAGGTATACTAAATGTAATTATAAGATGAAATAATGGATAAATTGATGATTCTTAAATGTTGCGGAATACTGATCTGTCTACGTAAATATTTAAACAGGATCTTGTTTATTGTTTACTTATTGTTTCTGGGCTCCATAAAATTGATGCTGCGTAGACAATAGCTTTTTGATGAATATATGAATATGAAATGAGATTTTTAGTTATTCGCTTACTGGACTTCTTTAATTTCCCGTGAGAAATGGATTTTAAACTCTTTATGGAGAAAATTTTAAGTGGGATTTGAACTAACGAGTCAAATATCATTTGCATATTTACTGCACTCCAATTTGGCTTTTAATGTTGTTGTAAATATAATTACTCAACCATTAATGGGTGCCATTGCTGTTCAAATCTAGACCTTTTGAAACATACACACGAGATTATAATTTATACATATACTAATGTATAATGTTAACCATGACCTTCTTCCCAAGCACTTGTGGCATGAGTATATATAGTAATACGATAAAGAAGTGTCCTTGGACCCCATGACTCTAAAACTGACATTAATTCTCCTACTTCTGATGCCACCAGCTTTAGTTTTAGGTACCTAAGTATATTGAGAGAAAGAAACTAAACAGAAATCAAAACAAATGTAGGGGGATCAGATTTAATCCCCTCGTTTCTTATGGATCTTGAAAATTTTCGAAATCGAAATTGAATTTTGAAATTTCTCATGCTGAATTTTATTCCTGTTTCACTTTATAATGTCCCATTACTGGATGAGTCCTTGAAGGATTTTAAATTATCGCAATTTAAAGAACAATACTCTCGATAGGTGCAGAAAAGAGGAAATACTATATATATTTTTTTGTGGTTGTAGACTCCTTTTTTTATTATCTGATGTGTAAACTTAGCTTAGTTAAACAAAAGAGTCGAAAAAAGTTGACGATTTAAAAAAAAAACAATGCTCACGGTTCATTTCGAAATTATGTTTTCCATAGCGATCGGGGTTGCTCGACAGTGAATAGGGGAAGTTAAACTTTTGAATTTGATCTTTGAACGTCTTTAAAAGTGCGAGGTGATAGAGTAAATGACAATTGTACGAACCTGTCGTCAGCTTGTATGAAAAAATGAAGTAAAAGAAAGAGTGCTAGTTTCAAAAAATAATCAGTCAGTTTCAGTTAAAGTATGTAATGCCACAAAAAACAATGCATACAACAATACAAAGCTTATTATTAAAAGAACAGAAAATAATATGAAAAATAACAATTCAGTCTTATAACTTAATATTAATTCTTTAATCTGAAATGAGGCAGAGAAAGAAAAGATTAGAATACGTACAAGAAAGGATCGTAAACGTTATTGCTGTTTACGGGCAACATAAGAAATGGATACACTTTAAAATGGATACACTTAAATGCTGTGTATAGAATTAGAGTAGATGCAATAGTAACTGTAAACGTTAGTGCGATTCACAGTCTGATATTTTCTATACACTTTAATGCGGTGTATAGAAGTGGAAAGTTGTTCCAATAACTGTAAACGTTAGTGCGGTTTGCAGTCTAATAATTTTTATATATCTTAATGTGGTGTATAAAAGCGAAAAGGAATTTGGCAGTTTAATATGCTACCAAGGATGACTGGGAAAGGTTTGGTGATTGTTAGAGCACTGCTTCAGCTTTTATAGCCACTCTCGAACCTTACATTCTCGAAACATTAATTGTTTTATCGAAATTTCGATAATGCTTTGGTTGTCTGGTGCAGCGCCATCTGTTTGGTTATAGGGAAATATTTTGATGTATAAAATTGTCTGGAAAGTCCTGGTAAAGAATTTAATTTAATTTTTATTATAGTTTACTGTCAGTTTGATGTACGAATGTACAACAATACTAAATTCATATTCGTATTAAGTGTGTTCTAGAGTTTTTGGTATGGATAGTTTTTAGGTTGGGTGTTGCTACCGCCTCAAAACTTAAAAACTCCTAATAATAACCAACATTCTCTTTTCAAAACGTCAAATATCTTAATACATCATCTTCACAAAATTTTACTTAAAATCCACTTAATAACATTATGTTTCATAATGAGTAGTTTCAGGCCATAACGTTGGACGTAAAAGCAAGCAAATTCTCTAACTAATAGCATTTTGCTATTTTTAATCCAAAAAACTTCTGTTCTGACCATTTCTGACCCATTTCTTAAATCATGTGGGTAAACAATAGGTCTAGATGTGGGCCATGTTTAGAGCCTCTTGGGACTTAACCTCCGAAATCGTCTGTTTTGGTTGAATTTGTTTCAGCCTTTAATAATTGCTTCAAAACTATTCTTTCCACATTATATATATATATATTTAGTAAGTAGAGAAATGATTTCATCTCAAGAATAAATACACCTTATATCTCAGATAAGAGTTATTTTACAACGTTACTTGATCTGAAATTATTCTATTACTCGTTTCCACAACATAAAAGACATCTCACGGTGCTGTTATTTTACTAAAGCCAATAGATTAAATCTTAAGTGCTTCATATTTCGAATATTTATGATATAATTATAATAATTAAGTATTATGTGATCATGAACCTTGGTTTTGTTGAATAGTTTTTGATTCACAGATTCTAACCATGCCGTCACAGACGGGGATGCTAGAAAGGACATATAGACCAGATTCCATGATACACAATTTACAAGCTTTGTATTGCCAGATAATTTCGCAAGTCGATCTTCCTTTTTAATTTGCCTTTGTTATCCTCTCTTCTACTAGCAACGAAACTTTTATGCACACCACCAAAACAAGAATAAATGGTAAATTTTCCTTGGCTTACTCTCTAGAGACGTCTAACCAAACATTTGTCTTCGATATCCCACAAATGCAACCCTTGAGCTACAATATTTAGAAGTGCCAAACGATTTGCTGAATTTATGCTGAACCTCATAATTGATGTTGTTCGTGAATTAATTTAAAATCAGATTGTTCAGTCCACGTACTGAACATTATTCCCTCGTTGAATCCAGCTAGTCCTTTCCTAAAAATAAACAAAAAGGAATTCACAAGGAGTCAAACTTCAATAAAAAAGACTCATAATATATACCTAATTAACCATTAACAAGTGCTTCACAAAGTGCCGACGATATCCACAAAGATCCCTCGATGAAGTCACAAGCTGAGAAGAACAAAATATTAGTAAAAAATTAATTAAATTCAATAAAACAATGCAAAACTTACCTTAAATTACATGATCTCCATGTAAAAAGCCAAATTGACATGTCAGTCAACTGACATTACGTCAACCAGATGTTCTCGTAGCAGCAACTGGTATAAACGTCGCTATAGCAACGCCATGAGGAGTACATCACATGACCAACCTCAGCATCTATAAAAAGGCGGTGAACGATAGCAAAAGCACCTATTTTTAAATCAGAGTTGATCTGATCAAGTCCTAAGCCTTGGAGTCTGTTCTGAGCAAAATCTTTATCCAAACCAGAAGTTAATTCTGAAATCCGATAGAAGTTAATTCTACACCAACAAATTGAGGTTGACTCAATCCTAAAAACAGAAGTTAATTCTGGCCATCACAAAATTTTGAGGTTAACTCAATCCTAAAACAGAAGTTAACTCAAGCAATTTCACCCAGGTGTTAATCCTAAGGATTGCAAAGTGAGGTTAACTCAAGCAAGTTCACCCAGGAGTTAATCCGAAGGTCTAGACAATTTTATACAAAAGTGAGAATTGATCTATTTCCAGAGGTTAACTCTGCAATAAACACATTCAGAAGTTAATTCTGATCAAGGTGGAAAGAACTTCCATCCCACACGTAGCAGTACTCAGATCGCTGCACTCATAAAAGCGCACAAGACTAAACGTCACAAGTATCATCATTACTATCCCAGGCGCAGCAATATTCCGGTTTGCTGCAATTAAAAAGGTACGCATACGATAAACGTCATCAGTGCTGCCTTCATACCCTCACATACCAGCACGCCAAAAAACTGCTCTCTAGAAGCAGAATAGTTGGTTACGTCACTTATAGCAGCAGTACAAGTTGTTATATTCGTGAGAACATACACCCCATTATCACAACTCAACTGCCCTCACGTAGCAGTTCGAGCAAAACTACCCAACTGCCCTCACGTAGCAGTTCGAGCTAAATGTACCAATATTTGGGAATAGAGTAAAACTTCTCTCATAAAAAAATCCATCTCGTGCCAACGTGTCTGCGTTACTATACTTCTTCTTCATTACAGGAGTAAGGAAAGAGAAACGTAGCACGGACCATTGCTACACCACCATTTTAAGTGAATTTGTTTTATTTGAAGTTTTTATTAGGTATTAAGTTTTATTGAACTTGTGAATTTTTAAGTAGTATTAAGTCTGAAATTAAATGAACTGTGATACATATTTGCAAGAAAATTGAATTAGCACGATGAGAAAATAAAATTTTATACTTTGAATATAAAAACTGAGTTATCTATCATAACCGGCACCCCGTCACACACACTTACTTATGCAGTCCACTACAGAGAATTTTCACAGATCGAAGATTTTCGAAAACATACCTAGAAAATAAAAATTAGATTTGAAGAAATTTAACTTTAACAATTTATACCCTCGTATTCGATGATGTCTATCTGCGGCTAACGTGAATCCAGTAACACGGAAACCTTCAGAGCTTTCCAATATCGTTCCTTTGAAATCTGGCCCGTGTGTCATCAGTAACAAAACGAGCCCTGTCCATTTTAGTACTCCACACGCTAAATTATCATCCATTGAATAAGGAAATTAAAAAAAAAAACTTATCTTCTGCAATACTCCATACATATAAATTTCTAGGAACTCATCGGGACCTACAAATAGCAAGTGCTTGGAATCTGGGCTCCAGTTCACAAATGAAATATGAATGTCCATCAATTGTTCTATTAAGAGTCACTTAAAGTTTCTGTTGGTCAACATTCCACACAACTACTGAAGAATCTTTTGACCAAGTTGCTAATTTTTACCCATCTGGAGAAATATAATCCCTTTCTCCTCCCAATTAGCTCTTTGATAGGGTTCTTGATTATTAAAACGCATCATGTAGGCCGAATGTAGGCCATCAATTAAATGTTTCAGTTCCTACAAATATTTAATAAAAGATGTCGAAATTTATACGCTTAGATGTATATGTATATTTACCTTAAGTCATGATCTGCTTTAGTCCAATCACCTGAAAACACATGTTCCAGATAGCATCCAGATTCTTAATTCAGTCGTATAATACTCGTATCTTGGTTAGTTGTACATTGTAGTTCCAGTAGGATATACAAGATGAACGTTTCTCTAATAAGGCCATCATCTTTTGCACTATCTGCACTGTTTCAATGAAAATATATTTGGAAAATTAAACATTGATAGAATGTCTATTTAAGGCAAATGAGATCAGTGAGAATTTTTCAATCAAGTACTTACATCCATTAGGATATCGAACGAACGAAATGATGCTTCAACTTTCAATACTTCACTTCTTTTCTATTGAACATTTGACAGGTACAAACTTGCTTCAAATATTTTTAATTTGTTTGCGTGTATATATTCGTATGAGCTTGCTGCCATAATAGCAAAATTTACTGCCATAAAATACACTTCTGGTTAGAACTTTTTATGGCTAATTATGGCAGTAAAAATTTCCTCTTCGTCGGAGAATTTGACATTTAACTGGATTATCTTTTGTCCTTATCGTTCTAAACTATTTACTCAGTTTCCTAGCAATGTTCGAGTAATGTAAATTAGCCATAAATCGTTTTAATGTAAATTGAACTGCATAACGTGAACATTTTAGCTGTTTCGCTATTCTAACTTGATTAATGCCTTGATAGGCTGAGGGGAGAATTTGGGCCCTTTCTACGTCACTAAAGCCCGGTATGCTAGAGCCAAGGAGTTTTTGTTCCTATACAAAAACTATGTAAAAAAAAAGTCATGAAATGCTCAAGGAATTTTTTTCTTTGCCGATTCCTTGAAGTAGTATGCTAGAGACAAGAAATTCGTAAAGAAAAACCCAACTTCTCGATTGACAAAAAGATGGCGTTCTTGTCGGAAAATTCATTTATGTCAATATTTCTTGAAGAAATAAGTACCGACACACTTATTTCTGTAAGGAATTTCGACGTTGGTGAAATAATTGAAAAATTGAACGCAGGAACGGAGATTTTGCACTAGATTTGATGCACTTATTATCAATTGCAGTTTTCCGAAATAATTTATTCCGTAATGAGCTAATTATACATATACAATTGGGAATTATCCATTTCTTTATTTTCTTTATTATTTTTATATTTATTTTGAGATATCTACACACAATTGTCAAAAATTTCTTGACCAAATGTCAATTTTTCTTCAAGAAATAGCCGCCTTTAGCTGGGCTCTTATTTGTGTGAGTAAATGTCAAACATGCGTCATTCCATAAATTGTTTCAATTTCATTGTATGAATTATGTCGAGTAATAAAAGTAAATTAGTTGCAATAGCAACAAATAAATGAAACCTTTATTAATAAATAATTTAATCACAGCGCAAATGTTCAACATTACCGTCCTTGGGGCCTATTCTTGAATAACGAAGGCACATTCCCTATTCGTTATACTGTAAAAACCATTCGGAATCGACACATGTGGTATTCTTGAAATCCGGATTCGTTATATATCGAACCCAAACCCTTCGTTATTTGACGAGTGGGTTCAACCATTCGTTATGCCAAAACGAAGAGTGAATCAGCTGCTATTTTACAGATGATAATGGGAGATAAAAGATGTGCGAAATATCATATGCTCAAAAACTAAAATAATTGAGTTTTTAGAGGAAAACCCGAAACTGAAATTTGGTAAATATGATAATTCTTTCAGTTCAAAAGATGCCACGGAATTGTGACAAAAGCTAGCATCAGTAGTAAATTCCTTACCCGAAGCGCAAAATGACTGGAAAAGTTGGAGACAGGAAAGTACATAAATTCATATTAATTTTTTTATCATATTATATTCAAAACAAAGCTAATAGAAAATTTCCAGAGTTATCAGGATTTAAAATGTATGGTGAAAGGAAAATCTGCGGTGGCAAAAAAATATTTGCATGGCACTGGTGGAGGTCCTCCTGCAAAATTTTTCCTATTCACCGATGAATTAAGGTAACGATTGACGTAATTCATTTTTCACAGATTCTGCAACAATTTCAGACGCAAACAATAATGACAATTCACTGAAACTAGCTATTTTTTACAAATTATATTTTAATGCATGAAACATCAAATTGTAAATTGACAGATTTAATCCTACCACACTCGTTATGTTGAACAACTTTCTCACCACTTCGACTTTATAACGATGAGGTTCAAGAATACGAACGGGGCAAAACAATTCGTAATTCAAGAATAGGCCCCCTTGTCTGTTAATAATGGCACATTATTTTCGTAAATAATTTCACCTTTACTATCCACACAGTAATAAAATTGCGACATTTTTTTGGTTACCTAATATCAAAAACTAAACAAAGGAACGTCAAGCTATTTTGGCTTCACCTCCAGAGCACTAACCAATTTGGCTATAGCCGGCTACAGCCAAGAATTGAACAATAAATTCTGACAATTGAGCTAACATATACAGTTATGATTTATTGTCATTTATAGCTCTTATTTTTGACTCAAGATTGGCTAAAGCCAAAAACTAAACGACCTCTAGCCAAAAGATGGACACAGCCCTAATACCTTAGCTTCTCAATAATCTTTTCAATAAAAACTGCTTAAAGAGCCAAAATACTTCTCAGTTTGATAAATATCGGCCTTCACTCTTCAAGAACTTCTCCCGCAAAAAAACGCAAATCTCACTAATCTGTAGATGTCATAAATGAATTTCGAAAAAAATACAAAAAACGCAATTTTTCGAATTACTACTATCTAAATACTCAGAAATTCAGGTGAAGAAAATTTGTTCATACACTTTTGATCAAGGCTGTAATTGTAGTAGATGAAACCTATATACGTTAACCTACAAATGAATCAGAAACTTCTTATTTCAAAAAATTCTATAATCTACTCAAAGCATTTTTATTAGTATATACCGATGGGCATATCATTGAAATTACGGGACCACATGCAGCTACTACCATTCATACGCGAATTTATAGTTTCTGAACGGACGATCACCGATGCACTTATTTTCATAATTTAATATTAAACAAAATCATCAGAGATGCAATTGTTGCAATAGATAATTTTGCCTATTAAGTTCCAATGCCAGCTGCAAATTCAAGAGAATCCGAACAATATTTACCTTGGACAGTGGCCAGTCAATCTTAAATGATAATAATTGTGCGTTGAGTAGTTGAAGTATTCAATGACGGATTCAAGATGAACTTCAAATTACTTAGACATAAATATTTTAATAGAGCATTATCCAACATATTCATAGATGTTTGCATAGCTGGAGCTCACAATAAAGCATTTCAATCCAATATCTAATACGAGACTCTCCATATGCTGCCACAACTTTTTAATATCATAAATGAAAAAAAAAACAACAAAAAAGATTTACATAATCATCGTGCTGACTTTGTGGAGAGTCATAATCTCAACAGGCATAGAGACTTATTGCGAAGATCGTCTGCAGCAGTCTGCACAGTTTCCAGATATGACTAACGAGGACCAGTATGCTCTCGGGAATTACTAAATAAAATTCGCACGTTAATATTAACAGACACGTCCGATGTAGAATTTATTATATACGTAATTTGTTTTTGATTCACAAATTTCTTACTGCACGTACCTCAGTGCGAGTCAAATAATTAGTATATAGTACATGTGCTCAAATCATGGGCATTATTTGGTGTCTTCTAAGCTATAGAAAACACCAAGACCACATGTTTTTTTTTTTGGGTTGAATTATTTTTGATGGAGCAGATTAATAGAAACTCTCGCCATATTTCATTTTTCACACTGCTATACAGTAAAATAACGCAAGGTATAAATTGTATTTAATTTTTTGCCCTGGATTTTCAGAAAACTGTAGTATATCTGGGATCTACTGGGTATCGAGGAATTAGGATGATACAACAGGCTGTGTTTAAGATTAAAACAAGACTGTGTATTTCACATAAAATAAACTTATATCTAAAATGATGTTGTACTAGAATAAATGCGTTTTGCTCTACTAATATATGACAGAAACAATCCTTCAATCCAAAAATATTGGTTTATTGAAAACCAGTAGATCTGTGTAGATAAGTGCATTTTTTATATGCCTTATATTTCAGGCTGTGCATTGGTTTAAGCCTTGACTTTTTATATTCAAAGACTTCTAATAATAACCCTCTAATGTATTTTTTCTTTTTCGATCAAACTTTTTAGTGAGAGAGATTTTAGAATGAAATACACTAGTTCTTGATTACAAACTTGTTTTTACCTTATTTATCCAAATTACAGGTAATATTTTGATCCCCTCCTTGAGGCGGACTTATGCTGCTCATTGGTATAGCTAGGGTTTGGTTTTCGGGTGGGCCTATGAGGGCCAGCCTGACACAAAATTGAAGAATAATATTCTTCAATCAATTATTGTTTCTCAAAAATGTGTAAAGGTTTCCAAAACCTTAATCAGTATTAAAGCCCTGTTACCTTACATCAAGCAAACTATTTTCTTCATTACCGTTGTATGATTTCAGTAAGGGTTGATTCTTTAATAAATCTCGCATATTCATTTGACTGGATTTCATTTCAATCGATTGAAAAATACATGCGGATTTTTTTTAAATCTACCAGCATTACGACTTCTATGAAAGTAAGAAAAGTTCTGCTACCGGCAATAAAATCGTAGATCTAATAGAAGCCAAATTTAATTAATATATTCAGAAACATAACGCTTATAAAACGAAACTGACTTGCTACAATGAAGAACATTTTACATGAAGTTAAGACAGTATATGTTGGGTGGGTTTGCGGGGGGTTCAAACTCCCATCGTTGTATCCTATACTTTTGTTAATCTGATAAGACAAATTTTTACAAAATTCTTTGACTATCAGAACCAGCTTAACACAAGCTCGCTGCAGTGACATCGTTTAGTAGATAAACGGTCAACAATGCATGCTCTTCATCACTTAGTCCGTGTTAGTATTAGTAAATATGTTAGACTAAACATAAACCGAACACCGGATAAAAAAGTTAAATAGAACAAAAAATTAAATATTATATAGACTTTTTTTTAAAACATGCTTAGAAACGTCAACAGCAAAATGCTCAGCCATATTATTAACAGTAATGCATACGCGATTAATAGGTTCATGCATGCTAAAGTTACACCTTGAATAGTGAACATGCACCTTCTCAAATTGTGCCTACTATCCCAACAAACATTGTCTGGTCAATAGTATATATAATAGACCGTCCTTTGTACTGAAATTGAAAAGTGTGAAAAGTGGTCAAAATCAAAATTTGGTTAATTATATGAGGAAAAAAGTCCAAACGTAATCTGTTTATTTTTCCTCCTGGGCATGTATAGGAGTGTTTTTTCCTCATATAATTCACACCCAGAATTTATTTCTGAGTTTATATGAGAAGAGATCAGTTTGATCTATTTTCAAGCGTCTGCAGCAGGCAGAAAACCAAGCTGCACCGATGAGTGTAAGGTTTTCTGCTGACACGAAACGCTTCTTCTTCTTCCTTTCCTTTTTTATTTTTCAGCCCACTGCGTGGCGTTATACAGGTTCGATTCGCTTCGAATGAATCTGTTTCTTTAAAATTTTTAAAATTTTTTTAAATAAAAAAATTGTTTTTTTCTATTTTCTCAAACTTTTCATTTCTTTCTTCTTTTTTCATTTTTTCATTTGTTTTTTAAATCACACAATTTCGCTATTTGTGACCTGTTGATGAGTCAAACCAAGACTTGAAACTTGTCACCAAAAATTAATGGGTTGTGTGAAGAAATAACAAATTAGAACATTTTTTAGCTTTTGCTATATACCGGAGAATCCCAAAAAATTCTTTCTTGAACAAAATTAAGTTTAACCGGGTAAAAAACCCAAACGTAACCAAAATTAAACTGAATGCGTACATTTTGGTTGCTCAGAAGACGTTATTATAACACCTGAAACACGTCTTCAGACGGAAATAAAGTCGTCAAATTAGCTACCAAAATAACCTCCAAAATTAGACTGAATGAGTACATTTTGGTTGCCCAGAAGACGTCATTATAACACCTGAAACACGTCTTCAGACTGAAATAAAGTCGTCAAATTAGCCACCAAAATAACCTCCAAAATTAGACTGAATGAGTACATTTTGGTTACCCAGAAGACATCATTATAACACCTGAAACACGTCTTCAGACGAAAATAAAGTAGTCATATTAGCCATCAATTATTAATACAAAATGACCTCTAGTTGGCACATCGAAAGACAGAAACGCTTAATGAAAAAACTCACTTTTCCACTCTGGAACGACGAATATTTCCAATAGAACTTAAACTAAAGAACAAGACTAATGCAAGTCTTGAATGCCCGTCCTTCCACGAAGCTACGAAAAATCGAGAAATGACGTGAAAATGACGAAAAGCAACGCCACGTTCAAATGCAGTCAAAAACTGACGAGAAATAGATAACGCGTCCTATGCAATAGCACAAACTGACGACAAAATGACAGCAAAGCGCTATTATAACTAGGGTCTGTTATCAGTCATCAAATGACGAGAAATAGACAGCACGTTCTATGCAATAGCAAAAATGACGACAAAAAGACGTCAAAAGTAAGATATCAAGAAGAGTTTAAGAACAATAAAAAAATTTTCTAATATAACGCTCTAGAGGGTTAACTAGGATTACGTCTAAAAGACGGAAAAACGCTGTTAAATCTAGGGTCTCATTAAATGACGTACTTTCATATATTTCTGTATAATACATGCATGGTCGGTCATTTTGTGATCAAATTCCGATTATTTAAACTTATACTAACTTGAACTCCTGAAAGACGTCATATGTCGACTTAAAAAAGTGCCAGTCAAATCGAAGTCTAAATCTGACGGAAACTAAACTCGATTGTCTTAAAATTTCAAATATTTACGTATAAAGGACGTCGCTGGAAAGGGGTCAATAATAAGTCAATAGTAAACGAAAATTTTGATCAACATGTCCTAGTTTCATAGAAAACTTACGTCTAAATGACGTCGAAATGAGCAGGAAATTCATAATCTATTTTCAGTTAAAAAATGACGTTCTATAGATGAGATAAGTCTTAAAATGTTTGTTGGGTATCATGGAAAGAGATTTTGTTAAGTAACAACGGAGAGTCAATATTCGCGTTTAAGAGCTGATCCATAAGAGTTACATCGGCAACTATGCGACGTTTCTCAAGCGAGTGTATATTTAGAAGCTTCAAGCGATCCTCAAGAATTAATGAATTATTCCATGGTAGGTGCCTGAGAAGCAAATCGTAGGAAGTTCCGCTGAACAGACTCGATACGTTCGATGTGTTCACCGTAAAATGGAGACCAGACCTGGTGTTTTGGTCGTAGCGTACTGCATATAGCAGCATGCTACACTGAAATTTACTGCAGCATGTATGCCGGCTGCCTGCCATACCGACAGTCCGCACGCAGCCTAGGTCGAAAAAGCTCTGACTTACTGATGAAGAAGAAGAAGACAATCTTCTCGGTCTTGACAATCGTTCAGTCAGCAACATCGAGAAATTCATCCGAAAATTTTTCGTAGACATCCGCAAAGATATAAATCTTCAAAATTATTTGTCATCTAATACGACTTACATGCATTCACAAAAAAAAAATTAGCCGTACTGAGCATACTGTCCTGAGTGACTTTAAGAGTTTGCATTGCTGTACAAAAGGATATCGAATTATTGAATGGATAAAGAATGGCCGACCATATCCATGGCCAATAGAAATTTCATCCTTAATTTCATATCGAGAGGCAGCCAATTAACAAATTTATACACGACAAGCTCAGTTGCCGCTGGTGGAAACCATACTTGTGAATTGAGGGATGATACCCATAGAAAACTTTATCACCTTTCATTAAAAGTTCAAATATCCAAAGGAAGCTGGAGCTGACGAAACAATTTTACTCGTACAAGAAATAGTAAAAGTCAGAATCAAGGTCAAACGCTAGCAAGAGCAGAAATAACTGCTGCAAGAGAAGTGTAGATAATCAAAGCAAAAAAAAAAAATAAGAACATTAGTGAGCTTAATTAGTGTCGTAATTTTCGTCTTTTCGTTTCTAACCTAGAATTACATTTTTTGCTCTAACTTAAAGATATCAGTATTGAACTACTACTGTTAAAAGTTTTTTTTTGCATTTGAGCTAACAATTATTGTGAATTATTGTTATCCTTTTGATTTTAGTTAGTTCCACTCTAGTGGACTATATGTATGTATATCAGGTAGATGAAGGTCTGTTTTCATACATACGCGTATTTTGAATTTAAGTCTTCGGTATAACTCATATGAGCCGATACTTTGGGTTGTTGGCTACTTTTCTACTGTTTCGGCTAGCGAGTAAGCAGCGGCATGCAGATTATCACGGAGGCGCCTCACCGATGGATCCGCAGAAACAAAATACCTGTAAGTTATTGTTTATTTGCACACATAAGATAACTCTAAAATTCGATCTACATACATATACAGGATGATTCAGATCAAGATACCTTCCGGTATACCATACCATTCCTTAAGGTAAGATGATCAAAAAATTGTCACATACTCCCCCTTAGAAACCTTCCTTTAGGAGTTGTGGCCAGTTGAAGATTTCGCCAATATTCGTGAGAATAAATGAGTATAACTTTTGAACCACCCTATAGATTTTGGTTATTGTTAGCTTATAAAATAGCCAAGAATAGTAGCTGTCGAAGATTGTATTGCTCTGTATGTTTTAATTAAGCATCTTTAAATTATTCGTAAATATTTCCACATCATAGATTTTTTTACACACAAATTTCATAAATACCGTTATTTATTTAAAAAACCTTTATGTGTAAAAAAATCAAAATTTTGGGAATATTTGAGAATAATTTAAAGATGCTTAATTAAAACATACAGAGCAATACAATCTTCGACAGCTACTATTCTTGGCTATTCAATAAGCTAACAATAACCAAAATCTATAGGGTGGTTCAAAACTTATACTCATTTATTCTCACGAATATTGGCGAAATCTTCAACTGGCCACAACTCCTAAAGGAAGGTTCCTAAGGGGGAGTATGTGGAACAATTTTTTGATCAGGTTTCATCAAGGAATTGTATGGAATACCGAAAGGTATCTTGATCTGAATCACCCTGTATATGTATACGAACTATCTAATGAAATTTTTCTCCATTTTTGTATCTTTAAAGTAAACCAAAAATTCGACTCACATATTTAATGAAAATTTTCCTTCCTATCTGAATATTCGGTATAATACCAAATTTTTTTCAATAGCTTTAGGCTGACATTATAGTTCTTATATTGAGATTAAGTGAGAATTCGATCTAGTTACATATATAGATATATAGCTTGCTTGCTTCATATTTATGTTTAAATTAAGCCAGGAACTCGACCTATATACATATGTATATAGGTATGCAAAATAGTTAATGAAATTTTTCTTTCTTACCTGCGTATTATTTTATTCTTTATGATGATAAGTCTTTCGCTAGCTGTAGGCTTGACATTATCTTTTTTGCACGTTTAGAAATTCGTATGCCTCTTGATACTGTATCAGAATTGTGCTGAGATCTTTCATAGTTGAGGTATACAGATTTTTTTTTAATTCAAAGTTTAAGAGCAACCTAAGTAGCTGTTGAAAGGAATTTGCAAATAAAATAAAGGAGAAGCTCAGAAATAAAATCTTGTTATAACGTAATGGCTCCATAAAGTTTTTTGGTTTTCTCCTTCCCTATCCCGGAGCCCTCTCACATGAAGGTCGTCTAGGTCCGCTAGTCTCTCTCTTTACAGGTCTAAAAGGGACTCTGAAAATATCTGCCCTCAGAGTTAGTTGGGTGGTTGGGGCATGCAGTGAAGGCATACCATCTGCGCCTTCAATGTGGATGTAGGTAAGTGATATAAAGGTCCCTTCAGGACTGAATGTGTGCCGGCATTTTGGTAAATAGGCACGAATCTTTTTTTATTATGATTCGTGGAACCTCCCCACACTCTCCGCCAATAGCCGAGGCGAGCTAGCGTGCCGCCCTGCAGTCCACTCTGTCCGCCGAGTGATCTGTCAGCTCATGCTGGAAGTCGGGACTGAACGTCCAGTCGTCAATCACTCAACATAGTTTCATTACACTGGCTAGCGTGTTCAAGAAGTGGTCTCACAAAGCAAATGTACAAACGCAATGTTATGGTAAGATTCGAGAACTCTCGGAACCAACGTTTTATAAAACCCAGCATAGAATTACTCTTTGATACCACCCCGTAGTTTATATGGGAGATAAAATACAATCTATGGTCACAGACAGAACCCACACGGCGAATCGAGTAATGCGAGAACACGTAAACATAAGGCATTGGTTTCTGATTTCTGTGGAATGTTATAACCTCACATTTTTCTATATTGATGTACCAAATTATTACATATGCACTAGTCGTAAAATTTGTGAAGGTCACTCTGTACCTGTTCACAATCACGAACAGATTTAATCTGAGCGAAAATCTTAATGTCGTCAGCATATATCAAGATTTTGCAGTACCTCACAACAGAGACAATGTCGTCAATAGACAGAAAAAGAACAACGGGCCCGAGTGACTACCTTGAGGTACGCCAGACCAAGCCTTCAAGACTCTAGAGATGGAATGGCGGAATAAGATTTGGTATGTTCTGTTATCTAAATAAGACTCCGTCCATTTTAGAAATGTTGGGAGAAACCCATACTTTTCCATTTTAAACAGTATCACGGAGTGAGATATCTTGTTGAGGGTTTTACTAAAGTCTGTATAAATACAATCTGTCTGGTAGCCTTTTGCACGTCCGCCAATAGTATCCGAGAAAATTTTGTGATTGTAGGTAGACCTGCCCGAAATAAGCACATGAAGAAGGCATATTCTTGCAGTAAATTGATAGCTGAGAGTAAATGATGGATTAGAATAATTTAGGCATACAAAATAATTTTGCAATAGGCCTATAGTTGAGAAATTTCATGCTTACTACCTTTTTTGCCATGTGTCTAGAGGATGCCTTGACTTACGTTTTAATTCTGAAAATTTGATTTTTAAAGATTTTATTTACGGATAAGACGAAGTTTAGATATTAAAATTTCTTTTTTTATTCGTGTCCTTCAATCACTGCACAAGAATAATTATTTTCCTTCATATCCCTACGGCCGTCCTAAGTTACATTTCTAATATAAATGGAGTTAGAACTAAATATTCTAGGTTAGTAATTATTAATGCCCGAAACGAGTTTCTTTATTGAATTCTATTAGTTAATAACTTGCTTTGGTGACTCAGCTTTTTTTGTTCTGGGATGAAATCTCCTGGGTAATCCTCTTTTCCATGGAAGAAATCTACTGGGTAATCTCCTGCCTGCTCACGAGTGTCTTAATCCCGGAATATTCTGGGAGTCCTCAGTTTGGGAATAGGGAATCCTCGCTGATTATGCTCCGGATACTGTTACGCCTTCTTTTATTTTATTCTTTTGTAGTTCTGTCAATTTTACTTAGATTTAATTTTAATTATCTGTCTGTGTGCCTTTTTTAGAAGCTCCTCCAAGAAAAACTCTCCAACCCGCCTAAAAAGGAAAACTGTCACTCTCGTCTCCTCGAGCCAATCAAAAAAAAAGTCCCTCGTCTTCTTCTTGAACCTAGCTGTCGTGCGCACCAAATTTCCAATAAATTTCCCTGTGTTTTATAGATATGTTTCCCATTTTGGACTTGGCTTTGTTTATACTGGAACATCTCGGCGAGGAGGGAGGCATCGTACTTAACGCGTTTTAACCGATTACAAATAGATTTAGCAATTGAATTTGTTTGGTTTTATTAAATGCGTACGTTTCTATTTGGCTGTTGTACCGTAGCTCTTTTCTTTTATTGCTTTATTTTTTTTTTTTTTTTTTTTATTTTTATTTCGTTTTATCCTTTAGCGTCTGATATCCGCTATTGCCTACCTAAGGGGTTTGGATTTTTGGTTTATAATTTTCGACCAACTCGAACACAACTCGAGCATTGTTTTCTAGTAAACTAAGCCGGGAGAGAAAAAAAATGGTTATGTCGTAGGAGCGTACATCACAGTATGACAAAGGAATTTTTCCATAGCTGGAAAAAAGATTAGAAAATAATTCTCGCGGAGCTGTCAAGGCTAGGCAGTAAGATTTAAAGAAGGCTAGGGAGATCCCATCTGGACCCGTTGTGAAGTTATTAGGAAGCTCTCAAATATGATCGAGTATATCCTCTTGTGAAATGGAAGTCACAATGAATGAAATATTATGGGAGTCGTTTATATAACTAAAGTTGCTATTTAGAGGTTGAAAATTTGACGAGGCAAATGCGTTGTCAAAAAATGAAGCGAACGTGTTTCAAATTTCAGAGACATCTTCACTAGCAGAATCTTTGTACCTCATAGTATTAGGGTACTTGTCAGTTTTTTTTTTCATATTAATAAACTTAAAAAAGATGCGTGTGGGTTACTAAATAATTTCGTACGCATGCTTTGAATATACCCATCTTAAAGGGTGGAGGAAAGCTCTTTGAACTCATTACAGGATGTGAGGAAGTTGTTGTGACATATAATGCCTTTGTCCCTCATATAACTTTTCCACAGATTATTTTTTCTATTTTCAAGACGTTTCAGTTCTTTATTGAACCAGGGCGGTGATGTTTTATGCAACCACTGGCGCTCTTGTGGAACATGAGAAGAAAATAAATCGAAACGTCTTCATCAACACTATTGCAAGAGAGTTCGGAAAAGTTAGCCTTTCTATAATTGAAAAAGTATTATATTTCGTCACAATTTGTCAAGTTTTCGGTTTCATAACAATTGTTATGGAACTATAGTGAGTGATGGACGTCGGACGTAAAGTCCAGACTGTCAGCAGGAGCTGACAGATCACTCGACGGACAGCGTCTCTAGCCCGCCTCGGCTCATTGGCGGAGAGTGTGGGGATGTTCCACGAAAAACCTGCCGCTGCCGTCAGCCATAATAAAAAAAAAAGTCGTGCCTACTAAACAAAAGCCGGCACACATTCGGTCCTGAAGGGACCCTTACGTCACCTACCTATATACAATCGAAGGCGCAGATGTTTTGCCTCCTTTGCCGGCCCCATCCCCATCAATTAGGGACTCTGAATAATTATGCCCCTCAGAGTCGGATGTGAGGGGCATAATTATTCAGAGTCCCTAATTGACCTGTAGAGAGAGAAAGACTAGGCGAGCCTAGACATCCTTCATACGAGAGGGCTCCAGGAAATTAAGAGGAGAAATTAAAACTCTTAACGGTTCATGTTCACGTTATAATTACTGATATGTAGTACTGCATTTACCAGCAAAGGCACATACGTATATGTACAAGTATATAACTAGTTCAAAGGTATATACAGGTAAGCATATCAGAAATTAGAGCCACATAAATATAAATATAATATTAAATCAAAATTACTATTATTTCAAGGTACATATATGTAAATATATCAAAAACTTGAGCCATATATAGTATTAAATCGAAATTATATAGATACATGAAAAATTTTACTAAAACAAAATATCTACATATGCAAGTCGCTCCAGAAGCCAAAGTGTATACGTATGTAAAAAAAAAAAGATGTGCAATGTATATCAAGAATACTCACGGTTAAAAAATCCACGGCATGATGAAGCGCTTCAGCATCCGGCATGTAGTTAAAAGAATGAAATTAAAATTCATTGGCTTCGACTTGCTGTCTCAGTATGCGCTATCACAATTTTTCTTATGAGTCCGAGTAAAACTGGCTGGCGGCACTCGTATTTACGCAACACCCCTACATGACACGTGAATGCATTAATTCAAATTACAAAGTCCAAACATTCGCATCGCACGAACAATCAATCAGACGATGTACATTACTTCAAAAATTGTCATAACTACTACTACTAAACTGCTATTGTTTGTTATTTATTGTTAGCGAGAATATGTTGCGCGACCGTCCTTGTCTTCTTAACACGCTTACTATATATATTTAATTATAACCTTAAGGCTACCACTACCAAAAAAATATACAAGTAAGTATGAACTTATGTATGTTTGGAAAAAAATGCTTGTTAGCCTGCAGTGAAAACGATTTAAGTAAAAATTATAGAAACATTTTGACATAGTTAGAAAAAAAAATACAAAAAGAAGAAAGAACTCGTTCTGTCTTGAATACTGGGACTGCACCGAAATCAAGTTTCATCGAAAACACTCTACTTAAATCCTAGCACTTCTCTGATTAAGGTCTTTCATTTAGAACCAAGAATTCTTTGAATATTAGTGTACAGCATGGCCTGATTATGAGCAAGGATCTTCCCAAGTTGTATGCTTCTCTGGAACCAAGTGAATTATTTGTACATGAATGGCTTGCTGTTTTCCTTATTTCGGAGGTATTGAGCACAGACGATATTTCACCTCATCTCCAGACATTGGCATGTATTCTCCTTCGATATCGGAAATGTGTACCAACGTATCTTCACTGCCTGAATGAGGCACAATAAAGCCGTGTCCTTTCGAACGACTAAATGATTTTATAATTCCGGTTTCTATTGGATTCTCTAAGGTCCTTGTTGACCTTTGTATGTAAAGTTTATTGAATGATAAACAGGTGTCGTCGTCGCACTATTCTTACAATCGAAAACGCAACAGTAAAGGAGAATAATCCTCCGAAGGAAAACCAAGCGCAGCATCACTTGGATAGCGCACTCGCCTGATCTGAATCACTTCAAATCTCCAAATTTTCATTTACAGCGTAGAAGCGGCGACTTTGCTGCTGCCGGAATTTCGCCGGAGTTTTTTTTCGAATTTTCCTCCTGGTGCGGGGTTTAATTCCTAAAGTATATTATTAATATATTTCGACACTAAAGAGATTCATGCGAAAAAAATATTATCTCTCGGGCACGATGTCGGGGAGAATTATTGATGCCAATTTCTTTCAGGAACTACCTTCCATGCGCGTCACTTTACTCAAGAAGTAAGACAAATCGATTGTCTTCTTCTTCTTTGTCACCACCGTCAGAATGTCACTCAGCTCGAGGAAACGCACTTCTCTCGGTCGGGGTGCGTTTTAATTTTCCGCTCGTCGCGGCCGGCTTACACGCTTGCTTCAGTACTTTGTGTAGCATATTGCTATATGCAATATGCTACGACCATAACACAATACGTAATTAGTAGAGGGGGTGGTATTTGTCAAGAGTAGACATTAAAACTGGGCTAGGTTCAACTAATAAACCCGCGCCAGTAGAAAATACCAGGTTTAACTGCCTACCCATGTCATTCATAACATTACTGAGATCAAGAAATGAAATAGTGTCAAGGAAAAGTGATTGCAAGTTATTAAGTTGTAGATAGTCTACGTCAACTTCATTTATTACCCACTGAATATTGGGTAAGTTAAAATCACCAATTAGTAGTAAATCGTCAAGATAATATTGGATGTTGAAATAAGCAGGTCGTAATTATAATGCCCCTTGTCATTAACGATAATTACGGAGTCTGGAGCAATATAGCAACAAAGTATGTACACAGAAGTCATATTTTAAGAGAGACAGCTTAGGAACTACATATAAGTGCAATGCCGAGAGTATTGGAAAAACTAGGAAGCTCAATTTGGCTGCAATTTAAGTGGTTTTGACTAGCGAGCAGTACTCTACGAATATAAGAATCAGTATCTGATAAGAATTTTTAAAGATTTCGCGGAAGCCATGATGCAGTCAAGTTTCAGTGAAAGCAACTATATCGAAAATAGTTGCAACAGAGGATTTGAAAATTTGTGCAGTTTTTATACGAATCCCCCTTACGTTTTGATGATAGTAAATGGAAATAGATTTGAGTTTTTTGAAATATCGCTGCTTATTTTAGCTGGTGCCCAGAAGGTACAAATAATTTAGTAAAAGCTCCAGAGCGGCTCAGAACAATTAGGTTTGTCATTTTATATCTTTCCTCCATGGTCCTTTCAGACAAAGCAACGTTAGAAATAGCGTGTGCAAAATAAAGAAAGAAAATAAGCAATCCAGTATGTATGTAGATACATATACATCAGTAGATGGGAACTTACTTTGATACACCGTAGCTTAATCGCAGTGGTATTTTGAATTTTGTTTACATTTTAAAAGGAATATTAATTATTAAATCTAAATCTAATTCGTTTTTCGTCGTTAAAACAACACCTTTTGTTGTAACTAATTATAATATGGTAACTAATATTTTCCATGTTCATGGATTTATTTAAAAAGCTTAATAAATTATTTCTTTACTTTTTAGAGAATTTTAGATAATTACATAGGATGTTCAGAAAGTAAGTGTACTAGATTTTTATATTTTTTTAGAGAAAATGTATTTGAAAAAAAAATTACAGGAAATTTTTGATACACTTATTGACTATTTTTCCACATAATCGCCATCCCGTTCAATGCATATGGTGAACCGTGGCACAAGCTTCTTTATACCCTCCTCGAAGAACTCTCTCGCCAGCTGCTTCCCCTACTTCAGAATCTCCTTCTGCATCTGCACATCGGTTGAAAATTTAATTCCACCCATTTGTGCTTTCAGGGAAGTGAAAAGATGATAATCTGTCGGCGCTATGTCAGGAGCATACGGGTGTGGTTCAAAACATCCCAACCAAATGAGTCCAAGAGCGCCTTGGTGGATAAGGCTGAGTGAGGGCAACAAGCATATTCCTCTCGTCAGCATTCCCCTCCTTTTGTTTTGAATGCTCCTTTTGAGTTTTTTTAGAGTCTCACAATATCCTTGTGCATTGATAGTCTCCCCTTGACTCAGAAAGTCGACCAAAATTATGCCTTTTCGGTCCCAAAACACTGAAGCCATGAAATTGTGGTTTTAAATTTTTTGCCAGATGGGGAATCGGTGTGACGCCACTGTGATGACTGTCTTTTTGTCTCAGGCGTATAATGAGCCATCCACGTTTCATCTCCTGTCACAATAGAACTAAGAAAATCCTCACCTTCCAATTCAAGTCGCTCAAGAAACTCGCGGGCGCTATTGACCCGGCGTGATTTCTTACCGACATATTTCACGCAACTGGATACTACAACGTGAGTTTACGTACTACCGTATTTCTGCGATGCTCGCTGTAGTCAGGGGATCCGCCTCTACCCCTCAGTGTTGCCAACCCTAAAAAAAACAAGAAACCACGGCCCGTTATGGTCATGGTACACTGACTTTCTGAACATGCCTCGTATCTAAAATTCCATAAAAAGAAAAATTGTTTTTTTTTGTTTATTATTTTAAATTGCTTTTTTGGCACCACCAATAAAATCGCTCTGCTAAGCGTTCATCGAAATGTTAAAACTAAAATGAATTAAGTAGGTACTTTCCAACTTCACGAAAAGAAGGAAAAGAATAAATTTAATTCTGTAATTTTTTCTTTTGTTTATGTTTTTTTTTTATAATAAGTGGACCTTTGTATGTTTCTTTTTTTTTTGGAATGTAAATATATGTAATAAAAATATGGTTAAACAACATGTTTTCAAACAAAACTTTTTATATATTTCTGCAGACCCACGGAACATTAATTGAGAATTACTACAATAGCATAATTTTTCCAATTTAAATTTAAATTTCTAATTTATTTCTGTTTTATACTTTGTAAATTGAAATTTGTATTATATAGGAAATTTAGTTAATTTACTTATATTGGTTTATTCTTTTTGCCGCTTATTTTAGCTTATTTTATAAAAAAAAAAATATATTTTTCTAGTACTTAAAGCTAAATAATTTACTCTATTTTATTCTATTATATTCTACTCCAAATCTAAGCATATCAATCTTACCTGACTATTCTCCACATATTAATTACAATACAAGTGCAAACTTCTTACACCTCCATTCCAAGATGATAATGAAAAAAGCTCGTTTTTACAAATTTGCAGAATAATGGCGAGAAACTTTATAAATTATGAATCTCAGGCGCGACTTTACACAAAGATCGTAATGAGTTAATGACATTATTATAGATACGTAGAATGGCTGCCTGTTACTTGGGCAAACAAAACCGCTAACATCGAGTTAATTTGCATGTCAAGAACTTTGAAAGGAATAATTGTGGTCTGTGTGAAATTTTCAAGTTTTTTGATGCCCGATATAATGTAGTTAACATAAATATGCAGAAGCAGATCTAGAGCAATCACAGAAGAAACTGATATCATTTGGCATATGAGTAATTGGAGTCGAGTTGTAATTTTCTACTTTGGCTATATGAACAGAATAATCGATTCAAAGCAGTAGGTGCTAGCATTAGAGAACAACATGGACTTACTTATCTATAATTTATCCTGTCATATCACATATCCAATTCAAAATAAATGTAGGTACTTTTTTGAGTAGACGAGTAGACTGTGCTAGTCATAATTATTGGTTAGTGATATGAGATGTGCTAGTTTTCTTATGTATAGTATTATGAGATGAGTCAGTGCTTAGGGATTATCCTATTATGGATTGTGACAAGCTTTGTCAGAAAATGTAATTATAGGTAAAGGGTATGTGAGATGAGCGAACTACGATGGTAAGGAAACACAGTAGGTAGTTCATAGATTATTCCTCATCGAAATATTGTTTGTGGTATAAATCAATCATAGAAATGAATCGTATGAATTAAGCTCTATCGTACAAATCGAAGAGAACAGTATAATGCACTAATTGCCTTCCTATGTGCAACATAATGTAAAGCTTTCAGAAACATCTGTATATCAGTGAAGTTACTGAAGAATGTGTTAATTGGACTCATTTAAAAAACGTCCGACTATTCTATTATGAGGTGATATTTTAGTACAGAGGATGTGGTGTTGAAAACAAAAATATGATGTAAACGTAAATTCCCAATATTAAGGAAATTTTTCCTTAGTAGTGCATACATGTTGTCGTCTCATGTATCTTCCAATGTAATGCAAATATGATTATTTTACTGACAGATTATAATTATAAAAAACAGGGGTATACTTTCCAAACACGATCTCATCCGAATCAATAATATTCTATATACAACCCACTATAGAGGTCATT
This sequence comes from Dioctria rufipes, assembly GCA_963924295.1. Taxonomy (NCBI): domain Eukaryota; kingdom Metazoa; phylum Arthropoda; class Insecta; order Diptera; family Asilidae; genus Dioctria; species Dioctria rufipes. Next base: position 77,603,622 of record OZ002742.1, on the reverse strand, counting down.
ATATGTGAAATCACCTTTTAAGAAAGAAATATACCTCCAAGGCCGGTTTCTCTAACACGAAGAGTTCTGGAGTTGAGGAGATGAGAGCAGTGTTGGGCGTAATCTGATTGCAGTGTATTTTAAATCATAATTTCATTACAGCTTAGTCAAATTACAAAGTAAACTAATTAAATTGTATTCGATTACATATCAATCAGATTACTTATGAAAGAATATGTAATCTATCGAATGAGTAAGCTGTTACAATATAATTGGATTATTTTGTAATCTAATTACATTGTAACAGATTACTTTGTAGATTACTTAAAAGTAATTAATAATATAATGAAATGAATTGAAAGAAAATAGTATTGTTCTCGTACGAAATTAGTTTTAGGGAGTTTTATGAAGAATTAGAATACAAATATCTTAAATATCTTAAATGTCTTAAATGTAATCACATTAATTAGATTAACATGTAGTGGGATTAACTTATAATCGATTAATGTGTAATCAGATTAACTTGTAATCACATTACACGTTAATCGATTACATTATGTAATTATGGAAATGGATTACATTAGTAATCTGTTACAAAGTAATCTGTAATCAGATTGCATAGTTAATTGTAATTGTTAATCATTACATTTTGCCCAACACTGGATGAAAGTTCTTTTGACACTTAAGAGGAGTCAGTACCAAGATTTGCAAGTTTCATACATTTTTCAATGCGAATTTCCGGCAAACTATTTGTACCAGAATAATGACTTATATCTTAAATTAAAGGTAACGAAGAGATCTAGTAAATAACGTCGAGAAAAATAAAAACAAATGTATTGGAATAGAGATATTAGCTCAGGAAATTGTAAAAAATGGTAAACATTGATTTTTTTCAAATCAAATTCCTGTTAGTAGATATTCTCATTTCTTTAGATTGTGACTATTTTAGAAAGATAAAGCCTTTTTAATTGTTTAACTCTAATAGTACTTGTTTTCTCTCTCGATATTTCACAGACGAGAAATTGCAATATTTCGTTGAAAGTTGTAGAAATATAAAGCAAAATAGTATATTTAACAATTATGTGCAAAATAAAGTTTAGGGGAGTTAATTCTCGTTAAAAATTTTCAATTTCTTTGAACTACAAATTTTCATTTTCGTCTTAAATTGTCGCTTGTTGGGTTTCTGTCTTTTACGCTAGATGTCTCTAATGTGACTTGTGGTCTAGGTCGAGGCTAATTTTATATGAATTTCTATACTTTCAGGGCACAAACCTACGTATAGTAAGTTTTACATATTGCCTACAGGCTCGCTGGTATCTAAATTGAAATTTTTGCTGAGTACTGAGTCCTCTTAAGAGGAGTTTCAATTTAGATACCAGCGAACCTGTACGTAATAAAATTTATTATACGTAGGTTTGTGTCCTGAAAGTGAGAAAATTCATATAAAATTAGCCTAGACCTAGACCAAAGAGCACATTAGAGACATCTACCGCAAAAGACAGAAACCCAACATTCGACAAAACCATACAATTTAAGGCGAAAAATGAAAATTTGCAGTTCACATAAATTAAAATTTTTTTAACGAGACAAAGTTTTTGCAATTTCATATCTGTGAAATGTCGGCAGAAAAAACAAGTACTATTTGAGTCAAATAATTATAAAAAGCGCCATTAATAATGAAAAAAACTCGACGTTATTTGTTAGCTCTAGGCCTTATCCTTCTAAAACAGTCACAATTTAAAGAAATGGAATTTAATTTAAAATACTTCAATTTTTACCATTTTTTACAAGCTTCCGAGCTAATATCTCCAGTTCAATACATTTTTTTTAGTTTTTGCCGACGTTATTTACTAGACTTCTTCGTTACCTTAAATTTAAGATATAAATTATTATTATGCTACAAATAGTTTGTCAAAAATCCGCATTGAAAAATGTATGAAACTTCCAAATATTGGTACTGACTCCTCTTAACTCTGCACGCGGAATTTTGTAACTCGGGGAATTTATTTGTATAATTATCAAACTCTCTTTTCCACTCGAAAAAACTCTCGGCTGTTTTATTTGTGGCGAAGTAAGAAGAAGAGTTCCCAACTGATAGTATTGTATGTTTTTGTTGTGTAAGAATTTTCAAATTAAATTATCGATTCACCGCATATCTTGGCTATATTAAACAAGGAAACAAAAACAAATTAGTATGTAGATCCATGCAATACTTACAGAGATATATATATGTATTTTGGGGTCTCAAGGAAATCGTCTTCCAATAGTACAGAACAGATGCTATACAACTTTTAAATATGCACGTTAAAACTTGTTTGTAGGATGAAATTGCATCTAACCCTAATTTGATATGTATGTAATTTTAAGTCCGATAAATAGTTTCGGAGATTACTGTAAAAGAGTTGAATCAGTTCTTTTTAAGCTTGAAAATTGACCGTAATTTTTGATACAAAAATGGTCATATTTTCAACTCATCATTGTGAAGAACTGATATGTCGTGGAAATTCACTTCCCATGAAAAGATATTAATTTAATTTCATTGATTCACTTGAAGATATCTTTATACATTAAGACAGGGTCTTTTAGGAGTACAAGCTTAAAAGACAAATAGTTCACTGTAAGTAATATTACAAACAAAAGGTATAATTCATGATTCAAATTTAGGAAAATAAAATTGCATAATAGTATTGAAATAAAATAAAAAACATTTAAATATTATTAATTATATTAGAAAATAAAAAGATGGATTAAGTAAATATACCAAAAAGAGGAAAAAAGTAATAATAATAAAAGAATGAAATACAGAAAAAAAGTATAAAATTAAAAAAGAAGAGAAGAAATCTGGCTATGCATTCCGTTCAACAACATCATGTTTTAGGGACTTAAGGGGTCATACCTTCCAAGCGCTCTAATAATTTTTTTAGGGACATTTGAGATTAATGCCATACAAATAATATATCATTTGATTAAGCAACTCTTGAAGAAGAGAAAAAAAAATTTTATAGACATTTTTTTACAAAATGGCGGCTGTGCAGTCATTACCGTAAATCGCTATTTCAAAAAGGTCTTCCACGGCGAGCAGTAGAAGTTTCGTCCAACTCCAACTAGAACAAAAAAAAACTTTTGTTTTTATTATTTACATGAGTTTTGCTAGTGAAGTACATATGATTATATTTTTAGAATTTTTTTTTCGCGAAATGGCGATTGTTTTAACAAAAAATCGTGTTTACGACGAAAAAAAATCGATTTAAATTGTTGATAAATTTTTGTTGTTGTCAATTAATCGCTCAAATCTTGTGTACTTCAGTAGATAATCAAACTATAGAGCTACAGTTAAAATTTCAAGTCAATCGGATGTAAACTTTTTGAGTTCTACTGTTCGCCGATTTTGAAAACATGTTTTCGAGAAAAACGCGTTTGAAGTTTCGACGAGAATGACTGATCGACTGAACACAGTGCAAGTGTGAGTAAACACGTGCTGTAAAGACATTGTAACTGTCGTAATTTGATGCAGCAACCTCTATAATTCAAATATAAAACACGATATTGATCATAGGTAACTTCGACTAATTTCCAAAGCCGCGAAATTCAAAAGTGCAAACATTGCTAAAATAAGCGAAAACTGTGATTTTGGAGCATTGAATCTGTTTGGGAAAAATTGGTTTAAAAAGATTTTGAGTTTAGATCGAAACTTGGGCGTTGTAGATTTTGATTCTAGGGTTGTTTTGGGATGATTTAAGCCAATAAAAAAAATGAAAAAATTAATATTTGTTGGGAGGTATAACCCCTTAAATGATTAAATAATTTAGTAGCAAATTGTTTGACAGTCCTAATGCCATATCTTTTTAATCTAAAAATATATCTTATCATGAAGTTGAAGGCTGCATTTAGTGTGTTACGCGTAGAAGAATCAAGACGATAATATACTGTAGCTCCAAAATAAGTGCAATTAAAAGAGTCCTTACGCTTGAATCCAGCATCAATGGGAGTGTACATATGCACTTGATTGTGCCAAAGATTACGCAGTCCTGTATATATTCTTGAAATAACTGTGTCAATGTGAGAGAACCAGGTGAAAGTTTTATTAAAAATTATCCCTAGATTACATACAGTTTTCACATAAATAACCATAGCTACGTTTATGGTTACTGGAAAGAAAATAAGACGTATCAAGCTCAGTTCTATATATAACGATACCCTGTCATTTAGCTGGATTTAATCGAAGACCATTAGATGCTGCCCATAGACTGTTTTGAAGTAGATCATTATTAATACATTCAACTGCATCTGTAATTAAACCAAGACGTTTCGAAAGATACACCTGAACATCATCTGCATAAAGATGAATCTGGCAATTTGAAACTGTTGAGAAGATATCGTTAATAAATATCACAAACAGAAGGGGACCCAATGTGGAGCCCTGAGGAACGCCACTATGAACGCCAACAAAATTCGACCATCACGTGAAACATACTGAGACGATTACTAATATAGCTTTTAATGAGACTTACAGCTGAGGAACTAAAATTAAAATAACAGCTCCTGTTTCTAGATTAAAAGGTGATGAGTGAGTGTATCAAATACCTTACTAAACATCAAGTTAAGTTAGTATGGTCAATTTATCTTGATCAATGCAGCTACGAATGTCCTCGGATATTTTCAGTAAAGTTGTTGTACAACTATGATGTTCTCTAAAACCAGATTGCAAAGGCGAAAGGAGATGATAAGCTGACAGAAATGAACTAATTTTCTCGGCATAACTTTCTCCATAAGCAGCGTAGTATACTAATAGGTCTATATTCTAGTGACTCTGACGCAGATTTTTTTTTTATGGGTATAATTTTTGCTTTTTTCCAGTTGATCGGAAAAAAGGAACTCATTTTAATCGAATTACAAATATGAGTGATCGATCACTGACAAAATATATGGGAGTAAAATTTTAATAAATTTAATTGGTAAATTATCAACACCAGCGGAAACAGTTAGAAACGATCGAATATGCTACTCAATCTCAAAAGAATATACTCATCTTGAGTAATCTCGATTAAAGGTGACAAAAAAACAAAATCGAAATTAGATTATTGGGATCAGCCTCACAGCAACTATTCCTTAATTTTTCTACTGCAAGCTGCCTTAAGTTAGACTATATTTTTTTTTTGCAGGCTGTGAACAACTAAATTTGGTGCTAAACTATCTCCGCTTAGCAGAGCGAATAGAAGAGGTAGTTAAATTGCGAAGTTTTATATACTGAGCCCAATACATGTTAATCTGGAACCATTTCCATCTTTTATAGGCAATATCACGTTGTTTTATTAAATTCATTGTAGATATAATAAACCATGGACAGCTATCATTTCTACTTTTTTTCACTTTCAATCTGACATACTTATCAAAGAGATAAGTGAGATAGCTTTCAACATGCTCAACCTGCAGATTAACATCACTTATATAGAATAAGCAATCTCCCCCCAAGGTATAGTGAGGCCCATCAAAAAGTTCATCGTATTTAATATTATTATTTTTTTTTATATTATTAAGCCAAGCTCAGGGGATACCCTACGATGCAAAGCACAGCATGGCAGAGAGGAGTTAGGAAAAGGATTAGGGGATATAAGGAGAGTGGCGGAGGTGCCGATGTATGTCGCCCTTAAGCTTCTGCAGATTGTATGCCGGAGGAAAACCAGAAGATAGTAAACTGTTCCACATTCGCACTGTTCGGAATAGAAAAGATTCACGGAATTTTTCTGTACGGCCGAAAGTAATTTGAAGGGTAAAAGGATGTGCGCGGTTTGCAGCGCGGGTATTCCATGCAGGAATCTTTCTACAAGGGGTTAGACTAGATATTTCATCAGAACATTGACCATGCATTTAGCGGTAAAGGAACATTTCGTCAGTGCTGGAGTGAGTCGATATGAAAAGCTATTGCCACATCGCCAATGAGCTTGAAGGCATGTGCGACCAGTCCCAGCCTATATATGGGAATTGTATTCCATTCTAGGTGTAATGTAGGACTTGTAGAGGAGCGATAGATTTGACGGGCTGAAATATTTTTACACCTTTTCAGAAATCCAAGACATTTCAATGCTTCTTTGTCAACAGAAAAGATGTGATTTGTCCAGTTTAGGTTACTGGAAATATTAATGATAGCTAAAATAGCGATCATAATTAGCTGGTGGGCTAAAAAGATATGGCAAAAAGAGCATGTCATGATCGGCTAGGTCAAGCGATGATAGCTGATGATCGGAAAGTATATCTTCTTTGCAATTATGCAAAAATATTTATATGTTTTGGTTGTGAAAGAAAGAATGGAAGAACTATATGAAAAATATAGGAACTGGGGTGTATATGACCCAGGTTAAAAAAAACGTATATCGGCAGTAAAAAGTCAGTTATAAAGTTTAAATGATCAAAAATAAACTACACCACTCGACTACCCTCTCCTCCATCTTTAATTTGTTACGAAACATGGGAGTGGTAGCCCCCACCCCAAATATTTTTCACCAATACTTTACATCCTGAATCCATCAAAGAAAACCCCATTTCTCTACCACCTTCCTAAACAGAGCTAGGCGTCAGTTTTGCGAGAAAAAAATTACAAACTCTTATATTACAGCCAAATTACACCTAATAAATCGCTCTTGATTATACCTCTTGGCACAAGAAAATAAAAATAAAACTATCAGCGTCACTTCTTTTCTTTTTCTCTCTTAGGAATGCTATCACAAAGGGAAAGCACCGATCCGCTTTACACGTGGATAGATTTTATACTAGGGATTACTGCCAATTAAATACTAAGGGCCCTAAACATTAACCAGAATAATCTATTTTCATGTGCAATGCACACCACGGCTAGTAGAGATTTAATCCATCGTATTACAATTTTATCCGAAATTTGCAGGGGATATAATTTTATTCGGAGATTATTCTGCATAGGTGTGACAGACAGTTCATATTTGTGTGTTAAGTTTTTTTTTTTTTTTTTGAATTTAATTATGAATTAGTTTAATTAAATTATTAACTACTAGTCTTCGGCTTTAGGCTAGAAACTGACAGTACCTCGGTTCTTGTTTTTTTTTTTAATTTTCTCTGCTAATACGCAGTAGGTTGAGAATTAGCTGTAGACTCGTATTTTGTAGGGGTCTCGAAAGAGTAAAAAAGTCATTATCACTTTCCACTTATTTTTTCATATTTTTAAATGTATTCCGTAGTTGAACAGTCATTAATATAAGTAACCTAGTACTTCTCGATGATATACATGAATTTGGGATGGTATTAGAAAACAAACTGGTATTCTCGTATATAATAAAAATTTAGATTAAAACTAAAATAATCAGTAAAGACCATAAGCCATGGTATAGTGAATGGTATAGGCAATGAAATCAGATAAAATAATACAATCCACAAGACCTAAACTAAGGAGTGTGCAAAATGACTGGAATTTATATAAGAAAATAAGGAATAAAGTGGAAATTAATCAAGCTGCAACTAGTTAGAGGGAAAATTCAGAGTAAGGTGGGAGTTCAAGGGGACATGTTGAAAATGTTGAAAGAGTTAATAATTGGAGAGATAAATGATAGTGTGAAAAATAATATTATTATAAATTTGGCAATGAGATTATAAATGGAGATCTTATTATTGCAAGCAAGTTTGACGAATACTTTATTAAAAGTGTTCAAATTATAAATAATAGTATAGCAGTTAAGAATTTTAATAGGAACTTACTTCAACCAGCAGAAAATCGATTTAAGTTTAGACATGTTGATGTGCAAGCACTGAAAATCATTTGTGAAGAATTGAATAAGAAAATATATTATTGAAAAACCTCAAAATCATTTCATGAAAATGCAAATATGCTTACAACGTTGAAGTAAAAAATTCTTGCCACCTTGAATTTATGCATCTAATTTGATATCTAATATTACTGCAAATTCTTTTCGATGCGAATCAGCAAGTGGCGAGCATAAGAAGAAGCTCTTATCTCATGACTCTTGATCTGTTTTGTCCGAACACAATGGTCTGTGGGAAAAGCTTTTGCTGGCATTATTTTTCTATCTAACACAGCAGGCGTAATTTAACTCCTCCTCGTTTAAAGTAAATTGTTTTAATTAGTAAAAGAAGGAAATAAATGTTATACAGTCGAATTTTAGTCACGGCGTTATCAATTTAGTTCCACAAGTATTCCCAGTTACCTTTCCTCTTCAACCAACCTTAAGGGCTTTTATTTTTTCCAGATGTTTCTACGTTGAGCAGCGGTACATAGAACCGTTTTTGCTTTTTTATATCAGACCTAGGTTCAAGTACCTAGATCAGTCAATTGAAGGTAGAATAAAGTCATTTTATCCAACAGATATTATAATAACATGAATATAACAATGATATTAGATAACTACGAATTAGTAAGCCTAGTTTTGATTAAGATAATAAGCCAGTCAGTAACTAATGTAGAATTTCCTAAAACATGGAAGAGCTCAGTTGTAACACCTGTTGAAGAATTTAAAGGAGCTAAAATATGTGATCAAATTAGACCAATTAATACATATGTTTCCAGTAACGAAAAAAGTGTTGGAAAAACTAGTATACAAACAACACGTAGAATATACAGGGTGCGGCAAAAAGATCTGACGGTTTTAAAATAAAAACAACACAAAAATTAAAAGTGATACTAATTGTTTTATTGATTATTACTAAACAAATGAAAATAACATCAGAACAACTGATTTCATCCGTTTAACATCTGAAGATAAGGTCCTTTAAATGATGTCCTTCTTTGATCAGGCATTCTTCCAGCCTTGCACTGAAGCTATCGAAAACCTTATCGAACATTTCAGCAGACAGGTTGGCGATTTCTTGGCCTATGGCCTCTTTCAGTTCGTCCAGTGTGCAGGGTTTGTTTGTGTAAACTTTTGCTTTAAGGAACCTCCACAAGAAAATTGACTCGGCCACGAAACTTGCTTCTAAAGAATTCCATCACCTCATTGGTTGTATGGACAGTTGACCCATCCTGCTGGAACCACAGCCTTCTGCGCACTAGATTTCTCTGAAGTTCAAGGATTAGGAAATTCTTCAATATCACCAGATAACGATGGGAATTTACCATAACGGTTCGACCAGCATCTTCAAAGAAGAATGGCTCAATCACACGACTTTTCGTTACAGCGCACCACACAGTAACCTCAGGATTATGCAGAGGACGTTCATGCAGTTCTACAGGATTTGTAGCCGACTAATAACGAAAGATCTGTTTTTTTAAATAACCGTCAAGATAAAAATGTGCCTCGTCGCTCATGATAAAAATTTTGTCAGTTTGTTTACGGGCCGGCCGCCGAGGACTGTCTTCCACAGCTTCTCTTACTCGATCGATATTCTCTGGTGTTCGGGCTGACCTTAAACGGCCTATCAACTTCCGTTTTCTAAAGTTACTTACCCATAGCAGAATTGTGTTACGAGTTGGGAGTCTTCCTCGCGCACGGAACTGTCGCTGAGCAACAACGAACTTTTAAAAAATGCCTCAACAACAAACGCACGATGCTCAGCTGACCACTGCTTATATGGCTACTAAAAATATCCACATGTGGGGTCTGGAACGCCCAATCTCCACCACTCCCAACCACCCCCCCCACCACCCCCCACCACCTACTGGCTCAACAGTACGCCGCGAAAACAGTCAGAATTTTTTTGCCGCACCTTGTATAAAAAAATAAATAAATTAAAAATAAAATTAAATACTAGTAGAGCAGCTTTAGGAGTAAGCACTCATGCGAAACGGCATTAATCTGGATGATATCAGAGTGAACAAATTTATCGATCGATAATAATAGCAGTATTTCTTGATTTCAGGCTAGCCTTGAAACGATTGATAGGGACATATTAATAGCACAATTAAATATTTACGCAGTTAAGAACGTAGAGCTGAAATGGTGCATAAACTACTTGAAAGATAGAAAAACTGAAGGAAATTTCATACTCAGAACTTGAAGATGTTCTCATAGGAGTTCCACAAGGATCCATAGTAGGTGCATTACTATTTATAATTTATATTAATGACATTAAATATAATATCATTCAATTGCGTTGTTTGCTGACGACACATTAGTATTTATTAAAGGAGAAAATGTTAGTTTGAGAAGTCGAAAGGATAGTGAACGTGGAACATGCTTGATAGAGTGGTTGGACGTTAACAAGTTGAATCTTAATATCAATAAGTCAAAATGTATAGTATTAAACAGAAACACAAATGTGACGATTAATGCTACTGAAACTATTGAAGAGTGTGTTTATGTAGTGAAATACTTAAGTGTAATTATTGACAGTAAAATGAATTTTAAAAGCCATATATCGAATCTATGGAGTGTACACATAAAGATCGCGCAAAAAATCGTATTTATGAGCAGAATTGGAAGAAGTGTGGCAAAGGAATGTTTGAAAATTGTATATAACACGATAATACGACCACATTTTGATTATTGTGCAACAATTTTATATATGTGCACTGGTGAAATTATTAACAGGTTACAAAGACTGCAAACTAAGGCAATATGGTTAATTTTGAATTGTGCTAGAAGAACGCCGATAAATAGTTTCCTTTAGTCTTTTGAATGGATGAATGTTAAGAAGAGAATATAATATATTGTGTTGATTACTGTTTTTAAAATGAAGTAAAAACTTATGCTAAACTATATGGCAAATAATTTGAGATATGTTAGTGAGGAACAACCATATAACCTAAGGAATATAGAAAACTTCAGACTATCCTACGCGCGCTGGATGAATACAAAATCAGCTGATGCATAAAGGCCTACAAATGTTCAATAGATCAATGAAATTAAAGTTGAAAGATATATGAAAAAAATTAAAATATTAGTGATTATATACTGTATATACTAAATATTTAACAATATATGTATATGTATTTTAATTAAGTATAAAACAATTTTGAATGTTGTTATTAAGATGTTATCTTCATAGCTATCATTTTTTTTTTTCCAAAAGAGTTTTATATTGTGACAGCAGTTCTATTTGCAGAGACTGAAATTAAAACTAGTTGCATCGCATCTCTGGCATTTGTTATACCGAAAATGTCTGCAAGTAATGCCACATAAGCACAAAACACTTGGTTCCGCGTATTTACTTCAGGAGGAAGCGGGGTTATTCTCGGATAGGAGGAAATATATATTTATGGACCTAAATGTTGTGATTAATAAAAAATCCATATCTATAGACTGAGGAACCCAGACTATCGGACATTTTAATCCAGTGCAGCCGGCATATATTTCTCCCCGGTGGAATTCGTCCAAATTCATTAATGTTGTTGCTGAACGCATAAAATAGAAATTAAAAAATATCCAGGAGTCTACCTGTACTACCACCTGAGATAATTATGGGGTTAAAACTCACTCGACCGTCATCAGATGTTCCGCAAATACTTAAAATTGTATCTATATAAGACTAACAATATAGAATAAGTATGAAACGGAATTTTTCTGTAAAAACCGTGTACCTGAGACCCATATTTTTGCTTGCGGATTAAGTGAGGTATGGAGTGAAGGGCATTCGCCTCAGATGGAATTTAATCGCTGATTTGCTTGTATTTCAGGAGCATGACTTATTCAAATTCTTCGAACGTGTCTGATCGACATTCATTATGGGATGAGATACACTATAAACCGAAACCGGTTTTCGTCTGTCTCTATCCTCAATTATGTAAATTTCTCTATCATCAAACGAAATACTATTTAGATTCGAAACTGGGTATTATCTGTGTACAGGCTAAAGTGTGTCACTCGGGTATCAGCGGACCGGCACATTCTAAGTTATGGGTCAAACCGTATTTGTGAATAAAAATAGCACCAGAACATATCGACAGTTTTGGTTATTGACAGTTTTCATTACAGAATTATAAAATACTGATAACGAACATGTTAGATACACTTATGGTAAAACCTAGAAACTGCACGTTATGTTCTGCAAGATTGAAAAGAGGAAGCTAATGGGCCAGTTTAAATTTCGACGGAATATTGTTGAAATTTAATTGCCACCGATAGAACGCCAGGTCACTGCAACAAAAAACAAATTCCCGAGGATGAAATTGGTCACATTGTACAATTATATGTATGTAATTATCGCCGATGTAAGCAATACAGAGATAAAACTTATGCATTGTTGCACGTAGTGTACATAGTAGTTGTCTTCATCCCAAAAATTACTTCCAAAACTATCACAGTGGTGAGGTTCCCACCCACCAAAAAAGCCGCTCATTGATTTTAATATCCACTAATTGCATTGTTTTCTGCATTGAAGTCATTTGTTTTTCGATGTTTCAAATATTAAATATTCTCAGAACACCTGGTAGGGTACCGAACGGGTGAAATTTCACCCACGACAGGTATATCATTTATAGTGCACAGGTAGACATTGTGATCGGGACCAAATTCAGACAGATGTTAGTGAACCCTAAGAACCAGGTGTTCTGGAGAAAACTTCCAAAATTTCGCATGCGTACTATTTTTGCTGATTTTCCAAATGGGAACATTTCAAAATAAAAAAATACCGAATTTTGAATGCGGATTTGGACAAGTAAACGGGAGAATTCCGCGAGGCTGTCCCAGAATGGAATGTCACCTCAGCCATCTTCTACCACTTTGCCAAATTACAGCCAAATACTTGCACGCAGTTGGCCTAGAGAATTTTTCAAAAATACCCCTGCATGAGGTGAAATTTCACCCCATCACGCAGGAATGGGTTTAAACGAGTTTATTCACCTAAATTTTAATTTTCATGAATTTATTATTTAGTAATAATAATAAAAATGTGTGTCCAATGTCAACTTCACAGAATTAGAATTTGCCACATATTATTTTATTGGTTAAAATAAAAAAACACTCACACTCAATGCGGGGTTTAAAAATACAACTCTGCATAAGTTTAAATAAAGTCTTTAAAAAATGATTCACATATAGATTTTTAAATAAGTCTATATATATCCTCCAGCAACTTAGTGGAATCTGAGTTCACTGTAGTGCAGACAGTAGGCAGTTTCAGGGTTCATTGCTGTCCTGATGAGATCGCCCTGTTACTGGTGATCGAAACATTTTACACACAGTCCCTATACTCTCAAAAATTTCTTTATGGAATTTTTATTCTTCGGCTTTTAAGCCAGAAACTGACAGTACCTCGGCACTTCTTTTTTAATTTTCTCTGCTCAGATGCAGTAGGTTCCCAAGTAACAATTTCTCCAATTTTTGGTGACTGAAGGTGATGGCTAGTTTTATAAGGGGTATATAATGGTTACTCGGTTATATAAGGTTTTGAGTGGTTATATAAGAGTTTTATAATATTACCAATTGGTGACGTAGTTATATTAGAGTTCTTTAAGATTACTAATGGTTCTCGTGGAAGTAAGTTCTAAAGGTTGTATAAATTGTTGATGGAAATGTTTCAATAACCGGTCTATATAACTTAGAGTAACCATTAATAGAAGTTATATAAGAAAGTTTTATAATTGTTTTCATCACGACGTTATATAACTGATTGGTAATAAGTGTTTATTGCGGTATCCGTGGTTACCCTTATATAAATCGACAACGTTCAATAATTTAGGTGACTTTAATAAAAATTGGGAACTTTCGGTAATACATATACCCACTATAAAATATCGTAAAATTTTTATTGGCCTTGTAGTAACTACGATGACCGTTATAAACACAAATGACTTTTAGTATCGAATGGAGCCATTATAAAACTATTTTCATTTATTTATGGCGTTTTAGTAACGAAGGTGACTGTTATAAAAATTGGAAACTTTTAGTAACGTCAACTTTTTCGTATTTGGCCATTTCAATATGCCTTTATTTTCCCGAGCTGTTGGGACAATACACAAAGTAGGTCTTCTTAACCTGACCCTTTAATTTGCACGATTTTATAGGATTTTTTTTTTTTTTTTTTTTTTTTTATAACTAAAATTATTCACTACACTACCGAGGAGTGTACAACAAAAATTATTATAAGAAGAACATGACACAGACAATTTGTCATTACTTTAATATATATAAGATTACCAAATATAACCAAAGGGTATATAAGATCACTAACGTCTGTTTTTTGTTACTATAAGATATATAACTTTACCAAAGGTAATATATTATGACTTTAGTTTATATAATATTTCTAGAAGTTTTAGAAGGGTAATTAAGTTTATCTAACAGAGCCAGAGTTCATATAAAAGTAGTTGAAGTTTTATAATTGTAATTTGTTCATTTAAGTACAAGCCGCCATTTTTTCATCTTTGCATTGCAGATAAAAAAGAAAATGTCGGTTAAGCCAATTATTTAAATTGTTGATATATGACTTCCGTTTTAATTTTATATGAAGAAAATACATCATTTTAGATATATAATTTTTCTAAATGTTACTTTTATCAATTAATATCACCCAAGTGAAAATTTTAAATTTTTTCATATTTAATTAAAATAATTAAATATTGCTTATTTCTGGAGCGGTCTGTATTTTTTAGAAGTATCTATAATAATATTCATTATAAAAGTTCAGTACAAAAAAATATCGAAATTCTATTTCAAGATAGGTTGGGTAAATATTTGTCTTATATTGTTTTATAAAGGTAACGAAAAGTAATTTCCCTAACATTTCAATCACTAAAAGTAATCAGTCTGAGAAAATTCCAACCGTTGGGGAAACGTCACCATCACCATTATAAACAAAGTTTATAAAGGTAAATGAAACATTACCACAACCACTGCTGTGACCAAAGTAAATTAATGACAGTACCCCAGGTTATATAAGGGTTATATAAGAAGTTATATTAAGGTAACCAGAATATTTTTATTACTCATTTTATAAAACTTTTAGTTATATAACGTTACCTAAATCAAGTCATAGTAACCTTTATATAATCCTCCATTTAAGCTCTATAAGGGGTTTATAGTGGTAACGAAGAGGTTTCGAGTACTAGTCTATATAACCTAAGTTATATAATTTGGTAATGGAAACCTTAGCGTTACTACTATATAAAATAAATTGTTTCTTGGGTTGAGAATTGCCTGTAGACTCGTATTGTGTACGGGTCTCGAAAGAGTAAAATACTCATTACCACTTTTCACTTTAAAAAATATGAATTCAAAATATGGTCCAACATCAATATTTCCAATCTCTAAATATCAGACTGGAGCCTTATGCGAGAAAAAGATTTATCCAGGCTTTACCTATCCACAAGGACGATGAATTGAAATATATCGCAATAGTTAAAAATAACTGTATAACAGTGGAATGACCAGTATCACCATGCTTCAATCTTAACCCATAGAAAACTTATAAGTCGACAAAATTGAAAGGTACAAAGACTATAAAGCAAGCTGCGTATAAAATAAGGAAAAAATATTTCCAAACATTGGCATTAATCAAGAAGGATGATGATGGGTAATTGAAGTCAGTGGCATTTAATTGGCCGTTCATATACTATATCACAATTTCTCAGTTATAATTAGGGAATCCGTAGGATATGTATGTCTAGGCTTTCTTCTGGGAATAAAGTGATAATCTATTAATGGGTGATAAGGGCATTCTCATTTTCCCAAACGCTATTAACCATGTAAATTCATATATATTCCTGTATGGTAATAAACATCAGACTTTCCTTTACTCCGCATTAATTTGCTCTTTTCGGTATTACGCTTCGTCGTTGTTCAATTAATTCGACATAACTGTATATAAGGATTATACTCAAAGATTTAATATGAATGAGTCTTGTAGAAAGATACCAGATGTGCAGAAGAGAAGTATTTTTTATATCTATTATGAAATCCAAAACATTTTCATTTCCGTTCTGAGTATTAAGGCTTCTATTTTAACTAATGAATATAATAACCAAGATATATATCCTTCTCGAAAGGTACTTAAAAGTTCTCAACAAATTATTGGAGTGAGTTTACGATATATGTCCTCATTCAAATCTCCTTAATACCTCTCAAAGAAATTTACTATGGTGATATTGTATATAAGAACATATATTGGAGCATAAAGATAAATTCGTGTCGTTCTTTGCAGCATTTTTAAGGTTGATGCTTTCATGGACCAGAAGATTGTTTTCAATAGCATCAGAAATAACCTGGTTCAGTTCTATTACTAATTTAAATTTTAAACCATTTTCTGATGAAGATGATCGTTAATCAGTTCGCATGGCGTTCAGTCCGGTTTCCAAATAATAAGAAATCTATCATTGTTTTCTAATTTTTGCATTAATTCCATTGAGGAAGGGTGTCAGGTTGATTGTATCTACATAGATTTTTCTAAAGCATTTGATCGGGTCTGTATTCATACCTTAATAATGAAAATAACCCCCTAATTCTACATAAGAGATAAGAGCTCTTATCCTCTTAACTGGGCTGTCAAAGCTCATTAGCAGACAAGGGTATTCTACGTAAAGAGTTAAGAGATGTCAGACGTCAGCTGATCTCTTACCTTTTGTGGAAATTTTTTTTTTAAGAGATTTGGTATTCTAGCAAACCAAAATATCTGTCAAATATCTCCTCACCGAGGTACGTTTAAATCTCTTATCGTGATAGTTGCAGAATTTGTTTTGTTTTAAAATACCAAAATGTTGGATAAAAATGCTGTGAAATAAGTACATACTTATATAATTCGAGTGTCCCATACGTATCGCATTTGCTTTATACCCCGGATTACTTACTCAATTTCGAGAAATAAATTTGCAATGAATGTCCAACCAGCCCTACTGTCACCTTCAATCTTAAGTTGTAGTACGTCAAAGTCCAAAAATTGGAAAAACATCCTATTTTTTTCAAATTTTAACGATTTTCCCGCCAAAATACATGATAAATATACAGTTTATTTACAAGATTTAGAGATCGCAGAATGTTATCTTTAATTTGACTATGCACACGTACCTACGTAAATGCAACCGGTTTTGAGATATTCCCGTTTCTATGATTCATAAATTCATGAATTTTTTGCTAATTTGCGTGGAATTGCATAAATTAGACGCGATTTCTATTGTTATTAGCAAAATTAATGAAATTATGCATCATAAAAACGGGAATATCTCAAAAACGGTAGCATTTAGGTAGATACATATGCAGGATCAAATGATAGGTAACATTCGGAGGTCTCGAAATCGTGCAAGAAAGTGCTATCCATCTTGCCTTTTAGCGGGAAAATCGTTGAATTTGGAAAACAAATTGCAAAATTTTCTACTTTTTTGATTTTGACGTCCTATAACTGCCGACGGAAAAGGAATAGAGCGGTGGTTGGACATGTGGTGACGCTTCGGTCTCTGTTCGCCCATTTCCAAACCTTCGTCACACACCGTGTAAACCGGGTTACGTTCACCACAAAATTCACCGCTAGCGATACCTTGTCAAACATAGAAAGCCGTAGCTAGGCAGGCGTGCATTTTTAATTTATAACGTTGTGAAAAAGAAAACAAAAAATATCAGTAGTCATTTTTTAGCCTGCTGACAGTCGTCATCTAAAAATAAGAAAAATAATTAAAACCAAAAAAATTGAATGAAAATAAATTTATATCCGAACTATTGGAAAAGAAACTAAAAGAGGACTTTTGCATTTTTTTACACCACATATGCCCTTATTTTCTTTATAGCTCAACTTCAAGGCCGAATGGAAACAACCCAACTGGGTAACTTACCAGAGTGCCCTTAAAGATTCAAGATAACAGGCGGTACCATACCCAGAAGCTCAGGCAACCTTATTCTGTCGGCTGCCGTCACACTGCCGTAGTGCTAGCGCTATCTCACTTACTGCCATTATCAGATTGCTTTCGCTGGGAGAATCTGTTTTATGGTATAGGCGTTGCTACGGCTCCACCAGTCTGTCGTGTGAGTATTACAGCTGACTGCTTTTCAACACTGCGTGACATAGATGGTGATGTACTAACAGTCATTGGGACTGTGATAGTATCCTGTCATTCGCTTTCCATTATTGAAGCATCATTGCTCCTCCGTCATCACGGACACTAGAGTATATTAAATATTAATTTTCAGTGGTGTACTAAGCCTCCAGCCTGTATAGGCTGAGAAGAATGCAACTGTAAAGTATCCAAGAAGATAACAGCAAAATATCCCGGCATCCGGTCATATTATCATAGGGACAATAAGACCGAGCTCCTAACTTCAATACAAACCAACTAGGGCCAATTCCTTTCTACTACTACAGGAACAGCACCTTACTCATCCTGGTCCACTGTCATAAAGGCACCAGTCTCAAGCTAATCTCTTATCCAACAGGAGATTTGTTCTATTACCTAAAAAGGGTAACGCATCTCCTTGACATATACGCGAGAGGAATAACTGCACTATCGCTTACACAGTTGATGGCCGTCGACAGCTGTCCCATATTCAAAAGCGAAGATTTCAATCGGGAACGACTATCAACCAGACCGCAAGCAAGAATAGATAATTGGTACCAACCAAATTACCTAAAGACATTTGTTGGAAACCGTAGAGGGTTTACTATCACCTGAGATGCAAGTCACCTTCATAGGGTGTATAACAAGAAAGTTAAAGAAAGTTACACGAAAGTTATGTGGAAATAGGATAGAAAGAACAAAAATCACAAAACCCCCCTACCGCCCTTACTGTGCATTTTCCGACTCTCCACCCATACAACTTTTTTCTCGAAATTGAGTGAGGAATCCGGTGTATAAAGGAAATGCGGTACGTATTGGACACCCTGTATAAATATGTACAAGTTTGTGAAATATAAAGTAATTGTGCAATTTGAGCCATGCACGCACAGAGGATAGTTCTGAGCAATATGAGAGACGACTTGAATCACTTTGCTATTTCTGAGGCTGTATAGAATTTCAGAATGGTAAAATCGTTTGCTTCTAAAGTGATATAAATGACATAGCCTTACAAAAATCTCCATTACTCGACAATATTATCGTCACTTTAAAGTTTTGGTAACAATTAATTTTTTTGCTACAGGTTTATACGAAAATCCTGTTGGATGTAACGACGGTTATGGAACTCTTTACCTGCGATTTAGGTATTAAAATTAAAATAATAATTTAATTATCATTACGTGCTGTGAATTTATCATACAATTATTATTTATATCGATAATTGTAACTTGATTAAAGACGCACACAATTATAGCTACGTGTGGGTTGGTGATATTGCCATCATCGTTTCGTCAAAATAATTACTTCTTCTTCTTCCTTCTTGAAAAGTAAACGTCTTTAAGGGGGGTTACCATCAAAAAAAGCTCACGATTTCTGTTCCTAAAAGCTTAGTGAACATAAACGCATAAAAGTATGCAATTTGAAAATTGAAACAAATCACTATATGTACATGCAAAGCTATATGAGGCTGTGATATTCGTCTGGCTTATACTCCAAAGCACTGACTTGTAAGTCAGTGAGTAGAATGGCGAGATTTTAAATTTGGCTGTCGGATTTTTCTTAGAATTTTGTTGAGGAGCAGGCAAGGAGCGAACGAAATGTATGCGCTCTGTGCAGTTGATCAGACACTTTTCCGAGTAATTTGTCTGGCACTATTTATTGCTTGGGCATTTTTATTTTACTGAAGCCGGTCATCAAATAAAACTCTTCCGAGAATTCTGAGTTGTAATATACCTACTATATAATTTTTGAAATGTTCACACGTTGTCAGATAATCATTTTATTAACTAGACATCCAAAGAATTCCTTTATAGAATTAGATTTGAATTTACCAACAACACAATTTTCAGGTTGAACTATGTCTGGTAGATTTTCTAATCCAATTTTAGTATATACATATATATATACAATTTTATCTATATATAATTCCTCAATTTTGTTCGCATAAAATTTTTCATGTTTCAAGAAACGCAATTCAACCAGAAGAACTGATATTTCTTTAAATGAATTTAAGCGATACCGATACTGCTTTGAAAAAAAGATTCATCACATAATGACAGCGGCTAGAACTTTTAGAGGGGACGGGCTAATCGAAAGGTATAATCGCTATATATAGAGGACGATTAACCCGATCAAATGGGCATTGCAAGTACCTGAGAGCGTTCCATATAATCCGCATAATAATTTTCGTGCAATGAGCTCAATTAAATCATTTATAAGAGAGAAATTGCTTTTGACTGAAATATATATTAAATCGCGTAAATGATCGTCAGCAGATTCCCTCTTACATAAAAAAAGAATTAAAAAAAATAATTTCAAAAGAAAGATGTCTTGGTACAAAGTCGATACTTTTATTGGTCGACACAATTTCCTTGTAATTTGTAAAAATGCTTCATCTTCGAAAATAGCTTTTTGAAAACATACACATAAATAAATTAATAGTATTAGTAATTATAGTCGCTAGAAAGATAATCGATTGTAGTCAAAAAATTGGTACACACTGTATATAATCTGACAACTCACTACACCTCATCAATTTTCGTTCAGTTCACATTCACATTTCACAAATTCAAATTCACATTTCACAAATTTGCACATTTATAGGATTATTTCCTTTTCATATACACAGATTTACATACCTAACAATATTCAGTTTTCTCTTCTTTATTCCATAATTATTGGCCCGAATTTTACTAATACGTCCCATGATTAAATAATAGTTACTCACAATTCGTTACCTATAACCATAATAGAACTGGCAAAAAATTTTCTCGCCTCAAAATCAAAAATGAACAAATTACCAATGATAAAAATTAAAATATTCCGGGAAATCTACACACATACATATACCTAATGCAGAAAATAACGGCACACACTCTCCAAGCATGCAGCTACAGCTCGCTGAGCTTTCAAAACAGATGAAAGCCTTCCAAAAGCACATTACTCCATCTGATGATGATAGAATGAATTGGAAACGCCAAATTGTATGCAAAATATAATAAAACAAGAAATTTTTGCCGTTACCATCATTAACATTATTGACTTTATTTCCTTTACCATTGCACTAAAAAATTTGAGTTTTTCAAAATAAACAGAAAAAGGTTCGATCATTGTTACAAATTGAACTTTCTTTGAAATAATATCATAATTTTGATAGTTATCTGTCTCGGAAAATAGCAACTTTCAAACGAAAATATATTAGTAACCAACATTTTTTGTCTGGTTTTCTTTCCGTCACTGCCTCTTCCAGCCCAAGATCTTCCATACTCAAGTACAAATTTATCTATTTAATGTACCATTATTACGTTTTGATGTACTAAACTTTGCAAATTTCATGAATTCTAGAGTTTTCTAAAGCTAATTAAATACATTTAAAACCCCGAAATCTTTCTTTTTGACACGTCATTACCTAAGTTTATGCATTTTCTCTAACTATGTGCAACTTTTATCATGATAGTACGCACAGATTTGCAGTAAATTTGTATTAACTTTTCGTGTTTTTTAAGATTTCAGTGGGCTGACTGAAAGATTCACTAAACCAGTGCTGTCGTTTGTACTCCGATCAGAGTATTTGTACTCCGAAAACTAATAGCGTACTCCGGTATTACTCCTTTTATAAAAGTACTCCCCTTTTTATTTCTTAATACTTAAAACTCGTATATACGTATGTTGATAGCAATAATCCAAAAGGTTTTATTCACCTTCATTTAAAATTATACATTCGTAGTACGTTTTAGTAATAAAATCTATTAACGGGTTTGGTACTACGTTGTACTTGATGAAATATACCAAACAGCAGCTAAGAGCTAACACATCCATGTTTTATAATTTTTTTGCAATCTGATTTGTTTTAGCCTATTACTCCTATCTCTAGTCATGTCATTATGATTCGTTCGATAAACGCTGTGATTGTTGTTTATGACGTGAATAATCAACGCTCTCTACGTGAAGAACTCCACAAAATTTCATTCTAGTCCAAAAACCGTTTTTTTTTAATCGCTCTTTGCCTTTTCGTTTGCCTTTCCTTTTGTTCTTCATATTCCTTCTCACAAAAGCTAAATTCAATTAATAGTAAATTTTTTATGGAAGGTTTGGTTTTTGTTTATAATCCGGCGAAGGTATTTAGTAGTGATTCAATTTAACTTTATCATTTGTTTACTTTATTAATTTAAGTGTGGTAAAAAATGTTGATATTTGTAATAAAACAATATAAAATTTGTGAATTGTGACACAAAGGAAAAAACTTGAGAATAGTTCCCAATTTTCAAAAAAAAAAAAAAAAAAAAAAAATCAAGGAACTTACAGCTTACACCATCTCTGTGGAAATTTTTAAGGACGACGATTAAGATTGTCTTCTTTTGTGGAAAAAATAAGGAAATATTTCGACAGTAAAGTTAACTTTCGGGGCGAAATAATTTTTTTTTTGTTTAATGGGGCACATTTGAGAAGACAAAAATTTATGTCCTTGGTGAAAAATTCGTATGGGTTCAAGGATAACAAAATAGATTTGTATTAAACTTTTTCTCAAAAAACCAGACCTCAAAAAAAAATTCTCGTCTCCAAACCCATTGAGATCCCAATTAAAAATAAAGCAAGGGTAATGCATTTGAAGATATTCAAGGATATCGGATATATTTAATATCCTTAATTTTTCTTCTTCTAAAAGCCATCTATTTTTATAATTTCCCCTCATCTTTAAAATAACCTAAAGGTCATGTCCCTGTGATAATCAGAACCAAAGTTATGATTTTTTTAATATATCTCAGCAGACCAAAAATCGGCAAATTTGAAGGATTTCAGAGTCCTTTATTTCAACCAGTATGCGACGTAGCACAAAAATAAATAGTTGTAATCTTATCTCATAACTACTTAACTTTTAGCAAAAGAAAAACGAGATTGGTGATAGTCGAAAGTGCGATTTTTTATCTAATTCCTGTGGAATGACCCTAATGACTGTCGACTATTATTTATAATGACGTCAACGTTCTTTCAGATATATAGTTTACTAACTATTCCATATTTACCGGGGAAAGAGAACTTCATACAGAACTTTGAACTGAGAATGAAAATCTAATGTGGAGGTAACTGTCAAGGCATCCAAAATGTATGTCCATAGGTAAGGCACTAAAGTCAATTCTTGGCAATATTGCAGACACAGTATTAAAGTTTATAAATGTAGTGTTTGTGGTAGAAATTCAGCAAGCATAAATAATAAAGAAAACATAATTTCTAGATAACGATAGCTTTAGATCACGGCGGGTGGATATGTCAAGAAACCATTCTTGGAAGTTCTATGGAAGCTGTTTTGTCGCCAATAAAAGGTAATACATACAATAAACAAACTAAGCGTTTTCAAAAATTTTGCTCTGTATGCACGCAGCCTTATAAATAACAGGGGGTGTTGTAAAATATGTTTAAAAGTTATTGCAAACAAGCAAAAAAACCTCAAATTGGTCTAAGACTAATTCTTACGATATCTAGAGATGAATTTCCGTATGTAATTTCGTGTGGTCATCCATCTGTGCCAGTTTGATTTTTGAAGTGGTTTTTCGCAAATATTGCTAGAACGGTTCTTCGGAAAGAAAAAATTATTGTAACCAATTTTATAGGATTTCATATTCTGAAGAAGTTTTCAGTACATGAAAACCATATAGGACTGATCGCCCGATTTAGTCCATTTTTGAAATTATATTTACTACTGAAAACAGTATGTAGAAAATTTCAGCTCTCTACGTCGACGCGTTCTCAGGTAATGTTCAAATATATACATAGTGAAAAACGAAATTTTTGTATGGCAATCCTACGAAGGAGTTACCCGATATGTCCCATTTTTAAACTTAATTTTACGTTTTTTTTTACAGACGGACAGGACGAACACAAAAATCAAAATAACTTTTAATTTTATACATTTTCCTCTAACAGAATTATTTCTGTACATTACTGATTCAAATATTGTAAAAGATTTGAAATACAGAAAAACTAGAGCGACTGAAGTTGTCAATACAATTTTGCATTATGTATTAAAATCCTTACTAATATTTTGAAAATTCAAAAGTGTTCAATATTTAAACTAATGATAAAATTTATTTATTTTATTATTATATACACCTGTATTAATTCGCTTTATTCACGCGCAGATAACATACAACTAGATACGAAAATCATCATATAAACCCGGATCACTTTTGTTTTTCAAAGCTCTTTAACTTTTTATTCAGCCAAAGAAAGTTATTATTGTGAACAATTTTGTGTGGGATATTACAGCAAGAGAGAGAAGAAATGTATAGCGCTTTTTATTAGAGGATCATTAGCTCGTTTTAATTCGACCGTTTTTTTGTGAGGTTTTCACATCTAGATGTAACTCTGTGTCCAAAAAATAATGTGACATTGAATTTATATTGAAAATTCTTTATTTATTCTTCCAAATCAATTTCATCGCCTTCAAAGTAATCCCCTCCCGATTCAATGCACTTATGCCAACGGATTTTCCTATCTTCGAAACAGTTGAAAAAGTCGATTTCAGGGTGGCCTTCAGCTCCTTCCTCGCGCGGCGGCTTGAATCTGCTCTATCGTCTCAAAACGGTGTCCTCGGAGCGGTCTTTTGAGCTTGCTGAACAGCCAGAAGTCGCACGGCGCCAAATCAGGTGAATACGGTGGTTGTGGAACGATATGAGT
Source organism: Dioctria rufipes (assembly GCA_963924295.1). Taxonomy (NCBI): domain Eukaryota; kingdom Metazoa; phylum Arthropoda; class Insecta; order Diptera; family Asilidae; genus Dioctria; species Dioctria rufipes. The sequence continues at coordinate 77,579,078 of OZ002742.1, read as the reverse complement.
CGAGTTTTTGGCGAAATGGACACGAAGAACGAGTGCAGTGTGAGACGGCGCATTCTCGTGGTGCAAAAACCAAGAGTTGTCTTTCCACCATTCCGGCCTCTTTTGGCGGATAGCGTTACGCAAACGACGCATAACGTTCAGATAATATTCCTTGTTGACTGTTTGACCCGGGGGAAGTAACTCAGAATGTACAACATCACGATAATCGAAAAAAACAGTCAACATCACCTTGATTTTTGAGCGACCTTGGCGCGGTTTTTTGGTCTCGGCACACCCTTGGCACGATATTCGCGTGATTGATCGGTCGTTCGGGCTCATAAGCGTAGATCCCAGTCTCGTCTCCAGTGATCATGCATTTCGTCTTGTCAATGTAGTCAGAAAGCATAGTTTCACACACTTCAACGCGACGCCTTTTTTTCCAAAAAATTCAATGATTTCGGTACCAGTCGAGATTTGACGCGTTTGAGGCCTAAAGCATCCTTCAAAATGGTATTGACTGAGCCTTTCGATATTCCAATATTATCAGCAAGGTCTCTAATCGTTAATCGACGGTTTTCAAACACCAAGTCTTTAATTTTTTGGACGTGAGCTTCGTCGGTTGAGGTTGATGGTCGCCCAGGGCGCTCTTCGTCTTCGACACGTTCACGGCCTGCTTGGAACTCACTATACCACTTGTAAACATTTTTTTTCGACATAGCCTCATCACCAAAGGCTTTCTGCATCATCCTCAACGAATCCGCAGCAGAAAATTGATTCCGCAAGCAAAATTTAATTCAAATTCTTTGCTCAAAAAAATTTCGACATCGCAAAAAACGAGAAATTCACTTTTAGCAGCTCACAAAACGAAGCGTATCTCAAACACTAATGAATATTTTGACGTGTGATTTGCCAGGGATGTCAAAGACAGTCCTACCAACCTAAAAGAGGAACCAATTCGCCAACTCCTTTGACGCGCGCAGTTTAAATTCAAATGTCACCTTCATTTTTGGGCACAGTAGTATGTTGTCTCAGATGCAGGTATGCTTTTCTCAAGAACAGCTTTTTATGACAGAAGCTTTTTACTTCATGCAAGTATGATTACCTGAATCAAAGCAATTAATTAATGAATCTTTTTAATCAACATCTGTCAACTAAATTTAAGAAATTCTTATTGCCGAAAAACAAGTTCATGGAAAATCTTAAAATAAAAACCACTTGTTTCTATACATAAAAAAATATAAATAATGTAATAATACTAGGTATAAAAATATTTATTTAAAAATCTAAAATATGAATCATTTTAATGAAAATGGGTTTTATTCACATTAATATGATTTCAGGATCCCATTCTAATTAATTTGAATTCATTTAATTTCGTTAGTCGTGTACTCCGTTTTTTTTTTTCGAAAGTACTCCACTTTGGTAGCAAATTGTAATACTCTTGAAATTTTCCAAACGATAGCACTGCTCCAAACCCGCTTAACCTATTTTAAAGTTAATATTTCTCCACAAAAATTTATGTAGAATACTAATTCTGCTAAAATCTCTTACTTGCTAAATTTAAAAGATTAAGAGATCTCTTAAAAGTCTCTTATGTATGTAGAATCGGGGGTAAGTTCCTTATATTTTCACTCCAATTTTCTAAAGTGTATAGAATCTTATTTAAACAAATAGTAAAAATTTAAAACTACTTATCTAGAGTGAGCAATGAATCCTCGGGTGTCCCACAAAGAAGTCGCTGTGGTCCAAATTTCTTCTTTTAATTACTATAGACTCTTTTTTGAATGACGTCGATTGTACATTTGTTGCAATTGTAGTCCGATGTTGAAATTCTTACCCCGTGTAATTAGCACAAATAAAGGTAGTTTTTAAAGTCATGTGCACATCTAGGGAAGTGTTTTTTTTTTGTTTTTTGCAAATTGAAAAAATTTTACCACGAACTGATTTCATTACATAAAATATGTTTTTATTTACATTAGATATAAGTAAAAATTTGCCACATATATAAATATTTTTTTTTCATTCCAGGTACGTAGACATGACATTGGTTTAACTTTATAGTCGAGTACGTAAGTACCTAAAATTTTATTATATTCAAGCTGACGTTTTATAGCTAATATTTATTTGCAGTAAACAAATACATACCATTGATTTTATATATAAATAGATGTGCCCAAAAATGTGAACGGTTTTCTCAATAGATGCCGCACTATGTACCGTTTTGAACAGATGAGCTAAATAGAGCTTATTATCTTCGACGTCGTGAATATTTTACTTTCGGTTAGAGAATTTATTGTAATGCCAGATTAGGAAATTTTAGTATGAGTTTGTTAATTATTACTATGTGTTATGCACAATATCAAGCATTTACATACATGAATATTAGAGTAAAATTACATAACATAAATAAAATTTAGTTTCCTGCGTTATTCATTTAATAATATGATGATAATATTTGTTTTAGAAAAGATTAGAGTGTGTGATGGATATAAAATTAAAGTCAAAATGAGTTCTGGATTATATTGGCTGATTTTAAAACTAAAGAATTTTGAACAGAAATTTATTTTGTGTGACAATTAGAACATCAAACTTAATGCAATACTATTAAATGGCTCCGCTTTATTATTTTAGTAATATAATATAAGACGCACTCGTATTTTAGAATTCTTTATCGTTTTGAGGGCGGAGGGAGATATTGGATGATGATTATGAATGAAGGAAGAATAAATAAAAGGATGAATTTGCATATGTAGATGGTCAGTAGCTATTTAAACGTATTGATTTGAAGTTTTCTTGGAAAGTAAAAAGAGATTTTGTAGTAGCTTTCGTGACAATAACACACATTAGATTTCAGATGTAGATTCTTGTCAACCATCTGATACCTCGCTCGATTGAAGTAGAGTAATATTTCTCAATAAAAATTACGGAAAAATTCGAATTTCCATTTTGTGACCTCTAACTTTCAAATTTAGATAATGCTAGAACACTAGAAGATTAATTACCGAAGTAAGGCGTTATTAAAACAAGAAAAAGCTAGAATTCGTATAAGGGCAATTTTTACAATACCCTAGATGAACGGCCGTATGTAATTTCTCTGTGTGAGTTTTATCGTTAAAATGGTTATTAGCATCAATTTCTGGATCGGTTCGTCGGACAGTAAAAATGACCATAACAAATTTCATAGGATTTTATTTTCTGAAGAACTTTTCAGTACAATAAAAACATCTGGGACTGATAATTTTCACAATATGCATAAAAAACTTAAATTTTTTATACGGCAACACCAAGAAGGGGTTGTCCGATTTAGGTCATTTTTGAAATAGTATTTAAATTTTTTATAAGAACGCGACAAGCAGAAAATATTATGCGTATTTATCCAACACATTTTGAGCAGCATTATTAATATGCGTTACAAAGTTAATATACCCTATGATTTCATGATGTAGGGTATAATAATTATTATTGTTGATTTTTCATTTAAATTTTAGAAAAGGGAAAAAATTATGCCATCAATCATTTTAAATTTAATGCCACCTAGAACCTAAAAGTACAATATAAATTTCTCCTCTAAAGCCAGAAAGAATTCAAAGTAAAAAACCCACTTAAATCTACGCACACAATAGAAATACATGAAAAGTAAATATTTTTAACGAATAATTCAAATAATCTGAAATTAAAAATGACGTCTAATGAAAAAACAAACCAAATAATGTAACTTAACCGAAATTGAGGGAAAAAAAATCAAATAATAAAATATAAAAAGGCCAAATTCAGAATTCAAAGAATTGAATTGAAATTCGCAGGAATATCAAAGAAACCAAGCAAAAATTTAAAATAACTACCTAGAACCTAAAAGTACAATAAAAAAAATTTCCTCTGAAACCTGAAAGGATTCAAAGTAAAAAACCCATTGTCCGAAACTATATAGTATTCATTTCGTACCCATAAATTTCCGCCGACGGATATACGAATACCTACGACTGCATAATGTTATCGAAACAGAAAATATCCATTTTGCACATGTGCATAAAACAAAGCGTTTTGTCTTTATTTGCCCGCAGCTCTGTATTTCGTGAGTACGATGAGTCACTCGAATATTATTGTAATCCAATTCCAATCAGAAAGTGTACACGCGCAATGCATCACTTCAGGTTTGTGACTAGAAGTGCTGCTATTTGTGACTACAACCATTATTTACGACGGTAGCGCCGCCAAACATGAAAGCCGTCCAACATTTTGGGCACATCTATTTATATATAAAATCAATGTATACATACTTATATTTTATCTATATTATTGTGCAGTACATGAATATACAATTTCTTGAAATAGAAAAATATCATGTGTAGGTAGGAGATCTAAAAATGTCGATCCTTTTTTTTATTCATCACCAAAATTTGAGATTATGTCCAGCATACGGCATCTAAGAAAGAAGTTGTCCTTTTTGAAACACACATATACGGTTAACGTTAATAGATTATAATTTTTACTAGTCTGTTAAGGCCGATTCACACCAACCAACGTGATGGCGATTGCGATAATATAGCGATAGCGATAACGAAGTGACAGTGATTGATCGCTACACATACTTTTGTCTGTAAACGCTCACACCAACACGATAGATCAGAGCAATAAAAGAATTTCTGCAGCATTTGACCAGCGGTTCAAATATCTATCGGAGCATACACAAATTTAGGGGCTGTGAGATTAAAATGGATAGTGCAAATTTAAGTGAGTGTTAAAAAATGAATTAAAATCATATAAAGGAATACCCAATTTTATATGATCTGAATTTAAAATATTACAAACATAATAGAAAAAAGGACAAAGTGGCGGTTGATATTGCCAAGGAGTTGAATACAGGTTGGATTAGCTCAAAAGTATTGGTGATTTGGCCACTGAGAGCTTGCGAACACCGCAACCATTGTTTATTTGTTGTGTCCTTCCCTAGAGGAAAAATGTAGCCTAGAATATAAATGGGAATTGTTAAACGAAATGAGGTTATAGATGTTCGCAAAGTTAGCACCGCAACTTTGCCCGCTTTAACTTGGAAATATATCATAATTTATCGTTAATTTGTCGTGAAAACCATAAGTTTGTCGTGTCCTATTTTCTAAAGGAAACTGGATGTGGTGCTAAGTTGACGTCAAGTTAGAACCGCAACTCACTAGAAATCGGCAAAACCTTGGCAGAGTGGAAAATTTCACGTCTTATAATTTTGTCGTTAATCTATCGTGAAAAACATAAATTTGTCGTGTCCTTTTTTCTAAAGGAAACTAGATGTGGTTCCAAATTAACGAAAAATTAACGACAAATTATGGGATAGTTCCAAGTTAAATCAGGCGAAGTTGCTATGCTAACTTTACGTACGTATGTAGGTTATAGTGCAAGTACAAAAACGTTATTGGATTTGGAAAATATCTTCCGTTAGTTTTCTTCCAGTTATTTCAATGTTTATCAAGCCCCCAAATTTTTGATTATGAGGGCTCTAAATGTTGAGTGTAAGAATTATCGTTCTCATTTGCGGTTTTTAAAAAAATATGATGAGCGTATGGGGCTTGAACAATTTTAATAATTGCTCCAGGCTGTGTTGTAGTAGGATTGACGAAAATTGTCCATTCTGCGCCAAAATTCCAAACGCCTTTTCAATTATCTACTACTTATAAAGCTGTGTAAATTTAAGTATTTTACTGATCTTTCTGAGGCTCTTGCCGAGCATACCTTGCTGCGAAAGGACACATCAAGTAAAATTTTAAAGGAAATCCTTAAGCGACAATCGAGGTATGAGGTGTTCTTTCATATTGATCAGGTAAACTTTTGGTAGTATTCTTCGAACAAACCGCATTCAAATTTCACCTCTTTATCCGAAACATTTAAAACATTTGCGTCCTTTTTCCGTATCTTTTAACGTCGATATATAAAAATTTATAATCGATATCAACGATGGTCAGTAAAATGAACTGTTTCAAATTAAAAAAAATTAATCGACCCAGTATAAGTCGAGCTAGTACACATTGAATTTACACATAATCGTAGCATGTCCACCATTGATACTAGCCAATACAATTGAGAAAGTCTAATTCCAAATTGTCCAATGTTCAGATTTTTTTTCCATGTAACTATCGCTGTGATCTATGGCGTTGGTGTGAATCGGCCTTTATTCGGCATATCAACCAATTAGATGAATATTTTTTTTCGGCACGGAGAGATGCATTTTTTGGTTTTTCTAGCTAACCCGACAGACGCTGTCCTGTCCAAATTTCAATAAATTTGTTTGTGATCGTTTTGTGAAAAGTTATTAAAAATTTGTAAACAAAGTAAAAATGAGGGAAGAACGTATTTTTGAGTAATCATTGTATATGTTAACGATTGTGGCCATGAATATTCAATATGAAGAGGATATTCATTGCAATACTTTATGATATACGACATTTTATTGTTTTGTTGTCTGGCGCGTAAACGTACAAAGCTTATGGTTTTCCGATACGGGAACAGGTGAGAAGCATCAATTTTCAAAGTTAATGCCGCAAGTATTCCATGACTGCTCTTTTAAATTGTTTATTACGAGGTCAATGTTTTTCGCAGCCGTGTTATATTGACTCAACCAAACATGAATTTTGTAATTTTGAGCAACAAAAAATATGGGCGAGCAAAATCGACGGGGAATGTAATGCAACCAGTCGAAATGTCAACGGGGATTTACCCATTGCCAATGTCCAGTAATTGTTTTGAAAATACTTTACTAGATTGGTGGTTCTGCAGCTCGACACGCATGTTGATATTTGTTTTGAGTGTCTTGACGTGTTTCCATAAAAGGGACGACTTCAAACATGCGTTAAAAGGAGTCAGTACCAATATTTGCAAGTTTCATACATTTTTCAATGCAAATTTCTGGCAAACTATTTGTAACAGAATAATGATTTATATCTTAAATTAAAGATAATGAAGAAGTCTTGTAAATAACGTCAGCAAAAATTAAAAAAAGTGTATTGGAATGGAGATATTAGCTCGGAAAATTAAAAAAAAAAATTCAAGTCTTTTAAATTAAATTCCTATGGGTAGATATTCTCATTTCTTTCAATTGTGATTGTTTTAGAAGGATAAGGTCTAGATCTAGCAAATAAGGTCGAGTTTTTCATTATTAGCGGTGCTTTTTATAATTATTTGACTCTACTTGTTTTCTCTCCCGACATTTCACCGACGAGAAATTGCAATATTTATTTGAAAGTTTTTTAAATACAAAGCAAAATAGCATATTTAACAATTATGGGCAAAAAAAATTTAGGAGAGTTAATTCTCGTTAAAAATTTTCAATTTATGTGATCTGCAAAATTTCATTTTTCGTCTTACATTGTATGGTTTTGTCGGATGTTCGGTTTCTGTCTTTTGCGGTAGATGTCTCTAATCTGCTCTGTGGTCTAGGTCTAGGCTAATTTTATATGAATTTTCTCACTTTCAGAACACAAACCTGCGTGTAGTAAATTTTATTACCTACAGGTTCGCTGGTATCTAAATTGAAATTTTTGCTGAGTACTGACTCCTCTTTATAGTTCATCGGCTGACGTTGGCCGTGCAATCACTGGCAATTCTTTACCTGCAAACTTGTTTGGAATTTGTTTAGAATAATGCATATAGTGTAAAACAAAAGTTTCGGATGGCAACATCAGACAAGGGTTGCCCGATTTAGTCAATTTTTATGGAAATGCCGTGTACAAAATTTGAGCTATCCACGTTATCTTGTTCTCAGGCAGTGTCTAAATATATAATAAAAACCAAAGCTTTGTTGGCTACACCAACAAAGGATTGGCGATTCCAGATTTTCTTTCTCTAAAATCCTTATTCGGAATATTACGAACATTGAAAAAAATCGATCCAGCCTTTTTCAAGTGATGCAATTACCAATGAACAGCGTTTCATCTTTATTTATATAAATTATGACATTATTTTTATTATACCCAATATTTGTTTTTTAATGTGATGCTGTTCTTATTGTCCATGATTACCGATGTCCTTTGGTTACTTTCTACCAATTTGGTTCTGTTGCTTTTAGATTCTCTATTTTGTCAAATGTCTGCTGTAAGTCCTGAAATATGTTTTCCATTTCTGTTCTGATTTCTTCATCTGCTTTCATGTTGGTGGTTTCGCACAATTCTGGTATATATTCGACGTCCTGACTGTTTTCATTTACAGCTTGTTTTTTATACCCTAGATGAAATGAAATGATGGTATAGCAAAATGGATTGGACACCCACGCATAATATTAAAAGTTATTTTGATTTTTGTTCGTCCTTCCGTCAGGCGCACGACAACTCCAGAACGTGTGTACTTAGAGTGCTGAAATTTTGTAAGCGGACTTTAAAAAAAAAAGTAAAAGTAAGTTCGAAAATGAGACAAATCGGGCAACTCCTCCGTGGGGTTGCCATACAAAAATTTTGTTTTCCAATATGTATTTGGACACTGCTTGAGCACGCATTGACATAAAGAGCTTAAATTTAGTACATGATGTTTTCATAGTAATAGTAAATAAAATTTCAAAAACAGAATAAATCGGGCAACCTCTTGGTGTTTTCATATGAAAATTTCGGTTTTTTACGCATGCTGTGAAAACGATCAGTCCTAAACATTTCTATTGTACTAAAAACTTGTTCAGAATACGAAATCCTATAAAATTGATTATAATCATTTTTTCTGTCCGACAAACCGTTCTAGAAATACATATATACGAAAAACCACTGCAAAAATCAAAATTGCTGAAATGGGTCAGCATAGGAAATATCATACGGGCATTCATCTAGGGTATCATAAGAATTGGTCTTAGACCAATTCTAGCTTTTATACTTGTTTATCCCTTTATTAGTTTTTCGTAACACCTTTGCTGACATGCGCCCAAAAGCTCTTCCTCCCATTCTCTTATTTTCAACATTGCTGTTTCTATTTGTTTCCTTTGTGTCTTTTCCTTTTTTGTTTTTTGCCTTTATATAACTTTTTCTTCTGTGTTTTACTGAGCTAATAAGGCTTTTTCTTTACGTTTTAAATGATTTTTTTTTTCAGACTGATTGTCAGGAAATATCGTTTTCTCCATTTTCTCATTATCAAATCTTCTAAAGTGGGATGAAGATATTATATAAGACCAGTTTTGCTTTTCTTGGTTGTGAAGTCGTTGTGGGTAGTGATGAGAAATATCGTTATATGGAAAGCAAATTCTTTATTCTGAATAGTTTCAAAGCTGCAAGCTACAGGGTGATTAATAAAACGCGCTAGTTTTTCATGAAATACCCCCTATATTAAAGAGTACAGCTGGCCATATGAACAACTTTATTACCTTTCCAACGACTGCTCAAGCATCTCAGCACCTCTCTCCTCTCCGGAATTATGGCGGTTTAAAGTAAAATTTTCGGATTTGCATACCTTTTTATTTTTACTTTGACCTCGTTTTTTTTTTACAAATTAAACTGATTAACATACCTTTTTTTTATAAAACTATAAATTATGGGCTCTCATCTTTTATTTTTACAACTATGTCCTAACTATATAGCCATCAAAAAATTATTACCTCACAACCTATTCAGGTTGTACCGAAATTAGATGATATTTTTTATAATGATGTTTTCTCAGTCAATACATAAGAGAACAAAATATCGTTGACCTGAAGAGGTCAAGAGGTACAGGGTATTTTTTGCAACATAGCATTTTTTCTTAATCAGCCTGTAACTCCGAAACTGTTAAGATGCCCCCCCCCACCCCCTTCCATACAATTTTTTGTTGGTCTAGGGGAGTACTATTAGCTCCATAGCGTTTCCACTCCATATAAGAGCCTCTGTTTCAGTTTCTTGAATCGATTTGTTTTCTTCGTTAGGTTATTGTCATGTAGTATCTATCCTAATGGTGGGACTTAATTCTGTCCCTTACTGGAAAAAGCACACTGGAGTCCCTTGCGGGCACCATACTTTACTGCTATGCTATACAAAAATACTTAACTACTTTACTTAGGAAGATTTAATAGGGCTCTTGTTGAAGGTAGGTACCAAGCTACATGTACACATCGCATTTACTACAACCGCTGACTCTGAGCAATGTCGGTAAGGGTAACTCATGATTCTTCTCTGTATGCTCAAGTATAATGTATATACTATGCAAATGTTTTTCATTCAGTTGGTTGCAGTTCGTTAATTTAGAAGTTTTGTCATTTAACATTAAAGTTTGTTGTAAGTTTTCGGAAGCAACTTCATGATAAAAAAAACAATCGAACAAATTAGAAAACTCAAAGTAATTCTAACATAGTAAAAATTACAACTCGTACGTCATTAGTTATCCTTAACAAGACCCTTCCTGTTAGCCCGAAATAAGATTAATGATCGTGTATCAAGCAACTCGATAAAAGCTAATGATGTTATCGAAAAATAATGTTTTAAACAAATTTTTAAATAAATAAGTAAAAAAGCTATAATTTCCCGATTTAATCTATTTCTGACTTGTATTTACAATTTTTATTTTTATCCGGTGTACAAAATTTGAGCTTTCCACGACGACTGGTACTCAGGCCGTGTTCCAATATATACCAAGGTTTTGTATATTAGCATCAAGAAGGTGTTGTCCGATTTAGTCCAGTTTTGAAATTTTATTTATTATTATTATGAAAACACCATTTAGAAAATTTCAGGCTCTATACGTCAACGCGTTCTGGGACAAGTATATAATGAAAAAGAAATTTTGTATGGCAACACTACGAAGGAGTTGCCAGATTGATCCAATTTCCAAACTTAAATTTCCTTTTTTTTTTTAAGCCAGTGTGTAAAATTTCAGCTTTCTAAGTACATGCGTTCTCAAGTTATCGTGAGGACGGACAGACATAACAATAACATAACAATAGCTTTTAATTTTTTGCTTGGGTGTCCAATCCATTTCGCGCTACCATTATTATTTTCATGTGTTATAAATGGAATGTCGAACCTAGTATATCCTATGATTTCATCATGTGGGGTATAAAAGGAAGGATGTGGTATAAAAGTCAGTTAAGTATGCGTACTTCCTTTCGGTATTTAAGGAATGAGGAGAGGGTGAGATCATAAAACAAGTACTACATGCATACATAAATAATAGAAATAACTAAGAAACAAATTTAGATTTACCTGAAGAAGACTAATAGAACTAGAATAAATGCACTTTATTGCCGTACTGTTCTGAAAGTCGTTAATTATTAGAATGAAAAATCATAATTACAAATCGAAAGTAAAACAAGTAAGAAGAATCTGTAAAATTGTTAATTAACTCTTCGAAATCAGCAATAGAAAGGAAATATTTCAAAAATATGCAAGTACGCCAATATTTCCTAGATATTGAGAAACTCCAAGCTATGGTAATAGCTTTTCAGTGAAATTTACTTAAGGTCAGACAGTAATTATAAAACAGAAAGTTTGTTTTCTTTCACCCCTTACCTTTTTTTATTTCTTTTTGAAGTTGATGTGTACCATAGATGTTAATAATAATGGGTGGAGTAGGTATTTTGTACCGCAAACAGGGTTTAATCAAACAAAAAATGGAAGAAACGTAAACAGATAAACTTCAGTGAATTCGAAAAATAAAATGTTTACATAAAACTTAACTTTTGAATCCCTAAAAGGGATAAAAACCTTTTTCTTTTAACAAAGTTAAAAATGATAAATCACCTTTTTTGCAAATTACATATTGCGTACTTTATATTATGTTTGTGGTATGTACATATTATGTAGGTAACAAAACGTCCATCCTTTTTCACCAAAACATACATATACTCGTCTTATGATATATATGTTCTATATGTACCTTCACACATTACGATCTAAGACTCCCACACAAAAAGTTATTAATGACCCGTCCTAGCAGAAACACTATACGTAAAAGCGCTAACCATTTACTTTTCGTTTACAATTTAATAAGACAGAAGAAAGCGAAGTTTGAAATCTCATTCCCGAGGAAGATGACCATTAGCCCAGCGAAAATCTCCAAAGTGTCATCTTCCATTAACCTAGAAACCAGAAAACCCATCACTCTGGAATTGTTCCCCAGCTGTACACGTCCTCTGAGTGAAATCAAATTATGAAGCTTCATTTTGATGCCAGGACAAATAATGGTCAAAGACAGCCCTTACCACATAAGATTTTCATTTAATAGTTGGGAGGGTCGTTTAAGGGGATGCGAGTATAGTGTGAAGTCGGTTTGTAAAAACGTTTTCCGTAACCAATCCTTGCGGGTGTATAGGATCCCATTTAATGCTTCCTGTCTGTAATGTAAACTTTCATTTGAAAGAAAGCTTGAGGGCTATTGAGGGTATCACGTTCTGTCCGTCTTCGTTCTTGTTTACTTAGGAAGAAAAAATCAGAAATTCTGTCTGTCTGTCTGTCTGGATGTTGTAATGAATTTTCTCCTTAACATTTTCTTAAAATTAAGAAAATAAATTTTTTATACAACAAATATAGATTTTATTAAAAATTAAATTTTAATTTAATGCCTAGCAGAAGACTGGTTCATTGTTTGTGTGGTAGAGTAGAAGATGAGACTTAATATTTATTTTACTTATTTAATTCAAATAAGCTGATACCTTTGCGTATTGCATTCTAACAAAATCTGTCTCTTGTCCTTCTACATAATGAGTCTGCCAGACCAAAAAGCTCAATGTATGGTATTGGTGCACTTGACGCATCTTGAAATTAGTAGTCATATTGGATGCTTACTTTATTGTTGGTTGTTAAAAAGATTAAACGTATTTTTGGTGTGCTCTGCGATTTCTTACTTATGGAAAAAATGGAACAAAGAATTTAGCTAAGAATGGAATAAATTGCGGCGCCGTATTGGAAATGTTGATTGTTGCTTTTGATGAGGTGGTTTGAAAAGGAGTCTGTGACGCGTAGGGCTGCCAAAGTGAAAGACATACATATAAGAAGAAATCATGCATGCATAACGACAAAAATTTGTTGAACTGAAAGAACTCTGTTGTACTGAAAATCACTTTTGGATCTCCCACTGTGGGCATTGTAGTAGGTTACGACCTGAGGATTATACGCGTACAAAGAAGTTATGTCTCATATGCGCGATACCGCTGCGAAATAAATATGTGATTTCTTCACTTTGTGGTTACTGCAGCAATATACGGTGATGACCTCATAATGGATGGATGGATGGAATGAAAGGAGATTGAGTCCCCCCCCCCCCTGGGGGCACCCTAGAACATAGGCTACTATAAGGGTCATAGTTCGCCTTCAGGACCCATGACCAAGTGTGTACGCTCCAAGCAAGACGCTCATACCAACCATAAAATTGGCTCGCAACCCTCCTTACCTATTTCAAGCAATTCATCCAGTATGTGTGAGCCAAGGTATCTAAACGTTTTCGGAGATAGTCGGATAGTGACAAAGACAGTGAGTCACTGTTTCGGATTCTTCTCTGCATGTAGGGTTATCAACCACTCCTATACTATATAGGTGACCCCTAAGAGAACAATGTCCAGTAAGAATAGACACCAGAATTTGCATGGTAGGTTTGCTCAGTCCTAGCATATTTTCGCGAAACTTGGGTTAGGTTTACCCCACAGTTCCTTTATTGTTCCAGCCGAAGAGTTGTTTAACCAAAGACAACTGTGTTGGCAATCGGCCTAAGTCGCAATTTTAGAAACAAGGTGTCCTGGTGCGATCTCCATTGTGGAGGGAGGTGCCTCCGAGAACGCGCCAAGATGTGCAAGCTCGTCTGCTTTTTCGTTTCCACCAACACACCTGTGACCAGGAACCAAAAGAACGAGGACCCTGTTACAGTGAGAGATGGAATTCAGGGTGGTCTTACACTCCTGTACTAGTTGTAGGTTATGAAGGGTTTTGACAAGGCCTTGACGGCTGCTTGGCTTTCCGAGCAGATAGCAATCTTCTTATTCTCAGTGTATGAGCCAAGGAGGTTTCTTCTTGCTTCAAGAATGGCCTTGACCTCCGCCTGGAAGACTACAACATGCCTTTCCAGGTGTATGGCAAGTTCCATATGAGTCTCCTCACAGAAGACGCCTGCTCCAGTGTTGTCTTTACATTTACATCTGTATAAATTATAGTGTCAGATCGTCAGCAGTAAGTTGATGTCAGGCATGCACTGGCTTAAATGGTACTCATAGGTATAAGATAGACTCTGTCTCATGGGGGGCGCTGATTGTCGCATTGTAACGAATCCTTGCCTTAAGGCTAACGTGGGATAGGTGCTCACGTTAAAGCACTGGACTATCTGCTGCTTTTGGCGAGTCTTCTAAAAAGCATTTACAAGTGGCTCAAATGTTTCCGACAGCTCTTTGAAGATGACTAGCGCCCTGAAGATCTCAGCACATCAATGAGCGAAAAAGTGAAGATAATTTTGTCGAATGTTTTGAGCATTAAGCGTGTGGCAACAAAATTTTTCTGAAACTGTTGACTGTTGTTCAAAAGCAGTGGCAACTGGACATTGCTCCGGAGTTGCTGAATGAAGGTAAAGATGATTCAAAACTACTCAAATGGGCCATAACTGGTGGAAAAACATACATAGGTGTGTGGATATGACGTTGCAACTAAGGCCCAATTGCCGTTTTGTCTATATTATGGAGATAAAGACACAATCATTGAAGAATCTAAATGTCGTACCGAAAATTGCGTTCCACAACTGCTTCAAAGATTGGAAAAGGCTCTCACACAAGTTTATTATTTCTGATGGGGACCTGTTTGAAAGTAACAAAATTAATATTTGATAAATAAATAAAGATTTTTTGAGAAAAACGAGAATTCCGCGTATTTTTTTAATCAAACCTCGTTCCTGAGACTGTAACTAGGTGGTGGCCAGTCATGTTTAGCTGTGAGCGTGCTCACTTTTCGGCAATCTAACTCAGCGAGGCAGATGATTGGTCTTGGCTACCGTATGTCCCTTCTGTTGTTAGATAGGGACAATGGGAGTTGACCTTTAGACGAGCGTGGTACAGACTTTTGCCGGCTCAAGCTCAGGGCTTGGGTAGGCTCTTTGCACGTCGATCAACTACCTATTGCTGTACCGTTTGGACAAATAGACAGAAGATGGACAAGGTAAAACACAACAACAGAAACTTAAAGATAGGGAAGGTGACACCTCTAAGAATGACGTGCCACACTAGAGATCCCACTTATGTAAATATTTTATGTAATATATTAAAAAAAAAGAATGCAATGAAACTAATGCTAGTGTAGTAGATCTTCAGAAGTTTGTAAAAGAACTGTGAATCCAGCTTCAGATCGAACTTTATTGAAACCGTGGACATGCAGCTCCCCTTTAACAGCAAAATTCTGGGCAGGAAACATAAAACAACTCCAGAGCACGACACGTAGTTAAATACAAAAAAAAAAAAAAAAAAAACAAAAAATACAAAAATATATGTACTATTATACTTCACTCGCCCTTTTATGCCATTGAAACAAAGAAGATGATTTTGAATGGTTGTTTATTATCTGGTCTCGAGGAAAGCTTTTGGCTGTCGAGTAGACAGCAGGTCCGACCTAAGCTATGTTGCGGCACCTTCACTGGCCGATTTTTAGCATTTTTACTGCTTTGCCTTTTGTCTCAGGTACTGGTCCCCAAAGTGAGGGTCAAAACCGTCACCTGATAAATATGTATGAAAACACAGGAAAATAAATTACCCTGCCGGCAAAACAAATGATCTCACTTCACCTGATAGTTTAACCAAAACTTATGCGGATACTTGGTGACTAAAGGGTTACACCCATAAAACAAAATTTCAAAAGAAAAAGGAAAATAAACTTCTCGTATAGTCTATTTCTATATTTATGCACTTGTAAGCACGCACTGATGCCCGGTATTTATTTCAAAGAAATGATCTATTCACTTTTAATGCAATTTCACTTAAACTCTGTAGTGATCGATAAAACCGAAAGGCAGACACAATGCAACGTCTCGATGAGCTCCGGAGAAAGTTCTTTCTTCCATCGTCTTATTTCACAATGTGAAGGTCTCGATCGCATATCTTGATTCCCCAAAGAATTGATACGAAGGAAAATCAAGTGCACTGCACTTAATCGATCAGCACCTTTGTTTGTGATCGGAAATGCTCGAATTGAATTTCTTGTTTTTTCTTTTAAAAAAACGTTTAGTGCGCAATTTTATTCTATTGGGTGTCTCAAGCTTAATTTCTGCTTGGACTCAATTAATTGTATTACCTTGCAAAAGCAAAATTTGTTTGCTTTTTCTTTTGGGCCTTTGAAAAAAAAAAGAAAAAAAAGAAATTCATTTGTTGTATTAATCGTTTAACCCGGGTCCAATTTAAAATGGACCTCATTAATGATGATTAAGTAACTCCTGATATACAAGATGCAACGAAATTAGATCTTTTCGTATATAACAAATAATATTATAGCCGTTACAAAACAAGCTGCCACGTAACCACGACCTCCTTTTACAATATGCCTAGTATTTCTAAGGATGCAAATGTGTGTTCATCTACATTTGTCTGGCTAATAAAGTTTGGGTCTCTCGGTAGATATCCAAAACGGACTATTCTGATTGATTTTTCCTAATTCAACCTTGCTACAAGAAGTCTTGCGTTCACTTATGAATCTCTCGATTAGAAGAAATAGGTACTTCGTGTAAAAACTGAGGAAAGCAAACTGGGCCTTTTGGTGCCATTGTGCATGTTTGTTATTAGAAATAGATGTAAAGTGCGTCTTTATTTACCGCCAAGTGTTTTCATTGGGGATATTTTGTTTTTCCTCCTTCATCAATGAAAACAATTCTGCCTTTTTTACATTATTTATTTATAAAAATTAATACGATAGTAAACAGATACATAAATCCAATTACTTACTACCGTTTTGTTAGCGCTAATTGACTTCAAAGGAAAAAAAAAGAACCAACTACATAAGGAACTTATACCTAGATACAGAGGATGGTAAACAATAATTTCATTGGAAAATGAATAGTATAAAATTAAATAATGTAATTACAGATAAATTTCAAAGTCATAGACATACTATCTAAATACATTTATACAAATTAAAAAGCTTAAGTAAAACTAAGGACAATAGAAATACAGAATTAAAAGTAGGGTAACATATATAGGAGTAAAGCTAGAAATTAAATTAACTTTAAAACAGTGTGAGGTAGAGCAAAGTAGAGAAGAGAGGGCAATAGAGCATACAGCAAGGTTAGTGTACAGAAAAGAGAAAGTGAAGGAAGGAAGCAAATAAAAATAAAGTTAATTTGATCAATTCAGAATGGAGAAATTATCCAGACGCTGCGCTTAAAATACCCGAAGCTATCACTGAGTATATCCAAATCATTGTATAAGACATTGTGGGCCCTTTGAATTCTAACCAAAGGTGACTTCAGATGCAAGTTGGTACGGGGTGGATATATGTAAAACGTGGATAGCTGTCGAGTTAAATGGCTAGGAAAGCTAATTTTTAATTTAGCAAAAGCTCAGAGGAATCAATAGAGCCGTGTAATATTTTAAATAACAAAGTTTCATCGAGATAGGAACAACGTGCTTCAAGGAATACCATGGAGTATCTAGTCAATCTGCCGTCATAGTGTTCATATGAGCCCGTAAGTTTGAAGTGCAAGTATTACTAGGTACTGCGTTGGACACTCTCGATTTTAGTTTTGTATGTTGTGTAAAAGGGATTCCAGATTGGGGATCTAATTAGGATATTGTACATAGTTTTATGGGTAGATGGCTGTTTAAAAGGCCTAGCGCACCTTAAGGCAAGTCCCAGAGTTTTAAAAGCTTTATTGGTGATATTTTTAATGTCAAATGTCAAATGTCAATGTCAAACAATAGCTTATTATCAAATTGTATTCCCAGGTCATTTATTTCTGAGACACGGGTAATTGGAAGAGTGCCCAACTTATATTCACAGTACAGCGTAGTACGTTTTCTTGTAAAAGAAATGCATTTGCATTTGTCCACGTTTAGGGACAAATGGTTTTTGTTACACCATGAGAGGAGCTTCTGGATGTCATTTTGGAGATACTGGGAGTCAGATGGATAATTTATTACTCTATGAATTTTAGTGTCACCAGCATAGATTAAAGATAAGGAGGAGAGTTCTTTGGGAAAGTCATTAACGTATAATAAGAAGAGAAGCGGACCAAGAATCGAGCCTTGGGGTACGCCCGAAATTTTGGGTATATATATAAGATGAGAAACCATTTATTACAACAGACAGCTGTCGATTCGAGAGATATGATTGAAACCAGAGAGTACTTCTAGATTCAAAGCCCATTTTCTTCATCTTTGCCGTAACTATATTGTGATTGATTCTATCGAATGCTTTAGATATGTCCGCATAAAAAACATCTACCTGTTTAGCTTCATCAAGAGGGCAATAGAGTCTGTGAATAACGAAAGATTAGTTACAGTAGATTGACCTGGCAGGAAGCCATGTTGTTGTGGACTGATGTAGGGTTTTATTTTGGGCAATAGATTATTGTACATTAGTTTTTCAATAATGAAAGCTAAGGCATTAGAAATGGAAATAGGGCGGTAGTTCTTTACTAGTTTTTTATACCCTGCTTTGGGTAAGTATGTTTGGAGATAGAAGAATTAGTCAATACGGTAATAGGGTGCGATAGAACTGAGGAACAGTTCTTGTAAAATGTGTTAGGAATGCCATCTGGACTCGCATTTTTGTTTTCATCCAACGCCATAAGTAATACTTGAACCTCAGTATGGTGTATGAGAGGGATATTTAGGAAGCTATAAAGAATTTCATCAGACGTATTACGGATAGTCGAACTCAGGTTGTCATCAAATGTGGTCTGAAAATGTTTATCAAACAAGTTGCATATACTTTCTGGTTTGTTGGCAGATATTCCATCATAAAGCATTTCCCTATGGTAGGAGCCAGAGAGCTTCATGCTTTTTGCATAAGACCAAAAAGATTTTGGGTTGGAGGATATGGAATCTTCAATGTTTTGAACATAATTTTTATAGCATACTCTAATCATGTTTTTTACTTTGCTGTGGAAGTACCTAAAGGTAGTGTAGTCCTCAGGATGCTTGGATTTTATATAATTTAAAATATATTTTTCCTTGAGTCTGTCAGCGTGAATTAGGTTCTGAGAGAACCATACAGGATAATTGCTCCGTCTCTTCGCAATTCGGGGAATATAATTTTCAATTGCCATGTTGAGATGATTATAAAACACTTGAAAGGCTTGATTCACCTCAAGGTGCTGTAGGCATGTGAAGTCAATTTCAGAAAGAAAATTATTAATAGCATCATAGTCAGCGTGCTTGAATAAGCGCTTATTAATTTTTTCAGCAAGGTGAGACACTTTCTTAGTTTTCAGATGTAGTAGAAGAGGAGGGTGGTGAATATCGAGGTTATTACAACTAAGAAGTTATTCTAGTTCTATTTAGAGCCATTATGGCCTCATTAAGCAGCCCATACACAACTTGGTGTGCAAAACATGAAAGCTTTTTTTTCCACACACTGTCAGATACACTGTCCAACATTAGTACAAGAACCAGGGCCGGACTGGGTCTTGAAAAATGAAATTTTTATAAAAGGCAAACAACCCAAATTATTAGACTGACTTCCTACTGAATATTCCTTGAATATTGTATTCCATGCTAAATAAGAACAAAGAAAGAAGATATTTATACAGGAAATAGCGGTTGGTCCTTTTACACTTAACATTAAAACTAAAAATTTTACTTACACAGCTGTAACAAGAGTATGGCAAGTGTGGCAGACGTTGAAGCGGAGCGGCGCCGGCCGCCCGTTGAAAAAAAACTTATTTCGGGCGAAAAAAATAATATTAACAACATTTGCCTTTGACAAATATAAATTATTTTTGATTCTAAACTGTTAAATAAATTTTTTGTTCTCAATTTGAATTTACCCACTTGACAAGGCTGAAGGGTTCATAATCCTGACATGGAAGAAATTTTTGCCAGTGCTACAAAATCTCCTGAAGGTATATATGGTTATATCAGCAAACGTTAAAGAAACGAGAAAAAAGAAACGATTCGAACTTTTTGAATAACAAAATAATGAGTGATCTAAATATTGCCACAAAACAAAAGCTTCGTGCATCAATTTTTGAATCGATTGATGCTCTTTTATTCTAACTGATGAAGAGGTACGAAATGTTGGAACAAGTGTCAGAAGATTTTCGATTGCTTTTTGACGATCTGCTGAGCAAAATGGACGCCGATAGTCTGAGAAAAGCCGCTTTTGGATTTGCTGTAATCAATTCACGACTATAACCTCCAAGAATCATATCTAAATATTTAAATCGTGCTCCGAGTTTATCTGACATTGCCAATGACGATAGCTTCATGTGAATGAAGTTTCAGTAAATAAAAGTTAATAAAAAATTACATCTGATCTACAATGGGTCAAGAAAGATTGTCGCATGTGGCTGTTTTGGCAGCCGAAATAGAAATAACAAGCACTTCGAATTTCGAGAATATAAACTTGTTCATGGCGAAAATAGTTCCAATTCAAAATCTATAAAATCTTGCAAATATTTCTGTCAAACCGATTCCCCCCAATGTTTTTAAATGTACTTTACTAGTAAAATATTAATATCAACTAATAATTATATCTGCAAAAAATATTATTTATTATTCTTCTCATGATCAATTCTTGCTCAACTTTGTTCAGTCAGTTGATAGACCACGTCAGAATAGTTAAAGTTAAATAAGGTAACGTTATGTTGTACGTTTGCTTCAGGCGCCAAAACGATTTGTTTTGGCTCTTAACCTTTTCTTCTATTCTTTGTTTTCGGAATCATTTTGTAACCGCTTAGAAATTCCATTGCTCTTTCACTTACTTATATGGCCCAATATAGTAACAAAAGCAATGCGCATGCTTCAACAAATGTGGAACAATTCAGACTGTAATATTTGGGTAATTTCTAATACTGGAAATTTGTCATTTAAGTAAACGCTGTAATATACCCTGACCATGTATATACTCTAGGTACTTCAAAATTGATTAACCTGAAATAAATTTGTTTGTTTGTTTAAAGATTAGAAAATAAAAACAAAATTTAAAAACTGTTTTTATATTTGTTCTTCAATTTCGAATTTGTTTTAAAAGTACACATAGGTATAGCAAACCTTTGAAAGCCTTGTTAAACCCTCCTGATAAAAAACACATTTTCCGTGTGTTTTTCGAATTAAAAATGATATGATGCAAAAAATAATATAAAATGCTTTACAAAAAATGAAATGAAATTAAATGAATGATGTTGAAGCCACGAGAATGACAAATTTTCCATATATGATGCATCCACATAGGTCCGCGTCCTGTCACTGTTTATAAGTGGTGGGACATTTCTGAGTATTTGTAACTCATAACTCTCCTCTGCCCAGATGGCTTCGTTGTCATGGGCCAATTAGCTTATACAGTAAAGTACTTTTTTAATTTCAATTCACTTTCATAGTTCTCTTCCCTCCGCAGCCGCAACATTCGTCCAGAGTACGTGGTAAATACGTGTGATCACGTTAGCATGGAGACTACCGGCCCAACGACAACCGGCCCATCGGGCTTGCGCTCGACCGCCCGTACTGCCAGTCCGGAGCTGCTAAAACTATTATTTGTTCTTTTCTTCAATAAAATTCACTCAAAAATGACGAATGCGTGACAAACATCACCCTACACGGTTCAATATGCTGTCAAACATGTAGCCCCGCCAATAAAAATCAAACTAATTTGACTTTCGTCCAACCGCTTCACATACTGCGTATCACACCGCAAACAGGCCCACACACGATCAAATCCGGGTGACAACATCGTTGCCCTACTCGAGTTAGTCAACATGCGTGACCGTGTATGGGCCCCTTAATGTTGGACAGTATATGGAAAAAAAGCGTTCATGTGTCCAAAATCAGGACAGGAACACATATCAGGAGCTGCTAGAACTAGAAATAAAAATCACACTACCTTGATTTTCGTCCAACCGCTTGACATACTGCATGTCCCATTGTCAAACAGGCACACACATGGTTAAATTTACTTGACAAAATACGGGAATATACCCTCGAATATTTAGCTATTCATCCACAATCATCGAATCTACGATATTCCATGATAAAAATTATTGCTCGATAATACTCGTGCCATACAAAGTTTAAATTTTTCACATCTTCTGGAAAAATGGTTGAGAGCGTCGTAATTTGGCGAGCGAGTACCTACAATTTCATTGGGTTTATTTTATCAATATTGCAGTTCATGTGTCAGATCGAAAGTATTACGGAGACAGAATAACAGCTACAGTATTTTGCTAGTTATGTTGCATTCAAATATTATGCGATATGGACATTAACATTTGTCATAGCATTTCTTCTCTATTTAATTTACTGCTAAATAACACAAATGTGCATATACATATACATAGTAGCAGAACTGAAGTGTATATTTGTTCTGACATATCTTGACTGACCAAATACCAATTTTTATCTTATATACTTCTATTTACTTCGATATGGGAAGCATTCTTCCAGTCATAGAACTTTCATCTAAAAAAGAAAAATGTAATTTTATTCATTTTTGATTTATTTCCTCCAGCATTCCTTGTCTCGCCTTTAGGGATTAAACCTTCATCTAGTTAAATTGTAGACATTTGTCACCGAAGGAAATTCCTTTGGATTTCAATTTGCGATCCATTTAATTCTATGATAATGGTAGAAATTTGTAGAGTACATAAGTCCTGACATATTTTTACCCCCAAAGAGTTGACCAGTCCTTTTCTTGAATTTATTTCCTTTATATCCGTTCATAAATCGCAATCATTCTCCATTCGAAATTTATACTCAAATGAATACATATTCGTATATATGTATGTAATATGTATGTACATATGTCTGCTTACCCTCGCAGGAGATATGCTGAAAATTCTTAAATTCGATGAATATTATTTCCCTCTCGAACTCTCCTCGTATATATATAGTCCGTCAGAACTACTTTCAATTTATTGGTATCCTTTCCTTGGGGAGGGTATGGTTGATGGAGCTATATTTCAAACCTGTCACGTCCAAACTGTTTTCTGCAAACAAATTTGACCTAAATATGACACAAATGAGATCTATGAATGTCTTGTTTTTCGTCTTGAGGAGTGACAAGAAATTCTAGGTATAATCGTTACGCGGTATTTAATGTGAGAGAAATAACAATTTAAAGGAATAATTAGTAAATATTTTTTGAGTTGACTTAAAGATTTGGATTTATGAATAAACCAGGAATCGTAAATCTGAACGAAACGGTTAAACTTTACTTGCATAGGATTTCAGCCCCTATAAAATGCTCATGAAATATTTTTATTTTTTTAATTCATCAATAATCCTTATAAGATGATTAATAATTTTCCCATCATGAATAAAAATCATTTTCTGATTTTTATTTTTCCTGATCACAAATAAAAGTCACATCGTGATTTTTATTTTTCTTAATCAAGAATAAAAATCATGAAGTGAGTTTTATTTTTCTGGTCGACAAATAAAAGCAGCAGGTGATTTTCTTTTTTTTCAGTTGACACATAACACTTATTTTTGAATGATAAAGTTGTCAGTTAATCTATATAATAAAAATGAAATACTGTTCGTTGATAATCGAATCACTTGAGAACGTCTGGAGCGATTTGGCTAATGATTTTATTTTTTAATAATCATAATAGTCCGATTAAGGTTTTTAGGGATAGAAAAATTGGAATCAGCTTTTTATCAAGATAAAGGTTTATAAATTGATTTTTATAAAATAAACTACATACGGGATTTATTCAGTTTTTGGATTACGGAATAAAATGACCTCCATCTCATTGTCGTGTTAAAATAAATGTGGAGCAATAAATTTTATTCAAGTTACAATTTTCTCCATTTAATGTTAAGAAAGTAATTATAACATGAAAAATATTAACAAATTTGGAAAAATAGCTCCAGCAGCATTCACAAATATGTTTGGACAACTTACGTACGAAAAATAATTTAAATTGGTGTGAAAATTTTTTTACGACCGGAAGGAAAACGACATTTAAGAAAAAAAAACGCAACACCATTTTTCAAAATTTAAACCCGGCAGCATTTGAATTGAAGAGTTTCTATTATTTTGTTAAAGGTTTTAAATCAATATCATAAAAATTATGGAAAATAAAAAGGCCGAACAAAATGCTTACAAATTTATTCAGCCTTAAGTAAGCTTATACTTACAACCAAGCTGCCATGACCAGCTCTGCAAAAAAAAAGATGAATGTTCAGATGTAAATTTTTTTGTGACTTCTTGTTATACCTCACATTTTATCTGATCATTTGAATCTGAACATCAGTAAAGATTATTTTACACAGCGCTCTCTGCTGTAATTAGCTCGTAATTAGAATTATAAAAATCACCTGGTGATTTTTATTTGTCAACCAGAAAAACTCACTTTATGACTTTTATTTTTGTTCAAGAATAATAAAAATCACGATGTGACTTTTATTTGTGATCAGGAAAAATAAAAATCAGAAAAGGATTTTTATTCATGATGGGAAAATTATTATTAATCAACTCGTAATGATTATTGCTGACTTATAAAAATAAAAATCTTTCATAAGCATTTGACAGGGACTGAAATCTTATGTAAGTAAAGTTTAACCGTTTCGTTCGGACTTTTATATTAAAAATTAAATATAATTGGTTTACTATAATTTTTATATTAATTTTTTTTGTAATTTTACTTGTAATGAACAGAGCGTTTCAATAGCTGCAAGTAGGCGCTGAAAAGATTTTAATCCAATAAATATTTCTGTGTAATTATTTCCATGAGAATTTAAAAAATAATCGTTATTTACGAACCCTGGAATAAACTAAACAGATTAACATTTCAAATTGTGACTAATCCTTGTGTCTTCACCACGTTTGTCGCCCCCGCGAGTTTACGCCTTAGGTGCAAGGAGATCTATGTATATTTTATATGGGAATAAAGCAGGATTTACATTATGGTGACATGCATGTTTTACAGAAATTGTGAGGAAGATAGGTTATTGAAATTTAAATGCTGCGGAAGCAACCATTGCAATACTTCACACGTACGCTCCCCTCTAGTTTTTATGGTAAAAATCGCAAACTGTCAAACTGTCTAATTGGAAATTGTCAAGTTTTTAGATATTCAAAGACGTATCATGGAAAGAAGTATAATTTTACAATTTCCAAAATATTGCATGAAAGTACGAAGGACTTCGAAGCAACGGATGAGATTATATTGAAAAAATTTCTCGAAAAATATCAGGTAGTACTGTAATTCAGTTCTACAATCTTCATTTTGTACGATAACGAAATTTTTGTTTATTATTTATTTCGTAGGAAACAAAAAATTCAGTAACTAATCATCTAATATGTAAACGTCAATCCACTTCATCCACTCAAGCGCTTACATGATAATAATTCCACTCCACTACCGAACTAACGCCGGTGAAGATAATTCCAGTCCTGTTCGTGTTCACATGGCGGATTATCTCAAAGACAGAATTTTCTAGCAAAATATAAAGGAAAAGGACCATTGCATTGAATCTGTGGACGCACTGCTCCCTGCTTGTGGACAGAAAACTACCTCAGAAATAACTTCAATATTTTCTATAAAGAATTATTTAAAAACTTTCAATTTCGCAATATTTAATTACAAACTCAAAACTTATTTTTATTTATTTCAACAAATAAATTGACTTGACAGTGTAGGAATTTACTGTGGAAATTATAAAAACACGTCCGATCTCTAGTAACACTTTATTTAGAAGACCTTAACAAAACTCATTAGTCAGCAATGAGGAATGTGTCGATCGATCGTTATCAGCGATCACGCACACATAAGAAGACAAAATCTCAGCCTTCAATAACTATAATAGATCAGCTGACAAGAACCGGACGACTCGTTCCTTCACAACAATATTATATATATATGTACATTGTTAGACAATAGAGGGCATTTACTTAGTATATACCTAGACTTGCAAGTATAATACAACTAAAGCGATCAACAGTGATCGCACATTTAAACAAATATGAGTCGGTTAATATTAATTTACAATTTGATAAAATTGCATCGACTACAACTCGACCATCCTGACAATAAATCGCCTTCGATTTCATAACACATGACAAAAATGTAAGTAATTATAATCCTTCAAATTCTCTAAAATTTCACAATTTACATCGATGGTGTATAAATAATTACACAACTAATAGTTTCAGTTTTTTTTCACACATTCCAATATAAATCGAACATATTGATACGTGCTATTCGAACTGCATATATGGTTTCATATTTCCCGGGGATGACACCCCTTCATAAGGAATTCGCGATATCTGTAAATTTTCAAGATCTCTTATTAAATATCTATCGTTAGGTAAAACTTTAACTACTTCGTACGGTCCTTTATATTTTGCTAACAGCTTCTTATTAACTCCAGCTGTGGTTACAATATTTTTTATCATAACGTGGTCACCGACGGCATATTCGTGGGGCTTCTTATGCCTCTTATCAAAATAAACTTTATTGACACCTTGACTGCGAACAATATTCTCGCCTGCTTTCTCCCTAATTTCATCTAAATTTCTTGAATCGTCCCGCATTACGTGGTTTTCCAGATAACTGCGTATTTTATCATTGATCACTCCTCCTTGCGCAACGCCAAATAACAAAACGCTTGGTGTTGATCCGGTACTTTTGTTAGTAGTGTTATTTATCGCGAACTCAAGCTTGCTCAGATATTTCGACCATTCTCCTGGTTCTACTTCGCTTTCCTTCGACAACATAGGTGTGAGTACTCTATTTACTCTTTCGACTTGCCCGTTTGCTTGTGGAGAGTTCGTCGCTACCTTTATGTGCATTAAACCATTATTGGAACAAAAAGATGAAAATTCATCTGAAGTAGAATAGAATAGAATAGAATTAGCATTTATTGAATGTACACAAGATATTATATCTTATATATAAGTACATTAATAGAAAGGACAAAGTTAGTATATAGGCATGAAACAAAATAAAAGCGAGCAAAAGAGATGGCATTATTTAAAAAAAAAAAAACAAAAATCTATATCCTAAATAAACTAAGGTACATAAAACAGGTAAACAAACTAAAACTAATAACTAATAAACTAAAAACTAACAAAAAATAACTTATACTAGAAAAAAAAAAAAAAAAAAAATGAACAAACAAATGTGAAAGCTCAGCACATAAAGATAAAAGAGTTCAAAATACAAATCGCGAGCTTACTTGCAAAGGAATTAATTAAAAATAAATAAAAATATAAATACATAATCAACAAAAAGAAACCAAACTTAAATGAAAAATTAAATTAAATTAAAATCCAAAAGAAACAAAAACATGAGCAAAAATTGCAATATAAATAAAAATTATAAAAAAAATTATATATAAAAAAAAACCCAATTCATTGCCAAGTCGCAGATGTCGTGACGAACGTAGCCGAAAACTGAATGACATTCAATTATTTAATTATTTAATTCAATTTAATATTCACCAGAGAAACGGTATTTTAACAGTGATTTGAACTTTTCGAGGGAACCGGCACCTTGAATGGCTACAGGTAGCTCATTCCATGAGCGAGCAGCCTGAACGAAATAAGAGCGCTCTAGAATGGACCTATGGAAACGTGGAATGAGTAAGTTGTTATTTCGAGGAGTATTTAAAAACTCCAATTCATCATAGAGATAACGTGGGGTTCTAGAGTGCATCAGAGTATACAGAAAGACCAGCATCCTCAACGTACGATGGTCATCTAGAGAGCATCCCACCAGATGGGATCTCAGGTGTTGGACGTGATCAAAGCGTCGAAGTCCGAAAATAAAACGTATACAGTCGTTAAAAGCGACGTTGAGCCTATGAGAGCATGAGCTATCGAGCTTGGGATATATTAAGCTACCAAAATTAAAATGAGGAGGAAGAAGTGCTTTGACTAGTCTCGTACGCATATCTCTCGATAAAATATCAGCTGATAACCACAGTTGACGAAGGCCTCCATATATTTTCCTCAGCATGAGGTTGATGTGGTCACAACAACTCATAGTAGAGTTGATTATTACTCCCAGATTTTTGACCTGCTGCACTTTAGAGAGAGTGGAACCATTTAGTGTAACCCCAGGAAAGTCATCAATGTTGGAAATAGCGTTGTTATGCAGGACTATGTATTTGGACTTGCCAGGATTCAACGAGAGTTGATTTCTCATTGACCAATGGCATATTCTATTAAGGTCATCATTTATGCGTACTAGGCAATCCTCCATCAGTCCAATTGGTCTACTGAGATAAAGCTGCACATCATCAGCATACAAGTGAATTTTCACGTCTTCAACAATATTAGGAAGGTCATTTATAAAAGTGCTGAATAATAGAGGTCCCAATATAGAGCCTTGTGGAACTCCACACAGGACGGGTAGAAGGCTAGAGATAACATTATTCACTTTAACTTGCTGACATCTGTCCCATAGAAAGCTAGAAAGCAATTCGGTAGCTGAAGAAGAAAAACCAAAGCGAGCAGATAACTTAGACAGCAGAATTTCATGATTTACGCTCTCAAATGCCTTTGAAAAATCGAGCAACACAAGGACGCCTACATGATTATTATCTAGAGCTAATCGCAGATCATTAGTTACCTTTATCAGGGCAGTTTCACAGCTATGCTGGGAGCGAAATCCGGACTGCCATTCTGTTAGTAGTTTGTTTGCACCCAAATGGTCGAGCATTTGAGTATGCATCAATCTTTCCAGAACTTTGGAAAAGAAACAAAGGATACTAATGGGGCGGAAATCGCTCAATTCTTTAGGAGACGATATCTTGGGAAGTACGAGAACAGTGGCCACCTTCCATACACGCGGAAATGTAGAACAAGTCAGACATGAATTCAGAACATAGACCAGATGACCAATAATCATGGGTAAAATTAATTTAACGAAACGAGGATGTATTTCATCTGGGCCT
The DNA here is from genome assembly GCA_963924295.1 of Dioctria rufipes. NCBI lineage: Eukaryota > Metazoa > Arthropoda > Insecta > Diptera > Asilidae > Dioctria > Dioctria rufipes. Next base: position 77,550,157 of record OZ002742.1, on the reverse strand, counting down.
ACCGAATCAGATTTTATAGAGAAGATAGCTTTAATAACTTCATCGCCATCCACACACCTGAAGGAGAAGCTGGATCCAGGAAAATCAACAAAGTGATCTCGATCTTCCGCCAAAGCCTGGACAATATCCTGAGTGGAGGTGAAGAATTTATTTAAGTCATTAGGGCATAGATCGCAAGTGGGATCGCTGACCTTATTATGACTGACACCAGCCTTCCTCAGGTTGTTCCAAAGCAACTTGGGTGGCAACTCAGGGTTCAACTTGTTTTTATAGAACTGACGCTTTGCCCTGCGTATGGCTGAGATAACACGATTTCGAGCAGATTTATACAAGCGCTTGGTATTGTCAGTTCTTACCCGGCGGTGGAGATGATAAAAATGTTCTCGCTCAGATATTAGAGATGATATTTGGGAAGAGAACCAAGGGCAGCCAGAAGTTTGCGTTCTTCTGCTTATCAGAGGAACATGTCGGTCATGCAGGTATTTGATTAAGGTACTAAAAATTTCAACTTGATTGTCGACGGAAGGACTGAAATAAATGTCACCCCAATTCAGCAGACTGCATTCGTCTCCAAGTTCCGACATATTTACGCCATTATAGTTACGAAATGATACCAATTGAGGCTGCGGAGGGTACAGGGGTAGATCATAGCACATGAATATGATGTCATGATCGAGAAAGCTTGGAGGAGAAAGCTGATTATGAAATGAAACACGATCTACATCAGAAGTGAGAAACAAGTCCAGCAAAGAAGGGTTGGCTGAGTTCATAAAAGTTGGGATAGTGTTAACGATTTCTAGTTGTGATGATTGGATCACGGATAGAAAATTTCTAGCACGCGAATCGCTCTGAAGAACGTCAACATTGAAATCGCCCCCTACGATCACATTGCTGTAAGTCTGAGTAGCGCGAGAAATCGCTTCCTCAAACTCCTTGATGGATTCAGCGTTGTAAATACCAGGTGGACAATACACTGCTGCCAAAACACACCTCGTCATACCAGTACAGACCTCTACCAGCATGAACTCACACCCTTGCGTAGCTGAAGAGCTTATAATCTTGGTCCTATAGCAGTCTCTGATATAAATGGCTACCCCTCCTCCAACTCTATTTTTGCGGTCGTTTCGAAATAACTTGTAGCCATTAAAAGAAACAAGAGATGATGGTATATGTTCTTGCAACCATGTCTCACTGACCAAAACAGCATGCACCTCTGACCCTGAAAATATTTGCCTAAGCTCATCCGCTTTAGCTCTAATGCTTCTGGCATTAAGTAAACAAACATTAAAACCCAACGCTTGCCCACAGAAGATATTCAGCAACACTCTCACTCCGTTCAGACTTGTGAAATTATTCATATATAAAATAGCACCAGTGCCGGAACCCACTGACAAAGCAGAGAAGTTTTGTTAAGAGAATGAATATATTCCTCTTGGTGTTTTCATCATTCAGAATATCACTCGATAAAAGAAAAACAGTTCCACAGACAGCCTTCCCCACGACAAAAACGACACGACAATAACAGGGACATATAATATATAAAGAGCACAAGAGAACAGATGCTACTACAATTACGTTGACAAAAAAATAAAAAATAAATTTTCTATAAAATAAAGTACATACAACTAAACTAAAGACTATTAAGATATTGATATGCCCTAATGGTAACATCATTATATATTTAACTAGCGCCGGCCTCAGCAGATGATGAATCGGCTATACACAGTTCGTTAAGGTCAATGACTCTTTTTGGTTTATCATTCTCTTTAATTTTGATAAATACGATACCATTATTAGTGAACACGGAATGTAGTGAGCCGCGTCTGCACAATAGAAGCGCCTCTCGTAATAATGTCTGGTTTTTAGGCGTTAAACTCTCGTTTACAAAAATCGAGCCGTCCGTCGAGAAACCCTCAAGTTGGCTGAGCTTCACTCCTCCGTGCCTTTTAAATGAAGAGATAAAAGCACGCTGTTCGCTAAAGCACGAAAACTTCACCAGAATTGGAGCCTTTGATACACCTTTTAGCTTGACATTTGCAGGTTTCGAGGTCGGACGAAAAGCATGAACGTAGGGCGAAAGTTTATGATCAATTATGGCTGAGATGCATTGCACTATTTTTATGGAATTTTCACCAGCTTTAGTAGGAATTCCATTTAAAGTGACATCGGATAGGCGCTGAGTTCGAAGGAGATCATCATTGTTGTGTAATAGTGAGGTGCATCGTAGCTCCAGCTCAGAGAACTTTGTTTCCAGCATATTCAGTCGAGATGATAGCGGATTAACGACGTCGCTGATCATAGTCGATATCTTCTCCTCTAAAAGCTGAAAACGCTCATTCAGCCTTGTTTCAAGATCGTTGAGCATGCATTTAAGAGCGTCAGTCTGGGGGCATGCACACGCACCAGCAATCAGGTTAGATGTAGCACTACGTGTTAAAACTGAAGCGGAACTCACCGAATCCGAACGCTGTTTCTCTTTACTTGCTGTCTTCGCAGAGATTATTTGTTTCTCCTGTTTTCCTGCCATTTCCTAAGATGGATATCAAACTACGAGCAATGACGCACAAGTAATTTTTATTGATTCGCACAAGACTAGCAATTGAAGGTACGAGTAAGCCCCGGTTAAATAGAGAGATGAGCTTAATTTATTGTTTAAAATAAAGAGTTGGCAAAAACCACTAATATTCACTGCAAAAATACTGCTGTTTACCGGAGCGCTGTAGAACACGTCTACTCAGTATGACTCATTACCGTACGTATGTCATGGCAGTAAAACAACTTCCTCTGTCTGAAACTATTCTATATGGTTTACTATAGTTCACAAAATACGATTGCAAGCAGACAATAACCTCTTTCGTATTAGTGCTCTTGACTGGATATAACTTTGTGAACCCAGTGAAACCATCGACTACGAGAAAAATATACTTCTTTGAATTTCTAACGCTCGAAGGTAGAGGACCATAATGGTCTACATGAATGGTTTCAAAAGGCTTATCACCCTTCGGAATGCTATGCAACACACCTTCCTTCTTTCCAGATGGCACAGAAAATTGGATACATTTAAGGCAATTCTTCACATAAATTTTTATCTTATCCTTCATCGAAGGAAACCAGTAAGTTTTCTTCAAATGTTCGTGAACCTTATCTGCACCCACATGACATAGTCCGTCATGACGTGTCTGTATGACGTTTCTTTCCATTTGTGTTGGAACATAAAACAGAACAGTATCACCCGTCTTACGATATACAAGACCATTGATCATTTCGTATAATGGGTGTTGTTGTTGCTCAAGCATATCCGAAATTTTCTTAATTTCGATATCTTTGTTCTGAGCTGAGGCCAGTGCATGCTCAAATGAATCAGGTTCCACCAACAAAATGTTATGACACCTGCTGAGTGCATCTACGTGATGCATTCTATTAGACTCTCTGTGTTCAATGAAGTAATCAAAATCCTGAAGCTCTAACGCCCACCTTGATATTCTGGGGTTTAGAAGTTTTTTGTTTAGAGTGAGTGTTAGTGACTTGCAGTCAGTAACAATTTTAAATCTAATTCCAGTCAGATAAATACGGAAACGTCTTAGAGCATAGATAATTGCTAACGTTTCCAGCTCATATGAATGATAATTTGATTCTGCAGGTGTAGCCCTCTTAGAAAAAAAGAAAACCGGATGGAGCTGCTTATCAATTTGTCGTTGCAGTAAAACTGCACCAAATCCTAAGCCACTCGCATCACAGTGGAGCTCTGTTTCCGCGTATGGAGAATAGATACTTAGTACTGGTGCTTCGAGTAATTTTTTCTTTAAAGCCTCGAAAGTTTTTATTTCATTTACCTCAAATTTGAATCCAACATTTTGTTTCAGCAAATCATATAACGGTTTTGATGTCATGGAGAAATCTTTGATAAATTTCCTGAAGTAAGAGCATAAACCAAGAAATGAATGCAACTCTTTTGCATTTTTGGGTATTGGAAACTCCTTAACCGCATGCAAGCCCTGTAAATTTGGCCCTATGCCATTTACACTCACTTCGTATCCCAGGTAAGTAATTCTCTCATGCATTAGTAAACATTTGTCGAACCTAAGGTTAAGATTATGTTTACATACGACCTTTATGACTTCATTTAAAATTTCAAAATGATCTTCTTTAGTTTCAGAGGCAATGAGGGGATCGTCAATATAGACTAAAAGTTTACCAGCATTTATAAGTTCTTTAAAGATGGAATTTATATAGCGCTGAAAAACAGACGGTGCATTTTTCAGGCCGAAAGGCATTCGTAAATACTCGAATTGTCCCAGAGGAGTTACGAAAGAAGTGTATTGCACGGAATCATCAGCAATTTTAACATGATGAAACCCATTTTTTAAATCCAATAAAGAAAAATACCTTCTTCCGCGCAACCGATCTAAATGATCTTCTATTAATGGAAGAGGATAGTTGTCTTTTTGCGTAATTTTATTTAATTGCCGGAAGTCAACACATAATCTTAACTCTCCATTTTTTTTGTTAGTTAGGACAATTGGCGAAGCGTAAGGGGAGTTACTTTCACGAATTATTTTTCGAGTAAGTAAATCGTCTAATATTTTTTCCAGTTTAATTTTATGCGCGTACGGCAATCTCCTAGGAGTACAATTGAAAATAGAGTTCACATTCGAAAGGGTAATCTTCATTTCATATGAATCGTCTTTATTGACAGTGTCATAATTCGTAATTGTTTTTTTCATAATATCGCGTACGCGTTCTTTTTCATTGTATGTTAAATTTACATTTATATTTAAATCGAATATATCATGTTCGCAGCTCGTATCAATATTTAAGATTTCCCGAGGAAAATTGTCATCTAGAATATTATTGTTCGTATCAGAGTTTTCATTAAAAAAAAATAGTTTTGCATTACATTTTTGTAAAAAGTCCCTACCTAAAACTACAGGGCATTTCATAGTATGAGTTTGGACGACATACAAACATAAATCTACCTTATCACTATATACATTCACAACACATTGTACCTTGCCTAGAATAACTAGCCTACTACTGTTAATGCCAGCATATTCCGCACATTCAGATTCCATCGATGATATCACATAAGGGGGCACGAAATTCTCTTGTATGAAGCTGATCGGGCTTCCAGTATCCACCATTGCATTCGCTTTTATATCAGTCAGAACTTCTCCTGATGATTCACTGATAAGTGTGTAGCTAAAATTGTGATAAAAATCATTAGAAATATTTAATGATTTATAATTGTTACTGCCTAATGATCCGTTGATGTCTTCAGCTTCGTCAGCTGCTGAGTTTTGCACGAGCAGTACAGGCTGTGACGATGATGTTGACCGTATTTGATGACAATTAGCTGCCAAGTGTCCATGTCTACCACACTTAAAGCATGTCCCCCTCTCTCTTCTTGGCCTTGGACAATTCGATACGATGTGACCAACCTCATTGCAATTGTAGCATCTGTTTTTCACTGCTGAATAATGATAATTTTTCGTTGGCTGCTTTGATGCATTCGTTGATGATAGCGTTACATTGTTTATTGCAGCCTCAGTAGTGTATGATCTGATTTTTTCATACTTTCGCAAAATTTGTTTCAGCTCGATAATATTGTTTGCTGTAAATAATAATTGTTTGTTAAACAATGAATCCGGAATACCTTTTATTACGTAGTGTATCAAATCTTCCTCGTCAATATCAGTGAGTGAGGCAATTTCTTGCATAGCCAAGACATATTGATGAATGCTTTCATCTTTACGTTTCCTTCGATTTCGAAGAATATTATGTACATCAGCTGCTGTTACGCCATGATGAAATTCTAGTAGTAACGATGTTTTTAATTCGCACCAAGTTTTACAAGGAGATGACCGCAAGAATAGTTTTGCTGTTCCTCGAAGCAATCGTCTTGAGTAGATAAAAGATTGTTGGTCGTCCCATCTATGAAGTTGTTTTGCTTCTTCAAAGCTCCTCACCCACTGCCTAACTGAGTAATTATCATCTCCGGAAAATGTAGACAAGTATTCTTCGATATCCTTAAAACAGAACGACGAATACGTACTTCGTGGTGTGTTACACAGAGATGCTAGTCTCTCCTGCAACTTTGAAATTTCCTCTTGTTTCCTTATCATTTCATTCAATTCGTCGATTCTCTGTTGAAGGTTATTTGCATCTAATTGCTGTGGCTCCATATTCGATTCTCGCTGCGAAATGTTCGCCTCTCCTTCATCTCCACTGCCTTCACAGTTACCACTAAGAGATTCCAGAATGTTAGCGGGAAAATGTTCTTCAAGTTGTACGTCATTAAGTTTATTTATTTGTTCCTCCAGACGTAATCTCAAAACTGTTTTCACACCAACAGGACTTAACTTAAAAATTTCTAATTTTTCCTTTAACAGAGGTACTGTTGCGTTCTGAAGGAATCTCTCTGCACGTGTTTTGGCCATAGTTACTCAAATCGGAAAATAAGAGATTTTCACAAAATATTAAAATTCGTTCAGCGTTACACCATAAAAAATAATTAAAAACTGATTTCACTCAATTTAGCTGTTTATTCTGCGTAGATGCATAAAATTTTCACGGATTTTCGCAGTCACATAATATCACACGCGGCATAATCGTGGACATAAGTTCTCCACATGTTACTCTAACTGCTTGATAAAAACCATAGAAATTAATAAAATAAATACGCAAAATTTGTCTTTTCCACTAAATCAATTTTCAATTTCGCTTTTAAATAATTCGAATACCGGTTCAGATCTCACTTCTGATAATTTTGTAGGAATTTACTGTGGAAATTATAAAAACACGTCCGATCTCTAGTAACACTTTATTTAGAAGACCTTAACAAAACTCATTAGTCAGCAATGAGGAATGTGTCGATCGATCGTTATCAGCGATCACGCACACATAAGAAGACAAAATCTCAGCCTTCAATAACTATAATAGATCAGCTGACAAGAACCGGACGACTCGTTCCTTCACAACAATATTATATATATATGTACATTGTTAGACAATAGAGAGCATTTACATAGTATATACCTAGACTTGCAAGTATAATACAACTAAAGCGATCAACAGTGATCGCACATTTAAACAAATATGAGTCGGTTAATATTAATTTACAATTTGATAAAATTGCATCGACTACAACAGATATGTATATGCCATAAAATTATAGTAACAACAACAATATGGCAACACTAGCACTCGAAATTGACAAATTAGGGTTGCGAATAACTATGTTTTAGTTTCAGTAACTATAAAAACTTACTAGCTTGAGGCCTTTTTATGGTTCCGGACACGCACACAGTGACAAATCGACGTCCGGAAAAAGTTCATGACGCGTTTGCTTCTCTTGTCACTCATAAAGAAATTTCCGTATACGATGTACAATCTCCCTCACAATTTCTGTAAAAAATGCATGTCATCATAATGTAAATCCTCCTTAAACATTAATGGGAATCAAAATTAAATTTAGACCATGGACTCAATTATCTAGCATTTATGCAGATCTATTATTTTCTTTTGTATTTAATTTTCCACTTGGATATTTACTTGTACGTTATATTCGCTTTTAGTTTTATTGAATTCATATTTGTAATTAATTATAGTATAATTTAATCTTAATTAATTACAGTATTGTTTATTTTATTTTTATACTGTTTTTTTTTTATTTTTATATTTATATATATATATCACAATTTTAATCATAAAAAAATTACTGTCATGTTTTTAGTTTCAATTTGCACTACGGTTTGCTTCCATTCCCTCTTCTAGACAGCTACACTTTAATCTCAAGGGCAATGATACGTCCAAATTAATTGATGTTTTATATTATTGTATGTATATGTTATTGATCGTAATGCTTCCAGGCTTACTGAGTTGCTACATATGAGATCTACTGATATATATGTAAGCTACTTAGTATACTACCGCCACTGTTACTACTATTATTTAAAAATGTACCGAATCCAATCAAAACAATTTATAAGAAGAAAAAAAGTGAAAGCTGGGCCCAGAGTTGGGCAAGGATCAAAGAAAAAGTTCTTAAATACAAGTACCGAAGGCCGAAGTACTTCAGCGTAAGTACAAGTACCGCCTGTATGAAAAGTACTTGTAACTAAGTACTAAGTCTATAAAGAGTACTGAGTACTTTTTGAAGTACTTTTTATATATATTTATAGTTTTTCATAGTTCTCGGTGCTTCAAGTAGAGTAAAACTTTCACCTCTCCTTGCTACACTCACAAAAACTATTAGAGGTCCACCCAAGCACCCATTATCGCCTCCAATAATGAATAATAATTCTAAGGAAAAAATTTCCAGTAAATTTCTAAGAAAAATTGAGGCCTTCCCTACATCAGGTCGAGGCATCGTTGATTTTATATTGGAGCGAGGCATTGCTTGCTTACGCTTGGATATGTCCACTGACGTATATGATATGGGCTGCTTACGTTTCCATTTCACGTGGGCACAATTGCTTGTGTCAAAAAGAGTTGTTACGTCGGTGCCAACATTGAAAAAATCATTGGCGGGAAGTTAAAAAAGTGAGCACGCAGCTTGGGAAGTCATTTTAATAAAGCATTTAGAAATTCTTCTGCGTATCGAATGAATACATTGTCTTCGATAAAACAGTTTTCATCAGTAATAACCCTAAATGATTAATTTAAAATCATCTATTTCGACGAATCCACTATTTTATTTGTTTTCAGTTCTCTCTCAGTTGGTACTTGGTGCTTAGACCGAGAGAGTCAGCAATATAGAAGTGATCTCACTTTCTGCAGTGTATTTCTATGAACGTAGTCAGTCCATATTATATATGTCAGTGGCTATATCATCAAGTCGAGGCATCGTCGATTTTATATTCGAGCGAGACGGTACTGGTTTTTTGTTCTGCCTTGACGCGTGAGTGTGGCACATGCTTTGACAGTTCTTTGGGTGTTTTAAAACTCAACAAAAAAGGAGTTGCGTTAGAGATTGTGTTTTCTTTTCTACGAAGAGTTAGATATTTGTAGATACTTAATAGACTCAGAAATACTTAAGTAAAAATCTGGGTACTTAAGTACAAAACTAAGTCTTAAGTATAAGTAAATAGATTATGGTCAAGTACTAATTCAGGGCATTTCAAAAGTATTGAGTAATAAGTCTTAAGTAACAAAAATGTACTTTAAGTAGTACTTAAGTCTTTTTTTGCTTAAGTATTGCCCAGCTCTGGGTAGCCCTTAATATGTTCCCTTACTCTTCTTTTAAAGATGTGGTGATTAGGAGAATTTTTGACCTGTGTTGGTAGTTCATTGTATACATCACTGGAAGTTGCAAGCAGTCCTGCGCGTAATCTTTCCGTTTTAGCTGTTGTCTTTGTTATCTCATTTCTTCGTCTTGTGTTATATGTGTAAAGTTCAGCAGCAGTGGTCAGCTTTAAATTGGTTTTGATTATCTTGTTCATCAATAGATAAATTTAGCCTCTTCCACCCTGATTATCTGATTTGGACTTAGATTGCATGTTTTTCTTATTATTTTTTTAGTAGAAGTTAGCATAGATATGTTGTATAGGGATTTTATTGCTCTGTTCATTACTGTTTGTACCTTGTTTGATAGAAATTTTGACCATTGTGACCAGCTAAGTATGTTGTATTTGAAGTGCGATAGTATATGAGCATTGTATATAAGGTTTGCCGTTTGGTTTGACCCCTTAATGTCCTTTTAATGGATCCTAGTAAAGGTATTGTTTTATTAATTTTGGAATTTATATAAGTGCTCCAATTTAATTTTATGTCAAAGGTAAGTCCAAAACATTTTATTTCCTTTGCTCTCTGTAGCTTAGTAGTACTTTTATTTATTTGAGGGTTTATATCCTTCTTATTGTGCTGTTTAAAAATAAGGAATTTTGTTTTTTCTTCATTTGACGAAAGCTTGTTCCGGTCAGTCTATTGTTTGATTTTTTTTTAGATCTTCATTTATGCTTGCTTGTAATCCTTCATTGGACATAGCGTTGTAGACAATGTTTGTATCATCGGTGAAGATGTGATACTTTCCATTTATTCTCGGATTCTGTATGTTGTTGATATATAGCAAGTAGAGAGTAGGGCCTAAAATAGAGCCTTGAGGTACACCATTGAGAAGAATTTCCGGGTCTTTATGGACATTCTGTATTCTAGTATATACTTAGTCTTCTGTCAGATAGGTGTAACTTTCAATTAATTTATTTGCGACACCTCTTACACCCACTTAATCTTGGAACTTAAGGAAGAGACAATGATCAACCGTATCAAGTGCCTTCCTCAAATCGACAAAAACTGCCCCAAGATAAAAACCCTTGTCAAGATGTTCACTGTTTCAGAAGTTGCCGACAGAGTTCCGCTGTGTTCTTGGAACCCGAATTGTTTTGGATCATAACCACCCATTCTATTAATAAAATTTCTGATTCTCTTTTCAATTACTTTTTCAAAGATTTTTCCTATTGTACTGAGTATTTGTAGTTGCTCATGTCCTTTTTATCATCCCCTTTATAAATGGGTATTATTTCAGTTTCTTTCAAAGTGTTTGGGTAGCTTCCCGTATGTAAAGCTTAATTAACCAGATACTTATTATATCGGTAACAACCAAGAGGTATGTTGTGGTGATACCGTCGGGTCCAGGAGCTGTTTTTTTTTTTTTAGGCTTCTGATTATGTTTACTATTTCGTTTGGGCTTGCGGGATTCAGGAATATTGATTTCGTTTGTCTTATATTTCGAAAATACAAGCAACTTTTATGCGAAAAACTCCTGCAGTAAGACAAGTCAAAAAGACTGTGGATGTCGCCTGCTGACCGGCCCGCTGCTCCCTTTTTTCAACTTTGTTCATGGCTTGTATATTCCGGGGGTTACGACTCAAGGGTTTCACTCTGTGTCCTAATGTGTATATGTGAGTGTGTGATTCGTCGACGCGTTCTCAAGCAATGCCCAAATACATAGTAAAAAACGAAATTTTTGGTATGGCAGCCCTACGAAGGAGTTGTCCGGATGGTACCATTTTCGAACTTAAATTTTCCTTTTTTTAAAAGGCCCATGTACAAAATTTCAGCTCTCGACCTCGACATGTTAGACAATGTCCAAATATATAGTGAAAAACTAAAGGAGCATTTACAATGACAGTGTAAAGTGGAGTCACCAGATTGCATTTTCTCTCCTTTCCTCACGCCTGGACTCTAATATAAGTTCTTCGCGCTTCCCACCAGAGTGGGTTTCACAGTGTAGCGTCACATTGGAACAATTCCTAATCTCACGTTGATAGTTTCGAAAGCTTTCAACATTTGTTTCGAAATACTAGTATCTAAAAGATGTCGCACTGATAATTACAACCTTTAACTAACGAAAATTAATAAATTATAACAAAAAAACCAAAAATAAATATTTTTTATAGGAAATTAAAATTGTATTTAGTATTTTTATGATACAATTTTAACAAAATAAAGTCAAATAAGAATTAATTGATTTTCTTTTGTTCGAATTAGATTATCTATGGAATACAGATGGTAGTCGTTCATTTCGAAAGTATACGTAATAAATGTTAATTTGTATTTTGTGATAATTTAAATCATTCATAGCTCATTCTGGTGTAATTATAGAAATATTTTCTGTAATTTAACACCATTTGTGATCTGTTTTGAAATATATTTCAAATCTAAACATGATAATCTGTCACACAATTTACATGTGATTTCGAAAATCTGAATGAAGCTCACTCTGTATTGTGCATGCACGCTATTCTGGTAAAAGCTCACTCCACTCTACTCTGTCATTGTAAACGCTCCTTAAAGTTTGATATTTTAACACTAAGAAAAGGTTGCCCGAATTGCTCCACTTTTGGACCTGTATTTGCAATTTTTATGAAAACAACTATGTGCAAAAGATGAGCTCTCCACGTTGACGCCTTCTCAGGCAGCTTCCAAGTATATAGTGAAAACCAAAGAAGGTATAACTCGATTTAGTCCATTTTCGAAATTGTATTTACCATTGCTATGAAAATACCATATACCAAATTTTAGCGCTCTACGTACACGCGTTCCCAAATATATCGTTAGAAACGAAATATTTGTATGGCAATACCAAGAAGTGATTGCCGATTTCAATTTTTCTTTCCATAAAACCCTTATTCGAACTATTGCGAACATTAAAAATAAATGAAATTAGCCAAATCGGTCCAGCCGTTCTCAAGTGATACCATTTTTCAACCAATACAATTCCTTTTTATTAGATTTATTACATAAAATTTTACTAATTTACTGATTTGTAATTATTCTCAGTACGTCGCTTCATACTACAGTGGACTGGTATTGGTGGTATCGTAAATTCTAACGTGCACTGCCGGACTCATATGGAAAATACTGTTTTTGGTTTTGTTAGGTGTATGTTGAACTGAGATTTACCTGGATTTCAGCTAAACACACTTGCAGATATATGTAACTTGTGTAAAATGATACGATCCGTTTTTTACATTTTTTCTCTAACGGTAGTTTGATTTATACTCGATAAGAAAGCATTTGCCTTTATAAAATCAATATTGTTTTCAATTTTGTTGTATTGCTCGTCATTGTCTTATAAGTTTAATGAATGCAATTTTAATTTTAATCTAAGGATTCAGCCATATATCTCCATTTATTTTTTGCTCAACATTTGTTTTACTTTCTGATCACCAAGATTGAATATTTCCTTCTTCACAGCGCTCATTCGAACCTAAATCTATTTCTCATAAGTGCAGAAAGATTGGAACTCCGCGCAGCCAGTTCGTTAACTAATTTATTCCCAATTCCACAATATTCATATAATAGTTAATACCGACTTCGTAAATAGGCGAGCTGGTCATAACTTGGTCGTACTTATTTAGAGAATTGGTGATTTAGTCAAGGGTTTTCGTGGTAATTTGACTGTTAATGAAAGTTTCAATAGTTAATTTCAGCAATAAATCTTGCATTAGCATTAGAAGTGCCCCATCTAAAGGACATTTGCATATCCGTGCCGCTATGTATCCAATCAATGATTTCACTGAAGTATAGCTTTCTTGATTTCCCCATAATTTTTGTACATGACTTTGAACATCATCTACAAATTTTTTTTTTATACTATTTGCAAAACGCAATTCTGAACCGCATTCGAAAAATCCACTCATAAGTATGAGGAAACTCCTGGAAATTTTGTTGCGCCATTCATAATAATGAGTGCTTCCAAAACCCTCATGAAAACTGACAAATATGACCATTCTGAAAAGCCATCTTTTTACGATACTCCGTTGAATATATTCCGTTAGACAAATAAATTGGGCCAACTAGGGAATGCTTCGTATCCTCACAAACATGTTATTACCCAGCGACAACATGGTTCTTATGTTCGTCCAAGGACGCGATGCGATAAAGTTGTTTTACCTGAGCAAAGAGAACTTTCAGCGAAGATGATGCCATCCATTCCATATTCTGGTATAATGAAAAATTCATTTTATGCCCCCACCTGCTTATTATATGAAAGTTATAGGGAACTTTGCGGGTTGAAATTGTACAGGAAATGGGAGATTTCATGGCGGTAAACTTTTCTCATAAGTGCGTGTATAGCGAAAAAGTTTTCGCGATGGCAGAGAACGGAATGGCACCAGGACAGAGCAGAAAAAAACGTGCCGTGAATATTAGAGCAAAGGATTCTTTAATCGTACCCATGTATCCCATAAACAGTCCCCCGCATAGTATTAATTAGTCACCTTGCGAGCTTGGATGTTTTTATAAAGGTGACGGTGGTATGATTTCACATCTCATTTTCATGGATGACGGCAACTTGTTATCGATTTATACGTCTTATCTGTAAAGATCCTCTTAAGGTAATTTACCCGCATTTAGACCTTGACTTCAGTTTGTTCTGCATGGACTCCACGTGCTGTTTTTAAGTTGATAGCTCATCTAAGGCTTCTGAAGATTTGTCGGGCGTAGACATTTTTAGCGAAGTAGCTTAACTTAAGTGCGCTAAAGTTAAATAATTATCCTCTAAATCTTGTAGGTGTTTCCTTGTTGTCTCTCTCTGATTTTATTGTCTTTTGGAAATTCCACGTACATTTTTACAGCGGTAGTGTTTATGAAAATTTTTTCGGAAAGTGTTTCCTTCAGAAGTAGTCGGTACAAGGTTAATACTTGAACGATATTTCGCTAAGTATTCGAAGGCTTTTATTGATTTGTATAATGGAAAAATATATGTTTGAAAGCTTTTTACTGAAACCTTATTTTATTCCATTAATAATTATTTTGTTTATGATTCGAAAGATCTGTTTGAATATTAAAAAACATAAAACTACCGTCGTTTCCCCTAACTGTGGACCACTTATCAGGAATATTTGGTTATAATTTCTTAAAACATTTAGACTGTGCCATTTACTTTTCACTAAAGAAACGTAGTACAATTTTTTATATTTAATGTGTTTTATGTAGTAGGTATATTTAATAAAAGGTGTTGGGTCAAAAGTTGGGCTCTGAGTTGCCCAACTATGGACCATTGACAATGTTTACACCAGATTTAAAAATTGAATGTTGAGAACAGGGAAGTTTAAATTTTTTTTTTTTTTATTCCGTGTTAAATTTTTCATTAATTCATACATACATACATGTGAGATTTTAATATAAAATTCAGTTTTAAATATTTTGTATTTAAAATTGTATTTATGTTTTATTTTCGATCCAAATATCTTCAATTTCAGGGATTTTGAAAATATCCCATGATGATGATATTCCCTGGATTTTTTACTTTTAGAATGATATCTTCTCAATTTTGTCATCGATATACGACCATTTTTAGAACACCCCATATTTAGGAAAGCATTGTACCTTAGTACAATTTTGATCCATTATTGGGCACCAACTTCTTATTTTCTTTTTTAAATTTCAAAGTATCTCGAGAAGTAAAAGCGATACTAATATGAAAAAAATTTATAACTAAAGTCAAGATATGATAAAAGATAACATTAGTGGCGTGGCGTCTTTGGAAGCAAAGGAAGTATTGCTTCTCTTAGGTTTTCCAATGTAATTTAATTAAAACAAATAAAAATGAAAGGAAATAAAAAATTACGACAAAAAATTTCTTCGAAATATTTTCATTAAAAAATATTTTCCTAAAGCCTTTTTATATGTCCTTCGCTGTAAACTATCGAATAGAAGCATTATGAAATTACCTCACTTTGAAAAAAAAAACATTGAAAAACAAAGCAATCGAACAACATGCAACGAAAAGTATATCATTCGGACACGTATGGGCACTGTTTAAGATATCGCAACCAACACCACTGCCTGATGAGGTGGTTTGCAGTCCTGCTTCCATCAGCAATCGAACAACATCCAACAAAATGCATGGAATTCGAACTCGTCAGGAATCTATTTATGACGTGACACATAGTTCGCCACTATGTCTAATCGACAAGGCATAGTAAAACACGTCGTCAAAACGATATCGTTTGCTGAAGAATGCATATAAATACACGCAATATGTAAGCATTGAATAAATAACTAATAAGGAAACGGCATATCGGGTGAAAACGTAAGCATCTCGGCGAAATGTATTAGTGTGCTCTGTTTGTATTCGTTTCGTCATGGCAGTAATTAAATTCTGACATTCTGAAAGGGCACATTTTTCATAATCCAAATTCCTATGTAAAATAAACAAATTTTTAGCTCCCCCTTATTTTCAGACAATATTTCTTATCTTAGCGTTGCCTTTGTAAGACTGGAATAATTTAGGCACCAACTGACAATTCAATTGTAAACAAATAAACCGGCATTGGTAAAATGTTAAATCTTTTGCCATGGCTCTTTATTTTTATAGATAGTTCACTTTTATTTTATTTAAAACAATATAATTAATAAGTAAAGCTATTAAGCTTACTTGAAGAATGCTTTCCCACAACAATAACTCCGTTCGTTCCTGCAGGACAGCACAGCGCACTTCATTACGGTTTTTTAAGACTCCGGAGTATCTATTACATAAATAATCGTTCACAAAAGAAATATTCCGCACTTATTTCACACTACTATTCATAAAAATCACGTTTAATTAATTATTTTTCACAATATCGCGAATTGAAATCTGAAACTTATTTTCAAATAATATGAAATGTCAAATGTTGAACTGACACAAAATAGCGACAACGCCCTCTTTTCATTTCCCCCCTCCCCCGACCCTAGGTCACACTGTCATTGAAATGCTTAAACACGTACACTGTATTCGCACGATACCCCGCTTCCTTATTAGTTATTTATTCAATGTATGTAAGGAGTGGTAAGCTGCCAAATTAAACAGCTGTTGACCTGTCAATTGTCATAAATGTTTCTCGATTTCATTACAGAATTATATCAAAGGAAGTATTTGGTCTCAATAATTTATACTATAGTATAGTAAACTAAGAAATCGTTTAGGACAAGTCGAATAATATAAAATATTGCATTCATGACTGAAAGTATAAGTTCCAGTTTACAGCTGATTTGTTCTAAATTCCCCTACATGGTTCTAAATTATTCTGAATACACCTGAGGTATTACTACATCGTTTTTGCTGATTAACTATTACACATAAGCTCGTGCTCATGTCGTCAAATGAATGAAATACAAGAAACATTTTTGCAAGCATGAATTTTCAAATGCAAGAGTCGGAAGCAAACAAAAAAATCCATGTCGTTTTGACGACGTGGTTTTACCATGCATTGTAGATTAGGCATTACAGTGTACCGACGCTCAATAAGAAATGGTTCTAAACCTAAGGGATGCAATTGAAAAATGCTACGAACACTGCTATACCGATAACATGTATTAAGTATAGTTTACACAAGCGAAGTTACTGTCCCAAGTAACCTCATTTTCAGTCCTTCACCTCCTCTTGACATATCCACCAGTTTGCTTGCGCCAGTACGAGAACGAGTTCCACTCACTTCAACTTTTTAGCGAAATGGAACCTGAGAAATAGTCAAATTGAGTAAATTTTTTGCAATTGGTACTTGGGACAGTAACTTCGCTTGTGTAAACTACACTTTAGATTAATTTCATTCATATGGATATGTTTTTCTTAGATTAACGCTGTATTTGTTTCGACTGGAGGTGTTTTTAATTGTGCTTCCATCAATATCATGTTGACTACTTCAAGTTGGATACTTTAGAGAAAAAATGGCTTGATATATGATAAAAATTTAGCTTATTTAGAATTTTTTATTTATATCGCGAATCTGCAGTTTTGGCTATTTGGTACTGCCGTACTCATATGTAACTTAGGAAAATCAAATCTATATTCTTGTTGTACGAACCTGCGGTTAGGTTGTCTTAAAAAATGAAGTAAAGGAGAGCGTGCTAGTTACAAAAAATAATCAGTCAGTTTCAATAACAGTACTTAATGCTACAAAAAACAATGCATACAACAATGCAAAACTTATTTATTCAAAGAACAGAAAATAATATAAAAAATAACAGTTCAGTCTTATAACTTAATACTAATACTTTGGTTTTAATCTGAAATGAGACAGAGAAAGAAAAGATTAGAATACGTGCAAGAAAAGATTGTAAACGTTATTTCGGTTTACGGTCAATATACGAAATGAATTCAATACACCTTAATGCAGTGTATAGAATTGGGGTATATGTAATAGTAACTGTAAACGTTAGTGCGATTCACAGTCTGATATTTTCTATACACTTTAATGCGGTGTATAGAAGTAGAGAAGATGTTACAATAACTGCAAACGTTAGTGAGGTTTGCAGTCTAATAATTTTTATATACCTTAATGCGGTGTATAAAAGCAGAAAGGAACTTGGCAGTTTAATGCGCCTACAAGGATTGCTAGGAAAGTAATGGTGATTGTAAAGTGCTGCTTCGGCTTTTATAGCCACTCTCGAACCTTACATTCTCGAAAACTTCATTTTGTCATCGAAGTTTCGATAATGCTTTGGTTGTCTGGTGCAGCGCCATCTGTTTTCTCATAGGGAAATATTTTGATGGATATAACTGTCTGTCCTGGTAAAGAATTTAATTTATTTTTGTTATTGTTTACTGTCAGTTTGATGTACGAATGTACACTTGTCATTCTGTGAAAATTTTGTTTATATTACTTTAATAATGTATATAAGATATTCTCGGTTCTTGTTTTCAAGAATGAGCTCAGATACTCAAAAAACGTTTACTCTCCTAACATTGCTAAGATTAATTTCTCAGTTTCATGAATTCGACGAATAATACCCTCTGTTTCGTAATGCACTCTGTTAAAAATGGCATTCAAACCTATAACACAACTCAAAAGCTAATACTCAAAATTAAAGGACCCTATACCCACACAAGAAGCCAATAATGTTGTCTACAAAGTCCCATGTGAAAACTGCACTACAGCTAAAAAACTCAAAAGTAGGCTATCACAACATAAAACATACATTACCAAGAAAACACCACCATCAGCATTAGCTTCCCATACAATAAAAACCGGAGACGCATTCACATTTGATAATGCAACAATTATAAACATAGAGAAAAACAAAACAAAACGCGAAATCAAAGAAGCATGCCACATCTATATGGAAAAAATGAATCTAACTAATTTAAGACAAGACACAGATTTAATAAATAAAGATTACCAACACATACTTAGAAAACTGAAACTTGACATCACAACATGACAAAGAACTCCGCACATCATTCATCTGTGGTCCCTTAAATAAAACAGCAATCTAAATTTTACCAATTTATTTATTTATTTTGTTTAATTTATTTATGTGTTCAGTTAGCGTTTTTAATATATTTTTAATGTGCATTTTTTTGTGAAATATTTTTCAATATTATCTTTCTTAAAAATTTTTTCATCATATAGTATCAAGCACAAAGGTGAGAACACCAAATATTTTAATTATACGTAATACTATCTTGTATTCTAATGTAGCTAACTACTGAAGAAGGGTACTAATCGAGGCCCGAAACGTCGAGTGAATAATAAAAAGAATAAAGTTTTCCTTAAGAAATATCCCAAACCTTACATCATAGACTCGATCAAAAACATACCTGCTGGAAGCCTCCAATCAGCTGTAAACCATCTGTTATAAACAAATTTGAAATTGTCCCGTTTCATGTTTTGAAAATTCTTTTAATTTTCATTTACAGAGCTCAAATTCAGTTATTACTAGACAACTTACCCAGTATGTTAGAATACTCTTGAGTATCTCTCCACATTCTGAAAACCATTTATCATTGCCATCCTTTTCGAGAAAACGAAAAATTTCAAATTTGTTTACAGCTTTGATTAAAACCTTGGGGTTAGCTTGCAAACCTTACTTAGAGAGGTGTTTCTCCAATGATTTTCAATCTTAAAGCGCGGGATACTCATATATGATATGTTTTGTGGCTTCATTTCCCGAGTTATTAAGAAATAGATATCGAGAGGGGTATAGATAATTTTTTTAGAGTACTTGTAAGCTCGGGTTTTCAGGTCTCGACGGTACGAGTCCCAAATTTTGAAAACTCCTCGAGTCCGAATTGAGTCTGGATCTAAATCTAAACTCGAAATCAATAACCAAAAACGTTTAATATTTTGGAGTTCCATAACGATTTTTATAGCTTAAGGACCTGTCCGGATCCAAGTCTTCGTGTTCGTCTTCGTCTTGTTATTACAGCTAGTGACGTAACACAACAAGCACAGCTATTATAATAGTTAGACGAAGACGAAGCTAACCTGTCCGAATTCGTTCGTTTGCTCAGCTTGATTTCACAGACAGCAAACAAACATAGTATCCTCACAATACGTTGTCTATTTAAATAAGTCAACTCGAACCTTGACTCGGTGATCAAGCTAACCAAATGTCAAAACTGTTATACAAACTAGCAAAGCTTGGTGGCATAGACATGGATTCGGATAGAGCTTGTCTCGATGTTACGTCACTAGCTGTAATAACAAACAAGACGAAGACGAAGACTTGGATCCGGACAGGCCCTAAGTTTATATAAAAAAAAAAAAAAATACTAAATTTTTTTTAATTAGAATTATTTATTGAATTGAATAATTTACAGATTTTATAGATAACACTTGCTGGAATAGATTTATTTTAACTGCTATCTTATAAAAGAAAAGAAAACACTTTTTTTTCACAACGTACACATACATATATTTTTATTTTACGTACATTGTAACCGCTAATGCGTTTTGTGTTATCAGGACATCATCAGAACTACAACAAGAGCCCTGATGATGTTTTGATAAGACGAAGCGCTTTGGCGATTACAATATGTGTAAAATAAAAACAAGTGTTTTCTTTTGTTTTATAAGATGGAAGTTGAATTTAGGGGTAACACCACTGTAAATTTTTCAGAAAATCCTTTTTTTTTATTGGCTTAAAAGATGCGTTGAACCTTCTAGAATATGAGGCATAAAGCTTTATATCTGAAAAGAATTTTTATCATTGAAATTTTAGGCTCCTCCCCGAGCCCGTCGGTCTGCTCCGAAATGGCTACCTGCTTCAAATAAACCCTACTGGAAACGTTCTTTCTTACCTTACTGCCACTAACACAGTAATATATGTTGTTAAGAAGTGTTTATGTTCAGTTAAAATCATTTCCAAGCAAAGTACGTTAGTTTAGCGTCAGCACATGTAAAATTTAAAAAGTCCAATTTTTCATGACAATAACTCATTTCAAAACTTTAAACGTGTTTTTCTCGAAACACGATTTTTCAAAACGGCACGCAGCATAACTCCAACAATTTTCATTCCTTTCATTTGAATTTTTAACAATATCTTTAAAATTACATTTTGAAGTGAAATACGTACGGGATTTTCGATACGTCCTTTTAGACATTATTTCTTAACACATGATTACCTCTTTTTGTGTCGAAAATTGAACGATTTCATTTAAATACCCGCCAATCATACAAAAATGAATATTTTCAAAATCCCCTACGTACTTTACTTACTAGCTATGAGCATGTAGACTGAGCGATTTTTTTCTCCAAATTCAAAATTGCACCAGCTACACTGCGTGCCGCAGAGTGCTTTAAATTCGACAAGCCTTGCGAGAATGGTTCTGGTGTCACCATTAACTAATATTTTTTTTCTTGTTTACTTAAATATATGCTTAATAACTTCCATGAATATTATTATTCTATTACCTTTCTTTACATAAAAAACAAAATTGTCCAAAAAACGCTATTTCTAAGGCTATTACAGTGGTTTTAACCCCTTTAATAAGTTGATTACTTTCAGATAATTTGAACAAATTTTCACCAGTTTCATTTTTTAGATTTATTTGTGTAAACGTTGACTTTATTCAGAAACAATGGAAAGTGAGGACGACTATTTATTAATGTTCGCATCAATGTGTATAATTAAAAAATAAATAAAAAATAAATCTCGAAACTGATCAGAACATTCCAAAATACGTAGGTTACCTTTTCAATTTCCTGGTCTTTGCTTAAAATTAAAAACTTGGACTCGTCGAGTATTAGAATCGAGTCATGAATTCGAGTAACTACCCAGTCCGAGTCGAGTCGAATGAAGTACAGAAACCCTAAAATTTATTAGAAGCGCTGCAATAACATGTGAGCGCATGGTTATTTAATGCTCTTGTAAAATTATAATCTGATTGCTTCCCCCCGGCCCAAGTCCACGCCACGCCCAGCGATATGTGTATGATATTATGCAATCTCATGTACTTGTCATTTTATTAACCTTGCTATAATTATAATAATTACATCATCATAGGGTATAACGTGCAGAAATTACAGGGTTATGTAAAAAAAACATACTCAAATATATTAAAATCTCGTTATCTCGGAAACCATTGGGGTTTCTCTCCACCACTCAGAGTTTTTTGCTTGTCTAAGCATGACCTATCCATAGCCTAAGACCACATACGGGACACCCTGTAAACAAAAACGATTTTTTTTTTATTTGTAAGTAGTTATACATGTATATTTTGTCGAAGCTTTCTTGATTATTTTACTCCTTGATACCGTTGAGATCCTAAGTTAAAATTTTAATATGATTTAATAGATAGTATAAGGTAAAAATAAAAATAAAAAAAAAACTAAAAGTAGGTCTTCCAGGATATTCAAGGATAAAATCCTTATTCTTGATATCCTTTTCCGTATATATATTCAGAATGCTATTTTTTCTTAGATAACCTGAAATCGTATCTTGCAAATGAGCCGTATATCACTGTTTTAGCATGAATAGAAAAATATATTTGAATTTTTAAAGAAAACCAGGACAGAATTTTTGCGAAATTTTAAAAACGCATTATATAGGGTGATTCTGATCAAGATACCTTCCGGTATATCGCGTGATTCCTTGAGGTAAGATGATCAAAAAATTGTTCCGCATACCTTTCTTTAGGAGGTGTGGCCAGTTGAAGATTTCGTCAATATTCGTGAGAATAAATGAGTATAACTTTTAAACCACTCTATAGATTTTGGTTATTGTTGGGTTATTAAATAGCCAAGAATGGTAGCTGTCGAAAAGTGTATTACTCTGTATTTTTTAAGTAAGCATCTTTAAATTATTCTCAAATATTTCCAAAATTTTAATTTTTTTACACACAAAAGTTTTTGATATAAATAACGGTATTTATGAAATTTGTGTGTAAAAAAATCAATGTTTTGGGAATATTTGAGAATAATTTAAAGTTGCTTATTTAAAAAATACAGATTAATACACTTTTCAGTAGCTACTATTCTTGGCCATTTAATAAGCTAACAATAACCAAAATCTATAGGGTGGTTCAAGAGTTATACTCATTTATTCTCACGAATATTGACGAAATCTTCAACTGGCCACAACTCCTAAAGGAAGATTTCTAAGGGGGGGTATGTGGAACAATTTTTTGATCGTCTTACCTCAAGGAATCACGTGGTATACCGGAAGGTATCTTGATCTGAATCACCGTGATAAAATTTTTAATTCGTACTTTTTTTTCACAAACCCTCCAAGTATGTTAATTTTGAACAAAATTGGTGATGGTCATGTCACACATGTTGCCTAATTGATATAGAATGACCCAACAGCAAAATTTCTAGACTAATTGAATTCATCTTTTCCTAATAAACATAATATTCCGTCTTCATCATCAACTTCAATTTTTGTAATATTTTTGCGTGTTATAATTTAGTCCGTTATTCGTTCATACAGAAAATAATAAAAGCTACAGTGAAGGCAGTTCGAGCGAGCTACATCCTCTTCTACAAACGGACCACGGCCCACAAAATAATACATTTTTTTTAAAAAGTAATATATGAAGAGACGATTTCTCTACGTATCTACATATATCTCTGTTAGAGAATCCTCTTCGCATGCTAAAAATACAAGGTTTTTCCAAAAAAAAAAAAAACCCAGTGGAAAATTCGTTTACTTTTGATGTCTCTCGGTTGACTGGTTGTGATGGCACATCATTCAATAACATATCCACATTCTACGATTTACGAAAACTTTTCATAGCAAAGGGCTACAAATACATTCCAAGTTCGCCCAAGAGGATTAGAGAATTGTACTCAAATATGGCGAAAAAATGTGGAGAGAAGTCATCGAGGACATTTCGAAACACAAAACTGACAAAAAGGCATTTAGTATTAATTCCATTTTAATGACCAGCCGATGGTGCATGGATGCAAAAAGTAACTAAATTTAAGATATTCATATTAATCACTAAATAAGACATGTTTGATACCTAGATACCGCTATAAAAACTCTATGAAGAGGATGGAAAAAAAAACTCTAAAGGATTGAACTTCGTTAGCGATAGTACTGTTGTCAGTCAATCCTACTGATTCGCATCTATACACAAACAATATATTGATTATTGGAAAAATCCTATCAAATTATTTCGTAGGTAACGATAAACCATCCCATACATACTTACTATAGAAATATGTCAAAGAAGTGTTGGATAAAAGCTTGGATTAATATTAAGTAGATTCCTTCTTCGTGATGTAAAAGTATGTAGCATTGCTTGAGCGATTATATTTGTAGCTGATAAAAGTGTCATAGTAGAAGTGCTCCTCTCTGAAAGTAATAATTTTTATGTATCAATGTAACTCAATACAGTGCTTACTCCAAATAATGGGGCTATTGGTAACTCGGAATCTTCGCCCCTTAAAGATATTAATGTGCTTAATAATAACGCTGAATTGGTAAAGTATATGGTCTCCGAGTCAAAGACATTAAAGACTTTTGTTGCTGCTAGAGGAAACATGGCTGGCCCTAGTACTCTTGTTGCCGTTTCTTTGGATCCTTGAGTCCTATTACTTTCACACCTGCTAAACTTCCGAAATGTATATTTATTTGACGTATCCATCCTGATACCTCTGAAAACGACATAGTTAGCCACATTTCTTCGCAATTAGGCATTCCATGCAGCACAATCGTCTGTAAAAAAAAAAAAAATAATTCTGCTCTAAGACGCAATGGACATGCCTTCACTGTTCCTTTTAAGGCTTTCATCCCGGAAGACACTTTCCAGGCTGCGGTCTCTCCCGATATCTGGCCTCCTGGTTCTACTATTCGTAAGTTCATTTCTAAAGTACTCTCCGGCCCATCGTCTACTAAAAAATCTCCAGCTAAATTTCATTTTATTACACCAACGTAACTAGACTTCGTTCGAAGTCATCGCATATTTTTACTGCTTCTAGTAACGCTGACTGCAACATGATCTGCCCCATAGAAACTTGATTCTGTGGTGGTATTCTTGACTCTGAGCTTTTTTGCTCTAGATTTCAGGTCTTCAGTCATGATCGTCATTCTGAATTGATCGCTCCAGTTGGCGGTGGATTGTTGTGCACTGTCTGAGCTGATATCCCATGCTCTGTGGTCGACGTTGCAGGTTGTGGGAATCTGGAACTTCTTTGTGTGGTTTTGACGCTTCCTCGTGGGAACTCATATAACATTACTGTCTGCGTTCCTCCCAGCTCGTCCACGCCTATGTATGAGTTGCTTGCCACCACAATTGACGACGTCCTTAATAAGCCATCGCCCTTGAATGGCACAATCATGTTCGGCGATTTTAATATGCCAAGCGTTAACTGGGGACCTTCTTCCGACTTTGGTAGACTGCTGATATGTATCTCGGCTGCACCTCTGCACGTTTTATCCTTTTTTTAACACAGTCACCGCTAGAGGTTTGGCGCAATGCAGCGATGTTTCAAACAACTCTGGTAAACTACTGGAATTGGTGTTCTCATCTGACTCGAGCACCACATTTGTCAGAAGATGTTCGACTATTTTGGTTCCTGAATCCTGCTCTTCATGTTTCTGTCTGTTTGGACTTTGTTAGTGTAGATTTTACAAAGCTTGATGACTAGCTCCGACATTGCGATTAGACGAGTGTTCTTAACCAAACGGGATATTGACTGAGCTGTCAATGCTTTTTATAATACTCTCAATATTTGTTTTATGCAATGTGTGTCGATCTGTGCATCTAAATATTCTCACGCATCTCAGCCTTGGCTGAACAGCGGCACTTGTAAAATCTAAAAAGTAGAGCGTGGAGGAGGTTTTTTAATTCAAGAAGTGTTGCAGATCACTCGGCTTACTGCAGTATCTGGAATCAGTTCACTTCGCTGCTTCATACTTCATATAACTACTATAATATTGCTAGTATAAAACTAACACTCCGTAATTATCCTAACGAGTTCTGGAAATTTATTAATTCTAAACATAATTGTAATGCGTACCCACTATCTTTGAACTTTGGCGGCACCGAAATTAGCCACCCATATACGGTTGCAAATTTTTTCTCTGAATTGTTCAGTATCGCCTTCTTCGATTCCAACTGTGATATTAATAATACTGACTTTTATCATTTGACGTGTTTGACGACATATCTGTTACTGAACACATTTTTAATTTATCCGATTATTTTACAATTGTTCCTGATGGTATCCCTGCTTCCTATTCCATGCCTTTGTTTAATCTATCCTTATCCTGCGACTCCTTTCCGAAGCCATGGAATTACTCTGTGATTACTCCTCGATATAAGAAGGGCAACAAATCGGGCATTGCAAACTATAGACCTATTGCTAACTTGTACCATGTTTAAAAAATTTTTGAAGCCCTGGTCAGTGAAGTTCTTCAATTTTACTGTAAACCAATCTTGGATTCTTTTTAGCATATTATCTTGAAGGGAAAGTTAACCACGACTAATCTATTAGATTTTCTTCGCTATTGTATACTAGCCATTGAGTACCGGTAAACAGGTAGACTGCGTTCGATAGAATCCTAATCCACAAGCTCTCCATTCTTCGTTTACCCCTCCTTTTCGTTCATTGGTTATCTTTTGATCTATCTAACTGTATGCAGCGAGTTATATTTTGTGGAGCTCTCACTCCTGCGATAGCTAATACCTATGGTGTACCTCAAGGTAGTATCCTTGGCCCACTACTTTTTATGCTGTACATCAATGACGTATCCTTAATTTTACTCAATTTCAGAATACTTCGTTATGCGGACGATGCCAAAATATTTTCTGATATTAATTCTACTTACGATTGTGCTCCTTTAAACGTTGACTTAGCCATTTTTCATAAGTGCTGCTCCAGTAATCCTCTAAATATTCCTAAATGCACAACCTTGACTTTCACTCGCAGACGGTCCCCCATTTCCTCCGATTATTTTCTGGAGGGAGATTCAATATTCAGACTTGACAAAACCAAGGATCTGGATGTTATTTTCAATTCTCGCCTTTCTTTTGAGGATCACATCTACACATAGTCAACAGGACCAATTCGATTTTGGGTTTTGTTAAAAGATGGTGCAAGGAATTTAACGACCCTTACATCATTAAACTTCTACTGCACTTTTGTTAGGTCGATACTGGAATATGCCAGCCTCGTCTGGTCTCCTTACTACCAAGTGCAGATCAATCGTATCGAAGCTGTTCAACGCAGATTCCTCCGATTCGCACTCCGCGGCCTTCCTTGGAGTGACTCGGTAATCTTGCTCCCTTTTGTGGACTGTTTGAGCTTGTTATCCTTGCAGACGCTGGAAACTAGACATAATATCTCTAGAGTTGTGTTAATTTTCGATATTTTCACGGCTCAATAAATTCTCCACTCTTGTTAAGCTCAATCGGTGTATCAACGCCGAACTGCTGGCCCAGAGACCAAACTGTCTCCATATTTCTTACCATCGAACCATTTATGGTGCGAACGAGCCTTTGAGTTCAATCTCCCGTCTCTTTATGAGCATTTCGATCGTATTAATTTGAATTTTTAAAGGCTGCAATTGAAAACTCAGCTCAAATTTAATAATAGTTGAGCATGTCTGCTCCTGTTTCTACTTTCTTTTCTGTTTTTGGTATTTTCGACTTTTTTGCAGGGAGTAATTTTGTTTTGTTTTATTTATTTTTATTTTTATTGTTGTTTTTTTCTTTTTGCTTTGTTTTATATTATTTAATTTTAATTTTATTTTTTGTAATAACTAGTTACCTACTGTAGTAATTTACTTAATGAATCTTGAATAAATAAATAAAAGAATAGCTTTCAAATTTATGCTGGGTGAGTTAACTTATCAAAACAAGGAGTCAAACAATCAATAAAGCACATTATAAAATAATTTTTCATGATACCAGCAAAGCTGCTATTGTGAAGGTTATGATACAAATGATTGATTATCTGCTGAAAAACATAAGTTCCAGTCCCAGCTCCATTTGTTATCCTGCAATAGAAAAGAAAATATCCCAATAGTAATTTCCTTTTAGTCAGCAGCAACCTTGTCAATGAAGGAGAAGCTATGGATGGCTGCGGAGGTGGTGTTACCCTATAGGTTATAAATGTGCTTGAAGACTGAACCACTATATTCAAGTGTGTTGTGGGGGTGGAAAAGTCAAACCCTATATTCAAGAGGGGAGGGGGTAAGTGCGTCGTTTCGTCGATAGGGGAGATTTCACTGATAATGTAAATTTTATATGTTGACACCATGTAAATTTCTTATTATGGACCTATAAAAATGATTTAAGGATCAACAGGATTAAAGTAAGGAGTATAAAATAAAAACACATACCAACCACATATTCCCATTGCGTCGAGAATTAAATATTGTTACCATCGTGGCTTTCGGTTCGTTATTCGAAACACAATATTTCAAATATAATTAAGAAATAAGTTCTCTTTATTATACTCTTGTTTACTTTTACAAACTCACAAATCTATGGTATTTAGTCAAAAGTACTAATTAGAGCAAGAGTTTTTGCCCTTTGTGCAATTTTTGCTACTGAAGGC
Source organism: Dioctria rufipes (assembly GCA_963924295.1). Lineage (NCBI taxonomy): Eukaryota > Metazoa > Arthropoda > Insecta > Diptera > Asilidae > Dioctria > Dioctria rufipes. The sequence goes on along the minus strand of OZ002742.1, from coordinate 77,521,937 downwards.
GCTTGTTCCTGGGTCCAAATTGAATAAATACTTCTTTTTCCAAAACAACTATTTATTTAATTATTCTTGATTATAAAATTAAGCCTTTCAACAACGAGTTTAATTTTAATATAATTGAGGTGAGAGGTGAGATTAACAACGAGTGAGTTTCTTCAATCTATGACTTTAACATACCAAAAGAAGAGAGAGAGAAAACAAGTTTACATATACAGGTTCCTTATGCTTGTGTGATTTGAGTCTAATTTGTTTGTATTGAAGTACATTATTGACGTAAATTGCTAAATACAAAATTATTCAAAAGTTCGATTGTGTGTAGTTGAGAAGCGGTTATGATTAGACAAGTACATATCTCCAAAAATGACGTTTTGGAGGTATGTATATAAAAGTGCTTGAAAAACAACTCTTTGCCGTTCTGTACTAAGTACATGACTGCACCTCCCTTTAAAATGAATAACACAAAAAAAAAAAAAAACAACTGAACTGAACTGCCACACTTTAAAGTTTTTAAAAAGTTTTACCGAATCTTTTACACTCTCTCTCTCATCCGTTCAGTCTCTCATTGCGGATAAATTTTATTAGCTTATATATGAACTGGACTACTCTTAAAGTATTTTCCGGAGATCTTAATACTTTTTGTATTATATTGATTTATTAGTACTTTCATTAATACTATTTATAAAATGTAACTAATTATAAAATAATTCAAATTTCTAGCAAAATTTTGATTATATGTTAAAATTTACATTTCACATAATTTAAAAGATTTTTTTTAAATGCTTTTATATTCAATTCATTTTTAATATTCATTGGTAGGTTATTGTACATCTGTAAGCCTCGGTATGTCATCATGTTCTGGGCCCTCTTTGTCTTATACATATTCAGCCTGAAGTCTCCACCGTCTCTCAATTGATAGGGTTGCACATCATTAACATATATTGCCATTTGACATAAAAATTTAGGTAGCATATTCCTTTTTAATTTATATACGAAGAATAATACATTAAAAAACGTTCTCTGTTTCACACTCAACCAACATAGAGTGTCTAACATATGTGTAATAGGAGTGTAGTATCTATTGCACTTTATTATCGATCTTATTGCCTTGTTTTGGAGTTTTTGTAACCGATTCATCATTTCATCTACACTAACACTGTAGAGCAGTATTCAAAATGAGGCTTAATCAATGTATTATAAACACTTATAGCCGTTAATAAAGATAGTTTGTTTCTAATACGTTTAAAAAATGAAATTTTTTTCGAAATTTTTTTACACACATAGTCTATGTAACACTTAAAGTTCAAATTATTGTCTATTACAACACCGAGATATTTCATTTCATTTACAAACTCAATTTGATCATTTTCTATCACCAGTTGCCCCGTATTCGCTCCATTTACTATCATTCCTTTCGTTTTTAACACATTTAATTTCAGTCTGTTCATGCTCAACCATTCATTCAATCTATCTAAATCTTCTTGGAGTTCATTAAAAGATAACGGGTTTTCCAATAAGAGGTGTTATTTTTATATTTAAAGAAAAATGCCATTTTTTGAGATAAATGATCGGATCTTTATTTCATTATAAAGAGGAAGGTATTCCGTTAATAATGGAAAATAACATCAGCGAAATGACCACCACGACCACGCCTACAGGACCATATCCTTTTCATGAAATTTTCCATAACCAAATCGCAAAGTGGCTGCCCTATGTCCTCGATAGCCTCACGAATTCCATCTTTGAGGTCTTGAATCGACGCTGGGCTGTTGGCGTAGACCTTCTCTTTCACGTGGCCCCAAAGGAAGAAGTCGCAAGGTGTTAAGTCACAAGATCTCGGTGGCCAATTGTGATCACCTCTTCGAGAGATAACACGGTCCGGAAACTTTTCCCGTAAAAGATCAATGGTTTCGTTGCTTGTATGGCACGTAGCGCCGTCTTGTTTAAAGCAAACGTTGTCCAGATCAATACCATCCAATTCCGGCCATAAAAAATCATTAATCATCTGTCGATAGCGCAATCCATTCACCGTAACTGTTGCTCCAGCCTCATTTTCGAAAAAGTAAGGTCCAATAACCCCGCGGGACCATAAACCGCACCAAACAGTCACACGTTGAGGAAAGAGAGGTTTTTCAACAATAACTCTTGGATTTTCCGAGCCCCAGATGCGACAATTTTGCTTGTTGACGAAGCCATCGAGGTGGAAATGGGCCTCATCACTCAAGATGAGTTTTCGATGGAATTCCGGATCATTTTCATGCATTTCAAGGACCCAATCAGCAAAGGCACGACGTTGTTGATGATCGGCCGGCTTGAGTTCTTGTGTTAACTGAACTTTATAAGCCTTCAGACCCAAATCTATATGCAAAATACGGTGGAATGACGTTTGTGGAATGCCTAATTCCAAAGAACGACGAGGAATGGACAAACCTGGGTTTTCTTCAACACTTTCGGCTACAGCAGCAATATTCTCGGCTGTTCTTGAGCGACGTGCACGGGTTTTATTCTTCACATCACTAACTTGTCCCGACAGCTCGAATTTTTCTACCAATTTCTGTATTGGGGTCCGACAAGGTGCTTCACGACGACCCAAAAATCTTCGATATTTACGAACCGTCTCTGCCACATTTTGACCATTTTTATATTGAATTTTAATAATTTCAATGCGTTGATGAATCGTGTATCGTTCCATTTTTATTAATGGCGTAGTTTCTACTTGTCAAATGTCAAAAAATGACAGCTCCAAAAGTGACATATACCGAAATAGCGGCCTAATTAAAATAACACCTTTTATTGGAAAACCCTTTATTAACTCATTCTCACCGGTTATATATATCAATGTGTCATCTGCGAATTGCACAATTTTTGAATGTTTCAACACCAAAGAAATATCATTTATATATAATAGGAACAATATCGCAGCCAACATTGTGCTTTGAGGAACTCCCTGATCTATTGTTATTTCCTTAGATATGATTCCGTTAATTTTTGTACATTGTGTCCTGTTACTCAAATATGTTTCAAACCATTTCTTTTCTATTCCTCTTATTCCATATTTGTCTAATTTTTCTAGTAAAATTTTCCTATCGACAGTCTCAAACGCTCTTTTTAAATCTAAAAATACGGCTATAATAACTTTTTTCTGATCTCTCTCTTCCTTCCACCTTGATATCAATAGGTTTATGGCCGTTTCACAAGAGTGTCCAGGACGGAATCCAGATTGACAATCAGCAATTATCAAATTAAGTTCGATATACTTTTGTAATTGTGTCTGTACAAACTTTTCCATTATCTTCTCGTGAGTTGTTACCATGTTTATTGGTCTAAATAATTCACATCTTTTTGTTCCTTTTATTTTTTCAACTGGAACGACAATGGATTGTTTCCAGCTTTCAGGAAAGATCCCTGTTGTTAGTGATTCATTTATGATATCAACTATTATCGGTCCTAACTCTTCTATGCAGTCCATAATCATACTTGTATTTAACAAGTTAAAATCTCTTTTTTTGTTCTTTAAACTCAGAATATATTTCATATCATTTAACTGAATTTTCTCGAATCTGAAGATTGACTCAACTGGCTTAATACAGTTCTTATAGTGTAAATAATTAATAGATCTACTCACTTCATGTATACTGTTTACAAAGAAAGTATTCATCTTTTCTGCAATAGTGAGCTCAGAAGTGTAATTACCATCAGGGAATTGTATTTCCTTAATCACATAGTTTTGCTTTTTCAATATCAGTGTCTCGAGTGCTTTCCACATTTGTTTTTGGTTCGAGCAATTAGTGATTTTTTGTTGAATGTAACTACATTTAGCTCTGTTCAACTTCGCTTTATAAATGTTTCTGCTAGATTTATACTGTTCCCATTCACTCTCACTATTTAATAATACAGCTCTGTCAAACTTACATCTTGTGTATTCTTTATGCCTTTTTAGGTCATTATTGTACCATTCGTTCGAAGAGTTTTTAACAAATTTTGTAACATTAAATTTTTTACATATATTTATTAATTCAGTTTGAAATATCGACGTCTTGCTTTTAAAATCACTCACATTTTTAATTCTTGTCAAAAAATTATTCTTAATAGCACTTCGTAATTCAATCTTTTCATATTTCATAAATTTAATTTGCTTATTTTTTTTACTCTCTATTTTTCCATAACTACCCATTCTAATAACGATAGATTCGATTCTTTTCTTATGATGATAAAATCTATTAGGGTTTTAGATCTCACTGTTATTCGAGTTGGAACACATATTATTTGCTTGCACGCATTATCTAAACAAATATCATTTATTAGATTCCTGTACGTGTCCTGGACATTAATTAATATTAAAATCACCTAAAACTAATATTTCACCTTGCGAGTCAGACAATATGTCCATCCATTCTTTAAAAAACTCACAAAACTCACTTTTTGAAGAGCTTGATGATCTGTACACAACCGCTATCGTCAACTTAAAGTTCATATATGAGATGTTGAATGTTAACCACCAAATTTGATTGCTTATATTTATATTATACATAACTTTATAGTTTATTTCAGTTTTAAGAAATATTGTAATTCCTCCTGTATGGGTTGAATTGCTATCACATCTTATAATATCATAACCTTCCATAAAAATTTCATCTGATTCTACATTCTCCGTCAGATGTGTTTCAGTAAGGCATATTACATCAAAGTTGTTTTCCCTAATGGTTTATTCCAATTCATCGAAATTGTTAGTAACTCCTTGAATATTCAGATAAAATTAAAATTCTCTAATTGCTAGTAATTAGTTTTTTTGTTTTTCTACCGCTAATTTTCGCTGATATACGATGCATTGTCTATCTCGTGTATCATGATTAATATCCAAATCAAGTTTTAATCTATTCTTTGCTGAAAGACAGTTTATACATTGTAAAAAATGTTGTTTACAGTCTTTTTCATCATATCCCTCTTCTGCCCATTTACGACATACTTTATTGTTTCTACAATCTTTCGCATCATGGTTGTAGCCCCAACATTTAAAACATCTCTTCACATTCAAGAAATCATAAACATTGCATCTATCCCAACCCAAATTTAATTTTCCATCTCTTATAATTTTATCAAAAATGTATAGTAACTGTTGTTTCTTTTACTTCCATCCGGGCGCAATGTTTACATGCAAGTTTGCATGGGCGTCTACATATCCATGGGTATGACCTTTCCGGTTTTGGATTTCAATATCATAAGGTTGCAGTCTAGTCTCTCCGCAAATGGCTTGTTCCCTAGCGCACCACCTTTGGTATTATTCTCGCCCTTCTTCTTCTGTTGATTCCATTCGTCGGAGTTCCCTGCAGTCGTTTTGAACGTGTCCCAGTTTATTACAAATCCAGCATCGAAGAAGACCATGTGAAGGAGTGCTCTGTGATAACTGCATTATATTGTCCGAACATTCCTCAACCGAAATTTATCTCTCTCATACTGTACTGAGAGAAACTTGCCTGGCGGATTCAAATGCTAGTGCATAGCGTAGTACTTCTGTAATTGACTACATTTCTTTCTTTCTTAGTGCAATAGCATTCACAAATACCGTTCTTTCCCCTTCCTTAAAGAAATAGTGCGATGACTTGTCGGAAGCTTTACTAGAGTCTGTATAAATACAATCTGTCTCTTAGCCGCCCATGTAACAGATCTGAATTCCAGCGGGAGTTTATCGGAACTCATTTCCCCTCCTAATACTGAAACATGCAGAATTCAAGCGTAACAATTACGGAATTACGGATTCCGAAATTTTAAATTTAAGCGGCACAGTACTGAATTAAAAAACTATTCTGTACTGACTTGCAAAACTCTATTCTGCTCGAATTAAAATAAATATTAAGTACTTAAACGTTACTGAAAGTTAATATCGGTATAGTACTAATTGAATTAAAAAATATATTTTTTTTTTAATTTATTCAACTACCACAATTTCTTTTCCATTTAGAATTCTCGTATACAATACAACCTGGCAAAGGCAACTGCAGGGAAGAATTTATTTGTTCACATTATTTTTAAATTACATATCTGCTTGCAGGATTGAACCCAGAACCGTGGGCGCGTAAGTCCATTAAGCCATTGTGCTATTTCCTACCTTACAACAGATACCGAAAAAAACCATGTATACGTAAACAAATTGATATTGCGGTGAAAAATCAAATACTGAAGTAGTACTGATAAATATTATATTACCAGGGCGGCGGTAACATAATGTCAAATGTCATTTTAAGGGAAATGACATGTCTCAGAATAGCATAGTAATATAGTATTTTATTATTTCAATCAATTGAAAAATGCCGCGAAAAAGTCTAATATTGGGAAAAAATAAATTGCTTAATAACAGACGTTTAATAAAATATGAAGATCATACTTACTCTACAAAGGCACATAAAATTGTTCTCCGAAAAATAAAATTGTATGCAGATTGTTAAAGTAAGTATACAGTCACAAATTTAGCTTTAATTATTCAAAACTGATATGTAAATTTAAATATAGTTCCATCTAATGAAGGTGACAATGAAGTATTTGAAGAAATAATAACTTTCGGTAAAGATGCAACAATTATGCTGCCGGACCAAGAATATATACAAAATCATTCAATATCGCATGATAATTCATTTTTATTGAAATTGAGAGCTTGGGCTACTTCTTTTAATGTAAAACTCAGTGTTTTATCTAAATTATTAAAAATATTGGCGAAAGATGCTCATCTTAGCATACCAATGGATGTTAGGACGTTGCTATCCACACCATTATCGACCGAATTGCGACATATAAAAACAATTGATAATAGAAAATACATTCACTTTGGCGTAAGAAATTGTTTAGAATGTCTTTTAGGTTCTTTACAAAAAAAAATATGTATTATCATAGATGGCATAAGAACTAGATGTCGCATATATAGTCCAGTCATTTTAGCCAAAATACAAGCAAAATCTCGGAATTCAACATAATAAGCTGTAAGTTCGTAAGAACTTTTATTTTGACATCCTAAAAATTGTCTCAAAACCTACCGACTGTAGGGTGTCCGCAACTATAAAATCCTAGGGGTCAAAGGTCAAAAAATTGACTTTTTGCATGTTTTTCGCAAATATCTCGGTTCCTATCAGGTTTTCGCTATTTTTATCTATTATAAATATTGTAGAGGAATAAATTCTCTACAACTTTTGTTTTGAAACTTTTTCTGTACGTTGAACTGTTTTTCAGATAGAGGGCAGTGAGCGCGCAGTGTTTTTCTATGTCGAGTATTATTCTTTTTATTCTTTTTAAGAATTAATTTATTGTTTAGCATCGTATCTTGTGAGCAACGGACGTACGACAAAAGTTATGGCTGATTTTTGTTTTATATGTAATAAATCTCGTTCGGAATATGAACCATTAGTTAATGTAGTACGTGGTTTAAAAACTTTAAAAAATGCAAGTATCGAACGAAATGACGGTCATATTGAATATTTAAAAACTGTAACCTCTGTTAAAGTGCATGAAAAGTGTCGAACTGTTTACATCAGTAAACATTGTATTGTAGCAGAAAAACGGCGACTAGAGCAAGACGAAACTCCAGCTTCTCCCAGTGTATCCCATAAAAGACGTAGTGAAGTGTTTGATTTTAAAAAGCAATGTTTATTTTGTGGTGAAACGGCTGATGAGGCCGCAGAAAAAAAGAAAAAAGAAAAGTATAGACGTAAAATATGTAAAGTGAGTACTCTTGAATTCAAAGACAATGTTATTAAAAAGTCAGAAGAACGTGATGATGATTTCGGAGAGCTGGTGAAAAATCGTATACTTTTTCAATATGATTTGATTGCTGCTGAAGCAAAATACCACACTATTTGTTATACGAATTTCTCCAACAAAGCATCATCGTCTCATCAGAACCTAGGCAACAATTTATTGTACTGAAAGTCCAGTACTGATTTTTATGAATTCATCCGGAATTAAAATTATTTTTTCTCATTTAAGTACTGGATAAGTACTAAACGAATACCGATTGTTTGAATTAAGCATAAAAAAAGCAGTTCAGAAGTTCAGTTCATCGTAAGTATCATAAGAATTCCGATTTTTCGAAATTCACATCTCCATTTTGATGCGTCAAACAATTAAGTTTTACAGTACTGAAGTATTACTGTAAATTTACTGAAATTATGAATTAAAAAAATAAAATTTTACAAAGTCTAAAATACTTAATCAGTATCTATTAAGTTCTGTACAAGTATTCGGAAAATTTTGTACAGAAATTTATTCTTATTCTTTCTATAAGTATCTATGCAGTACCTTGGCAGTACTGAATATTGTAAGTGAGTCATTCATGAATATTCGTGTCATGAATATTCGTGTTGACTGTTATTGTTATTTTTTTTTTGTTTATAATTTTTTATAGAAACACTGAATTATGTTTTATGTTTACATTATTATATTATATTAAAAGTTATATTTTGCACACATTTGTATTTCTTTCCCTTATAAATTCCTTTTTTTTATAAATTTGTCAATGTGTGATTTAATAGTAAAACAAAGAATATGCCGTAGGAAGACAACAAATTTTACATAGTACGTCATTCTTAAGATCAGAGATGTCATACTTCAATATTTTTTCTGGAAATGTCCCCAAAAACATAAAAAATTCTTCTAAACCGCCTGGTTCTTCATTTAAAGTGTTAATATGATTAAATTGTTGACCGAATATGGAGACATCACTTCTAGTTTTTTTCAAAATATTTTACACGAACAATAATATATCCATCTCGTAACATTAAGCAATTATCATTGAAACTGTTTGCATTTATCTTAAAGTTGCAAAAATTACATAGTCTTAATTTATTCAAGCCTAAAACAAATTTACCAAATACTGGTTTTTCTTTGTTAGTATCAGTAACATCCAGGTTATTTGTTTCATTTAATTCATGAATTCTATTATAACATTGTTCTAGTGGTCGAAAGCCAGAGTGTAACATACTTTTGATATGTTTTATATAAGCCTCAAATTTATAGCAGCTATTCTCGTCAAGAGGACCGAGAATTTTCACATCGTTTGCTAGGTGAACAAGACCATGTACATTAAAATTGACATTATTTAATCCATATAACTTTTGAAAATGTCTTACGAAGTATGTAAGTAACTGTTGTGCATAGTCGTTATTAGTATAATAGTAAGATGAGGAAGTCAGAATTCTAATAGCTAGACTGAAGCATAAAAAATGTTTATAAGCTGAGCTGTTTATAATTGTTTTTAAGGTAACTGGACCGGTGTACAAAAGAAAAACTCTTAGCTCCGACGCTTTCATATCTTGTTGGAGCTCTGAACATGCACAGAGTAACACTGCTCAAGTCTTTTATTAAGTTTAGACAACTGCTCTGCTTTCAATTTTTGTGCGCTTGGTTTTCCAAGCCAAACGGAAATTAGCTTTTTACAAACTCCTTCATCAAACAAATGCATTTTATCTAAAGGAAAGTTCGCTATCATATCAATAGGAAGACACTCAAAAATCGAACGGCTACTTTTGTGATGATCATTATCATCACTTCCAGAAGGAGTCTTTGTACTTCTAAAGTCTTTGTCACTTCTTAATTATGTATTAATATCAGGATAAACGACTACTTTTCTACCATTCCTTGAAGTCGTACTAACACCTTTAGTAAAATATTTTGGACAGAAATAATATCTCCCGTGACCCTTGATCTGTTTTACTGATGCCATTGCAGGTGCGTCACATACGCAGTCATGGAACTTAATTTGATAACTTCTAGAATTGTGTGTTAATCCACTCTTCAAAAGACTTTCCATCTCGGTCACGAAATCCTCAAGAAAATTGTTAAGATTATCCGTTTTTCCGAATGCCATCCCAACAGCAAATACTGGCGCAGGCTTTATGATATGGAGCAAATTTTGAACGCATCCTAGAATCAACCAAAAACTAGAACCCCCACTTGCTGATATAGAGGCTCCATTTATATTGAACAACATTCGTAGTATAGAAACATCCGTGTGTAATACATATTTTGTTTTATAAAGAATCTAAAAGACATTCTAAACAATTTCTTATGCCAAAGTGAATATATTTTCCATTATCAATTGTTTTTATATGTCGCAATTAGGTCGATAATATTGTGGATAGCAACGTCCTAACATCCATTGGTACGCTAAGATGAGCATCTTTCGCCAATAATTCTAATAATTAATAATTTTACATTAAAAGAAGTAGCCCAAGTTCTCAATTTCAATAAAAATGAATTATCATGCGATATTGAATGATTTTGTATATATTCTTGGTCCGGCAGCATAATTGTTGCATCTTTACCGAAAGTTATTCTTTCTTCAAATACTTCATTGTTACTGTTGTCACCTTCATTAGATGGAACTATATTTAAATTTACATATCAGTTTTGAATAATTAAAGTTAAATTTGTGACTGTATACTTATTTTTACAATCTGCATACAACTTTATTTTACGGGGAGCAATTTTATGTGCCTTTGTAGAGTAATAAGTATGATCTTAATGTTTTGCTAAACGTCTGTTATTAAGCAATTTATTTTTTCCCAATATTAGACAATAAAATACTATATTACTATGCTATTCTGAGACATGTCATTTCCCTTAACAATGACATTTGACATTATGTTACCGCCGCCCTGGTAATATAATATTTATTAGTACTACTTCAGTATTTGATTTTTCACCGCAATATGAATTTGTTTATGTAGACATATAGATTTTTTTCGGTATCTGTTGTAATGTGGGAAATAGCACAATGGCTTAGACAATGGACTTCCGCGCCCACGGTTCTGGGTTCAATCCTGCAAGCAGATATGTATAATTTAAAAATAGTGTGAACAAAAAAATTCTTCCCTGCAGTTGCGTGTTTGCCAGGTTGCATAAGAGAACCGTAAATGGAAAAAAAAAACTTTGTGGTAGTTGAATAAATTAAAAAAAAAAAGTATTTTTTAATTCAATTATGATTTTCAGTACTATACCGATATTAACTTTCAGTAACATTTAAGTACTTAATATTTATTTAAATTCGAGCAGAATAGAGTTTTGAAAATCAGTACAGAATAGTTTTTAAATTCAGTACTGAATGGGTTTTAAGTTTAGTATTGAATAGATTTTAAATTCAGTACTCCAGCAGTGCCTCTGCAATTTGAAGTTTCGGAATCCGGAATTCCGTAATTGTTCCGCTTGAATTCTGCATGTTTCAGTATTAGGAGGGGAAATGAGTTCCGATAGACTCCAGCTGGAATTCAGATCTGTTACACGGGAAACCTCGTCAAGATAATCAAGTTTCAGAAGCTATGACGGAGATTTTTAATTACATAGAAAATATAACGATTCACAATTCACACTGAAAGAGCTCAAAGATGTCTTGACTGGGTATGTGCCAGATGATAAAACTATCATTACTAGACTGCAACAAAAGTACTTAACCAATATAATAATTACAAAGAAACTAGGAGCTTTTACAATCATTTCTTTCCGTGATACACACGCTAATATTCTATCTAAAGCTTGGTACGATAATAAAAAATTAGATCCCGAAGCAGAAAGGCTAAGAATTGTAGAAGCTGCAGCAGCAATTATTAGAGAAGATATTCGATCATCCATAGTTGAAACCAAGTATTATCCACCTCCTAGTCAAATGTTGGATGATGTTAATCAAGAAATTCCAAAAACTTTAATGCATTTTTTAGAAGAAGTCATCGTAAAAAATAGGAAAGGAAAGGTAGATCATTTAAAAACAAAATGTACTTCAATAAGCCATGCAATTATGTCTGCTATACGGGAACGTTCTTTTTCATCACAACTACTATTAAGCCTTTCTGTATTTCTTCACCGAAGATATGGATCAAAAAGGCTTTTGGATATTTTGTCTAGCTTAGGATTTGCAGCTTCCTATAGCAATACTGTACAGTATGAAATTTCAGCAGTATATCACCCACAACCTCGTATTTTATCATCAGAGTCAGTTACAACAATTTTACCACCAGCTCCAGAGGAATTGCTTAACACTATCTTTTGCAACTGTAAGAGTGGTTGTGGTTCGCGATGTGGATGCAGGAAAGCGGGGTTACAGTGCTCTCTAGCTTGTGGCCAGTGTAATGGGCAAGCTTGTCTCAATGCTTCACCATATCAAAGTGATGTCAATGAAGATGGTATATTTGATCCCGAAATTATGGAGGACCTGGAAACAAATGTCATTGAAGACGAAAATGAGGATGAATCCGAAATTTTACAGCAACCAGAAGACGAAGAAGAAGAAGAAGATGAAGAAAATTAAAATTAGAAGTTGTAGCTCTCGTGATCAATCTATTTCTTTAACTTCAACGATCGTAAATTAAATGTGTAGAACGATATTTTCAAATAAAAACAGGCATTAAAAATAAATTTTTGTTCTTTTTGTTATTTAGGAAGTAATTAGTATAAATTTGACTAAAATTAAAATATAATGAATATGTTTATTTCCCTCAATCATTTTTTACTTACACCAGCAGGTAAGTGTAATAAAATTAATAGAAACTTAATTAATGAGAAAAGTTATAAAATATAATGAAAAAGTTAATAAAAAATAAAAATGATTTATAATTATATATTTATTAACAATTTTTAAACATTAAAGGACACATATTTGATCGAGACTACCGATTGAGCTTGAATAATACTCGACATAGAAAAACACTGCGCGCTCACTGCCCTCTATCTGAAAAACAGTTCAACGTACAGAAAAAGTTTCAAAACAAAAGTTGTAGAGAATTTATTCCTCTACAATATTTATAATAGATAAAAATAGCGAAAACCTGATAGGAACCGAGATATTTGCGAAAAACATGCAAAAAGTCAATTTTTTTACCTTTGACCCCTAGGATTTTATAGTTGCGGACACCCTACAGTCGGTAGGTTTTGAGACAATTTTTAGGATGTCAAAATAAAAGTTTTTACGAACTTACAGCTTATTATGTTGAATTCCGAGGTTAAACCCCTAAAATGACTGGACTAATAGTACCAGAGAAAAGTATACAGATTTTAAATCGCTGGTCCCTTCCGGAATAGACCACAACATGTTTCAGAAGTGCTGAGAACAAATGTTCCTTTAACATCAGTTTTGTATACATTTGGTCGATTCCCTCAACGTGATAGATGCGGGAAAATATGAGTCACTCGACGTATCTATCTCATTTCTCTTTTCATGTTGCTGTACTGATCAAACTAAAGGAATGATGCATAGCACTACATATTCGGTGCGGTGGGTGGGGCGTAAACGTACTCACAGGCACAGCGATCCTCATTCAATAGATGCTGGCATCGGTCGCTGTGGTGACTGGTGACGAGTGTAATCTACGAATAGAGAAGTAAGGAAAGGTATCGCAATGTTTGTGTACGAGAATGAAGCATTTTAATTGTGTGCAAATGTATACAAGCCTTCAGCAAAAGACAGGGCCATAGACAAACTAATTACATGCAGAGTAGTGCCTTGCTCCAATATAAAATTAACAATGCCTCGACCTGATGTAGGGAAGGCCGCAATTTTTTCTTAGAAATTTACTAGAATATTTTTTGCTTAGGATTGGTTACGCGTCTACGCTCATAGTAATTGTTGTCGCCCTCCAAAAGTGCCTATAAATTCTAGGAAAGATTTTCCCATTAAATTTCCAAGAAAAAATTGCGGCCGTCCTTCCATCAGCTAGCGGCATCATTCATTTTATATAGAGCTCTCGGCCAATGCATGAAATTCGAAGGAAGAAATTTCCAGTAAATTTCTAAGATAAAATTGTGGCCTTATCTTCATCGGGTCGTAGGAATGGTGATTTTGTATGGGGCGAGGCATTGCTGGCTTACCCTTTGTGCACGAAAAGCGTTGCATATTTTTGTTCTAACGTGTCTAGACTTTGTATTTTATTAGTTTGTCAAAGACAGGGCGAATTGTAAATTTCTAGGAAAATTGTTAAGTTCGATAGGAGAATATTAGTTGGTGCCGTCATACAATACCATTAAAAAAAAATTACTCGCAGGGGCAAATGAATTTAATAAAGTTGTTTGTTCTTTAATTCAAATCCTAATAACTACAGCAAAATAAAAAGTATTTCCAAAAACGAGACAAGAAAGAAGTAACATTTACGTCCCTCCCACCGCACCGAATTGTGCTGTGCATGGTGCATCATTCCTTACTTTAATCAGTACAGCGACATGAAAAGAAAAATGAGAGTTACGTCGATTGATTCATATTTTCCCGCATCTACCATGTTGAGGCAGTCTACCAATGTATACAAAACTGATGTGAAAGGAACATTTGTTCTCAGCACTTCTGAAACATGTTGTGGTCTATTCCGGAATGGACCAGCCATTTAAAATATGTATACTTTTCTACAGTATGCTATGCGACATCTAGTATGCCATCTATGGTATGGTATTATACATGAATGTTTCTATACTACGAATGTCGTTCAATATAGATGGAGCCTCTATATCTGCTTTAATATATTCATGGTCCGAAGTTTCGATATCACTTTTTTTCTGAGAGAGTATAATTTCTGCTCGTATTGTACTTTTGTAATTATCTGATAATGTATGTATATTAATTTATATATAAAGTTGTTAAGTGTGTAAATAGCGATACCATAAGCTCTGTCGTCCAACGCTATGACTTTAAAAACTTTCCATTTTTGTAAAGGCCGCTTTCCGCTTGCGATCAATTTTCCAGCATTAGCATTAAAAGTTGCCTAAAAAGCGATTCATAATTCAAACACAAAACTCATGAAAACGATGAATCGTGCACTCAGTTTAAAATAAAAAAGATTTGTTTACCAATCCGTCTTTAACCCACGACACAGGTAAGGCTGCTATACTTTTATCTCGAACTGATATATTTTATACCGTTTGTTTAATTTAAACTTTAACGAAAACCACAATTTTGACACTATTTATGCAACTGTTCTAACTAAAACTAACGTAGTCTATAACATTGCTAGTAATAAGCTGGTCATAGCCAAGTGATAGTCAATGCTTTATTGTGTTAGGTCAGGGCCGCACTGGATCATCAAATCGGCCCGGGCAAATAATGACAAGCCAGCCCCCAAGGGACTTCAAAAATAATTTTTTTATAAGAGGCGAACAACCCAAATTATTATTTCCTACTGAACCGAGCACAAAGAGAGCAAGACAATGTTTTCTATGAATATTGAATTCGATGCTAAATAAGAAGAAAGAAAGAAGAAATTTATACAGGAAATATGTATGCACAGAATATGTGTAAGAGCGGTTGGCCGTTTAACACTTCAAATTAAAACTAAACAAGTAAAAAAGCTAGACTTTGTCTAAAACCAATTCTTATGATACCCTAGATGAATGCCCGTGTAAAATTTCGTATGGTCACCCATCTATGCAAATTTTATTTTTGAAGTGGTTTTTCGCATATATTTCTAGAACGGTTCGTCGGACAGAAAAAATGATTATAAGCAATTTTATAAGATTTCGTATTCTGAAGAAGTTTTTAGAACATTTTTGTTTTCACAGTATATGTAAAAAACCTAAGTTTTTATATGGCAACACCAAGAACGGGTTGCCCGATTTAGTCCATTTTTGAAATTTTATTTGCTATTATTATAAAAATACCAAGTACCAAATTTCAGCTCTCTATGTCAATGAGTTTTCAGGCAGTGTCCAAATAAACAGTGGAAAACGAAAGTTTTGTATGGCAACCCCACGAAGGAGTTACCCGATTTGTCTTATTTTCGAACTTAATTTTAATTTTTTTTTTAAAGTCCGTGTATAAAATGTCAGCTCTCTAAGTATGCGCGTTCTCGAGTTATCGTGCGCACAGACGGACAGACGGACAGACGGACATTCAAAAATCGCGATAACTTTTAATATTATGCATGGGTGTCCAATCCATTTTGCTCTGCCATCATTATTTCGAGGTGTTACAAACGGAATGACAAACTTATTATACCCTTTAGATTTCATCTAGGGTATAATAATACAGGGTTTCTCTGGGGAAGCAGGATCCTAGGGACAACAATTTTACTTACACAGCTGTAACAAGAGTAAGGCAAGTGAAGCAGACGTTGAGCCGGAAGAGCGTCGCCCGTTAAAAAAAATTATTGCGGGCCAAAAAAAATAACTTTAATAACATTTGCCTTGGACAAATATAATTCCTTTGAGTTTTAACTGTTAAATAAATATTTTACTCTCGATTTGAATTTACCCGCTTGACAAGGCTGAGGTTGGTTCGTGATCCTGATATGGAAGAAATTTTTGCAAAATTTTCTAAAGATATTGTTATACCAGCGCTAAAGAAACAAGAAAAAAAGCGACTCGAACGTTTTGAATCACAAAATGATGAGTGATGTCAATATTGCCACAAAACAAGAGCTTCATACACCAATTTTTGAATCGATTGATGTTCTTTTATTCGAACTGACGAGGAGGTATGAAAGTTGGAACAAGTTTCAGAAGATTCATTTCTGACGATCTTATAAGCAAAATGTACGCTGAAAGTCTGAGAAAAACCGGTTTTGGATTTGCTTCAATAAATTCACGACTATAGTAACCAAGAGTCCTATCTAAATGTCGAAATCGCATTCAGAGTTTTTGTAACATTACCAATGACGATAGCTTCATGTGAACGAAGTTTCAAAAAATTGAAGCTAATAAAAATTTCCTGTGATCTACAATGGGTCAAGAAAGATTATCAAATGTGGCTGTTTTGTAAACCGAAAAAGAAATGACAGGAAAGCTTGTCATTTTGAGAAATTTATAAAGTAATTCGAAAAAAGCTAGAAAAGTCCATCTATAAAATCTTGCAAATATTTCTATCAAATTGATTCACCTCAATGTTTTTAAATGTACTTTACTCGCAAAAAATTAACATCAACTAATAATTTTATGTGCAATAAATATTATTTAGTATTCTTCTCATGACTAATTGTTGCTCAACTTTGTACAATCAGTTGATATACCACGTCAAAATAGTATAGTTAAAATTATATAAAGTTTGTTGAGAATTTTATGGATCAAGGGTGCAAATTTATACGTTTGCCTCAGGCGCCAAAACGAGTTGCGTGAAGGAACTACTCTTTGGTTTTGGAATCTTTTTGTAACCGCATAGAAATTCAATCGCTCCTTCACTTACTTATACGGCCCAATATAGGAACAAAAGCAATGCCACTGCTTCACCAAATGTGAAAAAATGCAGGCTGTTTCCAATATTTGGGTACTTTCTAACACTAGAAATTTATCATAAGTAAAGGCTGACTGTAATATACCATGACCATGTATATACTCTACTTCAAAATTGATTTACATGAAATAAAATTACTATTTTTTTTACAATTAAAAAATAAAAACAAAATTTAAAAACTGTTTTTATATTTGCTCTTCAATTTCGAATTTGTTTTAAAAGTAGACATACAGCTATACCAAACTTTTGAAAGCCTTGTTAAACCCTTCTGTTAAAAAACACATTTTCCGTACGTTTTTCGAAATAAAAATGATATGATGCAAAAAATAATATAAACCGCTTTACAAAAAAGTGTATACTTTTAAAGCCACGAAAAAGCCAAATTTGCCAAATATAATGCAATCTCGGAAACACCCACTTGCCTCCGCGTCCTGACAGTGTTTATAAGTTGTGGGACATTTCTGAGTATTTTTAACTCATAACTCTCCTCTGCCCAGATGACCTCGTTGCCGTGAGCTAATTAGCTTTATTGTATTAGGCTTTTAGGTTATGCAATAAAATACTTTTTCAATTTTAATAGCTCTCCTCCCACCGCAGCCGCAACGTTCGTCCAGAGTACGTGGTATATACATGTGGTCGCGTTAATGTGGAGCCTACCGGCCCAAAGACCACCGGCCCATCGGACTAGCGCCCGATCGCCCGTACTGCCAGTCCGGCTCTGTGTAAGGTAACCTATCTTTATACCGAATCAGAAAATTCCTCGCAATACTGTTAAACAGTCGTAGCTTTATTTACAATATTTATTAGGTACACGGTCCTCTACCTCATAACTTTAATGTATATTTATAAGGATTAGTATTGTTAAGCTATAAGGTGTTAGTGTTAGTTATTAATACTCACTACTACAGACCTTGAATATCAGAGTATCTTGCTCTACCATATTTTTCCTAATATTTAGCTTCTAATTATTTAAATAGAAATTGTTCACTTAAACTTAAATTTGAGATTCTAAAATTTCAATATTATTTAGCTATAAGCAATCTAACGTTGCATACTTGTAGTCACTCTAAATACAACAGTCTTAATAACCGCTGTTACAGCTTACAAACTACTCTCTAAATATGCCTTAGTATCTAGTCGCTATACCCAACGCTAGTCTGCGTGGCGCATACGCCGGGGTTTGTAATAAATAAACTTTGAATTTGAAACGCAATGCGAAAATAAAACACGACATGACAGTGAACACGAATATTCATGAATGACTCACTTACAATATTCAGTACTGCCAAGGTACTGCATAGATACTTATAGAAATAATAAGAATAAATTTCTGTACAAAATTTTCCGAATACTTGTACAGAACTTAATAGGTACTGATTAAGTATTTTAGACTTTGTAAAATTTTATTTTTTTAAATCATAATTTCAGTAGATTTACAGTGTAATACTTCAGTACTGTAAAACTTAATTGCTTTCGCATCAAAAAGGAGATTTGAATTTTGAAAAATTGGAATTCTTATGATTACTATACTTACCAAGAACTGAACTTCTGAACTGCTTTTTTTATGCGTAATTCAAACAATCGGTATTCGTTTAGTACTTATCTAGTACTTAAATGAGATGAATTCATAAAAATCAGTACTGGACTTTCAGTACAATAAATTGTTGCCTGGGCGGTTGCAGCAAAGCTGCCAATGGTGTCCAAGACAAATTCCTACAAATTAGTGATTGTAGACCAGCTTGAAATAAACCCATGATAGCAAATTCTTGTACGAAATTAATAGCTGAGAGTAAATGACGGATTCGAATAATTTAGGCACACAAGATAATTTTGCAATAGGTCTATAGTTAAAAATTTAATTTTCACTACCTTTTTAGTAGATGGATATGATAGGAGAATTTTTCCATTGTTACTGGAAACAACCCCTCTCGAGTGGTTTTTGAAAAATAATATTCAGCGGGGCTGCCAGGGAAAGGCAGCATGACTTAGAAAAGCCTAGAAGTATCCCATCAGGGGATGGATTCTGATAAAATTTAAATGACAATGACAAAATGACTTCGAAGGAAAGACAATGTCACAATGCCATAATTTGGAATTCTGATTATTGTGTGATATGACGTGTATCTTAAATTATAGCAGTGGCAATTTGACAATTTCGCAGTAATTGAATATGTTCCGAACAACAAAGTAATGGAGCACATTTTATTGCGAAGGCGTATCCAAAGAAGAAGGCAGTATGTAAAATAATTGCTGAAATTTTATAACGAATGTAACGTGTCCTTTTGCAGTTTGCTGCTAAAATTTAGTTTTGTTTTTAATAATACAATAATATATAATAAGATAATAAATACAAATATTTAATATTTTTATACTTACTTGACATAATTTGATATCACTTGAATATGACAAAAGTCACAGCGGCAAGGACTAAGTGACCTCGGTTGCAAAAATTGTCATGAAAAAAAGTTACTTGTCATCTCACCCAGTTTTTAGGAATCGGTATTTCGAAAATAAGTCATATTTTAACGCTAAATGTCACTTCTTATGGATAAAGTCATCACGTAAGAATCGCATTTTCGCAAAAAAATCACGAAGTCATTGTCATTTGTCATTTTTTTTTCCTGATCAGAATTCAGCCCCAGGACCCTTTGTGAAGTCATTAGGAAGCACATTAGTGGTGAAATTGTACGGATAGGGAATGAAACGTTATGAGACTCGTTCATATGACTAAAGTTATTGTTTCAAAGCAGAGCTGGGCAATACTTAAGTACTACTTAAAGTACATTTTCGTTACTTAAAACTTATTACTCAATACTTTTGGAATGCCCCTACTTAGTACTTGAACATAAGTACTTGCTTCTATTTACTTGTACTTAAGATTTAGTTTTGTACTTAAGTACCAAGATTTTTACTTAAGTATTTCTGAGTCTATTAAGTATCTACAAATATCTAACTCTTCGTAGAAAAGCAAACACAATCTCTAGCGCAACTCCTTTTTTGTGGAGTTTTAAAGAACGCAAAGAACTGTCAAAGAATGTGCCACACTCACGTGTCAAGGCAGAACTTTAGACAAACTATTAACATTAACACAAGACTGGGCAAATAGAACACAAATCAGTAACGTCTCGCTCGAATATAAAATCGATGATGCCTCGACTTGATGACATAACCACTGACATGTATAATATGGATTGCAAAAAGTGGGCTTGCTTCTATATTGCTGACTCTTTCGGCCTAAACACCAAGTATCAACTGATAGAGAACTGAAAACAACAAATAAATTAGTGGATTCGTCGAAATACATGTTTTCAAATTAATCATTTTGGGTTATTACTGCCAAAAACTGTTTTATCGAAGACAATGTATTCATTAGATACGCAGAAGAAACTTTAAATGTTTTATTAAAATCACTTCCCGAGCTGCGTGCTCCCTTTTTCAATTTCCCACCAATGATTTTTCAATGTTGGCACCGACGGAAGAACTCGTTTTGATACAAGCACTTGTGCCAGCGTGAAATAGAAAAAAAAGCAGTCCATATTATACTCGTAAGTGGACATACCCAAGGGTAAGCGAGCAATGCCTCGCTCCAATATAAAATAAACGATGCCTCGACCTGATGTAGGGACGGCCTCAATTTTTTCTTAGAAATTTGCTGGAAATTTTTTCCTTAGAATTGTTATACATTATTGGACATGATAATGGGTATAATGGGTGCTTGGGCAGACCTCTAATAGTTTTTGTGAGTGCAGCAAGAAGAGGTGAAAGTTTTCCTCTACTTGCAGCACCGGAAACTATGAAAAACTATAAATAATAGCCACTGGTTACTATACATACTATAGTTTTCAAAAGGTATTGATTTATTAATATCTATTAACTGAACTCGATAAACTTCATTATATTACTACCAATGTACAAAGATGCTAAAAAACTACCTTAAAAAGTACTTCAAAAAGTACTCAATACTTTTTATAGACTTAGTACTTAGTTACAAGTAGTCTTCATACATGCGGTACTTTTACTTACGCTGAAGTACTCAGGCCTTCGGTACTTGTACTTGTACTTACTCATAAGTACTTTTTCTTTGATACTTGCCCAGCTCTGTTTCAAAGTTGGAAATTTGACAGGTCAAATGCATTATCAAAAAATAAAGTAAACCTATTAAAAATTTCAGCCGAATCATCATTGGAAGGATCTTTGTACCTCATGGTATTGGGGTAGTTGTCCGTTTTTTTCTTCATATTAAGGGGGGTTACCACTGAAATCTTAAAAAACACGAAAAGTTAATACAAATTTACTGCAAATCTGTGCGTACTATCATGATAAAAATTGCACATAGTTAGAGAAAATGCATAAACTTAGGTAATGACGTGTCAAAAATAAAGATTTCGGGGTTTTGTATGTATTTAATTAGCTTTAGAAAACTCTGGAATTCATGAAATTTGCAAAGTTTAGTACATCAAAACGTAATAATGGTACATTAAATAGATAAATTTGTACTTGGGTATGGAAGATGTTGGGCTGGAAGAGGCAGTGACGGAAAGAAAACCAGACAAAAAATTTTGGTTACTAATATATTTTAGTTTGAAAGTTGCTATTTTCGGAGACAAATAACTACCAAAATTATGATATTATTTCAAAGAAATTTCAATTTGTAACAAAGATCGAACCTTTTTCTGTTTATTTTGAAAAACTCAAATTTTTTAGTGCAATGATAAAGGAAATAAAGTCAACAATGTTAATGATAGTAACGGCAAAAATCTCTTGTTTTATTATATTTTGCATACAATTTGGCGTTTTCAATTCATTCAATCATCGTCAGATGGAGTAACGTGCTTTTGGAAGGCTTTCATTTCTTTTGAAAGCTCAGCGGGCTGTAGCTGTATGCTTGGAGAGTGCGTGCCGTTATTTTCTGCATTAGGTATATGTATGTGTAGATTTCCCGGAATATTTTAATTTTTATCATTGGTAATTTGTTCATTTTTGCTTTTGAGGCGAGAAATTTTTTGCCAATTCTATTATGGTTATAGATAACGAATTGTGAGAAACTATTATTTAATCATGAGACGTATTAGTAAAATTCGGGCCAATAGTAATTATGGAATAAAGAAGGGAAAACTGAATATTGTTAGGTATGTAAATCTGTGTATATGAAAAGAAAATAATCCTATAAATGTACAAATTTGTGAAATGTGAATTTGAATTTGTGAAATGTGAATGATTTTGATGAAATTTTAGAGGAAGGTTGGCTAAATTATAAATAGTTATTTTTTTGGCGTTCCATTTATGACCGCGTTTTAGTGAAGCTGTAGAAAGGACAAATTGGAACTTTTTAAAGTTTAGAAGAGTAGTTTTTCGAATATATCTATATAATTTAGAAAACTGAACGAAAATTGATGAGGTGTAGTGAGTTGTCACGATTATATACAGTGTGTACCAATTTTTTGACTACAATCGATTATCTTTCTAGCGACTATAATTACTACTAAGTACTATTAATTTATGTATGATTTGTTTTCAAAATGCGATTTCGAAGAAGAAGCATTTTTACAAATTACAAAGAACTTGTGTCGACCAATAAAAGTATCGACTTTGTACCAATGACATCTTTCTTTGAAATTATTTTTTATACCCTAGATGAAATCTATAGGGTATACTAAGTTTGTCATTCCGTTTGTAACACCTCGAAATAATGATGGTAGAGCAAAATGGATTGGACACCCATTCATAATATTAAAAGTTATTTTGGTTTTTGCATGTCCGTCCGTCCGACCGTCCGTGCGTACGATAACTCGAGAACGCGTATACTTAGAGAGCTGAAATTTTGTACACGGACTTAAAAAAAAGGTAAAATTAAATACGAAAATGATACAAATCCGGCAACTCCTTCTTGGTGTTGCCATATAAAAATTTAGGTTTTTTACGTATACTTTGAAAACGATCAGTCCACGACATTTTTATTGTACTAAAAACTTCTGCAGAATACGAAATCCTATAAAATTGGTTATAATCATTTTTTCTGTGCGACAAACCGTTCTAGAAATATATGCGAAAAACAATTTCAAAATCAAAATTGAATAGATCGGTGACCATACGATTTTTAAAACGGGCATTCATCTAGGGTATCATAAGAAGTGGTCTTAGACGAGTGGTGTCAGTTACCTCTGCAGTCACTTGGAAATACTGCTTTACATTTATTTTTAATTTTTTTTTTTAATTGAAATCGTTGCACATTCTTATCTTTTAGTGAATTCTTTTCTGCGACACCGAATCTGCCACCACCACACCAGTAGGGAAAAAAGAGCACGAGAATGGCAGATTTGATGGCAGTGTTAACATCGAGTCGCAGAAAAGAATTCACTATTTGCCATATTGCTAATCTTTCCCAGTTACAGTAACTCCGACTAGGCTAATCTGGTTGAATTGCGTTTCTTGAAACATGAAAAATTTTATGCGAACAAAATTGAGGAATTAGATAGAGATAATATATATATATATATATATATATATACTAAAATTAGATTAGAAAATCTACCAGACATAGCTCAACCTGAAAATTGTGTTGTTGCTAAATTCAAATCTAATTCTCTAAAGTAGTTCTTTGGATATCTAGTTAATAAAATGGTAATCTGACAACGTGTGAGCATTGCAAAAATTATATGGTAGGTACACATATTAAAACACAGAATTCTGGGAAGAGTTTTATTTGATTACCGGCTTCAGTCAAATAAAATTGCCCAAGCAATAAATAGTGCCAGACAAATTACACGGAAAAGTGACTGATCAACATCACAGAGAGCATACATTTCGTTCGCTTCTTGCCTGCTCCACAACAAAATTCTAAGAAAAATCCGACAGCCAAATTTAAAATCTCGCCATGCCTATGCAATTCTACCCACTGACTTATAAGTCAGTGATTCTACCCTACTGCTGTGCAGATGCCCGGCATGCTTTGGAGTACAATACAGACGAATATCACAGCATCATATAGCTTTCCATGTACATATAGTGATTTGTTTCAATTTTAAAATTGCATACTTTTATGTGTTTAAGTTCACTAAGCTTTTGGGAACAGAAATCGTGAGCTTTTTTTGGTGGTAACCCCCCTTAATAAAAATAATAATAAAACTCACGTTTTAAACATTTTTAAGTTTAATTAAAGGCCTGCACTCGTAAATAATTCCAACTAAAATTACAGAGTTTTCATAGGAAAATATTCCTTTCTTGGAATAACTCCCATAAAAAAAGATAGCTTTTATATATTTTGTTTTTTTTTTTTTGTATGAAAAAATCACATTTCTTTTAACGAAAATATTGAAAAGTGTTTCTTTCGAGAAATTATTGATGTCTTGTACCAAATTTTGATCCAATTAGTAAATTTTTTCGACACTTATTCAGAAATTCAGAAATTACTGCAGCGTGATAATATCATGATTGACCACTGTCAGTACATGCCATACATACATAGATATTTGATCCAAATCAACACCATTGAAGCTAATACCCATAATTCCATAACGTTCTATAAATCTGAAGTCACTGAGCTCTCAATACCTTTCAAGTTATCAATCGAACCGTATTAACTGCTATTCCCAATTGTCAGATTCCTGCCTTCATTTTCATCCTCCTCCGATTCAAAAAGCAAAGCAAGATGCGTTTTATTTGATTTCATTGAAAAGTTTAAGTTATCTGAAGAAATTTTCCATCCCTAACTGAGCTGTCAATCTGAAATTCTTGCGAAAAGGAAAAGGCAACGACGACTGATTTAAAGCTCATAAAAGGATATCTTTTCCTACAATACATTTCTACTCCGAATCGTTCCATAGAGTATGTTTAAGAATATTTGATATAATAAATTCCACCATTTGTCCTGCAAAGGTAGAAAGGTAGCGATTGTCAGCAGAGTTATATGTATCTCTTCCTTGATCCAATCGTATACACAAGATAAGGAGAGAGGTAGGTTACATAGCAGCAGTTCTTCAAGGAAACTAGCAATTTCATGTAATTGAAATTGATAGCTCCGTTCTGAGCACGTGAAGCTCATTTGAAGAAGATACGAAATTTCTATCAATCTCCATGTCTTTCATTTTTGTTTTTCTTTTCGATACTACCCTTCTGCCTCACTTTTCCACTCCCACCCGCTGTGGTACGCAATTTTCTTGATTGCAATTTTCTGTGTTATTTTCAATGCCAAGGCTATGGTTGCTGGAGGAGATTCACAATCAGTTAAAAAAATTTCCGAGAAAAAATTATACCTTCCCGACGACAATTTCTGAATCACGAAATCTCTCCCATGATGACCATGCACGCGTCTCTATCAAATTGAGCTCATCTTCTTCTTGTTTTATGGGGTTTATCTGTACAGAATACTTTTTGCTTTGTGTGAAGATTAATTGAGAGAATTGAATACTTTTCATAGTAACATTGACCTCGACATTGATAACCTCAAGGAGAGAATATGCCTTATCAGTGTTGGCAATTGGAACATATTTTTCCATGCTTTTTATATATTTATAAAGCCGACATTAGGATTCACAGCAATAAATGGTAATACTCCCGCACAAGTAATAAAAAAAAAACTCTCGTAGAGTGTTTTTGTTTTTCACAGGTTGGTAATTGGTCTTATTTCTTATTTCTAAGTTCTAATGAAGTGCTTTCTGGGAACATTAATGTTATCCCGAAAAAGCAAAAAATGTATATATTTTTAGGAAAATATTTTCATAGAATTGACTTGAGAATATGTTATAATTACACCTCAACCCAATTCCAATTTGCGCATTTCCAATAATTTGAGGAAATCTTAATGTTGCCTCTTTATCTTACTTGTGTAATAATATTATAATGGGTATACCTGATAATTAGGTTTAGCCATAGCACATCTGCAAATATTTCAAGCGAATCCCAATTAATTAGTATTTCATGTTTTCAGATAAAGGCGGTTGAGAAATCTTACGGCGTCTTACATAGCAACAGTTCTTGCTGATTTTTGGATCTAATTACATAATTATCTATTGGCAGAGAAAATTTAGAGCAGATTATATGTGTGTAGGTGTGAAGCTTTCATATCATCAACCATTTAGATTCTTTTTATCGTCAACATTAAGGATAAACAGTTTTCTTAGTGGTCGATGTGAGGAGAATAAGAACTTTTTATTATTATATTGCACCCACACAGAACTTGAACTCTAGCAATTGTGAGGCTAGAATCAATCATAGAATGGAATATTGAAGATTTTTTCAGATTTATTTTTATGATTCTAAATTATTAGGCTAGTAAAATTGGGAAATGCAAGAAGAAATGCATCTGTCGCGTTAGCTCAGTGGTAAGAGCGTACCCAGAAGCGGAAGGTTCCGGCCTCAAAAACTGACAATCCGGTTACTTTTTCTTTCATATTTAATAATTTAATTTAGAATCGTAAAAATGAGCCTTAAAAACTTCTTCTATTTCGGAATAAGAACTATTTAATTTCAATTTTCGAAAATTCCTAGAGCAAGACCTTTCGACAAAAAAAATACTTTTTTCACACGCTCACATTGGCACTCTATGGAAACCCCAAAGCTTCTACTTTAAGAATCTGCAAAATAAAATTTACCCAACTTTATAGGGAAAAGAGGAGGCCAGTGAAACTACTCCCAAATTAATCATGCCAATTTCACACTACCATGCAAGTTTTTTCCCACTTATCCTATGTACTTTGGCCTCCTCCATCGTCTGGTTTAGTTTTCTGGTGCCCACGGGGCGAGGGAAAAAATTTCCTAGAGCTTAAACTGCAAAAAATCATTATTTTTCTTCCCCGACTCCCCTTATACTTCCCCGCAAAATACAATATCCCTCACTACAGGCTGGACGTCCGCGCCATAAACATTTTTCCCAAACAACCCCCACCCCTCCCCTCTTACTCTTCACGTTTCCCCACAATGGTGAAGTCATTTTTCCGCATACATTTCACTCGCGCTACCCTCTTTTCGGCTCTTTTGAAACACTCTTTCGCGTTTTATTTCTAAAGTATGCTTTCAATCGGGATAAAACCTTCATAAACGTTTTCTATAGATGCCGTAGATGCTTTTCTAACCCCCTCTTCCAGATAGAAATTATTTTATTGCAAAGTTATTCGCGACAAGAAAACAACCAAATCAAACTAAATTAAATTAATCCGGGAGTTCCGAAGACACATTCACGATTTTTTCTCACCCAAATTCCAACGAATTTTCAAAATTCATTGTGCTTTTTTTCTGATTTTTAAGACTATTACGAAAGTCGCACGGTGCCGGGTTACAGAGTTGTGACCCAACTCTATATATTAATATAAAAAAAATAGTATAAAAGATTTTCCTTTTTGGAGGCTGGGATTATTTTTTTTTTTTATTTTCCCATCTGTCTAGAATATTTGTGCAAAATTCCGTCGATCTCAGATGAAAATTTATATTTTTAAAGCTTATCTTTATTTGTCCATACAAGACCATCCAACAAATATTACATTCAACTTTTTAACCCTTTCTCACTTGTAAGACATTCACCTAATTATAGGTAAAATTAAAAACCATTTAGGAGTTTTTAAACCATTTAGGAGTTATTAACTCCAAAATTATTGTAATTTTAAGGCCATGAAGTTCTGCATAGAATGAGCTCTGTAAGTGACCGTACACTCTGTACATGGAAAAAGGAAAGAGTATGGACATTTCTTTGCTACATTTAAATTATATGTATATGAAAAAAGAAAGTTACTTGTACTCTCTGTACATTCTACAAAATAATCGTCTAAATATTATTTCACCATATGAACACACGGCAAATTACAAATAACGCGACATTTCACTTTCTAAATATATTTAAGAGGAAAAGGTGAACTTTTTATTATTCCTATGAAGCCACAACATTAAATTAAATTCTATAACTAATATTAAATATATATAAAAAACATACAGCAATTTTCTTATCTTTATTTGAAAAATTTATTCACAATTTGTAGGTCACAGGAACACAATACTAAATGAATTTGATTTCATTTCAACAGTGACACCATTAAGAGGAGTCAGTTCCAAGATTTACAAATTTCATACAATTTTCAATGTGAATTTCTGGCAAACTATTTGTAGCAGAATAATGATTTATATCTTAAATTTAAGTTAAAGAAGAAGTCTAGTAAATAATATCGGCAAAAATTAAAAAAAAAAGTGTATTGGAATGAAGATATTAGGTAGCTTAGAAACTTGTACAAAATGGTAAAAATTGAAGTTTTTTAAATCAAATTCCTGTGGGTAGGTATTCTCATTTCTTTAAATTGTGACTGTTTTAGAAGGATAAGGCCTATATGTAGCAAATAGAGTCGAGTTTTTCATTATTAGTGGCGCGCTTTTTATAATTATTTGACTACAAAAGTACTTGTTTTTTCTCCCGACATTTCACAAAGCAAAATAGCATATTTAACAATTATGGGCAAACAAATTTAGGAGAGTTACCTCTCGTTAAAAATTTTCAATTTATGTGAACTGCAAAATTTTCTTTTTCGTTTTAAATTGTACAATTTTGTCGGATGTTGGATTTCTGTCTTTTTCGGTAGATGTCTCTAATGTGCTCTGTGGTCTAGGTCTAAGCCAGAGGTCGGCAACCTTTCTGGAGTTAGGAGCCATTTTTTTCCCCATGTGATAAATAATTTTTTTAAAGAGACCAATATAAGTATATACATCGGTAATATGCATTACAAAAAGTAAAAAGTAAAAACATTATAGTTCGCATACTAACAGAACATATAAGTCAACGTATTTAAGAAAATTGAAAAACTGTTTTTATAACTTAATTTCAGTAGGTCATACATATAGCTTTGCTTAAAATACAAATTAAATGTAAAAAATAATATAAACGCAAATATGTAATATTAGTGAGATTTTTGGGATTGTGTACAGACACAAAGTTTTTCCAAATTTGATGAATATTCAAAAGTTTTTAATTTCATGCAACTTTCGAGGCTTTTGTCATTATTTTTTTTAATAATCGTCATATTTGAAAATAATTGTTCACAGTAGTAAGTAGATCCGAAAATTGTCAAGATGCCAAATGCATGTTTTCACTTGATCATAAAAATGAGGAAAGACAGTTCCATGTTCAAATATAATGTCTTGGTCCTTCCTACATTTTGAAAGATCCGTCCACTGGTGTCTGACAGCCAATTCTCATTTCTCTCTAGTTAAATTGTCTAGTTCTGACTACAAATTTGTGATCTTTTCTGTCCATATATCTTTGTTTTTCAAATCTAACAACTCTCACTCAAATTGAGCTCTAACAATAGTTGGGAATGGTGTAAAATTCAACTCCCACACCTTCGGCACTAGTGGCTTAGAGTAGGGTTTCTTGCATTTTTACAATGGCGGTGACAACAAATGCACTGTTAATATTACAACTTGAATACGACGATACGATTAAGAAGATGGAACTGGGCTCTATTATTGAATCCGTTCGAATCGAAGCAAAAAGAGCTTAAAAAATTGCCCTTGAATACAATTTTTTTTAGAAGTTACCTAAGATTCTCACGAATTCGTGTTAGTCCCCTTTGATTTCAGTTAATTTTTTAGCACAAAATGTTAAAATAATTCGATTGGATTCTTTTATCGGATCATTTGAATCAGTTTGAACGAGAAAATTAAGAAAAGTTAAAGGTAACTGAAATTAATTTGTTTCAAATTAAGGAATTTTATTAAAAAATTTCAACTTAAAAGGAGCTTTTTTAAGGTCTTTCAATTCGAACAAATTGGAAGTGGTAGTAAACAAATATTTCGCTGAAATTCCCCGCATTGCATGATGGGTTTTTTCAGAAATTTTGTAAGGTTCACTACTAAAAGGCGCTGATTTTCAAACTTCACGAATATTCTTCCAGTGTCCTGGAAATGCTTCTCTTTCTATTCACTTTGGTTTTGAGTGTGGAGAGTAAGGTTAGCTAAACTGGAATTACAAGCATGCGATATGCCGCCCATTTTGATGTGTGAGCAGGATTATTATATTTGTTTGGCAATTGCAATATTACAGTTCATTTTTCAATATTAACTATTAGAATACTCAAGAGCCACAAGTATGATTCTATTGAGCCGCATGCGGTTCACGAGCCGCAGGTTACCGACCCCTGGTCTAGGCTAATTTTATATGAATTTTCTCAATTTCAAGACACAAACCTACGTATAGTAAATTTTATTACTTACACGTTCGCTGGTATCTAAATTGAAACTTTTGCTGAGTACTGACTCCTCTTAAGTCTTCCATAGCAAAACTAAACCGTTTTTCCAACAAACATTAATATATTGGAATTTGATTGGATAACGCCTGGATATAGTGCAGATTCATTTTGAAAAATATCCATAGCATGGCCAGGTTTTTCAGTTCGACTATTAGTCCACACTTTTTCTTTGGATAAAGTGAAGATTTAAACTTCTACTTTCTCTACAGAATGTCTAAACTCTCTCCATATGTTTTCAAATTCATAATATTGTCCGAAATTGTGCACTGCATTTCCAATCTTATGTCATAGAATATTTCTATGGAAATTCGATATATTTTCTCAGGAACTGCTAAATTGGTCGCGTTAAAACACCGTTGTGTGTTACGAGGAGTCAGTACTCAGCAAAAATTGCAATTTAGATACCAGCGAGCCTTTAGGCAATAAAACTTACTATACGTAGGTTTGTATCCAGAAAGTATGAAAATTTATAAAAGGGTTTTCCAATAAGAGGTGTTATTTTGATATTCAAAGAAAAATGCCATTTTTTGAGATAAATGATCGGATCTTTATTTCATTATAAAGAGGAAGGTATGCCGTTAATAATGGAAAATAACATCAGCCAAATGACCACCACGACCACGCCTACAGGACCATATCCTTTTCATGAAATTTTCCATAACCAAATCGCAAAGTGGCTGCCCTATGTCCTCGATAGCCTCACGAATTCCATCTTTGAGGTCTTGAATCGACGCTGGGCTGTTAACGTAGACCTTCTCTTTCACGTGGCCCCAAAGGAAGAAGTCGCAAGGTGTTAAGTCACAAGATCTCGGTGGCCAATTGTGATCACCTCTTCGAGAGATAACATGGTCCGGAAACTTTTCCCGTAAAAGATCAATGGTTTCGTTGCTTGTATGGCACGTAGCGCCGTCTTGTTGAAAGTCCAATTCCGGCCATAAAAAATCATTAATCATCTGTCGATAACGTAATCCATTCACCGTAACTGTTGCTCCAGCCTCATTTTCGAAAAAGTAAGGTCCAATGACCCCGCGAGACCATAAACCGCACCAAACAGTCACACGTTGAGGATAGAGAGGCTTTTCAACAATAACTCTTGGGTTTTCCGAGCCCCAGATGCGATAATTTTGCTTGTTGACGAAGCCATCGATGTGGAAATGGGCCTCATCACTCAAGATGAGTTTTCGATGGAATTCCGGATCATTTTCATGCATTTCAAGGACCCAATCAGCAAAGACCGACGTTGTTGATGATCGGCCGGCTTGAGTTCTTGTGTTAACTGAACTTTATAAGCCTTAAGACACAAATCTTTATGCAAAATACGGTGTAATGACGTTTGTGGAATGCCTAATTCCAAAGAACGACGAGGAATGGACAAACCTTGGTTTTCTTCAACACTTTCGGCTACAGCAGCAATATTCTCGGCTGTTCTTCAGCGACGTGCACGGGTTTTATTCTTCACATCACTAACTTGTCCCGACAGCTCGAATTTTTCTACCAATTTCTGTATTGCGGTCCGACAAGGTGCTTCACGACAAAGCAAAAATGTTCGAGTATTACGAACCATCTCTGCCACATTTTCACCATTTTTATAGTGAATTTTAATAATTTCAATGCGTTGTGATATACATTTAATACCATAAATACAAATTGCACAACAAAAAGCAATTTAATATAAAACACTAAAAAGCTGTAAACACAAATTTCACAACAAATGTAAAACGCTAAAATTAATCAGCACAAATTTATTACAACACCATTCATAATCGAAAATAATTGATGATAATAATGACATACATTTATTTGCAACAAGCAAGCGATTGCACCACTGACCCAAACGATTCATCGTCAAGGGGTTTCACGCGTAAATGCATGTCATCATAATTTTATGCACATTGCTTACTCGCCCAGCGTCAGCATTTAGAATAGTAAGAATAGGGTACCATAGGTTACTAATTATGTATATATAGGCTAAGAACGATCAATAAATTAAATTCATTCAGTTCTCTTGATTTATCGAGAAAGTTACAAACCGTCGTGTATTATTCCACATAGGAGTACTAAGCTGTACAGCTGCTCCTACTATTCATACCCCCATTTTATCTCGGAGTCTGAGCTGTTAATAGCCGCTCCAGTGGAGTCAAAGTCACACGACTGCTCCCAGGTTTTTCTTTAAAAATTAAAAAGATACTACATGGCGACCGTGACATCGTAGAAACTGCGAAATTTGTAACTTTGCGAATCTGCAGACCATAATATCATCATCAAAAGTGCAGC
This sequence comes from Dioctria rufipes, assembly GCA_963924295.1. Classification (NCBI taxonomy): domain Eukaryota; kingdom Metazoa; phylum Arthropoda; class Insecta; order Diptera; family Asilidae; genus Dioctria; species Dioctria rufipes. Next base: position 77,489,267 of record OZ002742.1, on the reverse strand, counting down.
TGGGAATTTTCATAAATAATAGAAACTTATACGGTGACATAGTAACAACCACCAAAAAACTGCGAAGACGACTACATCCACTACCAGTACCAATCAGAAGAAATTTTAGTATGAACGAGATAGATGCCATCTTCAATCACATTTTCAAGACTATTGAAGAAACTAAGAAGATACCAGAGAGGAATATAGAAGGCATAACACTGTATCCAGTAAATAAGAAGCCGACGCCGTACATCCCCAAATCAAGGCTGGACAACGAAAATCCTCCACCATACGAAGCGGGTCCAAAAAGAATCACCATCGAGGAGTATAGAAGCAGAAACACAAGCAGTGTAAAAACTCAGGAGACAAAACCACGAAAAAGAGGAGGCAAGAGACAAAAAATTGCACAGGAACTTCAAAATTACAAGGTACTTGTCGAGTTAGCAGCAACTGAGGAGGAACGGGAAAAATACAACAAACTAATAATATTGACAAAAAAACAACTGAACGTCATCAAAAGGAAGAGATAAGGGTTTAATGATCTAATTTAAAATTTATTTTTTTTAAAATATAAAGTAGAAGTAGCGTAGTATAAAGGTATAATAATAATTAAATAATTAATATGTAAAAAAAAAAAAAAAAAAATTTTTTTTTTCTCTTTTGCTGTTTGCTTGACGTTGTTGGAAATAAGCGAAACATTTTCAGTAATGGGTAAAACGCAATCCAAAACTTCAGATAACAACGGGGAAATTGTTAATAATCTAATTATAGAGGATACAGTTTCGGTCGAGAATAATCAGATAATAATAATTTTATGCATATTGGTTGCAATTAAAATCGTTGAATTTGTATACATACTGTACAAAGATCATAGGAGGGGTTTAAGAAAAAGATACCTCAGTACCCCAGCAAAATTAAACATATCAACCGTCTGATAAATGGAAGCACTTATAAAGATTAAGGACGAACTAGAAAATATTCTGGACAATTTTAAGAAAAGTAAAAACCGTCCATATTCTGAGAAAACTCTGCAAGAGAAAGAAAAGTTAACAAATCAACTCTGTGCCAAGGCAAAAGAAAACGCACTTAAACAAGCGGACGTCGAAACAATATTGAAGATAAAAGTTATCTACGAAGAAATTGAAAGTATAGCAAACAAAATCTTAGAAAACATAAATACACAAAAACAAACAAAGATGGGTTTTGACATAAAAACAGCTACATCGCTCATACAACCCTACGATGGAAAGCTGGATGAAACTGATTCTTTTATCGAGTCTATGGAACTACTAGACGAGTTAACAGCAAACGAACATAAAACCATCATGATCAAATTCATCAAGACACGTATAACTGGAAAAGCCAAGTACGTAATATCGGAGGGCACAAATACAGTATCAACGATCAAAGCCAAATTAAAAGAAAAATTTTCGGCAAAATTATCGTCAGATGCTATTCTGGCACAACTGCGATCATGCCAGCAAGGTAACAGAAAACTTGCAGACTTTTCCAATCAGATAGAAAATCTATCAGGCCAGCTGACTAGAGCCTTTATAACAGAGAAAGTAGCAGCTGGAGAAGCAGCTGAAAAATTGGCCGAAAAATTTTCAATACAGTCATTTATGAACAATGTTGCCAATACAGAAACAGCGATTATACTAAAAGCTAGTAGCCTAGGAACACTTTCAGAATTAGCAGCGAAGGCAATAGCAGTAGATAAGCCGCAGCCAAGCAGTGTCCTGCATTATAATACCAACCCATCAAGAAAGTTTCATTATAATAATACGCAAGGGTTCAACAATCAAAATAATTTTAACAGGAACAGGGAGCGCTGGCCCAAACAACAGTACAATAGAAATATGGCAGCCAATAATAGACAAAACCACCCACGAAATCAATATAACCACCGCGATAAAAGATATTTCGGTAATGCTGCACCAAATAACAGTAGTCGCTACCAGAATAATCTGCGAGCAAATAATAATAATACCTATAATCAAAGAAGAAATGTAAACTACTTCGAATCGGGGGAATATCAAGCCCCCCAACCAGAGGAAGAAACAACACGGTTGGGGGCTGCGACGAATTCAAGCCAAGAATACATTGCCTAAACCTATCCTTAACAAACTTTATTAAAGCGTATGTCGACATGTGCGGGTCAGTATGTACTCTGATTGTAGACACAGGGGCAGAAATATCCATATTCAAGAGGGGAAAAATTAATAAAGACCAACTTTACTATCCTAAAAACACTTGTATTATCCAAGGGGTTACGGATACTAAGAGGCAGTCGATTGGGGCAACATACACAAAATTACATTTTAACGACCAGTTTGCGGTCGAACATTTATTCCAGATAGTAGAAGATGATTTCTCCCTCGGGGCTGATGCAATTTTAGGACTAGATTTCCTAACAAAATTCAAGACCACTATCGATTATGATACGTGGACCCTTACATTAAACACACCTGAAAGTTCGGCAGAGATCCCAATACTGAATGGTCCATCCGAAAATTCTATTATCATACCACCCCGATGTGAAATAATAAGAAAGTTCAAGGTTAAAAAACAAGAAGGTGCCAATGATATGGTAATCATTGGACAAGAAATCCACCCAGGCATATTCATTGCAGGATCAGTAACTTCACAAAATTACCCACTAGTCAGGATACTAAACACTACAAACAAAACCACCACACTACAACATTCCGACATAATAACACAACCACTCTCAGACTTTAACGTCATTAATACAGACACAATAAAATCAAAAAGAACAGAACAAGTTATCTCCAAATTAAACTTAAACAGCATTCCAAACTACGCCAAACTTCAATTCGAAGAATTATGCCGAGAATATGAAGACATATTTGCGTTAGAAAGTGAACCTCTAACAACCAATAACTTCTACAAACAAAATATAGAACTAACTGATAATAGAGCAGTATACACAAAAAACTACCGAATACCAGAAGCACACAAAACCGAGATTAATAGGCAGGTAGACAAAATGCTAGTAGACGGAATAATAGAGAACTCTGTTTCTCATTTTAATTCTCCAATACTACTAGTACCCAAAAAATCCAACAACCAAAATAAAAAATGGCGTTTAGTAGTTGATTTTAGGAATCTTAATAAAAAAGTTCTGGCAGATAAATTTCCCTTACCGCGTATAGAAGAGATACTCGACCAAATGGGCCGAGCCAAATACTTCTCTACACTTGACCTTATGTCCGGATTCCACCAAATACCATTAGAGGAATCTTCTAGAAAGTTCACAGCTTTTTCAACTAACCAAGGTCACTACCAGTATACACGACTTCCTTTCGGACTTAATATAAGTCCAAATAGTTTCCAAAGGATGATGACCATCGCCATGACGGGTCTACCACCGGAAATAGCCTTTCTGTACATTGACGACATCATAGTCGTCGGATGTTCACAGTCACACCATATAAAAAACTTGCAAACAGTATTTAACAGATTACGAGAGCGTAATCTCAAATTAAATCCTGAAAAATGCAAATTTTTCCAAACCGAAGTCACCTATCTTGGACATCGAATATCAGCACAAGGCATAAGCCCAGACAGTTCAAAATACGAGGTAGTTAAAAATTATCCTATCCCAAAAAACGCCGACGAAGTCAGACGATTCGTAGCATTCTGTAATTATTACCGCCGTTTCATCCCCAACTTTGCAGAAATAGCACTACCGTTAAACAAACTACTCCGGAAAAACACAAAATTTGAATGGGCAGAAATCCAACAAAAATCTTTCGATGCTCTCAAATCAAGTTTGATATCCCCAATAATACTGCAGCACCCTGATTTCAAAACCCAATTCATCATTTCCACAGACGCCTCGAATGCTGCATGTGGAGCAATCTTATCACAAAGTGTCGACGGAACAGAACACCCAATCGCATACGCTAGTAAAACATTTACTGCCGGAGAAAAAAATAAGTCAGTAATTGAAAAGGAACTCGCAGCAATACATTGGGCAATTATACATTTTAAGCCTTATGTTTATGGCAGAAAATTCACAATAAGAACAGACCATCGACCCTTAACATATCTTTTTGGCATGAAAAACCCATCATCTAAACTAACACGAATGAGGTTAGATTTAGAGGAATTCGATTTCGAAGTCAAATACATTAAAGGAAAAGGAAATAACGGACCCGACGCGTTATCAAGAATACAACTTGACATTAATGATTTGAAGGAAATCAATGTCCGACGCGTCCAAACCCGAGCAATGAAAAAACAAAAAGAACAAAACATAATGTCCGATGAAATGAAAAATACTCCTATAGTCCCGCAGCCTGATCAACTGCGCGTTTGGGAGATACCATCTCCAACAAAGATAGCCAAATTACCTGAACTAAAAGTAAAAATTGAGAACTGCAGTAATAAAGAAACACAAATAGAAATAAATATAGTGCACAAGTATGAAATAAAATATAAGCGGTATATAAATATAAAAAACAACCAACCAGTAGAGCCCGCACTAGAGCAGGTACTCGAAGTATTGGATAATGATATATATAAACAATTTCAGACCAAGACTCTGAAACTTTCTGCAGAAAGCGAGATATTTAAAATAATTAATTTAACCGCATTTAAAATCCTAGGAAACAAAGTATTAAAAAATATAAACGTTAAAATTTTCAAACCGCAACGGTACATATCAGAAACAACGAAAATAAACGAAATCCTACATAACTATCACTCCACACCTACAGGAGGACATCTGGGTCAATCAAGACTGTATAAAAAGCTGAAGGAAATGTACAAATGGAAGAAAATGAGGAAAACAATAGCGAAATATATAAACAGATGCGAGCTTTGTGCGAAAAATAAGCACCAAAAGCATAATAAAGAGCATATGGAAATAACTACAACACCAACAAAAGTTTTCGACATTGTATCCATTGACACAGTCGGCCCATTTACAAAAACCACCAACGACAACAGATACGCAGTAACAATGCAATGCGATCTAAGCAAGTATATAGTAATAATACCCACAAAGGACAAGGAAGCAAATTCCATAGCAAGAGCCATAGTGAATGGGTTCATACTAACATACGGACCTATGAGCAAAATTAAAACTGATCTAGGAACGGAATACAAAAACCAGGTTTTTGCGGAAGTATGTAATATACTGAAAATAAAACAACTGTTCGCGACCGCCGCACATCCCGAAACGATCGGAGCACTAGAAAGAAACCACAAGTGCCTAAATGAATATCTCAGATGTTTTGTTAATGACAATAGAGACGATTGGGATACATGGATTCCATATTACGCATTCTGCTACAACACCACACCAAACACCGTACATGGCTACACACCATTCGAACTCATATTTGCCAAAAATATAGACCTACCTTCAGAACTCACAATTGATAGACCAGATCCCGTGTATAATTATGACCTGTATAGTAAAGAGATGAAATACAGACTTCAACAAGCCATAGGTAAGGCAAAACAATACCTCCAGGCATCTAAAGTGCGAAGAAAGCAAGTCAAGGATGCTAATTGCAAACCAATATCAATCAAAGTAGGCGACAAAGTACTAATGACAGTACAAAATAGACGAAAACTAGATCCTCTATACAACGGACCTTATATAATTAAATCAATAGACAACGTAAATTGCATTATCGAAGATATAAATAAGAACAAAATCAAAATACATAAGAATAGGCTAAGAAAGATAGAAAATTAAAAATTATGTACTATTATTCTAACTATCTCTAGCATGTTAAATTAGATTACACACCGGTGTAGACAAATAAGAATTATTGTAATCAACTAGATAAGTAAACGTAAACAATAAAGATCCCAATTACTAATGCCATTGAGCAATTAAGAGCTATAATAATAAACTATATATAAGTAGGTATATGTAAATACGACTAGGAATTAAGACTCATTATAATCAGCTACATACAAAAACATACCATATGAACTATTAGTATACATAAGCGATAAAATGCTTCATTGCGGCGAGCAAACAATTAAGGTTTAACGTAAACAAACTATACAAAAAAAAAAAAAAAAAAAAAAAAAAAAAAAAAAAAAAAAAAAAAAAAAAAAAAAAAAAAAATTATGTAAACACAAATTTTTTTTTTTCCCTAAGGGGGAAAGGTGTGATATACATTTAATACCATAAATACAAATTGCACAACAAAAAGCAATTTAATATAAAACACTAAAAAGCTGTAAACACAAATTTCACAACAAATGTAAAACGCTAAAATTAATCAGCACAAATTTATTACAACACCATTCATAATCGAAAATAATTGATGATAATAATGACATACATTTATTTGCAACAAGCAAGCGATTGCACCACTGACCCAAACGATTCATCGTCAAGGGGTTTCACGCGTAAATGCATGTCATCATAATTTTATGCACATTGCTTACTCGCCCAGCGTCAGCATTTAGAATAGTAAGAATAGGGTACCATAGGTTACTAATTATGTATATATAGGCTAAGAACGATCAATAAATTAAATTCATTCAGTTCTCTTGATTTATCGAGAAAGTTACAAACCGTCGTGTATTATTCCACATAGGAGTACTAAGCTGTACAGCTGCTCCTACTATTCATACCCCCATTTTATCTCGGAGTCTGAGCTGTTAATAGCCGCTCCAGTGGAGTCAAAGTCACACGACTGCTCCCAGGTTTTTCCTTAAAAATTAAAAGATACTACAGCGTTGTTGAATCGTGTATCGTTCCATTTTTATTAATAGCGTAGCTTCTACTTGTCAAATGTCAAAAAATGACAGCTCCAAAAGTGACATCTACCGAAATAGCGGGCTAATTAAAATAACACCTCTTATTGGAAAATCCTTTATCAAATTAGCCTAGACTTAGACCACAAGTCACATTGGAAACATCTATCGTGAAAGGCAGAAACCAAACATGCGACAATTTAAGACGAAAATCAAAATTTTTCGTTCAAAGAAGTTGAAAATTTTTAACGAGAATTAACTCCCCTAAACTTTATTTTGCACATAATTGTTAAATATACTATTTTGTTTTATATTTCTACAACTTTCAATGAAATATTGAAATTTCTGGTCGGTGAACTATCGAGAGAAAAAACAAGTATTATTAGAGTTAAACAATTAAAAAAAGCGCCACTAAAAATGAGAAAACGCGGCGTTATTTGCTAGATTTAGGCTTTATCCTTCTAAAATACTCACAATCTAAAGAAATGAGAATACCTACTAACAGGAATTTGATTTGAAAAAAATTAATTTTTACAATTTTTTACAAGTTTCCGAGCTAATATCTCCATTCCAATACATTTTTTATTTACTAGACCTCTTCGTTACCTTTAATTTAAGATATAAATCGTTATTCTGGTACAAATAGTTTGCCAGAAATTCGAATTGAAAAATGTACGAAACTTGCAAATCTTTGTACTGACTCCTCTTAAAAAGTTTTTCGATAAATATTGGAATTCCGTCAAATATTTTTGTAGTATAGTTTGGAAAATGTGAGAACATCGGAGCTGTGGTTACTAGGCCCATTTAAATTGTTAAAATGGACTTTCCTGTAATTAAGGTCCATGAGCATTTTCATTTAACGCATTATACACTTTCATCACCATTAAAATTTCACTCTTCATTTATAAAGCATTAAATTGTCTGCGAAGAGAATTCGCCTTCCGATATTTTTCGGGAGAGGAATTCCAATAAATAGTCATTCAGATTCAAGTCACGTTTTTCACAGTCCCACCCCCAAATTTTTGTCTCCTAATTGTCTATTGCAGGATAATTATTGTTCTCTCCATTTGAATTCAATACACGGACGCGCCGTTGAATAAGGTCTATTTCTGCATATACATGCATATGTATAGATATGTCCTCGCCTAGTCCCATAGGCTTTATATGTATACCGTACTCCTTCTTCTAAGGGTCCATATGGATATAAAAACTTATTGAAGAAGAAACCATGATTCTTTGCTATTGACGTGACAAACAAATGAATTAAAATAAGAAACATCAGCTCCCAATGAACTAACAATGACTCTTTGGAAATTAATCCACGCACGTCTCAAGGTATTCTCCTCCAGAGTAGAAGTGGAGCAAGGTGACTGGGAATTGAGACACCACCCATAACAGCAACACCCACTATCACCTATGGGCTTATATAGGCTTCTTTAGATTGAACACTTTGAGAACATTGAAGCTTCACCAGCTGTTCCGTTATCAAGCAGTAGAGATGGCTCAGTGTGATCCCATCAAGTGATTCTCTAGGCTATTTTTAGACTTTCCGTTCTTCAACATATTTACACAGTGGCAGTGCTAAGACAATAGTGTCTCTCTCGAGGCTTTCATAGTTCGTTTTCCGTTTCCGTTCAAGTCTTAATGTTGACAAATTGTTGTCGTCGCTTTGTCGCTGCTGGCGGGAAGCTATGTGCAAATAAATTAATTTCACTTGACAATATGAAGCGCGGGGGTGGTGTTTTACATAATTCGCTTGGAAAAAAAGCTTCTCAAGCTTTTTGCTTTGCTTAATTTTGTCAGATTAACTCGTTTTTGTTTTTTTATATATAATGTTTCCAAATAAGTGAAATCTGATAGTATTCCAATGGAAATTTTTCTGTCATCTGAAAATATTTATTTATTTATTTATAGTCTACAGAGGTATAAATCTTACAGACATTTCATGTATCTTAGCAAGTGACAAATACTTTAAAAATAATAACAGTGTAAAAATAATAGGAAGAAAAAAAAATTGAGTATAAAATATGCATACATAATTCAAGAGTTATAATGCTCATAGGTGACTTTTTTGAAAGTTGCACTAGACATTGTCAAATCAACAAGATGATACAAGGAATTAAATTGAGAAATACAATTTGAGATTACTTCGTAACTACCATAATTAGTTCTATAATGTGATTCATAAAGCAAGTTCCTCGGACGTATAAGTCTCTCTGGAGAGTATATAAAAATTAATGACAAGAGCTGGGGGCACTTTATTTTATATGAGAGAATATCTTTAATAAAAAATGCACAGCTTACTTGTCTTCTAAGTTCTAAAGTCGACATACCCAAAAGCAGGCATCTTGTACGATACTGAGGAGTAGTATTAGTTCGAAAATGAGATTTAAATAAAGCAAATTTAGAAAATGATCTCTGAACAGACTCAATTCTGTCTATATGACTACCATAAAACGGACACCAAATAGCGGATGCATACTCAAGTACAGACCTCACCAAAGAAAAATAAATGACTTTCAAAGTACCCAAATCACTAAATTCCTTAGAATTCCGTTTTAAGAACCCCAGATTTCTGTTTGCTCTAGAAACAATCGTTTCAATGTGGGGTACAAAAGTATCAAATGTAACCTCCAAATCCTTCACCTCACTTACTCTCCGAAGAGGATTATTATTGATTTTATAATTAAATATGACTGGATTTAACTTCCGATGGAAAGACACGATCTTACATTTTGAAATATTAAGGTCAAGTTTATTATTAGCACACCAAACAAAAAAAATTATCAATGTCACTTTGAAGCAGTATAAAATCATTTGTATACGTTATTCTAGTATAAAGTTTAAGATCATCAGCAAAAATTAGCAAGTTGGAAAAATGAATATGATTAACTACGTCATTAATAAATAATACAAATAGTAAAGGGCCCAAATGGCTACCCTGAGGAACACCTGAGTTGACATTGATTATTCTAGATTTAAGGTTACCAATTTTGACATATTGTTTCCGATCGCTTAAATATGAGGAAATCCAGTCAAGCATAGATGAATGAAAACCAAGCAAACCAAATTTGAAAATCAACACCGATAAACAAACCCTGTCAAATGCCTTGGTAAAATCAGTGTAAACTGCATCAACCTGATTACCATCTTCTATTTCATTTAAAGTGTAATTCGAGAATATGGCTAAATTAGATGTACATGATCTGCCAGAAACGAAACTGTGTTGCTGTGACGCTATAATTTCTTTAACTAAAAAGAATAATTTCGAATTAACCAAGGAATCTACCACTTTTGGAATATTATTCATAATGGATACTCCCCGATAATTGGATACCAGATTTTTAGGTCCAGACTTATGTATTGGAGTTATGTAAGAAACTTTCCATTCATCTAAAAATTGACCAGTACTCAGAGATAAATTAAAAATCTTGGTTAGACCGCAAGACAAAGAATTAGCGCAATTAAGAAGTAAAGATGAGCAAATTCCTTCAGCATCAATCTTGGAACTACATTTCAAATCTTTAAGGGCATTAAGTACATCAGCATCATCAAATAAAATGCGGCCGATTTCTAATGAATTACCTTCAAAAGAGTGGGTAGCATTATTGAAAGAGCCATAAGTAGTATTATCATATATAGATTCAAAATAATCTGCAAAAAGGTTACAGCTGCTCTAAAGGTCCATAAGATTTATTATTGTTATAATGCAAAACTTTAGGAAAGCCCGATGTTTTTCGTTTCGAGTTTATAAAAGACCAAAATGTATTACTATTAGATTTTATACCAGACTCTACAGACCAAATATATTACCTATACAAAAACCTATGGAAAAATTCATATTCTCTTCGTAATCTTTGGAAGTTAGTTAAATCTTCTGGACTTTCAGATAATTTGAATTTTTTAGGAAATGAAAATTACTAAATATTCTAGAAGAGTTTTGTTTTGTTAAAAAGACTACTTACTTTAAATGTGTGGTCTCTAATGAATATTTTAACCACAAATAGAATTTATATTGAATTAATATATTCAAACCTTAACCTCCGTTCAGGAAATAACTGCTTGTTACATAGCCTTCCAGCCCGTTTCCCTTCAGTTGTTAGTAGAGCAGTACCCTCTTCCAAAAATTGAAGAGCGACACGACAAATAACACCGTAAAAATGTTGTCCTTTGGTTCTACAATGTTGACAATACCGTTCGACATTGTCGTCGAATTTAAGTGAAATTTGATATTTGTCCCGCGTAGAGAGTGCGTTTAGCAAAATTAAGATTTTTTTTATAGATTAAAAATATCAGCAAATAAACAATGCCGCGAAAAAATTTTGTTTTTTTTTTTAACTATTTTTTTGTATCACACAACTTTCACTTGATTTACATATCATCACATTGGAAAGAACAAAATTAAATTATAAATATAAGGAAAATCGTTTGTTTCTTCATCCTATTTCGATTTTGTAGAGATTAGTTGATATTTCGATATGATAGAGGTTGACATACTGACATCGCACCATTAATGAGGCCTTTCCTTATATCGATATTATATCTAAGCATCATCTTCGCACCGACAAAGAGCATCAACTTCTTTGGCAAACCACCGGTCTTGTTGATGTCTTCTGAAATGAGCCTTCTATTCCGATGTTGCTAATATTTTTTATTACATCGGAAATGCGGTCAGCTACTCGATGATTTACCATGCTCATGCCTTGTGCCTTGATGGAATCTATGCGAAGCGCTTTTCCAACTCCTAATTCATCTCAAAGATTTTTGTCGAATTTTCCAAGTAAAATTGCAATATGCTCTGGCTTTAGCTCAATAATTCTCAAGTCATTCAGAAGATCAATGAAGGTTGTGTCTCCTCGCTGTCACATATTCTGTACAAGTTCACAGAAAGACAAAGTACGCCAAAGATGAGTTGCTGGCTTTCAGCTCTTGGGCTGATTGAACACTGCGTTTCCTCGAACTGGTGGATGCTGCATCAAATCACGAAACGGAAACGAATATTCATAACTCCAAAAAATTCACTAATATCGTTAAGTTGCTGCAGTCGGGAATTCAAATGTTCAAGCATTTCGTATGAAACCATAGAAATTTCGTCGATGATTAGGAATTGAGTATTTCACCATTATAATCGCAAAGAGCTCAGATTTTGAAGTTTTGTCAACTTTCCATCTCATTGGACTTGTAATTTGAATATCGAGTTATGAGTTCGACCCGAGATCAACTTTGCTGCGACATCAGCAAGAGCACCAACTTTAACAGAATTTATCTTCCCACCGTAGCAACGACGAATTTGTTCCTTGATCAAGTTCAGTGTGAATGTTTTACCTATCCCAGCACCACCAGTGATGAATATTCTGACTCGCCTTGCTGATCCTTTTATTTATTTTTTCCCGGACAGGAATCGAACCTACACTTGTTAGAATCAGTCAATGATGGATAAAGAAGAATTTTTAAGAACTTTTATTTTTAACGATTCTAAATCAAATTAATAAATACAAGAAGAAAAAACAACCGCCTCGTTCGGGGTTTGAAACCGGGACCTTCCGCTTGCCGGGCGACTGCTCTTACCACTGAGCTAACGAGACAGATGATTTTCCCTCTTACATTTATCAATTTGTTGTTGGCATTAATGAAAGCGCACAAATAAATTGTAAATTCAACTTTTATTTATTTTTTCCCGGACGGGAATCGGAAGGTCCCGGTCTCAAACCCCGGACGAGGCGGTTGTTTTTTCTTCTTGTAATTTTATTTTAATTTGATTTAGAATCGTTAAAAATAAAAGTTCTTAAAAATTCTTCTTTATTGTTCCTTTTAGCTGCTGTTCAATACTTTTCATAATGAAATTAAAGAGATTCCTTTATTCAACATTCATTTTGGATAGGGAACATTGGATATCGATATCTCTTGACTTAACGTCATCCGCAATAGTCGTTCTCATCTAGTTCCATTTCATCATTGACTGGATTCTGCAACTGGATGAAAGCGTTTGCCTGATTAATTGTATTGTACATTTGTCGATCTCGTACATGATGAATTTCCATATATCTGCTTGTCGCTATGAGTTAAGCTTTTCTCGCTAAGAACGCATCTTTTGATGAATCATATCCTCTCAACAATTCAGGCTCATCACGAAACGGAGCGAGAATACTGTAATGAAGCGACAGACTGACTACGAACATTGTAATATCTCTTGACACGACATTGAAGTTATTAACGAGAAGATAACTCGGTGGAATTTATTGCGGATCAGATGACGACAGAACTGTCTCATAGAGTGCATCCGACTCAATCAAAATACCATTGACTATGTTGGAGTCCCATTCAGTTGGCGACAGAATGATCGAGCCAACAATAGCTCCAATTGCCATAGCACAGCATTGTTTGTCTGCATTTTCACCAAACATCGGATTTACCTTATTACACTGAGCACCGATAATTGTCGAGTAATCACTGAATGGAACATGACTTGGCAGTGGTGCTGGAGGCGACTGAACTCTAATGAAACTTGCGACATCGAGCTGAGTAGTATTTGTTACATTTTGTACATCGTGTGAATTCACGTGTGATGTCGAGGTTCTTCAGTGACTCAGTAATGACAATTAAGCCGGCAGAATCAGGTTATCCAGGCAAAGTTGCTGCAAGCTTTTCAGTAACTTCGAAAATACTTTGGGCGAACAAAACTGCTTGACCCTTGAATTCAAACACACTTGATTATTTTCAGAAATCTCCAATTGTGTGAGAATTGCAATCACAGCAGGATCAAGATTGTTCCAATATATTTCCGGAGGATGGTGTGTCTTCCTCGACTTCAAATGTGTCTTACAACGGTGACACAAAAGCAATGAACTTTTGTTGGACAACTCGATGGGAAGATAGTCTGAACTTTCGCCAGAAAACCTACATTTTGACATTTGTTGCTTGTAGCATTGCTTACGACACACTTCGCAGATGCAGTCAGGCTTTTGCCTCAAAAGCAGCTACTGTGGCGTCGATATCCCACTGAGTATTTCGTCTTTCTTCATGTGCTTGATGTCACTGAGCGAGCCTTGCACGACATGTTGGACATTCATCGTGTCGTCTTTCTCCTTTTCGTCGACGTTCGTTTTCCAGTCGAGATTCACAATACTCTGGTGACTCTTGCAGTGTTTTCATTTGAGGTTTTTCTCTATCTTTTTGCAATCGACGTTGACGTTGTGTTGCTGTTTCGTCCTTTTTTTCCCTATGACTATTATTTAAAATTCAATGAGCAATAGTCATTCAAGAAAACATAATTGAACTTACTTAAATTTGGTATCTATGTCTGGATATGCTGGACTGAGGCTGACGAGTCAAAAGAAATTCTAAATCATTAATTGTTTAACTAGAAATATTTATTGCGAATCAACCAACTTAGAATCTAATTGGAACTCAGTTGAGTAAGACCGGACTGCTAAAATGACGAAAATTGACCTAAAATCACTTCACTTTATTCACTTGAAATCACTCACTGACATAACAGATTGCAAAATTAGTGCACAATCTATTTTTTCCTTCTTTTCATCAAAAACAATTTTCGGTATTAATTTTATCAGGCCAGATTCAACGGTAAAAATATTCAAAAAGTCGCTAACCCAACCTTATAATTTAAAAAAAAACTTAATTATACATGTGTGTGCATGTGTATGCGCGCTCTCGCGCGCGCGTTGTTGAGTGGCACGTGCGTGTGTGTATGCGTCATGCCAAAGTGCATTGTAATTACGGATTGACAGTTCTTGTCGCGCTCGTAGCGTTTTTATTGTATTTTTACGAACGTTTTGTAGACGTTATGTACGGCGTTATTTATCGTGTCACTCATATCGTGTTTTAGCCCTTAACAAAGTTTCATGGGAAACAGAATCAGCTGATTTGTTGCCACATATTTTATACGCACGATGACAGCACAACGGCAAGTGGCAGCGGCATAGCCGTCGTGTGTGCAAACTGCCTTAGGTTGAATGAAAATTCTAAACTTTATCAACAGAAACAGGTAAAATTTATGCAATTGTTTCAGCCACTATCCTAACACTAAGGTTTCCTTGCTTACCTCGTTGGATACTGTGTCCTCTAAACTAAAAAATGCGGGACTAAAATCTAAAAGAAGGTTGAAGATGTTTTAAAAGATAAAATTTATTTTAAGCTAGTCGTCGCCAAAAAATATAGCAGAACTCCAATCTGTTGGACATTATCAATTTTTACAGATCTACAGATTTTTAGTATGGAAACTATGGTACATCTAAGCATGTATGAATTGTTACTGTTTCCAAGAATTTAAATGAATGGGGGGTGGGTACTTAGAACATTCTAAAGAATAACACTTTCGGTCAAAATACAAATTTTTAGTTCGATAAAAGACAATTTGATGAAACTATATGAATGGCTATCCGTAACTAATGTATATGAACCGTGGTTGGTGTTGGTGAAAATGCCCGTTACTGCTGAATAATTGAAATACTTATGTGTAGGATACTGCATGACTCATTGGGACGAAAAACCAGCGCTTCTGAAATGAGCACAATTTAAGCGCTTCTCTAGCTATCATTTGACAGCTCTTTAGAAGCATTATTCACTGATTTATCCAGAGAAATAAGCAAAGGTGCAAGTAAGTAACTCAAGTGCTTCTGGAGCCATCGCTTGGAATATCTATAGAAGATTATTTGATGAGCTCCAGCAGATTGAAGTGCAACAAGGGCTGATATCATTTAATTTTCCACGAATATGAACTTTGAATTTTTGCACTATTATACGAAATAACGCACCTCTCATTCTCAATGTGATGTTCAGAGTGGTTAGAATTAATCTGCTGAAGTTCTGGTTAATAAATTAATAAAAGTAAAAATAAATGGGAGAAGATTGTCTTATTTAATCAACTTAATAAAATTTAATATTACAAATAATCATGAGCACGTGCAAGCACCTTACTAATGTTCTCAGGAAGCACGGGCTTGAAATCCTCTTGTTCTTCCTCCTTAATCTTTTAAGGAAGAAGCACTACGATAATTATCCAGAAAGCTCATTAAAGCTTTAGAAAAAGCATATTCATAAAACTTCTTCGGCCATCATTTACAGCGCTCCTAGAGTGCTTCTTAAGAGCAGCATTGAAATGCTTGCGTCTGCGGACATGCCTATGTTAAAAAAGAGCTGTGGACTGAGATAGGGAAAAAAAGCGATACGAGCTTCCAAGGAAGTACTTCAGGAGAGCTCTTAGAGCGGCCCTTTTCCCAGTAGGGATACATATACTTAGTATACATACTAATTTACTTACTATACCTATATATGTGTATTTCTGTAGAGAATAGATCAAGATGAGTTACGCATAAAATGTTTACACCCCGCAACAAAAGACATTCTGCCAAATCCAGGAATTAATGGTATCGAAAAATTGCCTCTCTGATTACTACTCTTCTATACCAGTAAAGTTGATATTCGACGATAGCTCTATATACTTAGAGGTATTAGCCCTTATTCATCAGTTCCGTAACGGAATTTTAAGACCTATTTCGTTTGTTTCAAGGAAAAATTGTGAACAAATGGAATGAAATATTCCCAGATTGAAAAAGATGCATTGGCTTTTGTACGAGTACTTTATACTACCAACATCTTCTTAAACGTAAATTTAGTTTAGTATCTGATAACGAGCCATAGCATTGGCATTGATATCTGATAACAAAAAGTGTTTTCTGGTATTGCTGGCAAATAGGCTTCAACGCTATGCATTGTTTCTTATCGAATACCAGTATGATTTACAATGCATACGCTGAAAAAGGAGCATCATTGATAATTTTTCATGAGCCAACATTGATATAAATAATGAAAACCTATTCCGCTTGGAGTTGGCTGCCGATTTAAATGACTTCAGACCGGTTAGTCTATTATGCTTCCTTTCTAAGGTTTTTGAAAAATCATGTGCCTTCAGATAATCGAATATCTTCAGAGTAATAATTACTTAACCAGCTGTCAATCAGGTTTTTGCGCCACTCATAGTTGTGAAACTGCTCTCCTAAAAGTATCGACTGATATTCGCAGGGCTTTGGACGATAACAAATTGTGCCTGTTGGCCTTGCTGGACTTCTCTAAGGCTTTTGATAATGTTAGCCATGCGGCGGCTCTATATCTAATGCGCTGTCGTTAACATGTGGCGTCCCTCAGGGATCCATACTTGGTACAGTATTGTTCTGTACTTACATTAATGATCTCCCTGATGTTATTGAGGATTGCAGTATTCACTGGTATGCGGATGATGTTCAGCTATATTTGGCACGCGCAATAGGCCTCATGGATGATTGTGCAGACCGCATCAATTCCGATTTAGCTAGGGTTTCAAATTGGGCTGTTGAGAATCATTTGGTACTTAATCCTGATAAATCCCAATCGATTGCGATATTTAAAGGGACTGTGGATGCTAATGATCTTCCTCCAGTCTTTTTAGATTCGAAGATTTTGCGATATACTGATTCGGTGAAGAACCTGGGAGTTCATTTCAATGCCTCGATGACGTTCTGTAGCCATATCAATAATGTCGTTCGTCGTATTTATGCTGGTCTCCGCAGATTCTGGTTATCGGCTAGTATTCTCTCAAGGCCGTTACGCTTGAAGCTTGTCAAAAAACTACGCATGCCTTATTTTACCAGTGGCAGCGTAATTTTTCCTCATTTAGACTCAATCTGTCGAAGAAAAATCAATGTTGCTTTCAACGACTGTACGCGATTTGTTTTCAGGCTGCAACGCTTTGGCCATGTTTCTCCACATCGGCACGCTCTACTTGGCTGCTCTTTGAATGTTCATTTGGTTCACAAGGCTTTAATATTCCTCCATAAACTTATTTATTCAAAAAATCCCACATACTTGTATAGTGAGCTTGTATTCATGCAATCTTCTAGAAATGTGAACATTTTGATACATCGACACAGTTCGTGTGTGGAACTCACTTCCTGCTGATTTGCAGGGAACGCGCTCGATGGGTGTCTTTCGGAGGCTTATTACCCAATATATCCCTCTCGACAATCTAACTTCATAACCCCCATATACTTTATATGTAACTTTACCTCCGATCTCGACTCTACAACAATTCTCTTTTTACAATTTTCTAACAATTTATAATACATTTTCTTCTTTTTTCTTTTTTTTCTCTCTTTTCTCTGTTCTCTTTCTTTTATCGTTAATCTTTAATTTTGAGTTAGCTATCAAATGTTTTCCTTTTTTGTTCTATTTTTCTATTATAATTATATATTAGTATTAGTATTAATATTAGTAGTAGTCTTTCTCCGCAATATTGTTTGGTACAGGCAAAAGATTTTTATATCTTATTGTACTTTGGCCTAAGATTAATAAATTAAATTGAATTGAATTGAATTACTTCAAAGAATACTGTCCAACAGATTGCAACCAAAATTCGATTAGATTTCACATTAAATATAATGTTGGATTTTATTAGAAATTGATGGCCTTCTCATGTAAAATATTTGAAAATTCTTTCGTACTCCAAGCAGTGGACCAGTGAACTTTCAGGAGAATCCGGAACATATTTTAGTACGATAAGTTGTAATTCCTTTAAATTACGGTAAAGCAGTTTAGCATAGATTATACGAGTACTTTGGGCTTGGAATAGTAAAAATTTAGGGTATTCCTATGTCGAGATCTCTCGATAAAGACAAAATCAAGTGCTGTGAATAAAGTTTACAATTCCCTCCAAAAAATTTCTTATTGAATAGGAAATGTTTTATAATCACTTAAGGTGCGCCCATACACAATAATACTTGTATCTGGAGCGTTTCTGCATACGCACCGCAATTTTTGAGACTAGAGTGAGGTCGTACACTTGTGTAAAAATCAAGTGTCAGGGAAGTAGTATCGCATGTCTTTATTGGGAGTTTATTGTAGGTAGGTACATTTGGTCAGTTTGTTAATATCAGTCAACATGGACGAAAGCGCTGTTATCGCTATTTATAAAAAAGTCACATAACTTTTATCACCCAAACCTATTTTTAAAACTTTCTTATTTCATTGCCCCAGGCAACAATTTATTGTACTGAAAGTCCAGTACTGATTTTTATGAATTCATCCGGAATTAAAATTATTTTTTCTCATTTAAGTACTGGATAAGTACTAAACGAATACCGATTGTTTGAATTAAGCATAAAAAAAGCAGTTCAGAAGTTCAGTTCATCGTAAGTATCATAAGAATTCAGATTTTTCGAAATTCACATCTCCTTTTTGATGCGTAAAACAATTAAGTTTTACAGTACTGAAGTATTACTGTAAATTTACCATGGTTACTTACCGTGTAAGTTTTATTGAGATATCATGCCTAAAATTCAATTCAAAACATACTAAGTCTTTAATCTATTCGCACTGGGATGCTACCTTTTTCGCATTTTAAATCGACTTTAACTCAGTAGACTCATGTCCGATCGAAAAACGGGTTTCACTGTTCACCTCAGCTGATTACCAGCTACAATTCGTAGAAGATTTTTTTTTCTCTGGATAATTTTAGGATGTTGGATAGGAACCCCCGGAAGGGCGGTGGTTCCAATACAGCATGTTGCATATCAAATTAAAGGTCTCGCCGAGTACTATCGGGTGGTGTACTTTTTTTCCTGATTCAGAAAACTTTCTCGGGACGTTTTGGTGTCCGGAAAATCCATTTTCATGCACTTGGGTCACATACACCCCAGTTACTATTTTATAATTAAAAAGCTTTAATTTTAAAAAGTTGTTCGCCCTCTGGCATATACTCTAAGAATGATCTAATTCCCTAAATAATTTTTATTTTTACAATCCAAAAAGTCTTGATATGTATTTCTCATTAATTGTGTACAGCGGCATGTGTCTATGATTTGTATTATTATGAAAGTTTAGATTCTAGTGCAATTTTTAAAGTTACGCAAAAACTAAGGAATTGCCGTTTTAGATTTTTAATTTAAAGTTAAAAATTCAAGTCTGATTCGCTCGAACGTGAACTTTCCATTTTAGGTTAAAACTTTTGTAGCTTCCATTAATGTTACGAAGCTGATAACTTTATGCGTGAAAGTAAAATTTATAGAGAACAAGTTACAAAAAAATCTCGAAAAAAAATCTTCTACAATTAAAAGAAAAACTATTTTTAAAGCCGATCCGGTCGAAAATTTTCAAATCCCATTAAAAAATTCATAACTGGATGTCACTTTTCGGGCCACCCTGTATATGTAAGTTTTAACAGATAACAGTAAATTTTTTGGAAGGCTTAAAGTCTTTTAGCACTTTAAAATACTCCCATTTGTTCACTGTAGACTTCAGGAGAACTCTGCCCATTTAAACGGGGTCCTTAAATTATTCAGATTTCGATTGATTTCCTCTGCATCTATATTTGATTCCGTCAATCGCAGAAGAACGTTTTGTGCGATTTTCGAAATATTCTTGTGAAATATCTCAAAGCAGAAGAATACCCTCCAAAATAAATATTAATTGTCGAACTTTTTCCCTTTTCCATTCTAACTTTGAAATTTTTAATTTCTGGAAGATTGGAACCTAGCTAGATCGATTGAAACAAACAACTTGGCCTGTCCTCTTGAAAATTGCAGCTAGACTGAAGAAACGGCCACTTTCTTCAGCTACACTGATCTAGGACGATAGCCGCTTCCTTCAGCTACACTGTTCTAGGGCGATGTATTGATGTTGATATTTGGTGTATCTACTTCATACATACATATACATAAGTGTCGTTTTTATGCGCACTTTTATAATGGGCTCGATGAAAATGAAAATTAACAAGTAAAAAAGCTAGACTTTAACGATGCTTAACGATACCATATAAAATTTCATATGGTCTGTATGGTTTTTGAAGTAATTTTTCGCATCTATTTCTAGAACGGTTCTACATACAGTAAAATTATTTATAACTGATTTCATTAGATTTTATATTCTGAAAAACTTTTGAGTACAATAAAAACGTCTAGGATTGATCATTTTCACAGTTGGTGTACGTATAAAACCTAAATTTTTATATGGCAACACCAAGTGGGGGTTGCCCGACTTAGTCTATTTTTAATAACTTTCTATCAACTTACAGACCCCTGACTCAGAAAGTTTGTGTCTGAGCGCCTGAGAGTGCCGTTCGTGACGAAAGAGTTTTAGGGTAGTAAACGTGGATGGATTTACATGGAGTCTCTTGATTTAGAATGGGGTGCTTTCAGATGGGGTAAAATATTCTTACTGTTGGTGGTTTTGGGGTGGGGGTGGTAACTACCACCCTTTAAGAGTACCGTTCGTGACGGAATAGTTTTAAGACAGTAAACGTAGATGGATTTACATGGGATTTCTTGATTTAGAATGGAGAGCTTTCAGATGGGGTAAAATGCTCTTACGTATTGGTGGTTTTGGGGTGGGGGTGGTAACTACCACCCTTTGAGAGTTCCGTTCGTGACGGAAGAGTTTTAGGGTAGTAAACGTGGATGGATTCGCATAGGGTTTTTTGATTTAGATTGAGTGAATATGGAGAGCTTTACGATGGGATACAATTTTCTTACGTATTGGGGTGGAGGTAGTAACTACCACCCTTGGGGCTATCCAATTTGCGCCGTGATTCGAGAGTCGAGTTCGAGGGTAGATTTTAGAGAGTCGAGTTTCGAAAGAGTCAAGATTCGAGAGTCGGGTTTCGAGATATGACTAAAAAGTAAAAAATTAAATATATTAAAAAACTTTTAAAATAAAAAACTTTTGTAAATAAAATAAAAAATATTTTTTTTCTTTCTCAGTGATATAAACAAGAAAATTTAATGCAAAATAAGAAATGCTACAACTCAAATTAAATCTTAAAAGTTTGGGCATGAGTTGCAGTAAGACAATTGTGCTTATAATTATGGATACCCAAACTTTTAAGATTTAATTTGAGTTGTAGCATTTCTTAGTTTGCATTAAACTTTTCTTGTTTATTATATCACTGAAAAATAAAAAAATTATTTTTAACTTTTTAGTGCATTTTATTTACAAAAGTTATAAAGTATTTTAAAAGTTTTTTTAATATATTTTATTGAAACTATTTTTAATAATTTTATGAAAACGCCATGTACACAATCACAACTATCTACGTTGGCGCGTTCTCAGGCAATGTCCAAATATATAGTGAAAAACGAAATTTTTGTATGGCAACCCCACGAAGGAGTTGCTCAATTTGTTCCATTTTCGAACGTTAATTAACCTTTTTTTTTAAAAAAACTTCTGTGCAAAATTTCTGTAATTATCTTCAAGAAGACGGACGGAGGAACGGACAGACAAACTGACATATAAAAAACAAAATAATTTTTAATATTATTCATGGGTGTCCAATACATTTTCCTCTACTCGAATTATTTCTATCCGTTACAGACGGAATGATAACCTTAGTATACCCTAGGATTCCATCTAGAGTATAAAAATAGAGTTGAATCCCCAACGAACAATTTTTGTCCTATATAAATCTTGGCGCTCTGCTACGGAATAAATCTTAAGGTATCATAAGAAGCCAGATTATTGTCTCACCGAATTCCCATGGAATTCCAATAGACCTTTAAAGTGGATTTTAGAATCTTATTTAAATTTAAATTAAAACTCTCTTGAATTTCTGCGAACTCACTTTGCGTCTTAACACTATGAGCAAAATGATTATAGTATACGCAAGAAAGGAAATTTTCAACTTTCCGAGGAATTTTTTTTTTTCATAGCAGCCGCAGGATACAAGTGGAGGGAATGGTTGTCAGTACCAGGACCACTGACATATAATAAGAATGGACTGAGCTTTCTTGCTTCAAAAATGGCACAAATATTGTACAAGCTGTGAAAACCCTTTATTTCGTTCACACTGACTTATAATTAATTATTATTTGTTGATTGGAAACACTAAAGATGTTGTAAAGTAGAATTGCATTAAATTAAAATAATTTAGGAAGTTAAACTTGTTTTAATTAACGCCTATATAGGCAACAAATACCTATATAAAGATGTAAATTGCTTTGTTGAGAATAGATATTTCTATATAGCATTTGTAGCGCTATATAAGCATAGTTGAGAAAAGACCAAAACAAAAACATCCATATAGCACTTAAGTTCCTATCTCGTGGCATATATGAGAATTCCGATCGGCCAGCGTGGTCTGCTTTTAAAGTCTTCCAGATGCACGATTCGGAAGGCATTTTATATTTGAGCAGCCATTTGGAAACATACTATATCTCGACATTTAATTTCAATTTTCAATTTAATTTATTCGTTCTAAGGCATTGTACAATTAAGATATAATCTTTTTTACTTGTACAAGTTAAATCTAACATAAGCAAAAAAATAATAAAAATATATATGTATAAAAGGGGGAAAAAAGAGACATGAGAGAAGAAAAAAAAATAATAAAATAAAATCAGATACAAGATATAGATACAAGAAACAAGTCCCTAAATTTACTGCTAAAAACTAAATCAAAAACACAAGAAAGAAAGAAAATAGAAAAAAGGAAAAAACAAAATTAATCACTACTTAACTTAACTTACTACATCTGCTGCACTATAAAAAATATTTGGTTCCTAACTATTCAAGTACTACTGCTTGAGCACATGATTTCAAAAATTTTTTCCTTGGTGCTGCGGAAAGATCTTGACACAACCGATAACGTAATACTGGGCGGTAAGGAATTTTAAACTTTGGTGGCATTACTGTAAATAAGTATTCAGACATGGGCAGAATGCAATTAACTGTTCTAAAAGATCTCGCGAATTGAAGAATGCTGTATAGGTAGGTTGGACTGCGGTATTTGATGATTTGAACTAGAAGGATTACCGATCGAAAATTCAAAAATGTTAAAAGATCACAACCCAGAAAGCATGTAGCATAAGCTGGCACGTGATCATATCTTCTGAGGTGATATTTATACCTAATAATAGAGTTAAACGCGATCTGCAATTTGGTAAAATTAAGATAATCAAGTTTTCCAAATACTTCGCAACCGTACATTATGACAGGAATAAGCAGAGAACGAGTAAGAAAAATACGCGTGGAAAGTGTGGTAAAATAGCTCGAAGTCCACAAGGAGCGAAAACCACCGTATACTTTACGTGTTATGGATTTTATGTGATCACCCCAAGTGAAAGTGTTATTGATAACTATGCCTAAATTACGGACAGATTCTACCCAAGATATGACAGTGCCGTTAAGTACAACGATAGAATAAGTACACGTATCAAGTTTATTACGATACACAGCTAAACAACATGATTTTCTGGGATTCAGCATCAAACCATTGTCAATCTTCCTTAGATATATTGTATTTAGGCCTTCATTGATACAACTGCATTTCACTGTGAGTAAGACAGTCAAACAAATCACTAATAAGCATGCAAAAAAGCAGCTGGCCAAGAAACTAGCCTTGCGGAACACCATAGTTAATTCTAAGAAAGGTAGGGTAATTACCATTTGAAAACACTGTTTGTTAACGACCTCTTAGATAACTAAATATAAGCTTCGTTGAGCTTAAGGAAAAATTAAATTTAGTAACGAGTTTTCTACACAGGATTACGTAATCTACAGTATCGACCACTGACCACTTCGTATGAATTACAAAAATTTCCGTCCCTTTACCCAACTAGAAGTCTTTTCCTTATGCCTAATTCCATCAAATGCAGAGGTCTTGAAACTATAAAATAATTTTCAAGGGAAGCATCTCCTATGAGCTTTGATATAGGAAGACATTTTCCAAGTGATCACCTTAATCCTATATATAAAAGTTCACTAAATACTGATTGATTATATGAGCGTTGATATCGAAAACGAATTCTCACTGAAATAACTTATTCCCCGTATTCTTATAGCATAAAGGTTGATAGGAAATTGATTTTTGTTATGAGTCTTGATACATGAACATATTTCCCAAGAGCTGTACTACCATATATAAAATCCCCAATACTGATATAGGAATGTCATATAGGATTATGATTCTCTGGGAATTATAGTCATATATACTCACGTTTATAGCACTAATGCTCAAGTAGTAGATTCTTCATATAGGATTATACTCCTTAGACTCATATAAAACGACAAATGTAAATATAACACTCTAGTTATTTCCTTAAGAACTACAAGATCTATGTGAGAACTTAAATGTTGATCGAGATTTATACATGTAGGAGTCATACAGGAAAAATTCCAAATTTCCAGCACTTGAAGTCTTAACTATGTTCCTGGGTTCATGTGACCCGAACGAGAAACAATGACCTTGAAACTGTCAGCCAAGCCTTTTACCACTCCATCAACAACTTAATAAAAACCAATTTATTTAGTTATTCTTATATTAAATTTATTCAATGATTATACATATTACTAAATATGAAATCCATTAATAATGATAATATGATTGGAGCTCAGTTTTGAAATGTTTAAATTAACCCACCTAAACTACTTTCTGCGATTTATTAACAACAGAAATTCGAGAAAATACAACCGACGCGGTGCATAACTAGAATTCCACAATTTTTCTTCTATTTTTCATTTACCTTATCTTTTAGAACTGTTTTTAGTTTAACTCCTGCTTGAATCTATCCTATATGATTTTATTATCTTATAAGCTTCTATTTTGAATAAGCAAATTTAATCCTCGTTGATCGATCATATACCTTTGATTTGTCTTTCTAACAATAAGAATTTGAACGAAATTCATTCAGAGATGATAAATCATAGATTCACAATTGTTGATTAGGAAGCAATCGGTAAATGAATTTTTAATTCTTGTTTGTTGACGTACAAAAAATTGAAATTTCTATCTAATTATGATTATAATTTTAAGATAAAATCAGTTGACAAATTGAGAAATATAATCAACAAAGCTACCATGAGATAAGTATTTTATTCTGGGCTTGTGTTTAAATAAGATGATAAGTTGGGGTAGTCATCCAGTTGGCTCCTAGGAGATGCACGATGGCGATAGATGTTTTGCCGATGATAACTATTCTGTAGCTAGAGTTGGTATTTTCGATTCGAGTTAAAGGGCTAACGAATAATCGCCTCATTCAACAACAGTATTCTTTCCACTATCGCACGATTCGTCTCCAGTCTTAATCTCTGACCAGATAGTCTGGCGACACACAGCTTATATCGATGTTCGAAAGTCAGTCAAATAAAGTATTTAGTTAACCGATTATTCAGCAGAATAGTTACGCGAAATGATCACTCATATTGCGAGTTGTGTGGTAGAAATAAATGCATGCAAGAATATCTTTGAACGATTGTTAGAACAAAAATTCTAAAATATCTTCGCGTAAAACTTTCCTTAATAATAGTGAGTCGCGTGGAAATATGGTGCTGTAATATATCTCAATTATACTTAATTATATATTCAAATATATATTGTGATTGAATGTGTGAATAATTATACTCCACTTATAAAATTGATGGGTAAGACCACAAGATTTATAATAAGTTAATATATTTGCTAAAAATGGTGTTGTTATAATTTTAATTTCATTTTAATTTGTTCTTATTTGGATACTTCTGTTTAAAAAAATTAATTTTTGATTCCTTATTGTATTGTATATAATTGAAGCCACATATCACATATTTAATTAAATAAATTGCTTATTTAGTGACTTTGTTAAAAGCCTTCTGAAATTTGTTTGTTTTTTTCTTTTCAGGTAACTTATCTTCAGTATCAAGGAAACATAATGATAATGATAAATTTTTGTTGTTGAAATTGTAAGTATATACTCGTACATATACATATTGACATTTTTACATAAGGCATTTTAAGTTTCAACATACAGAATGAACTTACTTTTGAAGATTGTACAATAGTTTGTGGTTAAGTAATTTCTCAAAACTAAAACTCGCTATTAGTTAGTGCAATGTTTTATGAATCTGTTGTTCTTATTTGAGCTCTTAAGTTCTAAAACTCTAATTTAAAGTTTGTTGTATTTTCTGTGGGTTTTCTCAGTGAAACTCAATTTCTTTTTGCTTAAAATACTTTAACCAATATACATATGTATGTTATTATGGATCTATGAGGACTGATTTAGACGTGAAGTCTAGACTCTCAGCCGAAGCTGATGGCTCCCTCCGTGACAGCTGGTAATCCACATCGGCGTATCGGTGGAGATTGTGAGGTGGGTTAACCAAAAGAATGCCTATGCTGCAACACACCCCAGACAGTCCGAAATGGACTCCTGATAATCTGGTGGTATAATCCTCAAGTGTCTTTTCCCCGGCCTCACAATGATATCGCCAGCACGTATTTTTTTAAATGCGTTTTCACAGTCAGCTCAAATTCTGTTGGTCTTGATAATATACATCCCAACATTTTTAAACTGGTATTGCCTATTATTATACCCAATATGACGTACATATTTAACACCATAATACTCACATCTGTATACCCTGAATCTTGGAATTTGTCCAAGATCATCCCCATCCCTAAGAATCCTAAAAAGAATCTCCAGGAGTACCGACCCATCTCCATCTTTTTTGTCTAAGGTTTTTCAGCAGCACACATCAGCAAATACTTAAGTATATTGACTCAAATAACCTAAAGTCAGCAAATACTTAAGTATATTGACTCAAATAACCTAAAGTCCAATTTACAATCTGGATTTAGACCTAAACACAGTTGTACGACAGCCCGACTAAAGATATCTAATGATATTCGCTTGTCTACGAGTTCTCATATGATAACTATTCTTTCTCTTTTAGATTTCACCAAGGCTAATGATAACGTTAATCACTCACTATACTTATGTAACAAGCTTAAAATATTGTTTAATTTCTCTAGTGATGCTTGCAGGCTTATTTGGTCATATTTAGGTCCGCTGTGGTGAGTATTCCTCTGAATTTCTGTCTGTATATACTTATATTCCACAGGGCTCAGTGCTCGGGCCTTTGCTTTTTTCTGTGTTCATAAATGTTATTTCTTCAGTCATTTTGAATTGTAAATTTCACTTGTATGCTGATGATTGCCAGCTATATATTTCAAAACCACTTGGATTGGTGGAGGATGCGATATGTAAACTGTATGAAGACCTTGGATCAATATCTTTGTGGGGTCTACAGAATAAGCTTTTTCTAAATCCGTTAAAATCTAAGGCAATTCTTTTCTATAGAAATAATCTCGAAATCACAGACTTTCCTGTAGTGATGTTAGAAGATACTCCTATTCCATACAGCATCTCGGCAAGGAATCTTCGCATCATTTTTAACACTACCACTTCAGTGATCTGACCATGTCAACAGTATTGTGTATAAGATTTACGTAACGTTTCGTAAGCTTTCCGTTGCTTCTTTCGGTAAGTCTGGAAATACAAGGCTCATGGTTTGTTTTTTTTTTTTTAAACCAGGGGGAACAGATGAAACCCATCCCAAGCATGAAGGCCATAGCGGCCCATTGTACTATCCTGAATCCCATTCACCAAAACCTTCCTGTCCTCTTAATGAAGCTCATGTTAGTGAAACAACTAATTGCTCCTTTGATAACCTATGGATGCGAGTTGTTTGGCCAGTTGAATTCCTTGTCGGAGAGCAAAATCACTGTCGTGTTCAATTGGGCTGTTCACTACGTGTACGGTCTGAGACGATATGACCATGTTTCTCCGTATGTAAAATCCGTCTTTGGATGCACGTTAAGAGCGTATATTGATTCCAGGACAGTTTTATTTTTGTATAATTTAATTGTAAAAAAGGTGCCTAGCTAGCTATTTGAAAAGTTATTGTTTTCTCGGTCCAGTAGAACTGTGGCGTTGAATGTGCCAAGTTTTAGTTATCGTGTAACTGAGCATCAATTTTTTATCTATGCTACCATGATGTGGAATACTCTACACATGTAATTTATTTTTCTTTTATTATTATTATGAAATATATTTTCAGTGTTTTTACACTATTTTATTTTTTTTTTCCTCTTTATTCTAGCTCATAGTGCAGCAGATTTTTGTTTGTTAATTCTACCTACACATAAGTAGAAAGCCAAGCTTCATGTGTGTATATGTTATAAATAAATAAACGAATTTGAATTTATTTCCGACGTCCCTATTAACCTAAAATTGAGCGGAGGAGTGTACCTATGCGACCTGCATTCTTGAGAGGGCTCTGAGGAGAGTCAGGGATAAAAAAAACTCTAATGTATGTCGCATTACGTTAAAAATCTTTTCATTCAATTCTTAATGGTAAACAAATTTTTTTAATTAGTAACATTCAAAGTTCAATATTTGTGCGGAATTCTTATGACTGTCTCTCGCTAAAATCCTACTAAATAATAGTGTTACTATAAGCAATCAAAAACACGAACCGTGTAGAATTCCTAACTGTAGCCTCACTAAATCCCTATTAGTTATGCATACATTCTCAATGTTAGCTCATTTTTCCTGTTACAAGATGTTGTATTCACGCACCTTAAAGAGTGCTATAAATTAATATGCACTCCAGTGGACTTGAATAGAAATGAACGAAATATTGCAAACGTATTGCGTGACCATTGGAGAAAAGTCAAATTAAAAGCAAAATGTAGCATTGCCCTTCCCCTGTTAATTTCCTTCAGAGACAATAAATGAAAATACTAAGCTAACAAACATAAGTGCCAGCCATATCTGGGACTTTTCCCCTGCTGGTAATGTATCTTATCAGTAAGCACAATACAGACCTAAAAAACTACTTGTAAATAAAATCGACGTTATTTGTTTTCAGGTTTAATTGTAGATGAGTTGTTCACTTTTAACCATCAGTTTTATCATTCTTATTTATTATTATTATTTGACTTTGCACTTATTCCATAAGCTTCCTATCTCTTATCAACTCCTCTTTTCTTTTGAGTTCTTGTTCTTTTATATACCCACGCTCATGTACACGAATTTTAAAGGTGTCAGCACTTCCTGTTCTCTCTATATTCTAAGGAAGAACTATATATTTTAAATACTTTAATATTGATTTGGGCAGAATTTCTGTTTTCAGAACGAACCTTGACAAGTCTACTGACTTTCTGAGAAAATTAATAAATAATTAAATAATAAAGAAAAACAAAGTAAAAAAGCTAGAATTGGTCTAAGACGAATTCTTATGATACCCTAAATGCCGTATAAAATTTCGTATGGTACTATCGAAGTTTGAGCGGCTCGCCGGACAGTAAAAATTATTATAACCAATTTCATAGAATTTCGTATTCACAGTATATACGTAAAAAAACTAAATTTTTATATATATTATGGCCCGATTTAGTCTATTTTTGAAAATTTATTTGATTTTACTCTGAGAATACCGTGTACCAAATTTCAGCTCTCTATGTCGACGCGTTCTCAGGCAGTGTCTAAATATATATGTAGTGCAAAACGAAATTTTTGTATGGCAACCCCACGAAGGAGTTGCCCAATTTGTCTCTCGAACTTAATTTTACTTTTTTTTTTAAAGTCCGTGTACAAAATTTCAGCTCTCTAGTATACGCGCTCTCGAGTTATCGTGCGCACAGACAGACCGACAGACGGACATGCAAAAATCAAAATATCTTTTAATTTTATGCATGGGTGTCTAATCCATTTTGCTGTACGTACCATCATTATTTCTGTGCGTTACAAAAAGAATGACAAGCTTAGTATACCCTATAGATTACATCTAGGGTATAATAATACTGTGACTTTCGTTTTTGTTGTTTCTTCCTGTTTCCTGATTAAGGCACTACGCAATTTAGACGTGACTGAAACGTAACAAAAAGAATCTTGGACTCTACGTCCTCAAAAGACTATTTCCGAATTCGACAGTTTGTTCTATGGGGCTATATGCAATTTTAAGCTAAAGGATATATTATGCAGTGTAAAATTCTTGTACGTCTGATAAACATTTTATTTTTTTTTTATCCGGGGGTAGTGACAAGAGGTGCTGGGTGTTTAGTTTATGTCAGTTCGATATCTCGGACATTTCTCACTTTATTTGAATCTTAGAATATATAGAGTACAGGTAGTGTGATAAGCCAAATGTGGAGTAGTCAAATTCTGGTTGCGTTAGTATCTGTTTCCGCTGTAGTGAAAGCTCAGTACACCGTGTAGTAGAATTAATACAGAGACGGGGCAACAAGATATATCGTTGAAAATACTGCAGTTGCTCCAACCGAAAATGCTCTTAGTCGCTGCCACTGCGCCAAGATACGCAGGGAGTTTCTCAGCTGTCACAAACATAAACAAATATTTCATCGTTTTTTAATTTCAATTTAATTTAATATAAAAATGTGTGTAAAGTACACAAAATATTATTTTATAATAATACTTGCCTAAAAAATGATTTCCCACGTATATTATCACCATACTCAAATTGTTGCATATTTGAAAACTTCGTTTGACAGCTGAAAGTACATTTGTATCTTTCTTCTAAATAATTCTGACCTACTTTACAATACCCTGAAAAAATTCACGTTCATGCACACGAATTTTACAGGTATCAACACTTCCTGATTTGAATTTACGAATTGTCATCGGGTGTCTATGTGATATCAGCCATACAAAGGGAATGCCAAGAAATATTATCGCAAAATAAATGGGCCACTAGGAAAATTCTTAAAAATGAAAAAATTTATAAAAAAAATTATAAACGGAAAAATGATTCGAATCATGGTGATCAATACTTGATAAAGTTTCAACCACTAAATTATGTGCCCGCTCAGAAAATATCGTAGTTTACGACTTCCATGACTAAACAAACACATCGATGCAATTCTACTACAAAAAGAAAAATGATTAAGTTTTTCTTCCTCATAGCCTATCCTTTTTGCTATATAAGCTAAGGCTAACACTTATTGTTCTTCTTTTCTAACCCAACTTAATTTGCCTCTAGAAAAAATCACACCACCTCTTTTTTTTTTCGCTTCGCTTGACAGTCAGCTGTTCGGGGTTCGTTCAGAATTTCTAGTTCCGCACGGAAACGTCTAAGGCCTTCGCACACGGAGGTACTCAAAAAATACTATAAGGCCTGAAACACAATTGGAGCTTTTCAGCCAGCTTGATATTTGCTGACAATGTAAATCAATGTAGAAGAACACAATTGGAGCTTTAACTTTTTTGCCAGCTTCAAGCTGGCTTGAGATTTGATCAAATTGCAAATTTCAAGCCCAATGACTGCCAACTTGAGGGAATTTTTAATGTTGCCAACTGTGCGAATGTCGAATATTAGATGAGAATGGCTTCTGTTGACACATTTAAGAAGTAAACAGCTACCAAAAATGTTAAAATGGAAGAAAACTTATAGAATTAGTAAAAGATAAGCAGTTTCTGTGGGACATGGAAATAAAAACTCGGTATTATTTTTACATATACTATAATTGGTATATCTCAAAACTATCCAAAAAAGTATGCATTTATCGTAATTTTTGGAAAATCGGAAGCATTAACTGTCGTTCCTTAATAAATATTTTCAACATAAATAAGTTGAAGTTGCAAGTGTCAAAAACGCCAGTTGTGTTCGATTCGGCTCTTTCAGTCAGATTTAGCAGAAAGCTGGGCATAAAGCTGGCTGAAAAGCTACAATTGTGTTTCAGGCCTAAAGTGATGAAAATTTAGTTTAAGTTTCCAATTAGTAACTTGAGCGTCACTACCTATGCATTTCAATGAAAGTCCATTCACGGCGCTACTAGTTGGTAATCAATTTGTAAAGCTTTACAGTTACAAACCGGTTTACTTAGCACCAAAACCCTCGAGAATACTTCACAAGCCATCAAACAGACTCCCTCCCTACCACATGCGAGGCCCAACGGAGTCCTGACATTCTAAAATAATTGCAGTGTTCTTATGTAAAACTGACAAAAGTTTGATATAAATAGCTCCTCCGTCCTAAACTACTGTTCATACAGAAAAATGGTGTTCTGATAATCTTAAACTTGGTTTCTTTTCTTCCGAACCATAATAAAATTTGCATACCTCTCCTAACAAAATTATTTAAAAAGATTTATCTTAACTAAAACCTTTCAGCTGAGTAATCATTGTAGCCTCTGTGCCGTAATGGCATGCCGTGGGCTGATTATATTGAATGTGGCTGCCTACAGATTCGGACTCCGGCTGCACACACACACATGCAATTATCATTTGAGCGTAAAATGGTAAGGTTACTTTGTGATCCAAACTATTTTATTATTTTGTTAAGTAAGGTATATAGGAATGTAAGGAACCAAACTTTAAATTACTATAAGACTATTTTCCTGTATGGATAGTAGTTTAGACTCTATAGCATTTATAAAGTCAATGTTTGGCACTTTTCCATAAGTATGAATATCGAACATTTTAGAAAACGGACTCACGACACATACATATAGATTTCTGTTTAATGGCTTGGGAAGTATTCTCGAGGGTTTTGTCAGCACTCATTCATTCTCTCATATTTGTAGTCGTCCTTTGAAGGCGAAAAGCAACGATTTACACCAAATCAATGTAAAAGTCCTTAGACATTCTATAGAATACTAAAAACTTTGTATATATTTAATGCAACTCATTTACCGCGACAAATAGTCTGCAGTTTCTATTCCTTTCAATGTAGGGATGAATCTTAAATTTTCTTTGCTTTCGTCTCCTGTATTGATAATAATAATGGAGGACGAAATTCTGTTCGTCACTTGATTCACTCGACATTGTATTAATTATGAATACTTCAAAAACTTGAGACTTGGCTTGCTACTGAAGCAAAGTGATTCGAGTTCCATCATTTATATAGATCAGTAGTCAGGTTGCGACTACAATCATCTTCGTGCATGCGAAGGGACTAAGGCTACATTTCCATGCGACCATAACAGTGCAACTTGAAAAGTAGAAATTTCAAAATTTAAATATAGTACAATGAAAATTTATGTTATCAGGATTGGATTAGGGTAAGGCGCTATTTCCGATTCTAAACATGGGTTGTGAAAAAAGAATTCGTTCATATAGTAAAACTCTAATAAAGAGCTATATTTTTCCGTTCTGAAGTTTTCGTTTCCAATTAGATTAAGTTCGTCAATAGCCAATAAATGCCCTCACAAGATTTTGAAACCTAAAAGAAACCTTGAAGAAAAATGTGAAATGTGCCCTTCTCAAATATCACCTCTAGCCAGAGCTTTCACATTTGAACTTATACACATACATACTTGTACTGTTCTTTAGTGAAAACGTTTTATAAGACTCAAAAATATAAAATTCATTTATGTATCATTTTCGGCGATAAAAATATTTTTGATTCTGATTGAGAATGAAATTTGTATGTGACTTATATTTAGTTTTGTTTGGTTCACAATCATTAGAGAACGAAAAATACCTACCGGTTAATATTGATTTCGGTTTCAAACCCTTTAATATTTATTAGAACACTGTGTGTAGTATTTCTTCTCGAGTATTCCTTCTCGAGAATTTCTCGAGAAAATAGTTTATTCTCAATAAAGGTGTCAACACTTAAGTCGCAACCAGGATATCGGAGATTTTTGTTTCCTAATAGTTCCGTCCTGCCAGTGGCTGCCAATACTGTATAGAAATCATAGGAATGTGTAACAAATTAAATCGAATATCGACAATAGCAAAAACAGGAAGTAATGTTCGGTGAGCTCTCGTTTTTCTTTCTTAGAATATAAATTATGGTTGTTTTAGAAGCCTTTTGTTGCTGTGTTGAGGGCTCAGTTGAGGCATGTAGTACGAATTAACAGAGATATAATGTATACAATAGTAACTTTTCATACCGATAATTCTCACACAATTTTCAGAAGTTTATAAGGTCACATTTTAAGAAGAATAGTATAAACTGCAAAAATGTACATCTAGATATGAAAACCCCAAAATGAAGCGGTACGAAAGCTGGCCCCCTAATGGTCCCTTAATAAAAATACATTCTCACTCTGCTGTGTTATGCCACATAAATTCTTCGCAACAGCTTTTATTGATAGCTTTCTTTGGTTGAATACCTATAAAATGAAAGAGCTTTGAAAAAGTGATCTGGGCTTATATGGAGATTTTCATATCTAGTTGTATGTTGTCTGTGGTATAAATAAGGATTTCGCAGCTTTTAATCTTTGCAAAAAGATTGTAAACGTTCAGCAACACTTTATCTTCTCATGCAGCTTAAGGTATACACGATTATAAACGGAAGGAATCAAGTATCGACCCAAATAGTTCCTCTTTACGGCAATAAACCAATAGGCGATTTTGATCAAATAATTTTAAGATATAAATGTTTAATAAAATTACTAAAAGTCAGAAAGAGATTCAATCTGCAACGTAATCCTGCAGAAGTAAGGCAACTGATGATGAAATTATATATTGTACTGAAAAAAGGAGGAGTTAAGATAGCTCAGACTGTAATGAAACTAAAAGATGAAGAAAAAATTTAGTGTATCTATTAACGTACAACCTAGCCTTAAAAATAAAAGATACATGGATGTTATCACATATAAAAAAATTTCTAAAGATTCTTCAAACCTTGGGTTGGTAAATGTTCTGCCGAAAAACGATAGTTAGAGTTGCTATAACACAAAAATTGGATGGAATTGGTATTTCTATTGTATAAAAGATATTGATCGTGCTGCCGTTAGCAAAAAGTTGAATTGGAAAGTTGTGTGTTACAAGTCAGCAACTACGCTATAATCATGGTTTGCACTTAGCTATTTTGGAACTTTTTAAAATTTTTACATTGAGAAGAAGAAAGATAAAGGGTTTTCCAATAAGAGGTGTTATTTTAATTAGCCCGCTGTTTCGATAGATGTCACTTTTGGAGCTGTCATTTTTTGACATTTGACAAGTAGAAACTACGCCACTAAAATAATGCAATGATACACGATTCAACAACGCATTGAAATTATTAAAATTCACTATAAAAATGGTGAAAATGTGGCAGAGACGGTTCGTAAAACTCGAGCATTTTTGGGTCGTCGTGAAGCACCTTGTCGGACCGCAATACAGAAATTGGTAGAAAAATTCTAGCTGTCGGGACAAGTTAGTGATGTGAACAGCCGAGAATATTGCTGCTGTAGCCGAAAGTGTTGAAGAAAACCCAGGTTTGTCCATTCCTCGTCGTTCTTTGGAATTAGGCATTCCACAAACGTCATTACACCGTATTTTGCATAAAGATTTGGGTCTTAAGGCTTATAAAGTTCAGTTAACACAAGAGCTCAAGCCGGCCGATCATCAACAACGTCGAGTCTTTGCTGATTGGGTCCTTGAAATGCATGAAAATGATCCGGAATTCCATCGAAAACTCATCTTGAGTGATGAGGCCCATTTCCACCTCGATGGCTTCGTCAACAAGCAAAATGGTCGCATCTGGGGCTCGGAAAACCCAAGAGTTATTGTTGAAAAGCCTCTCTATCCTCAACGTGTGACTGTTTGGTGCGGTTTATGGGCCCGCGGGGTCATTGGACCTTACTTCTTCGAAAATGAGGCTGGAGCAACAGTTACGGTGAATGGATTGCGCTATCGACAGATGATTAATGATTTTTTATGGCCGGAATTGGATGGTATTGATCTGGACAACGTTTACTTTCAACAAGACGGCGCTACGTGCCATACAAGCAACGAAACCATTGATCTTTTACGGGAAAAGTTTCCGGACCGTGTTATCTCTCGAAGAGGTGATCACAATTGGCCACCGAGATCTTGTGACTTAACACCTTGCGACTTCTTCCTATGGAGCCACGTGAAAGAGAAGGTTTACGCCAACAGCCCAGCGTCGATTCAAGACCTGAAAGATGGAATTCGTGAGGCTATCGAGGACATAGGGCAGCCACTTTGCGATTTGGTTATGGAAAATTTCATGAAAAGGATATGGTCCTGTAGGCGTGGTCGTGGTGGTTATTTGGCTGATGTTATTTTCCATTATTAACGGCATACCTTCTTCTTTATAATTAAATGAAGATCCGATCATTTATCTAAAAAAGTGGCATTTTTCTTTGAATATCAAAATAACACCTCTTATTGGAAAACCCTTTAGTAACGAATTCAGGAAGATAATAGTGATAATGAAGATGAAGATTGTTTATCACAATATGAGTTGATTTTTTAATTTGAATTAGTGAGAAATAGAGTTGAAAATGCAAAATCTTATAGAATAACAATTATGACAGGAGAATTCTTGAATATTTTTACAATTTTCCGTATATGTACAATGTACGTACGGAAAATTGCAAAAATATTCAAAAACTTCCCTAACAAAAATATAATTTTGCAAAATTATAAATATAAATAAAAGGAGGGGTCATTACTTTTGAATTATAAGACATGTGGGCATACTATGGAAATTATGATCATGATGATTTTTACGAATTAAAAAGCCTTTACAAGTGAGAGGAGATTTTATACTGTTAATTGCAGAAGGAGCCTTAAAACAATTGTTTTAACGAAATTAGAAAAGGTCAGCAATGAGCTATATGTTAGAAGCTTTCTATTGCAATTAAAAATGAAATAAGTAAGAGAATAAAGAAGAACATCATAAATCTTCACAAAGTGCCACTTGAGAAGAAAAAGTTATATGTACACATTTTGTAGACTATTCTGAAAAAAATATGTGAACAAAGTTGCAAAAAAATGTTAAATAGATAATTTGTTAGTTTTGAATAGTTTTACACTGACGCACCAGAAGTTAACAAAGTTCCAATCCATAGAAATGAAGGACTGTTTCTACAAGAAAAACTTAAATTTATTTATAACAGACAGGGCCAGAGAAGAGTAGTTGACCTACTCTTAACCATTGTCAGCGAGCGGGGGCGCCAGGAGAGTGAAGGAGAGAGATCACAAAACTCAACATCGCATTACGTTATAAAGATTTATTGAATAGATAATTACAACTAAAGCTAGGTGCACAATTAAGTGGATCTCCTTTATATTGACCGGAGTACTTTTCGTCTTAACTAAGCAAGAGGTGAATTTAAAACTACAAGTCCTCATTCAGTACAATATGCCTACTGTGTGTATATACTAGTATAAATATCAACACAACTGAAAAAAAAAAAAAAACATTAATAATTAGATTAATGAGTTATGTTATGAATATAATGCTCTAATGTATAGTCGTAAGATTTGAATTATAAATATTGAATTAGGAAAAATTCTAAATATTGTAACTCAATTGGTAATCTAGTTCTATAAGGTACCTATTTGATGTGTGCAGTAGTAACTCATTTCCATTGTCTATTTCATTTCATACATACAATGTAAGATCTCTCGATAAATAAAATTGCTTGTAGTTCTCAGTTCAGTCACTTACTATTCAGTAATTCAGCAGTCAATCGGTTCTTATCACAAGTTTCTTTTCATAATCATAAAGAGTTACATAAACTAGGCATAGCAATAACAGTGTATAAAATTAAGTAATATTAGGGGAATACTAGGGGAAAGGTGGGTAAAGTGGCCACCCTAATGAAAATCATTTTTCTCGCGGCCATCTAAATTAAAAAAATTACAAAAGAGCAGCAACTGTAAACAGTTTAGAACATTATAGTATTTTTATTTTCTGTTAAATAATTATTTTGTATGGTAGATGTGGGTTCTATCTCAAGTATGCGTAATGGCCACTTTACCCGAAGTGGCCAGGGACTGGCCAGGGACTGGCCACTTTATCCATATAGGTCAATTAAAACAGTAAATAGTTCTGACGTGTTAAAGATATATGTGTTTATTGAAAAAAATATTGAAATTCAAGGAAACCATGTGAAAACTTGAAGACTATTTAAACTTAACAGTATAACATGTTTAAGATATATTATATTTTTTTAAAGAAATGTTTAAATTCAGTGTGGGTAGCATGTCCATCCAGACTTAGAAGCACTGGATCTTCGGCTGTAGGCTTGGCGTGTTTCAAGAAATGATCAAATCATTGCATGAAAATATCTGTCTGCATCCATCCAGTGGGATAGCAAGCAAACTCAGTCCCAAGGGGAGCTCCATCTTCAAGTTCAATCTTCATTCTTTTTCTTGGAAAGATCACAAAAGGAGGAATGAAGGATCCTCCTGCGGACATGCATACTGCAAATGTAGAAAGCAAGCCTCTTTCCGCTGAAGTAATAGCACCGACTTGGCGCCTTCCTTTAAGCGAGAAAACTTTGGTGTTTCTTGTTTGAACCGTTAAAAGGCCAGTTTCATCGACATTATATACTTGATGAGCAGGATGAAAGTGTTTGTCTTGCAATGTCTTAAGGATGTTAAAAAATTTGTTCACGTTAGCTCTATTGAATGACTGTGCTCTGGCCATTGAAGTGGACTCTAGTTTCCTAAGAGCAATATTAGGATGCCGTTGTCTAAATCCTGATACCCAATATTTGCCTGCCAATTTCTTTTCTTTGTTGAATCGATGCGGTATTTTGTTTTTTTCGGCAAGCTGAAACGCCAAGTGGCGTAGATAATTCAGTGATATACCATAAAATCGTTGCTCCATGTCAAAGATATGATTAAGGAGTTCTTCCTCTTGTTTTTGGTTAAATACACACCTGTAGCTTCCAAGAACCTTCTTTTCTTCAATCACATCGCGGCTTTTTTTTAGAACCCTTCTTTTAAATGTATTTCGTGGAACATTAAATGCTGTAGCAAATTGCATTTTATCTATTCTTACTGCTTCTATGGCCTTTTTCATTGCCTTCGAGTCCCATGACTGTTGGGTTGACTTCCTAACATACTTTGAGGGCATCTTGATATCGTCCTATAACAAGAAAAAATCATTGCAACATGGTTTCGGTATCATTAGGTTATTATTACATTATTATAATATACATTTATTATAATATTGTAATGAATAAATTGCAAAGCATGCAGTTATATACTTTGTTCCTAAATAAAAATTGTTAGTCGGGTATAGTGGCCACGTGGCCACTTTACCCTACCCATTAAATGGCCACTTTACCCGTTCGGACGCCATTACGAAAAATGTGGTCTGCAGTTAAACCTAGTTGACCTATATATATCCAAAAGAGACTATTTTTAAGGCAAAAAGCCGGCGTTGCAGCAGTACTACACCAAATAAATATAATTCTACTTAGTACTAAACTAACAGCAATAATATTAGCCACTTACCTTACATCAGACAGGTGAAAAAATTAAAAAATATACCTGCAAACGCAGATGCGCAGCTTTCACTTGCCCGGTCACTGACAATACTGACGGCATCTGCTTCGATAGTTTCACACATTTCCCACAATGCTACAGAACTCTCCAACGGAAGAAATCACGATGGCCACTTTACCCGCCCTGGCCACTTTATCCGCCCTTCTCCTACTGCATGAGTTATCAGAAATAAGAAAAGATAATTGTAAATTAGTTCACTGCATATGCAATTAACCTAAGTAAAGATCACAAAACATTCATTATACAATAGGTAATGAAATTCAACAATTTTTGCCATTGTTGACATTTCAGAATTACTCTTACAATCGCATAATTAACATATATCATGCAACTTCATGCTAGAACTATTAATTAACACTTCAAAGGCACTATTGTATATTTACCTGGATAATTAATCCATTAAATTGGCCAAAAAACTCCAAACAAACAATTACACTTACGCACTGGAAAACCGCGATTACTAGTGTCAAATTGATGGTGTAAAAACTCAATTTACCTTTGACCGCACGCAACCTGTTGGTGATGTTTAAAAGGTCCGAAATTCACCAGGTAAGCCAATATTCGTGAAAAAATGTAAAATTAAGTCTCATAAGGTGGGAATGAGATAGAAAAAATGGAGAGGAATTTTACGTTCCATATCGGAAACCGATATAATATGGTAGAGAGCTGCCATATTGATATTTTTTAGAAAAATTAAAATATTTTAGTAAATAAATGAGGAAAATTCATGGATAATGAAGAATAAATTAGTTGGCATAATTTAGAATATTTTGACATAATTGCACAAGGTCGTGAAGCATGAAAAATATGAGAAATTTACATTTTTGCGTTTGGAACTTATGACAAAATGGCGGCTATAAAAAGGAGGTGCTCTCTAAAGAAGTTCTCATTCAGTTGATAGTGATCGTACATGCAATTTCGTATAAGATCGCCGCGATTTCAAGGTTCAAAGTGAAAATTCAGTTAAAAAATTTTAGCATAGATAAACGTACCAAGGTACACTATTTTCATGATAAACAAAAATGGGTGTTTTAGAAAAGTTCTGTGGTGAAAAGATGCAGTTTTGGTGATCAATTCCAGATAAATATTTGATGTGCTTACTGGAAGTCCATATTGTTGGTGGCAGCAATTTTTTAGATTTAGGTTTTTCCACATAACGGCTAAATTCATGCTGGCCTAGCATTTTTAACGTTTCATGTCGAAATACAAATTAGTTTTAATTATTCTTAAGAGTGATGAACAAGGAATTTGAATTAGTGGATAATTATTAAAAGTAAATAGACAGTGCATTTATCTAAAAGTGAAATTCGCTTTACGTCTGAGGTATAACATTGAGTACGTGTCATACTACGACGCCTCAAGCCTACGTACCAGCAGACAAATAATTAAATTTACATAAGCATATTGTGTATTAGCAAAAATAGAAACAGCTTAAGAGCATACTTCGCATTAAATATAAATGTAATGTGAATTTTGTCAATAAAGTAGCAGTAAACACAAGCACCCACAGGGCCTTGCAGAGCTGAGAATGGGCCCAGGCCAATAAAAAATATGGGGCCTCTTGTTTGAGTAAAAAAAACAAATTTACATAGTTCTTTTATTATTTTTAATTTATTTAAAAAGTATGAAATTAATAATTAAATTACAAATAAGCTTTTCGTGCTTTATTTGTAGCAAAATCTTTTATAATAGTTGAAAAATCAATATTTCGTGCAATATCTGAATTTATATGTAAAGTTGATAGCCCATTCAACCGTTCTTGGCTCATTGCAGATCTGTTAAAATTTTTAACCCTTTTCAATACACTGAAACTGCGTTCCGCTGAAGCAACGGAGGCAGGTAGACTTAAAAATATTCTTAAAGCTATTGATATATTTGAAAACAATCCAATTAGGTTTTTTTCTAAAATGTTTAGCAGCAACTTAGCTGGAGATGATTCTGTATCAAAGTTTACTTCAAAAATATTTTTTAAAAATATCATTTCATCACATATTTCATTTGAAATTTTAAGTGCATATTTTTTGCTCTCGATTTTATTTCCTCATCTGATGAAGTTTGAAAAGTCCAAAGGAATCCAAAAGTCTGGCTAATTTTGCGTAAAGACTCAAAGCGACGTGTCAAACCTGAAATAACCGAATCAATAATGTATATAAAAACATTAACTCTATAATGTTCTTCAGCATCAAACTGTGACCTAATATGACGAGTTAATTGAAAATCAGTTGAAATTTTGGAAAGTACGGCAATCTCTTTTGAACTTAAGAGTAATCTGCCCCACTCTTCACGCATTATCTTCATCCTTGCAATAAGATTGTTAATATTTTCCATTTCGACGTCAAGTGTTGCATTGCGTGCTTCAATAATTAAATTAGTTTGTTGCAATAACGTTAATATTTCAAGCCATATTGTTGTCAACACAATGCATTCGAATGTATCCAAATATTGAAAAATTGACTGAAGTTCGGTACGTGCGTGCGGTGGAAGGTTTAGTGACTTACACTCCTCTAAAGCAGCCAGAATATTTGACTGATTATTGTAAATTGGTTTAACAGCATCAATTCGAGCAGACCATCTTGTCTTTGATATTGTATGAAGTGACACAGCTAAATATTTCTTTAAAATCTCCCACTTTCTAGGACTGCTGCTAAAAAAATTATACATCTGTTGAATTCTCCCAAAATATGTAACTGCTTCTTTACATGATTCAGCAGAGTCAACTCCAACAAGATTAAGAGTATGATTTCCACAACTGGAAATAATACAATTCGGATTACGCTCAAGCAGCACTGCTTGCACACCGTTATACTGTCCTGCCATATTAGCACCATTATCATATGCTTGCCCAAAGCATAAATTAAAATCAAGGCCAAAATTTTCAAGAATTTCAATAATTCGCGTAGCGATTTCAATTCCTCTTTTTTGTGTAAATGAATCAAATGTAATAAATCTTTCCGCAATTGAATACGATGCATTATTTATTATTTTTACATAACGAATTACAAGACACGTTTGTTCTTGGTGTGAGCAGTCTGGTGTCGCATCCACAATAATGGAAAAATATTTAGAATCAAGAATTTCTTCAATAATTTTTCTTTGCACAAATTTTCCACAAATCTGAATGAATTCATTTTGAATTCTTGATGATAAATAATGAACTTGAAGACGTTTGTGCTTGTCTTGTGACTCACGAACACTTTTTACATGTTCGTATAAAACTGGATCATACTTACTGAGCAATTCTATGATACCTAAGAAGTTTCCATTCCGCGAATTTCCAATATTCTCATTAGAACCAAATAATGCCAAACCACGCTCACTTAGGAAAAATATAACATCCAAAATTCTATGAAGAACTTTCTGCCAATTACTTGCCTCACAGTTTAGTTGTTTCAGTAGAGATGATCCTAATGAGGACTTTAATAATGCAGATCTACTTGCTGATTTCCAATGGACATATTTTTTTTTTTTATGAATAATTGAATTTTCATGAGCGGGTACGCGATCTTTCAATTTCCTCCATCCTTTTAAAATATCCCATCCTGATTGGCTACCGAGAACTGATGCATCAAATTTCGTATCCTGTAGGAAGCAGGGAAAACAAAATAATTACTTTTTTGAATTGCTCCAACATAGCCAATCTCTGTTGCAAATTTCTCCATTCGCTAAAACCTTCTTCGTCAGACGATATGGAAATTTATTGTTTTCAGCATCATTTGGGATGTTTTCAGGTATTTTAAAATGTTCAATTTTCAAAAAATCTTCCATTTGCATTATATTTTTCTTGTTAAGTAAGGCGACGTCATCGTTGAAAACAGATATTGAAGTTGTTGCTTCAATTCCTTGAATATTGGGTAGATTAGATGACACGTAATTTTCTTCCATGTTTGCATCATCAACAATTATCTTTAATGGTGACAAAGAATCTTCTATTTGTTCTGAAGTTATATTTTCAACCACCGAAATTTGAGCATCAACATCCGCAATAACATTTGCTATTTGTGAAATAGCATGAGTAGTTTCATTTTCAGGATTGACTGTTTGATTGATAATCTGTTCAGGGATGTTTTTTTATTAAAGAATTTCGTTAATCGTGGCAGACTTTGCTTGGCTTTTTCTTGTTCTTTTTTCTGTCGTCTCTTGCTTGCGCCACTCGGATATGTTCTTTTCATTATATTCCTAAAATTAATTACTTATGAATTAAATAGAACTATTTTTAATATTAACTCCATTTAAACTTACAGATTACAAATATCACTAAACAATAAAAAAAACACTAATTTTATAATCACTAAAATTTATAGTACGGAACCAAAAGCTATACTCAATAGGAAAATTAAAACTGTACTGAATAGGAAATATAGTTAAATTTTTAATAATTGAAAATTAAATATTCTTTTTTATGCAATTGGCCTACTACGTTAAAATTTTTTGAATTTTTCAGAGTTCAACATATTCTTTTTTATGCAATTGGCCTACTACGTAAAAAAGTTTTATACATACATATAACAATAACTTGAAATTTTTACTATAACTTTTGTATCGTTATATTTTATAAATCTTTGGTTAAAATAAAATAAATTAATACTCAAAATAATATTTCAACTTAATTTTTCCGCACCTACTGTGACCAAATTAGGAAATAAATAGAGGCCCTTTCACAACTCGGGGCCTGAGCCAAATGGCCCTCATGGCCCACCCTCTGTTATGGCCTGAGCACCCATATCTTGTAATTTTACAATACCGCTACACTAACCCACCCAAAATGCAGTAATACATATAGCTGTTGTGTTCATTTACAGCCACATTACAAAACATACTAATAATGAGTGTGT
Source organism: Dioctria rufipes (assembly GCA_963924295.1). Classification (NCBI taxonomy): domain Eukaryota; kingdom Metazoa; phylum Arthropoda; class Insecta; order Diptera; family Asilidae; genus Dioctria; species Dioctria rufipes. The sequence continues at coordinate 77,444,680 of OZ002742.1, read as the reverse complement.
CCACTCTTAAGTCTTATGATACTAATGGTGCTTTAAGAGACCTCTTACTTTTAATTCCGTCTAACAGCAGTAGGTATATACACATCCTCATGATTCCAATATGTACTCGTAATTCATAATTTTATCATATTAGACTTATTTCACGAGATTACTTCAATACAGTCACCACAGGGATATGCATATATCGCCACAACTACTACATGTCCTTCTTATGTACTCCAAAATTTATTGCTAGAAATTTGAATTTATTTAAAGATACTTAGACTAGAGTCTCCTTGACACATATGAACTAAAGGAATTTCCTCTCAAAGCTCCTTCTCTACTAAGCGTAATCTATAGATACGCTCATAACATGGGTGTGTATTCCTACTTACTAATGGTTATTACATCAACCAGGAAATTCGCGTTAAACTGTATATACATTACATTAGCTATTAATACTGTTTCCAAGACATTAGATCCAATGGGAGTGTCCATTAATTCTCAGATGTTTCAAAGCTAGACTGTTATCATACGGTTAAGAATCTCACTCACCTTCTTAGATTTAATATCAGGCTTGCAACTTTATTCCTTAACTTAACTCTACGCTTTAGATTTTAATTGGTTGATACACGCATATATCTATATAAAAATTATTTTTATTTCATTGTTCTATATCCCCGTCTAGATTTTTATTATTTAATAGTCATAAAAATAAAAGAATGGAAATAAAAAGATCAAGGACTTACAGTTCTCACGGAGGCGCCTCCGAGGATGTCCCATATTGCTACTGTAAATAAAAAATTGATGTGCGTTGCCGCTTTACACTGGGCTGTAGAAAAAAATCCTAAGGCCTAATCTGCTCTTTCAGATAAATTTCCTGGTCCATTCCGGAATATCCCACCATATAAAATTTGTATACTCTGGTAGTGCACGCAAAATCTAGTTCTTGTGTCATCTATGATATGATACACGTATCTAATATATTTGAAAAGTAAGAGGATTGAGTTGCATTTAGAAGGTTAAAGTCAAAACCTAATAGCGACATCGGCTTAGGCTTTGGATTTAGCATTAGCATCTACATCGCCTGCGTCATTAAGCCTAGGCATAGCCCAATTACGGCATCGAAAAGAAACGAACAAATTCAAGAAACGAACAAATTTATTCAGTTACAAATCACTTGTTATTATTTTCTTTACGAAAATCATTTATTTTATTATTTATCATACATATAAGGGATTCCTGAGCATCAATTTAGTTCTCTGACAAGTTCGCCATCTCTACTTTGGTTGTTATGGATTGCATATATAATGAAATTGAAGATTATTTGTTTTTTCTCAGGGCTTCGTTCGCATTGTTCAAGAATGTTTTATATTTTTCCTCCAAAGAATACGACGTTTTTTACCTCGTCGTGTTGTATCGTTTCGCTTAATGCTTCAAATGCTAATGGAATCTCTGCGAATTCTGGCAAATTGCAAACTGCTCCTACTTCAACAGCACATATTTCAGTTGACAATAAATGTTGATCCTCGGCGAGGTTGTCTTCAAATGACAATAATATCACCTTGTCTTCATTGGAAAGTGTTTCATAATTAGTTATTGTTACGCTACCAAGACACAAAGGGGAATGGCCACTTTTCATACAACTTTAGGCCCGACACCTCCAGACATGAGAGATGTCTTAAACGATGCATTATAATACTCTGAACATATTTTATTAAAAATGTTTATTTCTATCTAGCGGCGGAATGCTTCGAATTTTCAGAAATCTCGGATATTGTAAATCCTAATTACCTTAGGGCCTTGACTCTTCAGAACTATAGGGGAATTTGAGATTTCTGTTAGTGAGCTTCAGTACCGGCGTATAATACCTCAAAATCTAATCCTTATTAAAGTTGAAAATTTTCCAACGATGAAATCGAAGCCTAGATGTGTTACTTAAATCTATTAAGGCTAAGATGAGCTAACAACAGTTACAATATTACAAACAGCCAACAAAACATTCGCCATTTTGGAGTATAACTATAACTGGAAACTGAAACCGAAGAGCATTAAAATAACGAACAAATTTTTCATTTTTGTAAATAGTAGAGTCAACATTCACGATTCAGGAAATAGCAGCAATCAGTTCATTAATTAAAATACTTACTATGTAAACTTTGAAATGTGAAATTCTTAATTCAATTTACAACTAAAGAGTTGCAGTTTATTCAACACATGAAATCAGCAAAATATTCACTGCTTCGGATAGAGGGACTTACGTTGAATTCAAAAATTCAGACTTATCTTTTAGAACTAAAACGTGATTTTAGACCCCGAACGAGATTAAGGGGTAGTGCTGTTTACTTGAGCCAATTTGTCAATCTTATATCGAATGTTTGCACCGGGTATTCTAAATGTGCTAAAAATTCTTTGGGTTACAGCATATATCTTCATAGCAACCAATTTATATTTTTATAACATAATTTCAAAACTGCCAATAGTCACCCCAGAAGGTTGCGCAAGATTTTGACACTTTAGTTCATAAGGTGCTGCCACACTGTATTTTGTACCGTATTTTTATACAATGTTGTGAACCGATTGGCACATTTATACGCTTACCACGGATTCAAAATGGCTGTGATCTAAAATCCTGGCCCAGTAATATAAACTAGACTTCGCCCATCTTCTTCATGCAAAACTAAAATGAAATACTTCGATTTTATCCGGAGATGTTAAAAATACTGAACTTAATACACTAGAGCACTGCTGCGATGTTGACTGGTTTTCAGTCCTATATCCTTATTTTCACAGATGTCATTTTGCTTCTAATAGCATATAGAAACTATGTAAGACCAATATCACACCACTACATCCACATCTATTCCGTTGAAATATTCACCGCCATCTCTGCCGTTTCAATATTTTATTAGAAGCATCATAAGGCATCCCCTGAGAACTTTGGCCACATATTTATATAAAAAAATGTGCCATGTGACATTAAAGAAGATGATAATGATAATAAGTTTAGAACAAAATACTTTTATTTATAATAATATATAATACAACTACGTGGAACCCGTCGACGTTTCCCGGTGGTAATATATTAAGATACCTAGAGGTAGAGGTAGAGATGCATAATATCTAAGCTATTATCTAGGGTTTAGCCCTGCGTCTGTATTTAAGTGTGTGTATGTGTGAGTGCGTGCATGCATTCATATGTGTGGCAGACTGTAGTACTCTACGTCGACGCGTTCTCAGGCAGTGCCCAAATACATAGTAAAACACGAGATTTTTGTATAGCAACCCTCTGAAGGAGTTGCCAGATTGGTCCCATTTTCGAACTGTATTTAAAATCTTTATGAAAACGCCTCGTACAAAAGATGAGCTCTCTACCTCCATGCCTTCTCAGGCAGCTAACAAGTATATATTGAAAAACAAATGTTTTGTATGGCAACACCAAGAAGGGTTATCCCGATTTAGTCCATTTTTGAAATTTTACTTACCATTGCTATGAAAACGCCACGTATGGTAACCTTAAGAAGGAGTTGCCCGATTGATTCCATTTTTGAACATAATTTACATTTTTTTAAAAATGACACGAGCACAAAATTTCAGCTCTTTACGTGGACGCGTGTGGAGGCAGTGTCCAAATATATAGTGACAACCTAAAGTTTTGTATGGCAACACCAAAAATGATCGCTCTATTTGGTCCATATTTGAAGTCGTATTTGCAATTTTCATGAAAACCCCGCCTACAATATTTGAGCTCTCCACGTCGACGTGTTCTCACACAGTTTCCAATTATAGTATAGTGAAAAGCCAAAGTTTTGTACGGCAACATCAAGAAGGGGCTCCCCAAAACCCTCGAGAATACTTCCCAAGCCATGAAACAGAAATCTATATGTGTGAGTTCGGAGTCCGTTTTCTAAAATGTTATATATTGATACTTATGCAAAAGTAGCAAACATTCACTTTATATATGCTATAGAGTCTAAACTACTATCCATACAGGAAAATAGTCTTCTAGTAATTTAAAGCTTGGTTCCTTACATTCCCAAAGGGTACACTTCCTATATACCTTACTTAACAAAATAATAAAATAGTTTTGATTACAAAGTAACCTTACCATTTAACGCTCAATACCTCTCAGCTGAGTGATAATTGCATGTGTGTATGTGCAGCCGTAGTCCGAATCTGTAGGCAGCTACATTCGATATCATCAACCCACGGCATGCCATGACGGCACAGCGACATTACAATAATTACTCAGCTGAGCATTTTTGTTTGAGAAATCGTAGTCATCTGGTTAAGATAAATTTTTTTAAATAATTTTGTTAGGAAAGGTATGACAATTTTACTACGGTTCGGAAGATAAGAAAGCAAGCTTAAGATTATCAGAACACGATTTTTCTGTATGAATAGTAGTTTAGGGCGGAGGAGCTATTCAAATCAAACTTTTGTCAGTTTTACATAAGAACACTGGAAATAATTTAGAATGTAAGGACTCCGTTAGGCCTCGCATGTGGTAGGGAGGGAGTCTGTTTCATGGCTTGAGAAGTATTCTCGAGGGTTTTGGGCTGCCCGATTCAGACCATTTTTGTAATTTTATTTACCATTGCTATAAAAACACTATGTACCAAATTTTAGTTCTCCATGTCGACGCGTACTCAGGCAGCCCCCAAATATATAGTTAAAAACGAAATTTTTGTATGGCAATCCTACGAAGGAGTTGCATGATTTGTCTTATTTTTGAATATAAATTTACATTTTTTTTTTTAAACGTTGTGCACAAAATTTGAGCTCTCCACGTCGACGTATTCTCAAGCAGTTTCTAAGTATACAGTGTATGGCAACACCAAGAGGGGGTATTAGTGAAATTTTGAAATTTATTTTACCATTTCTATGAAAAGACCACGTACCAAATTTTTTTTATGGCAACCATACGAAGCAGTTGCCCGATTGGTCCCATTTTTATTTTTAAAGCTAATTTACATATTTTTTTTAAAACAAAGCCCATGTACAAAATGTCAGCTACCGAACACCGAAAAAACGTCCCCGATTTGGTCCATTTTTGATCTTGTATTTGCAAATTACATGAAAACGGCATGTACAGACGCGATCTCAGACGGTTTCCTTAATGTATAGGGAAAAACCAACTTTGTCTTTCCCTTTGTAGCACATCGAAATAATGATGATAGAGCAAAATGGATATTAAAAGTTATTTTGATTTTAGCATATCCGTCCGTCCGTCTGTCCGTCTGTCTACCTTTACGCACGATAACTCGAGAACGCGTTCACGTAGAAAGCTGAAATTTTGTACACGGACTTTAAAGAAAAAAGTAAAATTAAGTTCGAAGATGATACAAATCGGGCAACTCTTTCGGGGTGTTGCCATACAAAAATTTCGTTTTCCGCTATATATTTGGACACTGCCTGAGAACGCGTCGACATAAAGAGCTGAAATTTGGTACATAGCATTTTTATAGTAATAACAAATCAAATTTTAAAAATGGACTAAATCGGGCAACCCCTTTTTGGTGTAGCCATACAAAAATTTAGGTTTTTTAAATATACTATGAAAACTTTCAATTCTAGACATTTTATTGTACTAAAACAATTGGTTACAATCATTTTTTCTGTCCGACCAACCGTTCTAGAAATATATGCGAAAAACCACAGCACAGCACAGAGGAGGTTACCATACGAAATTAATACGGGCAGTCATCTAGGGTATCATAAGAATTGGTCTTAGACCAATTCTAGCTTTTTTACTTGTTAAACTTATATTTGCAATTTTTATGAAAGCACCGTGTACAAAATTTCAGTTTTCCATGTTGACGTATTCTCAAGCAGTTTTTTAGATGTGGACAACAGCGCCATCTAACGTGTCCAAAACTATCCTATCTTTCAAGCTGACACAAACCAAATACATTCACAAAATTTCATTGCAATTTGTTGGCCTGTTTCGGAGATTTACGTGTATGAACACGATTTTTATGTATTAAGATAATAAATTATAAGTGGAATGCTGAATAATCTACAAAATCCCCTACTGGCTACAAAGCCATAAATATATTATCACAGAACTTAAAGTGAAACAGAAATATGCAAGTACATAAGTCCTTAGTCATCAATTTCCATATTTCAGTAATTTAATTATTAAAGACAGAAAAAATGTTGCTATATATCCCGGCTGGAAGAGGGCTTGAAAGTCTTACTTCATCCGTTGCTAATTAGAAATTCAATAAAAATGCTGATCTACTTACAACTGGGCTAGTTCAGGTAGATTAGATTCATACTTTTCACTGTTGACACAATTTCAGAAGCTTTCATATCTTCTAGTGCTATGCATATTTGGTTATCCTAATTTATTCAGTTTTCCCCAAGTAGATGAGTAGGAATTTCAGAGCACTTACTTTTGTAAAATAACTAAAATCCATATAAGCTAAGGGTACAACTCTGAAGAACGACTTTACAGAAAAGTTTATTAGTATTAATTAGCGTCCTAACACTCGGGCAGGACTTCAAAAAATCCTTACAGTATCGTAACAGATAAATGATGAGAGAGTGGTAGTTTGTTGGCTCAGTTTCCATTCTCTATACGTGTGCACACTAAATAATTAAGCAAAAAGCAGTCCATTAATTTGCGAACAGGTAAAGTCAATTAATAATTTAAATCTCTGAAAGAAGCACGTCATAGTCATTCAACAGAGTACAATGGATCTACAGCAGCGTCTGTGAAGTTCGCCGGAGCTTGTGCCTTGAATTTTAATTGAGACTCCAACTGGCGGCAAATTCGCACCCGAATGGCATTTGATGAAATAGTAATTAACGCTCTTCAACTTTTTTTTTTTTTTTGTTTAACCTGACTACAGCTGGGCCTTTGAATTCCTTTTAATTAATTTCGACTTATTAGCAGTAATTATCACTAGAATGAGGTTTGAAATTGAACTTTGTACTTTTTTGGTACAGACTTAGCGGCTTACGAATCTTTGCAATGAAGATTTTACCATTTCGGGGTATAGCTGTCGAGCAATTAACAGCGATTTTGGTCGTATTAAAAATGAAATGAAAATTGTATGTGAATTGAGAATTTTTACTTGAAACTGAGAAATATGCTCGTATGCCCTCCTAAGATTTAAATTTGAAATCGATTTTTAATTGCGTTGAAGGAAAACAAAAACAAAAAACAAATGTAAGCATTTTTTTTTTTGCATTAATTTCTGAAATCATATCCCTTTTTTGAAGGATCAACAGCACCGAGATCAAGCCGGTCCATTGTGCTAACGTACTAGAAAAAGATATCATTTGCAATACAGTTGCAATTGTTGCAACAGTTGCATTGCCATCTATTGGAAATATCATTTAATTAAAAATTATTTTTGATAAAAATACTTTTTTGATATTTTTATAAGCGTTTATAATTTCCACTTGAATACAAGTCACTCGTTAAAGCAGTTTTATGTGGGACCTATTTTGAAAGACAGAGGATACTCAGCAGTTTGCAGTAATCAGCAGCATTTGATTTGTTGTTATATTACAAGGAACATTTGTATTAAACAGGTGCAGGGCAGTCTTAATAAATTTCACCCGGATTATATAAGACTATACAATGAGGATGAAGAGCATATTTCCGCGAGAAGTATACACAGTTCAAGGTCTAGATAAACTTTTCTGAGGAACTTGTTCTTGAACGCCAACAGAATATTCACAATTCAGTCAGATTATTGTGGAAAATGGCTGCACGTTTAGGTGTCGATTATCAGCATGCTGATTGATTTTATATTTTCTCATAGCGCTGGGAATTGTATGTTAAACATATGCATATAATATTTTTCCTACTGTTACATTCATGCAGCGTGATCTTGAGAATGTTGTAGAATGGTGGATAATTATAGTTAATAGGACGAAGACAAGGTTAGCAATAAGAAATGTAAAATTAGTCAGCACGGTTTTTGATGGCTGTTTAGTAGATATTCGTTGGAACTATTTGCATCTATATTAAATACCTGGCCCTATACTCAAAATTATAGTGGAAAGCAAAGAAACCGCTGACTAGACTTGGTGTATAAGACCGAATATGATGCAAAATAGTTGTGAGCTCCATGTTTACTTATAGCTTTTATGGACTTCTTACAAAGGGCCACTATACAGAAGCAAAGGAGAAATGCTTGAGTATTTGAAGGGATAGCTGTAGACATCACTGGATCTTTCTCAGAAACGGATAGAGGTAACCGTTATATATTAGTTACTATTAACTATCTCAGTAAATGGCCTGAGGCTTATCAAATTCTCAATAACCGTCAGTAGGTTTGGTGAGTCTCATGATCTTCATTCGGACCAAAGTCAGTACTTCGTATCACAGACCTTCCAGTAGATATATGAAATGCTGGGAATAATACAAACCAGAAAAACTCTTCTACACTCACAATGTGTTGGCATAGTGGAGCGCATCAACAGAAGATTGTTCGAGCATCTAAAGAAAGTAATTGATTATCATTAACCCGATTGCGATCGACATATTCCTAATGGCTTATAGATCAGCTGTTCACAGACCCCAGCTATAGGTAATTTTCGGAAGCGAGATACGGTTACCTAGTAACCTGAAATTTGGTACACTCAGAACTAAACAAAAGTTACGAGAAGATTATGTATCGGAGCTCAGCCAGCGTAATCACTGTCCTGCACGAGACTAAGAGAGCGAAATTAGCATTAAATACTAAACGGATGAAAATCCGCTATGACTTATGTGCTAATTCAGTATGATCTAATGACGTAAAGGACCTTCTAGAACAGTGTTCCCCAAAATTTTTGGGTTCAAGGTACACCTACCAAATCAAGAAATTTTAGAGGTACACCATAGAAAAAACCAATGATTATTTAATATTTATTCACTATTAAAATCAAAATAATAAGATAATATGAGAAATGTGAGCCTGCCCAACTGAGCATAGGCGATCGAAATTTGGAGCAATCGTTGATAAGGCTGCTCTCATCTATTCGGTCGATCGTCCTCAGGCGTTCTCTTTTTTTCTTTTTTTATTTAATCGTAGTGAGTGAGAGTTGAAAACCCCAATTCGCATAAGTAGGTCGTGGCAAATGGTAAGACAATTGCAACAGCAAATGCCAAAAATGTGCTAGCTCTGTTTCAGAAAATTTTATTTTTAATGTTCTATCAATTTTTAGTTCCATGAATTCTTCCTGCATATTTATTGATAACTTCCCAAGAGAAATGCTATCTGAGAATGGATTTCGTACCCAGTCCATAGATTTCAGGTCACACTTAGGAAAATAAGATTCCATTTTTTTTCTGCTAATAGCTCCAGGTGTTTCACTATCAGAGCCCTTTCTAATTTAGAAATTAATTATTCCCACGGGACTGACTTGATATCTACTGGACTTTTGAAAATGTGTGCTTCTTCACTCCTTTAACGTATATCTTCAATTCATCTTTGTCTTCTGGATATTTTATTCATAAATGGAAAATTTCCTTTATTACACCTGTTTTCAAAAGTAGCTCAAAACATATGATAGACAATTATCGCCCGATTTCAAAGCTTTACCCAATTCCTAAGTTATTAGAGTCTTTAGTTACTGAAAAAATTTACGACTCCGTAAAACTCGGGATTTGAGATGAACAACATTGTTATGGTTTTGTTAAGGGAAAATCTACTAATACTAATTTAATAATCTTTTGTAATAAGGTAATCAATGCTATTGAGTCATGTAAACAGGTTGATGTGATCTATACATATTTCACGAAAGCCTTTGATAAGATTTATCATACACTTTTGATTAATAAACTTAGATCACTTGGCTTAAACTCTTCCTTGTTGGGATGGCTTGGTTCATACTTGGTTCGCCGCATACAATTCGTGAAAATTGGTAACTGCAAGTCTCAGGCGATTCATGTGAGGTCAGGCGTACCACAAGGAAGTCATTTGGGTCCTATTCTGTTTATTCTTTTCATCAATGATATTATCTCCTGATTTTCATTTGCTAACTGCCTTCGTTTTGCAGATGATTTAAAGCTTTTTATGACTATAAATACCTTTAGTAATTGCATGGAGCTTCAACAGGATTTGAATAGTCTAGACTCCTGGTGTGTGGCAAATTCATTCGAACTAAATGCTTCTAAATGCAAAGCTATGACATTTTACCATTTAGCACATCACATATCCTTTCGTTATAGTGTCAGAAATGTTATTCTTGACAGACCTTCAAGTATAACTGATCTAGGTGTAATTTTTGATAAGAAGATATCGTTTAAAGAGCATATCGATTATGTTACATCTAAAGCTTTTCAGTTGCTAGGATTTTTAAAGAGGCAGACAGGTGAATTTAAAGATCCCTTAACATTAAAATCACTATATTTTTCATTAGTTCGGTCCGTTTTAGAATACGGATCCGTTGTATGGATGCCTACTCAAATAATTCATATTAGACGTATTGAGCGGATTCAAAGAAAATTTACACGATTTGCTGTGTCAAAACTAAATTGGGATCTTACGTTGGACTATAAATCACGTTGTCTTTTAATAGGATTGCATTCCTTACAGTCTAGGAGAGTTATAGGTTCAATAATGCTGGTCCATGATGTACTTAGTTGTAGGATTTCATGTCCAGAACTGCTATCTTCAATTCCCTTCTATGTGCCCTAAAGATATATTCGTACTAGACGTTTATTGGTTGTACCCTTTCGTAGATCGAACTTTGGATATCGTGAACCTATCACACATGCTATTTCTAACTTCAATCTGGTTGATTCATTACATGATTTTAATATATCTAGAGAGAGATTTAAGATAATTATTTTGGAATTTTTCCGCTTAAGCTTTATAGATTTGTAATATAGTTTAGTTTTTAAATAACTATTGATTTGTTTTGATGAATTCAGTATTATATACATACTTATATTTGTATAAATTCTTGTAATCTGTAGGATTTATTCCGTAGATTGAAATAAACGAAATAAACGAAAAGCCTGCACTTTTTTTTTCTGGATCGGCAGCCATGATATTTGAGAACATTTCATTACTTACCATTGGTAGCGTGGGTGATTCATAACACCAAATTTGCACGAAAACTTTCAATCTTGTCAGATGAATGATGAATTTCTTGTTTGAGCGAATATGTCCGCTAAATATGCAAGTTTTACATTATTCTTCTTCTTTAAACAGAGCTGCAAAATCTGAACGGTCCGGACTTGATGTAATTGACAATTTTTACGACTTCTCTTGGAGGACAGAAAACAATTTACCAGGCAGAGACTTCGTCTTCAGTGCTTTACTGTGTAAAAAGCAATGTAAATTTTTTACATTAGATTTTTTTTCAGAAGCCCTGGTTGTAAATCCCCTAATTTGTCTTGTCATAGCTGCTGCTCCATCTGTGTATTTCAAATCATGTCCACTGAAGTACTGGCCTGTTACATTGAATATTTCTTCGCTAGTGGTATAACCAGGTAGTGCAAGACAATGTACCTCACATTTATCGGTAGAAATGTCATTAATGCGACGTGAGATCGTTTCTGCTGACGCAAGTATTTTTTGAATTTCCTTAGCGGATTCTTGGTCAATCATAATCTTAATAATTTCTCTGCAAACAGATAAAATGAAAGTTTTAGCAAGAGTAAGAGGAGGTTTCTTGGATTTAGATAACATATTAGCGATCACGTAGCTGTAGCTTGCTTCTTGCGCTTTGTCTGATGTTTTGAAAGACGAACTCATGAGAGTTACCTGTTTCTAAGATTGGTCCTTAAAATTTTGAAAAATGGCTGTCTTTTTGAGCTACCGATGGGTGTTTAATAGTTAAATATCGTAAGATTTTACTGGGCACCATCAAATTGTTACCCAAAGTTTCTTCACAAACAAGATATTTTGGGATTGGGCTTGATTCGTCTCCGCAATATATAACGATAACTTACACAGCTCTAATTATATTATCGATTAATGAACCTAGGTTTCTTCTTCGTCGACTCTACTTATTCTTGGGAATCATTAGTTTCACTTGACAAATTTGCAGTTTAGCGAATGTATCCATTATATAGTATGTATCACGCAAAAAAGTCGTTATTACTGTCCCTTTCCTCATGCAACGAAGTGCTCCGCTCGCTAACTATCAGCTACATAATAGATGTGCTCTTTTGTATCCGCAGAACAGAGCAGAACAAAAGATACACAAAAGAATGCCTCATACGTTTTCATAAAAAGATTTAAATGAAGCGAACAGTACAAACAGTTCGCTTAATCGACAGAACAATTTGTTCTTTCCAGTATATGGGAGTTCTAGACCAATTTACACAATAGAACAGAGCTAATGTGTATATTTTATATTTCTTATCTTTCTGACAAAACTTGCCAGCTATTTTTCCGCGGCACACCAACTTATTTCTATGTTACACAAGTGTGCTGCGGCACATACTTTTCGGAACACTGTTCTAGAACATTACAACAATACTGGTAGGGACCGTATTGAGTGCTAACTAGGATTAATGACCTGGTATACAGGACTCTGCGTGTCTCAAGCAGAAAAGGACAAATCTTTTACCTGGATCGCTTGTGTCAATACTACAAGCATCAAGACCTTGGACTAACCTGTTGTTCCGGACGACAAAGCTAAGAAGGGGCAGTGATCCGTGCTATAGAAAGGAACAAGTGGCATCTATTGGGAATGGAAACTTCACGCAAAATAACACTAATCAACTTTAGATTCGGAGAATTGATGTTTCTGTATTGGTTCTGGAGAATTTTTAAAATACAAGCCAGGAGCGTCTCTTATCTCAGATAATGAAGTAAAAGTGTATAATTAGGCGAAAGTGTTTTATTTGGATAGCGATCATTTCAAGCATACTCTTACTGACAATTAAAGTAGAGTAGAGTAGAGTGAAATAAAAGAACTTGTGAATTATATCGAAAATATTGTGTTTTAAAGATCGAACCAAGACAATGCTGACAACACTATTTTGTATCTGAAACTGAAAATAACTCCTGTCTGTCACTAAGAGTGAAATATATAAGTATAGTGAAAAACGAAATTTTTGTATGGCAATCCTACAAAAAAGCTATTCGATTTGTGTCATTTTCGAACTTATATCTAAACTTTTTGTTAAAGTGCCGTGTGCAAAATTCAGCTCTCTAACTGAAAATTCTATAGTTTAAATGGACTCAACAGTTTAGATCAGCTTGGCTATCGAAATTCAGCTGGGTTCAAAAAAAGAACCATAAGCCTTTTTATATGTTATGCTGCAAAACAATCACTGACCATAAAATAAATCTAAGAAGACATCAGGAAAGTGAGTACCATAAAAAAATTTTAAATTAACTAAAAAATCTGGCTACTGTAAATGATCCAGGAAAAGCAGAAGAATTTAACAAAAGGGTCATAGAGCCATTAAAAACATATGAACTGTGCCGGAACTGAGACAGATCTATAGAGAAGCATGTAACACCTGCAAATTTAGCGAGCTAAGTTCCAATTCGACCAAAACATTAGACAGAAAATCTTTACTAGTCCAAAGGGTAGTAAGAATTTCTGGTCTTTTGTTAAAACAGTCAAGAACAACTTCACCAGTTCTTAGGTGCCGCCCCTAATTCACAACGGGGATGTGTACACGGAATCATTGTACAAAGCTAATTTGTTTGTAGGTAACTTTGCTGCGAATTATTTCTTTCCACCTTCTACGCAAAGTCCTCCTTCTCCACCAACATGCAATTACAGGCAAAGACCGTTACATTTGATCACGAAGGAGGTCTTCAAAGTGCTCGCAAGTCTCAATGTGTGTCTAAGACTGCTGGTCCTGATGGTATTTCACCCCTGGTACTCAAGTGTTGTGCTTCTTCCTTAGCTAAACCCTTACCAAACTATTTCATCTGTCCTATTCGACAGGAGTCTTTCCTTCGGTCTGGAAACTTGTATATGTTCAGCCAATACCCAAAAAAGGAGAGGCAAGCGATCCCTCAAATTATAGACTAATTACCCTTACTTCGATTCTTTCGAAGGTATTCGAAACACTCATCAACACCCAATTGATGAAATATATAGGAACTAATCACCTTATTAACGATCGCCAATACGGTTTCGTGATGGCCACTCTACTGGAGCTTTACTAACATTCCTTACCGATGGTTGGAATCAATGTCTCCATAATTTTGGCGAATCTGAGATCATCACATTAGATATTTCGAAGGCCTTCGATAGAATCTGGCATCCTGCTCTTTTAGCCAAACTTCAGGCGATAGGTCTAGACCATCTTTTCTTAAAATGGATTGAAAGCTTTCTTTCTCGCCGTTCAATTCAAGTTATATTAGACGGAGTTATTTCTGACCGATTTATAATCCATGCCGGTGTACCACAAGGCTCTGTGCTCTATCCTACTCTCTTCCTCATTTTTATTAATGATCTCCTACACTCAGAAAAAAAACTTTTTAGACTAAAGAAAAATTACATTAAAATTGAAGAAAAATTGCTTTATTATCGAGCCAATGTAAATTCTCTCTATTTTAAACTCACCAGTTTCTTAGTTTTTAAAGAGAAACCTTAACATAATCGGAAAAAGAAGTACTTTAGAATGAAGGATATATTTTTTGCAACTATGTGAAATATGTTTTTAAAACAAACAAAGACTTTTACGAACGAAAAAGTGTGTATCTTAGATTATATGACAGTTTTCAGTAATTTAATGAAAAATATTTTTAACCCCAAAAAAACAGTTAATTTAATTTAAAGATAAATTTCCTAAAATAGAGAACTCGTTTTCTTAACTCAAAGAAAATTGATTTTCAAATTAAAACTGACGCTTCAAAATATACTTGAAGCAAAGCCTGATTTCTTTGGAACTAAAATTCTATTTTCATAAGAATGAAAGATAATATACTTTATAAAGTATACATATTTTTATATATTAAAAGACTATTGTTATTTTCAAAAGATTTATTTTTCTTTTTAAATTTACAAAAGGAGAGACTTACTTATAAAAACTAGTTTCAATTGTCAGTTTAAACAGATTATTTTCAAACAAAGCGACCTTTTTCCAGATTACAAATGATTTTTAAGAAATCTAATCGACGTATCGAAAGCGCAAAAAATGTAAATTATAAATTTTATAGGAAGTATATTGCAAAATTGTTAATAAAACGTTTTTACTCTAACTGCTTTTTCTCCTGTTGGAAGTTTATGAAACTGAATTGGAGGTAAGGTAAAACAGTCTATATCTTTCAAAATAAAATTGTGTAAATGGTTTCCAATAATATAACTGACTAAATGCTTTTTATAACTGTATACTTCGAGTTCGCAACAAAACAAAAGTACTTTATCGTTTACTTGCAAGATTTCTAAAATTTCATATATCAAAATTGTTTTTATACAGTCGTTGTATCTTTCTGACACAGGAATTACAAATCCTTTTTTGTAAATTGTTCCATTATAATTAACAGCTGAATGGCATGTGTAGTTTTGATTGGTTAAATCTTCTTCAATTAAATCAGATATTTCATTGAAAAAAATGGATGTTAATACAGCAGATCCTTTTTCATTAAAAAATTGGTCATCGATTTTAAAAAGTAGGATTTCTTTTGCAAAATTCATACTTATTTTAATTGCCAAAGATATCGGAGTATTGAGCCGAGAGTTGGTGTTCTTAAGGTAAGATCTTAAAATTCTATGCTTAGCCTCAAACTTGAATGTCCAAATAAATTTTAATGGTCCAGATTGTTCAATAATTCGGGGATAATGGACGAGAAAATGATGTTTGGGCTTAAGAGTGTCTTGGAATAAGTCAACGTATTCTGAGTTATGAAAGGTAATTAATTCCGTCAACCTAGTGATTTTTGGAGCGTCGAATTCCGTAGAAAGAAGTAAATCAATAAGTTCCTCTAAATTTACAAGAAAAAGCCAAACCCCATCATCCTCTTCTACTAAGTCTCCTACCATTAATGGAAAATAATGCGTGAATGTTAAAACTTCTCTTGCTGTCATTTTTAGATTGAACTTTTTTAAATTTTGCATTGTTATAGCCTGAGATAAATTGCCTATTTCTAACTCGCCATAATCAAAACCTTGCTTACGAATATTTAAAGTAGATAACGTAAATTTTTTTCTTCTTAACAATGATATAATTATATGGCACATGTCATAAACACACACACCCTCGAAAAGATCATGTAATAAATCTACAGCATAATTTTCAACTACATGGAAGGAGTGAATTGTATTGAAAATTGAATATTCCAATATGCCTTTATCGTGATTTGATAGATCTTCAAGATAATTTTCTTTGTTCCGCAGAAGAGGAACCACTTCCTCAGTAGCTGTACGAGTCTGTAATTTTGCACATCGACAGAATCTACAAAAAAAATTTGAAGAAAATGATCTGGAGAAGCCAAGGACGGCATTAAGCGCAGCATTATCACCTAAAATTAATCCAAGGATGAAGTGAACCCTACTTTTTCCTTTAGATGTTTCAATTTCAATGCCGTTTGTCTCTAAATCATTAATAGTTTCTACTAGATTGTAAAAGCATCTACTATTGCCTAATTTTTTAACATCAGATGATTTGAAGATTCCAGCAACGAAAACATTATTAATTTTGCCTAATAAGGACTTTGGGGCAGTAGGGAAAGAATAATAGATTCCTAATAGAGACGAAGAATGGGATCCTAAAACATTATTCACTTCGAAGTCGTCGAAGTATAAGAAGAAAGGAATTATGGTTTTGTTATTATATAATGAAATTTTCTTTTCCCATAACTTTCCATTTATGAAGTTTTGAATACAAGGTCTATTATTTATTTCATCCACTTCTGCAAGGAAACGATCTAAGAGATCATTATTTTCAAAAAACTTTCTAATCTGAAACTTAATAGGCATCTGAACTCCTTTTGATATTTTTTCGTCTATTCTGCTGTCACTCCTAAGAACAACATTGGTAATAGAATGATCTAAATTGATAATTGAAGGCTGAACATACAAATCGTTCTTATCTAAATATTGCAGAAATTTGTATTCTGTGTCGAAAGATTTAAATGGATTCTTACATATGTTTAAGACTGTTTGAATTTGTTCGACTTCTGATTTTTCAATTGTGTTCTCGATACAATTTGCAACAGAAGACATAACCGCCTTAAAGTCATTTTGAATATTACAAACTTCTTTTCGGGGAAAGTTGAACTTTCCATAATATTTGCAAGTAAACGATAGCAAATTGTTTTTTAACGATGCAATTTCTTCAGCTGAACTTGAAGTACGCGCTTGAATCGGTTCTTTACTTATACAAATTTCTTCAATTTTATTTACTTGTTTATTACTAGGCACTATATTAATTACTTCTTCGTTTTTTTCTTTATATGAATCGTTTTTTCTACTGATTTCAATTTTCATATGGCTTGAAAATGACCTGAAGGAGGTAAACGTTTGGTTACAACTAAAACATGCGCATTTGTATACATCATTAGGTCCAAGCGTGTGACAATATTTTAAATGGGTTAATAAGCTCCTCAATATTACAAACTTCTGTTTGCATAAAAAACAAAACAAATTCATTTTGTGCTTACAAAAATAACTCACAATAAAGCATAAATTAAGTAAGGGCTCTCTAATACTTCAAGAATAAAGTTTTTAAAATAACTAAAATAATTTGTCTTCGACTTTGTACTTATGTAAGCGTATGAAATTTCTATAAACTTTAGTTCAATTTAAATGTAACATCAAAGGTATGGAAAATGTCTTTAGGTGATATTTACATTTGACAGATCTGATAATAAAGAAGCCAGTGTTGAGTTTTTAATGTCGTATTTTGTTTTGATCTTAAAAAAGTATACTTGAATAAAATTCCAAATCAGTTCTGACTCTCGAGGATATCTTAAGTTAAACACTTGAAAGATCTTGAAGCATATATCAAGTGCTTTTACAAAGTTATCAAACTTATAAAATATATTATAGTAGTAAACGTAAAAATCGGTTAAATAAAAATAGTCCTTTCCAACTGCGAAAATTATTGGCTGTAACGTTGTTTTCGATTTCAGGCAAGAATCCGTTATATCTTCAATTCTCTTCTGGAGTTCATTGGGCGTATGAACTATATTTAAAAACATATGTCTGGCATCGCTGATTGAAGTACGCACTAATTTTCTTTTTTTAGTCATGGCATCATATTGAAAAACGCGTGATGTCGGCACCAATACCGAATGAAGCAACAGGAAAACTATAACGCTTTTAATGTCTGAAAATAATTGCGGGTTGATAAAAAACATCTCAATATTTTTGTTTATGTTACCTTTCGATATTTGTTCCGATTCCACGAGCTGGTTCAAAAGGTTTTTACTGTTTCCATCTTTAATATTTTTCTGCATATAAGGAACTATTGTATCTGAAAACGCCTCATATCCTTCAAACAGAAGATTTTCCTTGTTAGGATATTTATATTTGAAATCGACTTCAACCTACAGTTCAAAATAGTTTATTAGATTTAGATATTTAAAATATTATAAATCATATTACTTACCAGTATGTGTCCAAAGGACTGCTTAAACAGAGGCCATTCTGAAATAATTTTGTCCAAGTCGTTTTGGTTATCAAAAATTTTATATCTGTATTTTGCAGTTAATTCCCATTTATCAATAACTATATTTAAAGGCCCACTGTTGAAATCCAACCATTTCTTTTGCTTTATAAGGTCTTCATCTGTAAGTTCGGTTAGTTACCATGCATGTTGGTTTATAATCTTGTAACTTTTTTATTTTTTTTTTATGCATACTCAGTTTTAATATTAAAAAGCAACTCACCAATGATTCTTTCACAGTCATTAGATTTCGGAGAAAGTAAAGATGATGCGGAAGATTTAGATTTTTCGGTTTTATTTACTAATCCCTCCTGTCGTAGCTTAAATAGCACATTGTGATATCGAGAATATAGGATACCTCCGGGTCTCTTCTTTGGAATATGCACGAAAAAGGTTTCCTATTGCATTACAGTTTTCTTATTAAATTTATGAAAATATATTTCAAGAACTGTATTACCAGACTTTCTGAGGGAAAAATTTCGACTATCTTCGTTGAAACCTCCTTAAAGTATTTAGGTGAGGGATTGATTTCTTTCTTAATTATGTATGTTTTCGATAATAATATCTCCCAAAGCTTTTCTGTACTTCTTATTTAATGTTTTATTGTTTTTATAAAATTTTAAAACTGTCTCTCCTTTCGGGTTTGTTTGTGATATCTGCTTAATATTTAAAATCTGGAAAACTAGGGATAGTTGTTTATTGTGCTTGAAACTAACTTTTAGAAACCTACATCATCAGAAGACGAGGAGGAGTTTGAACCATTTGAAAAGTTTGAATCTTCTACCCACCTATTAATACTTGAGCTCATTGATGCTGTAGATCCATCAGAGATCTAGTGACGTATACACACATTTTTGAGTCTTTTTTTATTTTATAGGAGATATTTTTTAATATTTACCACCTTGTTCTGCCACAGAAGTAAATTGTGCTCAAAAATAATTCTTTTTCCGTAGAAACTTCTATCACATAAAGTATCCAGATGATGGATTTTAATATATTTGAGAGATTGGACGTCTAATCCGTGTTCTAAGAGTCAAAATAAAATTATAATAATTACTGTCACTTTTTGAATTACTTGTAATGTCGAAATCAATTATATACAAATCAACTCAACGAAAAATAGAATATGTAGTTGTCCAAAGTATATCATTCATAAGTATCTCAGAAGAATTACTAATCGTGACATCATAGATTGCTAATGTTTTGTCAGTGATATTAATCGAATCTTTTCTGATGAATTCGCCAATAGCTGTGTTTTTTACGCTCTCAGAGCAAATTAGAATTATCCATTGAATTGTGCCTTATCAGCAATTAAACCTACGATTGTAAATTTTTAAAAACGAAAATCTTTTTGCATTGATGGAACAAGCTGGTAAAGCCAAAAATTACTAAATTTTGTAGTTAAAGATTTTATGTTCTGCATAGATAAAAATTTCCAAAAAATTAAAATCATTACTGTAACTAATGATTCTTTCAGTTCAATGCATAGTACTATTTTATTTTCAATGAGAAAGAAACAACAACAAATAATAACAATAACATATTTTGCAGGTGAAAACGTATAAGACAGTCCATTAAGCGCAGATTATATTTATTTAGCATTGCAAATTGTGTATACATAAATGCTAGGTATAGCCTGGATTTGAAAGTAAATGAGCGCTATTTAAAATAATAGAATATATTAGTAAAAGTGAAAAGAATAGCACTCCAGAAGAATTGTATTTTACAGAAAAAATACATATTTGAACACTTACGTAAAATTTCTTGAACAACTATTTATATACATGTACCTACCGGTGAATGATTTATAAAAAACTTCTCCTTGTAATTCAACCAGAAGTTGTTTCAGTTCATCGTTTTCGATTTCGTATTCGTTTACGATATGACTATCAAGAGTTACAATGTTATTGGAAGTGGAGATTTGCTGCGGCTGCAAAGCTGCGTTAAGTTGATTTATATCCAATGTCACATTATCAACAGTTATAATTGAATCTAAATAACTGGTTTCTGCCATCATCATTCAAATAAACAAGTGCTGTTATTGTTTCAGAGAAAACAGAAATTTTTCATGTAATGCTTTCTAATTCAGAATAATCGTTTTTGAAGAAAGAATGGCAAATATTAGACTGATAAAATGTTTCAATGAGAGTTTCACGTTTTTAGCAAGTGTCTCACTTTTAAGTTTTTAAGGTATCGCGATATAAGGAAAGCACCCACCACCAATTATTGAAAAAAGTATATCACTGAAACTTGCAACTTTCAATCACTATATTTTCTATTCACAAGACTAATATAGCTAATATTACACTCAAGTATAATATCAACGCTAACGTACGTCCCACAAATAAACTAGAAACCGAAAAAAGTTAAACATTAAAGAGCCCAGGGCACTAAAAAACTCGCAACCACGTCGAGCAAGCAACAAACACATAATGCGATTGTTCGACTTTAGTCCCGTTTTCACTTGCATTAACACGCTATTCTTTGCTTCAAAAACGTAGTTTTTCTAATTATGTAAGAGTTTTATTAAAATAAAAATGCTCACATTACTATGATGACGGCTATTTTAAATTGAATACTTATGTCTAATAGCAACAAAATAAACTTCTTTAATTTGAGGAAAATATCGTAGAACTTGATATGCACACGCGCGCAGTTACATTACACAAAATTCAAACACCCACCATATTAGTTTTAAGAATAATGTAATCGCACTAAAAATAAGTAAAACACTTACTTAGTTATTAAAAGCATTCTTTTTCACCCAATGACGGGTAATATTTTTATCGGAAGATATGTATACATTGACTTTACGTCAGAAGGTTTTTAAATTTAAGTTATCATTTTCAAAGCAAGTATTACTTTTTTCTTGTTTTAAAATATGTTTCCGATTTCATGACAACTAACGAAACGCTTCAACACAAGAAAACAATCATTAATAAGGAAAATTTTTGACATTCAGTTAAAGAAATGCTTATTAATATGTTAATGAAAACTGTTGTTTTGTAACAAAAATGGCAATTTACAGGGTAAAATGACTGGTATCTTAAAGAATATGTAAAGAAATTATTTATAAAGACATTTTCATATAATTTATGAAAGTTGTTTTAAAAATAAAAATAAATATCGATTTTTGTTATTAACCCATAAGTTTTTTAATTACAACACTCTTATTTTTCTGAGTGTACCTCTCACTTTCAATCCTATTCATAGTTTTGCAGACGATAGTACCCTTGATTTCGTGTACTCATTCGACTATATTGTAGTAAGAGAAATGCTGGTATGGCTATTTCACGGTCACTGTGTAGTAGGAGAAGCTTAGAAAGCAGATCTCCTAGTGGGGAAGCTTTGAAAAAGCAGATCCACCATTTCTTCTGGGCAAGCTAGAACTAGCAGATGCCCTGTTAAAGAAAGATGTGACGCAATGTACCTACTTGGCCCGTATTACGCTGGTTGCAAAGCATGTAAACAAACGCATGTAACAATTACAGTCACTTCTTAAGGTTGTGACATATATTTGGTTTAGCGTATGTTTTGTTTAATTGCAATAATGTAATCGATCGCATTTATTGTGATTGATTAATTGAGCGGTGGGTTTTGGGTCAATTGAATATTGCAAGTATGCAGAATGTACTTTCTTGTATTTTTAGTTGATTAGGAAATTGTTGGTTTTTTATTGTATGTGCAAGTTCACATCACAATATAGCTGATTCCCGTGCGAATGTTATAGCTGATAAATGAAGCCACATGTTCAGTTCACTAAACTATGACCATACAAAAATACTTGCTTGGGGCAGAGCGAATCGGGTCTTGTTTAATTCTTCCAAAACGCAATGTTGTCTGTTATCACTTAAACATACTCCAACACCCGCTCAACCCATATCCGTTGATGGAGAAGTTATCTCGAACTCACCATCTCTTAACATCTTAGGCATTGAAATATCACAGTTTTGGTATTGCCAAAAACGCGATGAAATGCCTAGGCTTCTTGCAAAGATGCAAGAAATATTTTACTCCATCAGACTTAGCATAAATCCACAAGTCTCATATCAGCCCTAGATTAGAATATAATTCCCATATTTGGGTAGCAGCGGTTGGACGCACTGCATTGTCCGCATTAGACAAAATTCCAAAAGAAGGCCTTCCGACTTATTAACGATGACATATCAATAGAAACTATTGATTCCCTAGATCACCCACTTAAAGTCGGGTGTCTGTCTCTCTTTTATCGCTACTTCTATGGTCATTGCTCTGACGAAATTTCTAGCCTGATCCCTTTTAGAATT
Source organism: Dioctria rufipes (assembly GCA_963924295.1). Classification (NCBI taxonomy): domain Eukaryota; kingdom Metazoa; phylum Arthropoda; class Insecta; order Diptera; family Asilidae; genus Dioctria; species Dioctria rufipes. The sequence continues at coordinate 77,421,880 of OZ002742.1, read as the reverse complement.
CGCGCAAGGGACCACATGAGCTGTAACCCGAGCTCATCCTCACACCCTTGAAGTCAAATTCGACCGTACGTGAAATTTCGTGAATCATTCATAAGCAAAATAGTACGAATGTGGAACAGTTTGCCATCATCCGCCCCCCCCCCCCCCAACCAACTATGAGCCACCGATATTCAAACTTAATGCGCACCGTCATCTATTTGACTCAATCCAATAATCCTGAATTCCCTTCTTCCTGCCAAAGCTGTGCTATGGAATCATAAGGTACCCCCTAAGCTTTGGCAACATCATAAAAAAAAAACAAACAAAAATAAGATTTAAGTAGCAGAGTTAAGATAATGATGTTTTTAGTAGAGCATAATCTGCCTTTTATACTAATTTGTCCTCTTATTGAACTAATTAAAGCTGTTGCTATTGATTCCAACCTCTCCAAAGACTGTAAAAGTGGGAAAACAAAAGCCACCGAATCGATTTCCAAGCAAAGAAAGTCTCTCCATCATATCGAACATATTACAAAAACAAGCATTTTCAATAATTATAGACGAAACAATAGATATAAGCAAAAAGAAATATCTATGTTTGACTTGCAGAAATTTCAACAATGCTACAGGAAAAGTTAGAGACAGGTTTTTTTCCTTAATTGAATTGGATAAGACAGACGCGAAGTGTATCTATGATTCAATTATATCCCTTTTTGGCCAGTTGGAAATTCCTATTCAGAATCTGATAGGATATGCTGCTGATAATGCTTCTGTGATGATGGGTTGTAAAGGTGGTGTCAAAACACTTTTCCAAAATAATAATCAACATTTATATGTAATGGGATGTGTATGTCATTCGCTACACTTGTGTTCTTTAGAGGCAGGAAAAAACATCTCAGACAGTCTGGAACAGTTAGTGCGAAATATAAATTTACTTTTCTCACAGTGCCAATAATCGGAATTCAAGGAGCTTCAAGATTATTTTGATGTGAATGTCCATAAACATTTTAAAAACATCTTTCACAGGATGGTTAGCTCTTAAAAATGTAATAAAAAGAATTCTCGAACAATGAGTATACCCTTCCAATATTTTTTTATATCCTACGATTTTAAACGAAATTGAGATTTTGCAATAAAGATAAGCGTACAAATGACTAACAAAAATAAAATATATGTATATGCTGTTTCTGTCATGAATTCTTGAAATAACTAATAAAATAAATACAGAATTTCAGGCATAATAACTGCGCGTGCACATTCTTCTTGAAACAAAAGAGATCATTAATAAAATTTCACTGATGTAGATTTCCAAATAGAGTAATGCCATACACATAGATACGAGCCTAATTGATGTTGGCATTGATGTTGCGCATTAACTCCTAATAGATTCAATAGCTACCGATGAAATGTTGGCAAAAAAAATAGTTCTTTGCAAAGAAATTAAAAAAAAGATGAATTTAAATTATAAAATTCTACGACCAGCGACATGCATCAACCCAAAAAAGTTGGGAGAAAGCTTCATACCACTCATTTCGGTTTTTCAGAACATAATCCAAGAAGATAAAGATAAATACGAAAATTTGAACGAAGAGTGATGGTTGGTCTTAAATTTAACTACGGTATCCCGAGATCAAGGTCTGAAAGATTTTTTGTTTGTTGAGATATTTGCATTAAAAAACGGGATTGGAGCAGGTACGGATCTAGCGTTAAAATTAGGGGGGGGGGGTCATGGTCATCTTACTTCAAAGTAAAAATACAATTGTAAGGTGCTTAATTTACCAAAAACGAGTATGTATTTCAACATTTATATATCAGATATGTATTTATATAACATTTAAATAATATGGTTACGTGCCATAGTGCAGTAGAAAAGAAGACATCTATTGGAAATGGATACTTTGATTGAAAGACTAATTAAGAACGGACATAAACAACTTCCGGAAAAAGAAAAGCAACATTATGGGGAAAAATTTTGGCTTTCATCTGAACACTTCCCAAATTTTGCGAAATGCTTATGGGCCAATCAACACACTTCACTTCTAGGGAAGGAAGGAATTTGCTGGCCTCGTGCAGAGACGTGTTATCACAATAGTTTTGCTACACTGTATTCCTTATATGAATACCAGGTTAACTGTGTAAACGTTCAAACAAGTAACAATTTTTGATATAAATAATAAGTGTATCACAAATTCACAGCACATAATGAGAATTTTATTATATTATCACCTCAAATCGGATGTAAGCCAGGGCCAACACGCGGGTGATTATAGGTAGTTTTTATGGGTGAGAAGTATTCGGGGGTAGGACAAATTCCGAAATGCTAAATTTCGATCGGGAGGACGGGCAGTATACCAATAATACTACTGAAAAGGAAATTGATTCGGTCATTTTAAAATTGCGAAATTTCTAATCGATCGGTTGTATAGTTGTTTATCTGAGATTTGAGGTGATAATATAATAATTAAATTATCATTACGTGCTGTGAATTCGTGATACACTTGTTGTTATCTCAAAAACTCTATACATTTGATGGAATCTTTCGTGACCGATTTCTGAAACATTATTAAAAGAAATTAAAGAGTATTCTACTTGTTTTTACATTTGTTTCACAAAAAATTTTTCTTCTCGTTATAAATTTACTGACAGCTGTTTCGATCTCTATCGGATCATCCTCAGAGGAGTAGAACTTGTTTACTCCTCTGAGAATGATCCGATAGGAATCGAAACAGCTGTCAGTAAATTTGTAACGAGAAGAAAAAATGTTTGTGAAATAAATGTAAAAATAAGTAGAATACTCTTTAATTTCTTTCAAAAATTCTAACTTAATTGAACACGAACACAATTAATTTTGGCAATCATATATGAAACTACGCGTAACAATATTATTGTGCTGGTATGTCTAAGCACAAGGGGAGGAAAATCCTTCCTTCTCCCATTGACCGTAAAATAATAAGATTAAGATTACAAGTATATTTGTGCTCGATTACTGTCACTGATATCGACAGATCAGAAATACAAATAACCTGATATCGACGGCTGCACTACTATAGCTCTGTTCGCATATTTTTTTCAAATAAAAACATGAAAAACGTCAAATTATATGATAGGGAGAAAAACTGCGAGTAACACTCGTAAAGTACGCGAAAGGCTCCGAGTAAAAACTTGTGTAACGTTAAATAATTAAAGTGGATTACCTGATTTATTATTTAAATTATTGAGTTATTGTGCTCCTATTTGAAATAAATACGCATGCCGGAGAATTATTTTCTATATTACAAGTACAATAAACAAATTTAATTTACCACTTTGAATACGTAAAATGTTTTTGTAGAACATTCTACTTCCACTGGAGGAGGAATAGCAGGTTTATTCATTTCTTTTAAAGTAAACTAAAAACTTGAAAAATAGCTAAAAACTCAAAAATAACTAAAAACTAGTGGGAGCTGTCAAATCTGACACTTTTGAAGTTTTTACTTGACGATTTTTCTCTAGTCAAATCAAGTAATAAATTGAACGGAGGGGAAAAGTGATGTGAACAATTTCTCTCTCAGTTTTCGAGTACGCGAACGCCTTCGTGTAAGAACTTACAAAACGATTTGAAGCTAGTACGCGAACAGACCTAAAGTTTATGAGTATACTGCACGCGCATTTTGCTACACTTTTGTGTCTAGACGTGTCAATGTCATCAATAGAAAGGAAATAGTTCCGGAAATTTTGAAATTGTGAAATTTCTGATCGGACGGCTTATTTAGGGCTATCCCACACGAGAAGTTTTTAGGGAAGGAAGAATTTTCCTCCTCTTGTACCAGCACAATAATTTTGCTACGCGGAGCTCCGTATATGATTACCGAAATTAATTCAGTGGGCGTTCAATTAAGTTACAGTTTTTGATATAAACCTAAAGAGAACGCAATATAGAAGTGAATTCACCTTCTGCAGTGTCTTTCTATGGACATTAGTCATTATACATGACAGTAGTTTTATATAAGAACGCTGCAAATATTTTAGAATGTTAGGAGTTAGGACTAAGTTAGGGCTGTGATGTGGTAGTGAAGGAGTCTGTTTTGTGGCTTAGAAAGTGTTTCTCGAGGGATCACACAAAGTTGGGGTCCCAAACTGAAATTTTGAGAAGAACTTATACACATACATCACATGCATACAATAATATTCATTTAAATAAATTTTGGTTTTTTTAAGTTTTGGAATAAAATTAATTTTTTTTTGAAGTTGAAAAATATAAATAATAAAATACTAAATAATAAATATATTTTTTCAAATAACTCAATTAATTAAATATTTTGTTCTTCAAATTTCGGGGGGGGGGGGGGGGGCGCGCTTGAACCCCCCCCCCCCCCCCCCCGGATCCGCCACTGTATTGGAGTGGAAATGTTCCCAAAATTGAAACAATGTGTAGGTTATATTCTGAGCTTGCTACATTTGAGACTCATCATACACTTGTTTTGCCTAAATTACGGATGACGAATCTAATTGGTCATTCAAACTAGAACAAAATTAAACATGTACATTCTTGTTCATGGCAAGAGTGAGTAGTATCAGTTGTAAGTGAGCGTTTCTTCGAGTGTTTCAGTAAACCTTGCTTGTTATAGACTGCCCCAAAATGTTAGAAATAACTAATATATTTTACGAAAGTGATAACGGAAGTTTCAATGGAAGAGGAGACTGAGGAATATGATGATGATGACTATAGTGAATTAAAAGATGAAAATTTCGAAGGATTTGGAAGGAAAAAGAAAATCTCGCTGATATAAAACGATTTTCTGAAAGTCTTTGTGTCTGCGTGGACTAGGTGATAATGATAATCTAAATGCTTCAGATGTTTTGATAGAAGTCCTGGAAGAAGACTTTTGGGATATTATAGTAGAAGAGACAAATAGCTTTGCCAGACAAATAATTGTAAAAGAAAGTTTGGTAAATACTTCTCTTGATGAATCACTGATGAAATTCAAAGTCAAATTGAATTATGTTCAATTTATTTCCTCCAAAAGAGCGTGTTTTGGCATAAAGTTTTATAAACTTTGCGAACCTTCATCGGGTTATTGTATTCCTTTCAAGATCTATATTGGCCAGGATAAAATATAGGGAAGTGACATACCTGCTTTTAAGAGTGTAGTTATGAAAGTGGCGCAACCTGTTTTCAAAAAAGGCTACACGCTGTATATGGATAACTAGAATTCTTCACCACAATTATTCCTAAACTTATTAAAAAATAATACAAATGCTATTGGAACCGTTCGCAAAAGTAGAAAGAATATGCAAAAGAAGCCTGCTGCACATAAATTGAAAAAAGGAGAAGTCAAAGCTTTACCTTGTCGCAGTTTATTAGCGTTACAATGGAAAGATAAAAAGGACATGTACATTTTTAACGAAACATTTAATTCTGACTTAATAGCCACAAAACCGTCATGCTTACTTGAGTATAATAAAGGTACGGGAGGTGCTGACAAACAGGATCAAATGTTAGCGTGTTTCCCTATAATGAGAAAGTATTGTAAAGGGATATAAAAAAGTGTTTTTTTTTTTATTAGATAGTACACTTTATAATGCACATTCTAAAATCAACTGCAGAACCATCCCACGCATTGCTTCCTTTCAATTAGCTGTTGCTGAAGAATTACTGGAACAAGCGACCTTACCAGATTATAAATGTCGTCGACGGCCTTCGAATGCAGGCGAAAAGTTGGTCACATTTTCCCGAGAATTTTCCATCCACAGTATCGAAGCAACACCCTACAAAAAGATTCAGTGTTGACTATTCTCATAACATTAGTGCCACTACATTTACCCACTTGCTGTGAAAAATATCATCCAAAAATATTAGTAATTTTCTTTTTGTGATTCCTTGAATATATTTATTTTCATTTTGTTCCTTTTATGAATTTACATTTGATTTACTATTATAATTACTATGTACATTAGGGTGGCCCAAAAAACAAAAGTGCAAAAATCTCTAGATACTCATTCAGAATTTGTTAGTTAATGTAATCTTAAACTTCTATGCAACATTTCAGTGAAATTCGTTAATGTTTAGAGGTCCCTCAAATCGAAAAGAGTGTTTTTTTGTTCTGTTTTGGACTTTCAGGAAAACTGTATCAACATTTTCTGTCATAACTTTTTAATTTGACAATATTTTTTCTTGATTCTTTTTTTAAATTAAAGTTAATTTAACTATGAACTTATTGCAGTGAAAGTCCTTTTAGAAAATGAAATTCTTCTATTTTTTATAGATTTTTGAAAACGAAAATTCGCACCCGGAACTCCAATGTTTTGATTTCGTGTAAATTTTTTTGTAAAGAGAAGTGGGTCCCGAGTATACTTTCTCTACTATAACGTTATCTACAATCAATTATCTTTCTAACGACTATAAACTTAGGGGGTCAAGTAGTGTAGGAACTGTTCTCAAAATGTGATTTTGAAGGTGAAGCATTTTTACAAATTAAAAATAATATGTGTCGGTCCATAAAAGTATAGACTTTTTCACTGTAACAAAATTATTTATGCAAAAAACAAAAGAAAAAGTTACAAGTGGCCTTCAGACTAATAATAGATGAATATAAAAGTTAATTAAAGTGAAAACCAAAAGCTGTGTATGTCAACAACAAAAAGGGGTTCATTTTTAAAATTTCATTCAATATTTTCGTGAAAACTCTGTGTACAAGATTTCAGCTCTCTAGGTCGATGCGTTCTCAGGCAGTGTCCAAATATATAGTGAAAGCCCAAAGTTTTGTATGACAACGCCAAGAAAGTGTTGCCCGATTAAGGCCATTTTTGAAGTTGTATTTGCAATTTTTATAAAAACGCCGTTTACAAAATTTCAGCTCTTCGCGTCGATGCGTTCTCAGTTAGTATCCAAATATATAGTTAAAAACCAAAGTTTTGTATGGCAACACCAAGAAAGGGTTGCCCGATTAAGTCCGTTTTTGAAATTTTACTTACTATTGTTATGAAAACACTGCCTACCAAATCTTAGCACTCTACGTCAACGGGCTCTCGGGCACTGGCCAAATATACCATTGAAAATCAAATTTTTGTATGGCAATCCTACGAAGGAGTTAGCCGAATCGTCCCATTTTCAAAACAAACGGACGGACAGGCGGACATGCAAAAATCAAAATATTTTTTATTATTATGCGTGGGTATCGAATCCAATAATTGCAAAAGAAGATGTCATTGGTACAAAGTCGTTACTTTTATGGGTCGACACATCTTTGTAATTTGAAAAATTGGTGTTGCCATGCAAAACTTTGGGTTTTCACTATATATTTGGACACTGCCTGAGAACGCATCGACCTAGAGAGCTGAAATTTTGTACACAGAGTTTTCAACAAAATAGTGAATGAAATTTCAAAAATGAACAATCCCTTTTTGGTGTTCACATACAGAGTTTTTGGTTTTCGCTTTATTTAACTTTCATATTCATCTAGAGTACAATATTATTGATCTGAAGATCAATTGTAACTTTTTCTTTTGTTTTTTGTATAAATTATTTTGTTACAATGAAAAAGTCTATACTTTTATGGACCTGCACATATTCTTTGTAATTTGTTAAAATGATTCACCTTCGAAAATCGCATTTTGAGAACAGTTCATATACTACATTACCCCCTTAAGTTATAGTTGTTCGAAAGATAATCGATTGTAGATTACAGTATAGCAGAAAAAGTATACCCGCGTGCCCATTTTTCCTTACAAAAAATTTACGTGAAGTCAAAAAATTGGAGTTCCGTGTCCGAATTTTCGTTTTGAAAAATTTATAAAAAATAAAAGAATTAAGTTTTCTAAAACGACTTTTACTGCAATAACTTCATACTTAACTTCCTTTAAATTTAAAAGAAGAATCAAGAAAAGATATTGTCAAATTAAAAAGTTATAAGAGAAAATGTTGAAACAGTTTCCCTGAAAGTCGAAAACAGCCAAAAACACTCTTCGATTTGAGAGATCTCTAAACAATTATGTCTTTCACTGAAATTTTGCATAAAAGTATAAAATTACATTAGCTAATAAATTCTGAATGAGCACTTAGATATTTTAACACTTTTGCAAATCCACACATTTTTGGGCCATCCTGATGTACATATGTATATCGTATCGCTCAAATAATTGAATTTTCACACAAAATCTACTGCCTTTATATACTATTCCGCACCTCAGTAAATTAAATCTGTTCCTAGCGCAAGAATATTTACAATAAATCTGTATCCAAGGGGTTAAACAAGAATAGCACGCACATATGGAAACCATCTGAAACCTTGCTAGCAACATATCGTAAATAATATTAATACTAATTAATTCAAATACTAGTTTTATACCTGAAGAGCAAACTTATGTTTTATACTATTTTCCTTATTACTTTGTATAATCCTAATTACGTTTTATTATTTTTTCTACTCTTTAGCTTTCAAGATGTCCACAACGTTGTACGAAAACTCGGCCACATAAATATGTATACTTTTGGTCTTTAAATTTGAATTTAAATAGCTATTTTTTTCTGTTTTATAATTTATATGTAAACAAATACATACATAATATTTGAAGTTCACGGTAATTTTATACAGGGTGATTCATATCAAGATACCTTCCGGTATACCAGGCGATTCCTTAAGGTAAGCTGATCAAAAAATTGTTCCTACATACCCCCCCCCCCCCCCCCCCCCCGAAACCATCCCTTAGGAGTTATTGCCAGCTGAATATTCGTAATTGATTGGTTATTGTTGGCTTAGTAAATAGCCCGTCCCTTTCACTCGTACATGAATTTGTCTGCCTGTATATTTATTTATATATTTCTTTTTTACTCTTTTCGACACTCTCGTAGACCCACTTTTCGTCATCACAGCGAGCTGAAATTTGGCACAGGTTCATGTCGCGTGACAATTGAATCTATCTATGAACCAGAAATTTTCATGGAAAACCCGGAAAATCGGGAAAAATCATTTGAAAACTTGATACAAATTTGATTAGTTATAAATCCGTTTCAGGAAAAATGCAGAGTTTTCCGAATTTTTTGAAAAAATTTCCGGAATTTTCCGACATTTACGGAAAATTTTCCGGTAAAAAAGTTTTCTAAATTATGCAGGATCAAGCTCCCTATCAACTGGCATCATTACTTTCTCTCCGACAATGGTGAAAACTTGCAGAAAAAATCGAGGAAAATTCATGTAAAACGACAAAGTTGTAGAGCGAAATGAGTTGCATAAAGTTACTTTTGTGGAAAACTCCATGAAAAACCCAGAAAAGCGTGAAAATCATCGGAAAAATTTTCATCGATATGATTAGTGATAAATCTGTGTTTCAGGAAAAATGCAGAATTTTTCAATTTTTCTGGAAAATTTTCCGAAAATTTCCGGAATTTTCCTACTTTTCCGGAAGATTTTCCAACAAAAAAGTTTTATAAGCTATGCGGAATCATTTCTTTTTTCCGTCCTACCGGCATCAATACTTTCTCTTCAACAATCATGAAAACTTGCATGAAAAATCGAGGAAAATTCATGTAAATTTTTAAAAAAAATTATAATAATAGGAAAAGTCTGTGGAAAATATGGAAAATCGGGAAAATTCATGTTATATGGGATCAAGTTGGAATACAGCTAAAATGCGCTGTTTAAAACGTAATTTGAATTTCAGAAAACCGTTGCAGTACTTCAACGATTTGATACCCGAATAAATTTTTTGAAAAACTGGTAAATCAGTGTCTTTTCAGCCGTCATAAAATTGTTTTAAAATATCTCCATGCAGCACGTAATAACAATTTAGTTTATGTGAAAAAGGTAGAAAATGAAATAAGTAAAAAACGAGTTTTCAAACAAAACTGAGGCCCAAGCCGCATGAAAAAGTAGAAAATGAACTTTTCTTCACACACAGAGGTGGACTGAGATTTCATTCGCTGACAATCACCAATATATTTCAGTATGATCAATCAGAGGTAATAAGTGATTTGATGCATGATGAGAAAGAATATTCAAGAGAAATGTCTGAATCAAAAAATATGAGTCCACCTCTGTGTGTGAAGAAAAGTTTATTTTCTACTTTTTCATGCGGCTTGGCCTCAGTTTTGTTTGAAAATTCGTTTTTTTACTTATTTTATTTAATTAAGCATCTTTAAATTATTCTCAAATATTTCCAAAATTTTGATAAATAAATAAAATTTCATAAATACCGTTATTTATTTCAAAAACTTTCTTCCATGTAACCCAAATTTATTGCTTCTTATTATGCCCTTACTACCCTCTATCACTGGAAAAAACCCGCATGCAAAAAAAAAAAAAATTTATTAGATTTAGCACTGGAGGTTTATTGGAACATTCAAGCCAGATCATAAAATTTCATACAAGTAATAATCACAGGTAGGTACGTAAGGTCTTTTATGACTGGATCCACAATTGTTTTGTTATAATTTTCTGAAGGTAGTGGTACTCTTATTTAGAATTGGGTATTCGCCAAACTGTTGACTGAGAAGTTCCTATTTGCTGCGCTAATCTTCTGGTACTAGTACTTTCGTCTGCAGCTACCATTCTCAATATTTCATTCTCAACATTTACATCTTGCCTCCCTCTTCCTTGATCCAGTCGTCTATGCTGAATTGTCCCCCACTCCTTTATATGCCTAGCTACACTTTCGAAGATTCTCCGATCCTATTTCTGTGTACTTTAACAGATGAGGTGTATATAGTAACTAACAATATTTTTTGTTAATATTTATTTGATACTTTAAATCTTAGATAACATACCTTTAATCCAGCTTCTTGTTCTCTTTAAACCCAAACAAAAAATATTCTTAGTTTTTTTAAATCTTGATGCTACTTTCCATTGACTGATAAAATAAGTAATTACGAAACTCATAAAATTCTGCTTAAATACTAAATAAGAGTATTACTAACTTCAGAAAATTATAACCAAAGCAATTATGGATCCAGTCATAAAAGACCGTACGTACCTACCTGTGATTATTGCTTGTATGCAATTTTATGATCTGACTTTAATATTCCAATAAACCTCCAGTGCTAAATCTAATACATTTTTTTTTTTGCATGCGGGTTTTTTCCAGTGATAGAGGGTAGTAAGGGCATAATAAAAAGCAATAAATTTGGGTTACATGGAAGAAAGTTTTTGAAATAAATAACGGTATTTATGAAATTTGTGTGTAAAAAAAATCAAAATTTTGGAAATATTCGAGAATAATTTAAAGATGCTTAATTAACAAATACAGAAGAATACATTTTTCGACATCTAATATTCTTGGCTATTTAATAAGCCAACAATAACCAAAATCTATAGGGTGGTTCAAAAGTTATATTCATTTATTCACATCAAGATTCACGAATATTGGCGAAATCTTCAATAGGCCACAACTCCTAAATGAAGGTTTCTAGGGGGGGTATGTGGAACAATTTTTTGATCAGCTTACCTCAAGGAATCGCTTGGTATACCGGAAGATATCTTGATCTGAATCACCATGTATATTTGAATTTTAATCATCTTAATATACGTAGGTATTATATGGTATACCTATTTCCAAATCTCTATGTCTATCACAGCTCAAAAATCACAACTACTGCTTTTTACAAGCCCCAATGCTGCTCTTATGTTTTGGAAAACTTTTGGAAAATGGGAACACTGGTGGGCGGATATGCAAAAATGATTTTAATGTATTACGAACGGAATGGCAATTGAAAAACTTCTGTAGTATTCCATATGATTTCATCATCTTCTGACGTGTAAACAACGAGCTTATGTATATTATTTTCTGCCTACAGCGAAAGAGCTTTATCTTATTTGTTTGGAACAATAACAGTCAGCATATGGTCCATTCCCATGTATACTGAAAGGCAAGATAGAAAACAAATGTTTGTGGTATTAAATAGTACACGCATATGTATAGGTATGTTACAGTAGACCTTAAGATTTCAGATATTATATACAGAATGCTTATTAGCGTCCTACACATTCAGGTATATTATCCCTGAAAATTAAAAAAAAAAAAACGACAAAAAGATATTTATTTTCACCGATTGTATTTTACGTTGCAATATACGAAATCCTCGTTAAATCACTCCATGATAAATCCGGTGGGGTACGATGGCGACTGTTAGAACATCTTGCAGATGTGAATTATGCTAACGATATCTCCTTGCTAGTCTATATACAGTATTACCTTAAAATTATCATTAAAAATCTTGCAGCAGAAAATATGTAGTCTAGCTGACTAAAAGACTTAAATAACTATAAAACAAGATTATTTTTAAATATATGCACTTGCCTAAAAAACGACTTTCCATCAGATTTTCGGCGTTTTTTATGCAACATTGTACCGCACAATTCATCAGAATTAAGAGCGTAACTGTTTTAATTTCACAAAACACTGCTGCATTCAATAAAACTATAAAATTTAAGCTTTCGAAATAATACAATTTTAAATATATTTTAAAATTATTAAATTTTACAAATTCTCACTAAACTCCCGGAACTCGTAATAATTACTTTCGGAAACGTTAAAGCAAGTTCAATCCGTCTGTCAGTAGGTGGCTTATTCACGTACACTGTATTCGCTCGATATCCCGCTTCCTTATTAATTACTCAATGCAATAAAATCATCAGTGACAACCATCAGCTGATCATGAAATTTACGATTATTTAAGAATCAAAGCTTTTCTTCTCTTTTTGGCCTCTTTCAAGCAAAAGAAAAAAAACAGGTATCTCTTCGCAAATTTTCTTGATAGGAACTGTCAATGACATTTCAAATAAATTAATTTTCCTTCACAGTCTGTCTGTCACATCGCTTCCTTGAAATCACTGAATTTCGAATTGAGTCACTATAAAGGCAGTTGGTCTAACGTATAAGGCTATAGCAGAAAAAAGCACTTCATTCTTTCATCATGTATTTCCCATTAATCACGTCCCTTAATTAATTCTGGTGTCAATTTGTGTACACACGGTAAAACGTACATTGTCGTATTTGTTGTAAAACACGCGCTCCATTGAAATGTATCAAATGACCTGTTAACAAAAACCCTTATATTAAGAGAGGAAGAGGATTTCGGGTATTTTGCGATTTTGTATTATGATAGCACCACAAATTTTTGTAGATAGAGTTGAGATATTTTTTACTTCAGACCATTTTAACCGGGGATTATTGATATATGGAATGAAAACAAATCCCTACGTAATCTGAAACATGTGCTTAACGAAGAGCTAAGAAAGGGTATTTCTTGGAGAAGTTTATTGACAAACTGCCATCTAAAAGATGTATGTAGAGCAGTGCTGCCGTTTGGAAAATTTCAAGAGTAGTACAATTTGCTGCCAAAGCGGAGTACTTCCGGAAAATACGGAGTACGACTAACGAAATTTAATGAATTCAAATTAATTAGAATGGGATGCCCCGAAATCACATTAATGTGAATAAAAGCCATTTTCATTAAAATGACTCATATTTATATTTTTAAATAAATCTTTATATGTCTACTATTATTACATTATTTATTTTTTTTTATATAGAAACAACTAGTTTTTATTTTAAGATTTTCGCCTTCATTTTTATTTTAGCAATAAGAATTTTTTAAGTTTAATTGACAGGTGTTGATTTAAAAGATTCATTATTTAATACTAGCTTTGATTCAGATCATACTTGAATTAAAAAGGTTCTGTCATGAAAAGCTATTCTTGAGAAAAGCATACCTGCATAAAACAAATCAATACAGGTGTATACTAATAACATACATAAATTCGATCATTAATTTAATTATTTAATTATTGAAATTGGATTTTCATACAGTTATCATGTAAAATTATATTGACAACTTCAGTCGCTTTAGTTTTTCTGCATTTCAAATCTTTTAAAATATTTGAATCAATAATGCACAGAAATAATTCTGGTAGAGCCAAAACGGTAGACACCCTTGCATAAAATTAAAAGTGATTTTGATTTTTGCATGTCCGTCCGTCCGTCCATCCTAACGATAGCTCAAGAACGCATGTACTTAGAGAGCTGAAATGTCGCACATGGGCTTTTAAAAAAACACCTAAAATTAAGTTCGAAAATCGGACAAATCGGATAACTCCTTCATAGGGTTGCCATGCAAAAATTTCGTTTTTCACTATGTATATATTTTGACATTGCCTGAGAACGCGTCGACGTAGAGAGTTGAAATTTTGTACATAGTGTTTTCATGAAAAATAGTTCTTGGTGTTTCCATATAAAAATTTTAGGATTTTTACATATACTGTGAAAACGATCAATCCATAATGGGTTTCATGTACTGAAAACTTTTTCAGAATATGAAATCCTATAAAATTGGTTGTAATCATTTTTGCTGTCCGAGGAACCGTTCTAGAAATATATGCGAAAAACCACCTCAAAAATCAAACTTGCACAGATGGGTGACCATACAAAATTACATACGGGAATTCATCTAAGGTATCGTAAGAAGGGGTCTTACAATTAGACCAATTCGATTTTTTGTTTTTTACTTGTTTGCAATAACGTTAAAACATATTTTACAAAACCGCCTGTCATTTATAAGGATGCGTGCATACAGAGCAAAATTTTTCAATACGATTAGTTTGTTTATTATAAGTATTACCAAAGCAAAGCAGCTTCCATAGAATTTCCAAGAATGGTTTCTTGACATATCCGGTCGTCGTGCTCTAAATCTGTCGTTGTTGAATTTGCAGGAATTGTTCTGGATTACCTTTGATCTTCGGATACATTTGTCATATTCATATTGCTTGTACCACAATCACAAAAATTAGCAACTCTAATACTGTGTCTGCAATATTGACACTTACTTCTCCATTATCGAAAGTCATTTTGATCACATTAGATTTTTACTCTACAATTCACAGTTCTGTATGAAGTTCTGTTTCCCCGGTAAATATGGAATAGTTAGTAAACTATATATCTGAAAGAACTTTGAGGTCATTATAAATAATAGTCGACACTCATTAGGGTCATTCCACAGGAATTAGATAAAAAATCGCACTTTCGACTATCACCAATCTCGTTTTTCTTTTGCTAAAAGTTAAGTAGTTATGAGATAAGAATCCAACTATTTATTTTTGTGCTGCGCCGCATGCTGGTTGAATTAAAGGACTTTGAAATCCTTAAAATTCGCTAATTTTTGGTCTACTGAGTTATATTAAAAAAATCATAACTTTGGTTCTAATTATCACAGAGACATGACCTTTAGGTTATTTTAAAGATTAAAGTAGAATTCTTGAGGGAAAATTATAAAAGGAGATGCCTTTTTAGAATTAGAAAAAATTAAGAATAATAAATATATCCTTTATCCTTGATTATCTTCAAACGCATTCCCTTAATTCTTCCTTGCTTTATTTTTAAATTAATGCTCTTAATGTAAATGGTTAAATTTTTAAATTGGGATATGATGATTCGTTTGAGGTCTGGTTTTTTAGGAAAAATGTCACACAAATCTATTTTGTTATCCTTGATCGCGTAAGAATGTTTTCACCAAGGACATAATTTTTTGTCTTCTCAAATATGACTCATTAACAGTCCGTTAAACAAAAAACAAAAAATGATCTAGCTTCGAAACCCGTTGGGATCCCAACTTGAAAATTTAACTTCTTACTAACAACATTATGAGCATTAATTTAAATAAGATGGTATTAGCTGTAAGTTCCTTGAATTTCGTATTTTAAAAAATTTGTGCTCTTTAATCAAAGACCACTGTTTCAGTGGAATTGTCCGCATGAAGTCAGAAACCCTATCTTAATCAGATCATGCAAACTAAACTTTTGTTATATTAAATCCTCGGGGTGTCTACATTCTACATCATATTTAAAACAGAATTAAAAAAGAAAACTTATACAAAAATCAGCTTTACTGACAAAATATAATAAATAAATAAAATATTTTCTTAGTTTTTCCACAAAAGAAGACAATCTTAATCGCCGTTCCTAAAATTTTCCACAGAGATGATGTAAGCTGTAAATTCCTTGAATTTCGTCTTTGAAAATTGGGAACTATTCTCAAGCTTTTTCCTTTGTGTCATAATTGACAAATTTTATATTATTTTATTACAAAAAATCAAGGTTTTGATAATACTTGAATTAAAGTATACAAATGATATAGTTAAATTAAATCACTAAATACCTTCGCCGAAACATAAACAAAACCCCAACCTTCCATGAAAAATTTACTGTTAATTGGGCTTAGCTTTTATGAGAAGGAAAATGAAGAAAATATGACAGACAAAGGAAAAGGCAAAGACTAGAAAAGAATTTTCTGGAGTTCTTCAAGTAGAGAGCGTTCATTACTCACTTCATAGACAACAATCACAGCGTTTATCGAACGAATCATAATGACATGACTAGAGATAGGAGTAATAGGCTAAAACAAATCAGATTGCAAAAAAATTATAAAACATGGATGTGTTAGCTCTTAGCTGCTGTTTGGTATATTTCATCAAGTACAACGTAGTACCAAACCCGTTAATAGATTTTATTACTAAAATATACTACGAATGTATAGTTTTAAATGAAGGTCAATAAAACCTTTTAGATTATTTGCTAACAACATAGGTATACAGGGTGTTACCCACTAGGAGGTCAGTAGAGCGGGAGATGATAGTACTCAGATAGATGAACAAAAAATTGTATGTCAGGGGAGGGGGCATATCAACCATTTAGGAGTTACAAGGTGATTAAGAAAAAAAGCTATTTTTTCACAAAATACCCTGTATCTTAAAAACTACAGGGTGCATAGTCACAGTTAGGAGCTCAATGTATGCAGAACTTCATGGCCTTTCGAACGACTGCTCAATCAGCCCCATCCCCTCGAGAATTATCGTTGTCTAAACTAAAAATTGCGAATTTTCTTTCCTTTTTTTAAATTTAACTTCTATTATTTTTGCAAAAAGGTCGTTAACATACCTTTTTTTTATAAAAACTGTAAGCTGTAGACTCTCCTCTTTAAGTTGACCTATTACTCCCTATTAGTTCCTAACTGTGACCATGCACCCTATAGTTTTTAAGATACAGGGTGTTTTGTGAAAAACTAGCTTTTTTTCTTAATCACCCTGTAACCCCTAAACGGTTGATATGCCCCCCTCCCTGCCAAACAATTTTTTGTTCATCTATCTGAATACTATCACCTCCCGCTCTACTGACCTCCTAGTACGAAACACCCTGTATAGGAGTTTTAAGTATGAAGAAATGAAAAGCGGAGTACTCTTATAAAAGGAGTAGTACCGGAGTACGCTATTAGTTTTCGGAGTACAAGTACTCCGATCGGAGTACGAACGACCGCACTGATGTAGAGAAATAGTTGGAATTTCATATTCTAATAGGTCTGAATGCTTATCTGACCCTGATGTTTTAAAGAAGGAGTTACCTTTAGTTAAATAGCCAAGCTCATTCACACCAGGAGGGTCTCGACCTAAACTCTGCTATATAACTACTTTACTTAGAATAACGAAGTCGTTCAGAGTAGCCACAGATAACAAAGTCCTGCTTGTTCTTCTTGATACCTTCATAGGTGTTCCGCTCTGTTCTATCCTTGGTCCCGTACTATTTTCTGTATTTATAAAAAATACCGCGTTAAGAGAGTGGTCAGTGAATTAAATGGTTTTTCTGTGATATCGACAGAGTGGAATTGACTGAAAAAAAATTGATTTGAGAGCGCCAAAGAGTTATTTTCCTTTTTATTGTTTCCATTTTGTATATTTTTTTCGCGTATTGAGATATTCCATTTCAAGTTAGTGGTGTAAATGTGGCTACAATAAAATATCCTGCACTTTTGATCATCATTAGTTAGTCAGTTTTTTTATTCACCTTTCGAGTTTCTTGATTCCTCTGTTATAACTTTCAGAAAAATCAATTGTCACCCATATCAATAACTTTCAATAAAGGAACCACGCCGTCTTCTTTATTGAACTACCTACCAGAGAGAATACTTTAAGTCCTCGTCACAAATTGCGTAATTCATAAAATACTATATTATAACCTTAGAGCTATATTGACTGAACTCTAGTCAATACTCGTATGTTTCATGTTTATCTCTTATTTATTTCCTTATCATATAAGGCTGGCTACCAACTATTGTATGGTCGATTATCGGGAATTTACTTAAATTGCCTGTTGCATGCAACTCCAACTTTTATATACGTTTTGCTACGTAGAATTGAGCATATCTTCATCCGATTTTAGTTTTCTAGATTCTAAGTTATTTGAGATTACGTTCACTTATGTTAGGGGAGATCGGGGTAAGGTAGTGAGTTGCGTTTTTTTCCTTAATAATCAATGTTACATACGACTGGCAGATTATCCACTTTTGACATACGTCGATCACATCGTTTGATGTAGGAATTTGAAATTTGGCAGAATGTTAAGTGTACTTAAGGTGGCCCAAAAAACTAAAATTTTAAAATGTCTAAATGCTCATTCAAAATTCATTAATTAATGTAATTTTAAACTTTTATGCAAAATTTCAATGAAATTCGTTAATCTCCGGTATATAGCAAAAGCTAAAAATGTTCTAATTTGTTATTTCATCACACAACCCATTAATTTTTGGTGACAAGTTTCAAGGCTTGGTTTGACTCATCAACAGGTCACAAATAGCGAAATTGAGTGATTTGAAAAACAAATGAAAAAATGAAAAAAGAAGAAAGAAATGAAAAGTTTGAGAAAAATAGAAAAAAACAATTTTTTTTATTTATTAAAAAAATTTAAAAATTTTTTTTAAAGAAACAAATTCATTCGAAGCAAATCGAACCTGTATATGCCTTTTTCTTCTTCATTTTTCAGCCCACTGCGTGGCGTATACAGGTTCGATTCGCTTCGAATGAATCTGTTTTTTAAAAATTTTTAAATTTTTTTAATAAATAAAAAAATTGTTTTTTTCTATTTTTCTTAAACTTTTCATTTCTTTCTTCTTTTTTCATTTTTTCATTTGTTTTTCTAATCACCCAATTTCGCTATTTGGGACCTGTTGATGAGTCAAACCAAGACTTGAAACTTGTCACCAAAAATTAATGGGTTGTGTGATGAAATAACAAATTAGAACATTTTTAGCATTTACTATATACCGGAGAATTCCAAAAAATTCTTTCTTGAACAAAATTAAGTTTAACCCGGTAAAAAGTCCAAAAGAGTAATCTTTTTATTTACTTAATTTGTATGGGCCAATTATGGCATGGTCGACATTTCCGAAAACAAAAATTGGCCATGGAATTAATTTTACTACTGCATTTCCGATTTTGTGCATTTCCTTCAGAAATTTTCTATTCAGCAGATGGAAACATTTTCTGTTGATTATTGGGTTTGGTTAAAATAAAAAATTGCTTTGTAGAAACATACATATATATGTGTAACATAACTGCGCGTATGTAGTATAAAGTATAGGCCATTAAATATTGAAAAACTATTGTGAAAGGTAAGCAGGTTTGCATTTTGATTTTAATTTTAATTGTAATTTTTTACGTGTAAATTTATGCATAAATACATTATGTCAATTGCGCCTCTATAGTAAATTTTGACCACAAATTGGAAATTGGTATGTTATGTGCAGAAAATAGTTTTGTGTAAACCACGACGATTTATCAAAATAGTTGTCAATTCGCGACACCAGCAAAATTATAAGGATTGATACCTACCTTTCGTAGTGATTCGCCCCTTAAAATAGATTCATATGATAACATTTAAAATGTGTACGTATTTATAATTGAAATTGCTTGTAATATTAATGCAGTTGCAGTCATTTTGATGTGGTTTTACTATATTTTTCTATATACGATCAAATGTGTATCCCTTCTGTATGAAAGTATTTATGTATATGTAGTCGTGAAAAGGTTTATCCTTTGGCTATAGATGGCGTCATGTATAAAATTTGATAATATTATCCTTAAAGGTTCGCATTTAAAAACTAATTACGTGTGTACTTTAGCTAAAGTAAAAATGTAATTAAATTTAAATCTAACTTAGTGAAGCTAATACATCAGCATTTAAAAAATTAAGAAAACTATAAAATTTTACCAAATGTTGAATCTACTATATAAAAAGGAAACAGCCTCAAACAGCCTTTCCACTACATATATACCTTCGTATATCAAGGGGATACCAAGCCAACCATAAAGAGTTCGCTCCTTGCACGAGAGAGTTTTTAGACTTGCTGGGAAAGACACGGACTGAAGTGGATTGATTATAACATGCTTATAGATAATTTTGCAAGATTAAAACCTAAACGAAGGAGGCTGTTGTAGTTGCCTTATTTATTTATAATTCATATGTAGGTACATATTTATATTAATTTTATTTTGAAATAATGGATTTTTGCTATGTTTTCCTTTAGTATAAAATGTGTTTGAACAACTTTAAGCTGGAGGTCTATTTTTTTGCAAAACAAAAAAAATTTAATTTAGTTTTATGCTCACTCTCCCAAATGTTTAAACCTATATACAACTCTGATATTACGTACCAGATTTTAGCTATCTGAATTAATTACAATGTAAAGTGCGCAGATGTACAATTTTATAAAACAAAAACTCCAATTTTCTATGCGTTCCATCGCTCTTCAAATTACTTTCATAAGAAATGATAAATCTGGTGGCAATTAATTGTGTTGACTGAAATTTATTATTCTGACCAGAAGTCCTTTGAACCCATTGTTCTTAAATTTTAGCATATTTTTTCAGAATATTTTGTGTTGGTAAATAACATAAACCCAAGGGCAATGTTTCGTTATGCAAATGAAATTGGTTCTGGGATGAACTTCCTTATTATAGCCATTGACAAGTTAATTGATTTAAAAGTCCTAACAAGCAACCTAAGTTTGGAAAAAGAAAAGTTTATTTTTTCGATTGTATATATATTTTTTCCCAGGCGTTGCCATGCTATGAAAATTTTTATTGCAATAATAACGGACAACTTTAAAAAAAAATCAGTTTAACTGTTTTAATTAAATTTCAAATTAAATCTTCAAATACAGATCTCTTGGGTCTAATTATTACATTAATATGGGCATTTCGGAATTCATTACTTAAATTTAACAAGAAAAAATATGGGTGAGCTGTTATCGTGTTCCATACAAACTGGGAAAGTTTTATCCAAATCGGAAACAGTCTTGGATCAGATTATCAATCCAAATGGATCGTTTTCGTATGGAGTGGCTGTGTACACATATCTTACATACTTACATAATAAATTAATATAAAATAAAATCGGTGTTATCATACTTCAGTTCATCCGCTTTAAAATGATACCAAAATCATTAAATTCGGTTTTTTAGTTCCGGAGTTATAAGCTTTTAAATGTAACTCTACAACGACGTTTCACAAAACTTTAAATTCGCATATCTCGCGAAGTGCGCAAAGAAATCGATGATGGGCTAACCAAAAGTGCTCGACGATTTTGCGTAGAATTACTCAATGGCAAGTTTGACAACATGTTGTAACGTGTGTAACAGCATTTTATAATATGCCTTCAAAGAAGAAAATATGGCTTCCAAACAAAAATTTCGTGGAGCACTACATGTTAAAAGATTTGATGAAGACTGAGAGAGCTTGGACAGCTCATAGACTAGACAACAGTGATACTGTAATGATATGAAAATGATTCTATTAAGCTTAGCTAAGAGTTGGTGCTTCTGCGACAGTGATGCCCATTTCTTTCCTAACAAAATTCAACCCACAGAGACACATTTCAAGAAAATGGTGGACGTTGTCGTAAATAGAGTATGAACATGCTAAACCTCTACAACCAGGATCCTATTTTTTTTTTAATTTATCATTAATGACGAATCTCATTGCATGCTGTCATTGAGCGGGGACTGTATCGTGGACTGTTTACCTTGGGAGCTTTTCTGAACAATGAGGGGGCCTCTGACAGGGCCACCCCCAAGTCGCTCGCCGACATGATGTTGACCACACTATAATGCGATGGATCGACCAAATGTTAAGACGACGATACTTAGCTATGGAGGTGGGCGGCCAAACCTTTCTCAACGTGGGATATTCATGTGAAGCATATGCGGATGACGTCCCTTTGCTCATTTCCAGGTGCAGCATAGCCGCTGTCTGTGCCTTCATGCATAGAGGCCTCAATATTGCTGAGGACTGGTACACATGATATGACAGTGATCCCAACAAACACCAGCTTGATGCTCTTCTCCAGAAGACGGAAGTTTGGGTACTTTGTTCTTCCAAAACTCTTTGGACACACTCTGGAACTCTCTCCTCATGTCAAGCACTTTGGAGTCGACCTTGACTCGCACGTAGAGAAAAAGGTTAATACGGCTATGAGGGTCTTCTCTCAGTACAGAAGAACCTTTGGCTGTACAAGGGGCATAAGACCAAGAGTTGTGCTCTGGATGTACACCCCTATCGTTAGACCCATGCCCACATATGCCTCCTGTGTATGCTAGCCGAGGACGCTTGTACGGACTGCGGACCGGAAGCTGACTGGACTGCAAAGGCTTGCCTGCAATTACGGGCTCCATGCGATCTACGGCTACTGCTGCTCTTGAGGTCCTACTTAAACTCTCAACCCTGTATCTTGTCATTCAGGCAGATACCAAAAGGGCTGTATGCAGATTGCGCTCATGGGGATATTGGGAGGACGGCTGGACTGGCTCTTCTCATTGCTCTCTGGCGTATGGGCTGGACTTGGAAAACCCTCAAGGCAGTATGCCACGTGTTGCGATGGTACCTAAGCTTGGTTTGGGCGTCGCTTCTCTGTGAGCTTTCCTGTAAGGGAATCGTGGACTGAAGGATGTGCATAATCGACCCTTCCCCGTTCCACTCTAAAACTTTTCACCGACGACTCTCTCACTAATGAGGGAGCTAACATTGGGATGGAGGACTCACTTGGCCATATCATTTGCTTGATTTAAGCGTACTAGAATTTTTTTTCTTTGAGGCTACCTGAATAATTAAGTATACGCTAACAGGCCGACAATAATCGAATAACTGAAGACGAAATCAAACAAATAACACCACAAATGTACTCTAATGTATTAGAGACTGTTATAAAAAGATTACCAGGATATAGCCTCCGCCAGAGTCATCCATGTGACCGATATAAATTTCTATACATATTTGTGTATCCTGGAATAAATGATCCATATAAAAATTATTATTATTATTTTTTTATAAGATATAGTGAGAAAATTTTCTATCCAACCCACTCTCGGGTCGGATGATATGTCGAAACGCCATTACTTTGAAATACCATCAAGGTGATCTTAGGGGACTATCAACAGTGATATTCTGACGGCTTACCCTTTGAAAAATGATCTCTTAAAAGGTATACGGTCGGATCCAGATTGAAAGGTAGAGCAGGCGTAGTCATATATTGGCCAAAGTACCGCTTCCTAAAAGCACTGAGATTCTAGTCTACCATTTTCCAGGAAGAGATTCACGCCATAGAGCTCTGCCCTCGCGAAATCATTCATAAGGATATACACAACTCTTTATCTCCTCGCCAGCATGTTCCTCTGATTAAACGGAGAAATAGTTATGGATATTTTTGGTAAAATTATAGATTGTATGGATTAAAAAATGCTTGTAACAAAGCTGTAAACATTATAATAAGAATATAGTGAAGGTCGCAAATCTTATTCTCTTCAAATGACTTCGAGTATGAATTCTTAAATAAATTTTTTCTGGATTTTTTTATATGGGAAAAGAAATTCTAATATTATTCCGAGTAGTATCTTTTTTTAATTATAGAATTTCTGAAGATTTTTTATGATTCCTGCAATCTTTCTGTGAACTGCTTTCAGTTGGGGTATGCTGGTATCTCTGGTCAATCATATAATGGGTATATTCTTAGTTATATATATTTCATATAACAGTGGGATAGAGTAACAGCTCTACCAGTTGTTAAAAAGTGTTTTTCTTGAGAACCTGATAATATTCTTGGGTTTTTTTTCTTATTCATTAGCTTATATCTTTAAATTATCCCTTACATCTGGTAATTTTCTTGATATATGGAAAACCTCCTGTGTATGTCTAACCGATATTCAAACATGGTGCCAAAATGTTGCCAACAATTATCGTCCAATATGCTAAATTTCTGCGCTTCCTATAAAATCTTAGAAGGTATATAGTATATAATAAAATCTCATTCTTGGTCAAGTGGTCAAATTTTATATTTGTTTGCTTTTAATGAAACTAGAGGCAATAGGTTTTTATTCATCATTTTTCTTTTGGTTATCATCTTACTTATCTATAACCAATCTCAAATCATAGTAACTAACAATGTAGTGGCTCGCCCTATTCAAGTGCTTTCAGCCATACTTCAAGGACCCATTTTGTTTTATATATTTATTAATGACGTCTTTAGGCTCTTCCAGTCATCTTTTTGCTTAGGCTTTACTGATTATTTTAAAAATTTCATGCAAATTTCTAAGATTGTAGACAGAGAGATAAATGCATTTTCTTATCAGATTTAGCGTTTTTGGAAGTTATTGTAGACGTTGTACTTTTTCACATGTTGTCAGAGTAGAGTATTTGATGCTTTACACGATATGAGCGTAATGAAGCTAAAAAAATGCCTATCAGCGAGGCAGAATTACAATAGAGTAAATGTCGCATTGACAGGTCCACAGATTTCTTACATTTTCAGCAAAAAGAACTTAATATTGCTCAGACTCTATCCAATCCTGAAACTAATTCAAATGGATTGCTATGAACTAAAAATCTTCCAAATTTCTTTTTGAAAAGCAGCAACCTGAAGAACGTCGTCTTCTAAACTGCTGCAGGTGCTGAAACCATATACCTCTGATTCTTTCTTTGCGAGATACCTGGACGTACCAAGAACTTCTTCTAAAGGGCTGAGTTTTACTAGATACTGATTGATGAAGGTCAACTAGAGTTATCTCCTGCGGAACTCTTCTTGTACTTCCTAGCTATTTTCCCTAAAATTACTCCGCATGCCCATCCAAGTCATCAGACCGAACGCGCTTATTTCTTAAAGCTTGGACTTTATTTGGAGAAAGTAGGTCCACATACAGAAATAGTTTTTTTTTTTTTTTTTGCTTTACATATGTAGAAAGTTTTTTACTCTTTCGAGATCCGTACCATATATGAGTCTACAGGCAATTATCAACCTACTGCATATGAGCAGAGAAAATTAAAAGACAAGTACCGATGTATTATCAGTTGCTTGCCTGAAGCCGAAGATAAAAAAAATCAAATGAAGAAACTTTTTGAGAGTATAGGTAGGTACTGTGTGTAATGTGTTTCGATCAGCAGTAATAGGGCGATCTCATCAGGACAGCATTGATTTTTTTGGTTTTCGGCTTTAGGCCACAAACTGACAGTATCTCAGTACTTGTCTTTTAATTTTCTATGCTCATATGTATTAGGTTGAGAATTGCCTGTAGACTCGAATGGATCTCGAAAGTGTAAAAAATTCATTACCGCTTTAAATTTATTAATTAGAAATGCGATCGCTAAAAATCATTTTAATTGTGAAGACAACCCATTTTCCTTAAAATTATTCAGATTTAGGTTTTTAATTAAATTTCTATGTAACTTATTGGCATCTGAGTTCACTGTAGTGTAGACAGCAGGCACTTTCAGAGTTTTATTGCTGTCCTGATGAAATCGCCCTATTACTGCTGCTCGAAACGCATTACACATAGTACTTATACTCTCAAAAAATTTCTTTATTTCATTTTTTTATCTTCGGCTTTAGGTCAGAAACTGACAATACCTCGATATTTGTCTTTTAATTTTTATTTTTTTTACTTTGCCTTTTACACAATGTGTAAGGACACATTCCAACGACGATTCCGTCAACAATTCAGCAGTCCGGTTTCAAAGCATTATTGCAAAAGTTGCATCTGCGACGAGGTGAACGTAATCTTCATATAAACATACTCTAAGGAGAGGAACGAACATTGCACATTTAGCTCAACTACAGAATCTATTCTGCTGGCTCCACGTGGAGGAGAATAGAATGCAGTCACCTACATATGCAACAATGAGTACGGATACTTAACAGATCAATCCGTGACAACGTGTATGTAGGCATAGCATTATAATTTCGTAATTAAAATAAAGAAAATTACAAAACATTTCACCATAGTCATGGTCGTGCCGCTCAGTTACCGACTTCACTTCACCTATTACAAGCGCACCACATGCAAAATAAAAGCTGCCAACAACCGTAGCGAGGTCTGTGAAGTGTTGAGTTACGATTGAGAAAATATTTACATTGGCTATAAGCTAATCGCTTCAGTCAAGTAAGCTCTAAATCAATCCGTTGACTTTAAAAGGTTGTTTGCAAAATAAATGGAACCCCAGCTGAACTACAACAATAATCGATTTTCCTTCGATGATTTAGCAATAGCAAAACTGTTACAGCCCCTCCAGTCTCCGGTCTCCGTGGCAATAGTCGTCGTCACGCTGGAGAATCTTCACTTAGAGTAAATTGTTGGAAGATTCTTCTGATGTTTACTCGGCAAATTTAACCAAATTGGAGCGTGAAGTTCTAAAAATAGTCGCAGATGAGATTTTCTTATCTCTCAAGGTATATTTCTGCTTAGTCATCGCAGCAATTTATGTAGGTAAAAAATTTCAATAGGTACACTACATCGAGCCATAGTAAAAGTAAATAGTTGCAAATGTGAAGTTGGGGCAGAGGTCCTTCAGGACATCTTTATTTAGTTCACATGACCCGACATCAGATGACCCGACACGTTTTCTAGATTGAGAGAAAATATTGGAAAAATTAAGTGGCAAATACAACTGCGGCTCATTCGATAGATGTGTGTTGAAACATGAATTTCAGACATTTATTGAAAAAAAAAAAAAAACCGGAAAGTGATGACATGAACAAATTGTTCAACATCTGTTCCCCGTCTTACTGTCTGGGCCCCTTTTCGTTTTTATTTAAAAGGACAAAAGCATCACGTTTTCAGTGCTGATTTCTTTTTTATGTAGTGCACGATTTAACAAAATGTCAAGTATTTTTCTAGTAGAAATAACATTGCCCAATAGCCAATTATGTCAAATGTTGTGATGTCCAACAATAGAAGAAGAGGTCCCTACACGGATGTTTATTTAATGGAGATTGAAGACTGGGGGATGACCTAATTATTAAGGACAACGTACTCTAGGGGAGGACACGTCTAATTTTGCTGGAAAGTCTTTTCGGTGACTGGACAAATTTCCATTGTTTTAATTATATGGCTTTATGTCAGATGCTGGATGAAATTCCATTGGGTATAAAGTTTGAGCAGAAGTTGGAAATGTATATAAGAATAATTATTTATGAATGGTTAGATGAAATCCGTAATAAAGACCTAAAGAATTTTTATTACAACATACCAGTGACATTTTCAATGAGGAGATTTTTTATAGTCTTGTTTTTGTATTGAAAATTTCTCATTCCCCCCACTACAATTTATCCGCTTGATGAATGAATGCATCTTTAAATTCCTAATCTAGCACTGCATTGTCCATAGTTTATTCAATGTAATCCTTCTCACTAAAAAAAACATCAGATATCATACGAAGACGACATCATTCATCTTTGAATAACCAAAAAAAACTCCTCCTGGAATAGGCTACTCTTCCTATAATTATGAGATATCTGCAAAATTACACGTTGGGAATATTCTGCAATACTTTATGCACTTTAATGTTCAATGTTGAGCTGTCCCCTAGCTTCATTATATTATGTTCTTAATTAGTTCAACATTCACGGCCGCTTTCCGCAGAAGATAATTAATTTTGTTAATTTTGTATGATGCACTAAGTTGAACTTGTTCATCCAACAGCCGCTCTGACCTCCGACCCTGGGATCTCTTGTCCCCCTGCCTTAAAAAAAACAAAACAAAAATTTCATCCAAAATTCTCTCACAGCCTTTTACCCGCATTGGCTTGCAATTATGAGGAGATAATTGTTTTAATTGCTACCTGAAAGTCTTTTTTGTTTGTATAGGCTTTTCTGATATTTTCATAGGCATAGAAGGGGATAGCAAGGACTGCAGCCTACAATACAATATCAGGACATTTTAAAATTTTAATATTACTGCAGTTTGGTTTGTACCTCTATCAGTAATTTCCGATTCTGCTTTAGATTCTGCTGTGACGGATGAATTCATCTAAAGCCTTTCCATTCTTTTCTGTAGACTTTACTATACTTTCTACTTTCTGAACAAAATTCCTGAATTATTCTCGAAGGGATTCGAACCGCCAAACCATACAAAACCAATGCGATATTCCTTAGAAGACTAACTCTTTATATGGAAGTGAATAACAAATTTTAGGTAAAACAGGGCACAGCGATTATAATAATTCTTAGATTAGTACGATGGTTGTCCGAAAAGTAACGCTCAGCGCGCTCTGGTGGGCATTGTAGGCAACGTAGGAGATCGAAGCGTCAGTGTGTAGATTGAAGTCTTAAGAACACGTTTACAGCGAGTTCCTTTTCTCGTTCTGAATGAATCTGTATGAATCGACAGAACGATGTCATAATTTAATTCTGTGCTCATAGAAAAGGAACGAAACAGAACCATTTCAAGGGTTTGACATTTCTTACATTTGATAAAAGCAAGTAAAAATTCGTAAAAATTGTTGTTTATGAAAAATAAAGCAATTTTCCAACAAATAAAACTTAAACTCAACTATTACCACCTCGTCCAAATTGCAAATAACACATTCACGAATACAAATTAAAATCGTTCTGCTTAAATCCGGGAAAAAATCAGGTGCATTCAGAACTATTCGGAATCCGAAAAAACCGATGACAGATTGAAACTAAATCGTTCGACCCGAGAAAAAGAACGACATGGATTGAAAAAATTCATTCTGAACAAGAAAAGGAACGCAGCAGTTGATATCATTTGGTAGTGGGATTCGTTTAAAGGGAAAATGCCGAAAATTCGAAAAAACTACGAGAACAGCTGTTAGGTCAGATTTTAGCAATAGAACAGTATATTTGCTTCGAAACAGTGCGCGGTAAAAAACGAAGCTCAAAATTCATGCCGCATTAAAAGAAGCATATGGCACGTTTTATGTGAATCGTAGCACAGTTCAGAGGTTGCACACGAAGTTTCGATAAGGTCGAACAAGCATCGAACCCGATCCGCGCGCAGGGCGGCTATCTAGTATAACAACTAACAACACAAACCCTTCAATCATTGCAACGTTCCTCGACGAAGACCGGAGAATCACGGTAAGAGAAATTGAGGCGGAGACGGAAATCTCGAAAATGAGCGCGCATCATATTTTAACACAAGTATTAGGCAAACGAAAGTAGGTGGCTCGGTGGGTCCCGCACTTCTTGTCAGCCGAACAAAAAGCAACACGTTGGGAAACTGCGAGAGAATTACTTGTTCGTTGTGAAACTGAAGGTGGAATACAAAGCACGAAATGTTCGTCGTCAACAGTCGAAAATGAAAAATGATGATCTTTGCATATGACAAACGGGGCGTAATTGCCACAGATCAAGATCCGACGAGTACTAGTGTCACTGGAGCATACTACAAAAACTTTCTTCTGAATGTCTAGCATCCAGAAATGTTGCAAAGTGGTATGTTGATTTTGCACGATAATGCGCGCCCTCATATCAGTCGATCATCGAACTTCTCGAAAAATACGGCTGGGAACAGCTCCGCCACCCGAATTATAGTCCTGATCTGAGCCCACCTGACTTCGATCTTTGCCCCAAGCTAAAGGAACATCTTCGGGGGGGTACGTTTTCCGATGCTGAAAGAGCTCCGACAAGAACTGACCGGATAGATTCGGATGTTCTATAAGAACGGTATGCTGAATGGAATCAAAGCACTTCTGCGCCGCTTGCAAGCGTGTATTGATAAGTGAGGGGATTATATTGAAGGCCTGTAATCACTTGTATCTTCTTCAATAAATATATTTCGAATTAGAGCTAACTGTGCGTTACTTTTTGGACAACCCTCATATATTGCTCAAAGATGATGACAAAATCCAGATAACTCTGTACTGGGTGAGATTTTTGACTACTCTATCCTGCCCTGGGATGTTTTCTGACTTCATCAATCGAAAGTATTTTGAACTAAGGATAAACTCCCAAATTCCTGCAATGGTCGAATAATGTAAATCGAGAATTATTTTGTTTGGGTAAATGAGTTTAAATGGTAGTTTACACCATTTGAACTGAAATTGTCAAACATGTTTTTTTAATTACGATATAAAGGTGACTAAGAGGCTTATCCAACCCAGTAAAAAATTACTCGCAACACCACTTTTCATTATGAACAAATATTTGAGCATTAAGACGATTTACATTTTAATCGTGGGTTACTTTTTTTAAGAAACAGTAGGCGACGCGACGTTATGAAGTTAAGGATGCATTCCTACTGCTACTACTCTCCTTTGTAATAAATACTGAATCCAACTTGAACGGACGTCGCAACATCTTTCAGCAACACTTTCGGTTTATGCTACCGTAGTTCAGCTATTACACAAGGTTAAATTGGAACTAATTTCGGTCCTGACTATTTCCGATTTTGATGAAAGTTTCAAAGTTTATATGGAATACGAAACCGGCCCGGCCATATTTTTTTGTTTCTCCCCTTTCAAAAAACACGAGGATGAATATTCCCATATATGATTCCATACTGCAATACTTTGGGTATACGGTGACTTCAAAAACTAATACCTTCGAAACAAATTCGGTCACCATCACACTTTTTGACACTTAAATAGACAAGGTTTATGGCTTCAAAATCAAAATACAGAAATAAGCTCTAGACGTCCTGAATTTCAAATAATAAGATTTTTTTTTTTAATAATATTATTAAGAAAAAAAAAATTGTGTTCGGTAATGCTGCATTTTTTATGAAAAATGTATATAACTTAGCTTCTTTAGACATTTGGATGAGGAAAATCGGTTGCTCCATTCTCGAGATATGATTTTTCACAAATGACGATTCATCGTAAAATGACTAATTTATGACAGTTTTATTGGTGATCTTTATGAACTCGATATACTTTTAGTAGAGCGAACCTGGTCAACTGATCTTCATTCATTCTTACTATCATACAGGATTTCAGTCTTCTTAGAGCTAAAAAGGACCGTTGTGCAATTACTGCAGATCTCGGTTGTCTTAGCGAAATTTTCAACAATGCCTTTATTAGTGGGTACCTTTGATCGTCGCATTAATAAATATATATTTCCTTAATGACTTTTATCAATATCAAATCTTAATTTTCTGGCATTAAAATTGAGTGCTTGTTACAGATCAGTTGAATTTTCACTTCGAAGATCTACACATCTATAGTTATTAAAGATTGGATCAAGATTAAAAAAGTTCAAAGCGTGACACTCAACTGAACTGTCAGGATACTGTATACAGCATTGAAAGTAGACCAGACCGCACTGGCATACTCCAAAATGGGCCAAATGAATGTGCAGTGAAGGACCTTCCTTATGAATGGATCATTAAGCTCTTTTGACCATCTCTTTAGAAACCCCAGAGTAGTATTAGCACTGTCAACGATTGTATTAATATGATCCTCGCAGGAAAGACGAGTATTAAGGAAGACATCCAAATCTTTGGTTTTGTCAAGTCTAGGTAATAAGCATCCATCTAAAGTATAACTGAAGTTCAATGTCCTCCTTTTTCGAGAAAAGGACATAGCAGTGCATTTTCTGATATCGAGAGGAAGACAGTTAATAGCACACCATTTATGAAAGGTGTCTAAGTCCAAGTTGCACGCTCGTTTTCATTAGAAACAATGCGCAATATTTTGGCATCGTCAGCATAGCAAAGTATTCTTGAATTAGCCAAAATCAGAGATACATCGTTGATGTAAATTATAAAAAGGAGTGGTCCAAGATGGCTGCATTGAGATACGCCGGAAGTATTATCTATTTGGTTATAAAGAGGTGCGCGGAATATAACTCACTGCGTACGATCAGATAAATAAGCACGAAGCCAATTGACAAAGACAGTAGGAAAACCAAGAAGAGTCAACTTATGACTTAAAATTTTGTGATTAATTCCGTCGAAAGCTTTACTAAAATCCGTAAATATGCAATTGACTTGCTTTCCGCTTTATATAGCAGAATTGCAGAAATTATTAAACTCTAATAAATTAGTCGTAGTAGATATAAATACCTTTCATAAATCCATGCAAAAAGTTATTTTAGATCTGTTTTTATAAAAATCTAATTAAAATTTATTTTTCCAAGGGTATCATATGCGACATGAACAAGTTAAGTAAACCTAATTTGAGGGAATTCAAGAGAGCTGCTAACTATTGCACACACAAAGAAACAAGACATTCCCAGTAAATCAAATTTTCCGATCTCCTTTCGAAGTCGTAACGAAAAATCTTCCGATTACGGAATCGGTTTTGGCCCGAGTTTATTTCGAAAAAGGTATGTAGCAGTTGACACGAATTCGTAAGAGAAATTAGCTATGACATCGGTAAGAAAAATCTGAATACTTTCTAAAAGCTTCTTTCTCCTTTAAAAGCTTACATACCTCTGCCAGTGTCATGGTGGGAGCTCATTTTTGGGTGCCTTTGTCACATTGAGAGACGAAAACGAAAACGCTGAACCGAAAAACTCATTTTGCTACCCTGCAACAACGAATATCTCCAATTAGTAAGTAAGTAAGTAATTTTATTTAGCATTTTTGCTATTTAACATTAATTATTACATTTATGATTCACTTAGTATTTTCTTTGATGTAGTCTACTATTTCTCTTTTAAATATTTTAATATTTTGAACATTCCTAATGCTACGTGGCAATTCATTAAATTCTTTAAAGCCTTTATAGATAAGTAAGTTCTGCGAGTTAGCATCTGTAAACCCTGGAAGTCTAAACTAATCAACATTTCTCAATGCATATGGTTGACATTCACCTGCATAGCTTATATGTCTACTTAAGTAATTTGGAACAAGATTGTGTTTTAATTTATATACAAATATTAACATGTTCATTCTTAAGTTTGGCCTACACTTAACCATTTTAATGCTAGCAACATAAAATTTACACTCGTATATCTATCACAATACAAAATGCAACGCATTGCCTTATTTTGGAGTCTTTGTAGTTGAGTCAATTGCTCCTGGTTACACATAAAAAGATCTGTAGCGCAGAATTCGAAGTGCTGTTTAAAAATCACGTTGTATATGTTTATTGCTGACAGTAGTGATAAATTTCGTCGGATTCTTCGCATAAAACCGATTTTTCTTTTCTTATTCTTTAATATATCCGATCTTTTAATGTAAGTTTTTTTTCTATATTCAACTTTTAGTATTTTTATTATTTATTTAACTTTTAAAAAAATATGTCACCACAACTGAACCGTACTACAAGAAATCCCATTTCGTAATTCTGTGCGCTTTGTGGACCCGGAGGAAATGACAAGAGGGCTGGGAGTTTAGTTTTTGTCAGTTCGATATTTCTGACATTTCTCAATTTATTATTTGAATTTACGAATTGTCATCGGGTGTCTATATGATATCAGCCATACAAAGGCAACACAAAGAAATATTATTGCGAAATAAATTTGCCACTAGGAAAATTCTTAAAAATGAAAAAACTTATAAAAAAATTGTAAAATTATAAACTGAAAAATGATTCGAATCACGCTGACAGGTAATTATAAAACTTGGTCAACACTTGATAAAGTTTCAACCACTAAATTAAGTGCAGGCTCAGTAAATATCGCAGTTTCCCAGCAAACCAAATTTTTCGATTTCCTTTCGAAGTCGTAACATAGTGTCGGAAAAATCTTCTGATATCGGAATCGATTTCGATCCGAGATCATTTCGAAAAACGTATGAAGCGGTTGACACGACTTCGTAAGGGAAATTAATTACGACTTCGGTAAGAAAAGTCTGAATTATTTCTAAAAGCTTCTTTCGCCGTCAAAAGCTTTCATAACTCTGCCAGTGGCGTGATCAGATCTTATTTCTGGATGCCGTTGTTACATCAATAGACGAAAGCTAAAACGCTGAACTGAAAAACTCATTTTGCTACCCTGCAGCACCAAATATTTCCCATTAGTCTTTTTCTTTTGTTATTCTTTAATATTTCCAATCTTTTAATATAAGTTTAGTTGGAAATATTCGGTACTGCAGGGTAGCAAAATGAGTTTTTCGGTTCAGCGTTTTAGCTTTCGACTATTGATGTAACAACGGCAGCCAGAAATGAGCTCCCACCTGTAAAAATAAAGTAAAAATCGTAGTGTATTTTATAAAAATATGTATACTTCAAAAATATTTCAAAAATATGTTTACGGCTTATAATATATACTTCAATCAGTTCAGTTAAAAGAATATTTATATTAACCTTAATGTTGTTATAATTGCAATTACCAAAACATTTAAAGTTTTAAAAAATATTGTTTTTTTTTTACATAGGAGTATTTGAACATGTAAATAACAGGTGTACTGAATACATTGCAATCTTTACGCAAAGTTGGTTTCATTGTCAGAAAATATATCTTCTTCAGATGTTTCCTTATGGTAATCAGAATCAGAGGGATCAGTGTTATTTTTTTTCCTGCACTGTTATATACTGCCGATTCCGACCGTGTTTTTATTGATTTTGTAAAGCGATCCTTGGCACTGTTGAAATATTTCTTTATAAGAGTTTCTGTAAAAGAAACTTTAGCTTGGATGTTGTTTTGGATGCAAGAATCTGAAAAATATATACATATATACATCAGTGGCTGAGTACTTAAAATGGAAAATTTTTCAATACCTTTAAGAATTTCCACGGTAATCGAGTCCTTAATGCTAATGTTGTTGTTAGCGGCTATCCAGGAGAGATGCCGAGAAAATTTTTCACTTCCAAAAGTTAGTTTCAAATTTGCATTTAACAGCTTTTACAATGTCTTTGGAACCGTATTGTGAAAATGTCTGAAGCTTAATTTGAAATATTCCACAAAAACCAATAATAATCAATCTACAATATATTTTTACCAGCTGTTTCTGCATATCCTTATTTCCCTTTATAGGAACTGTTCAAGAAAGAATTTTTTGGGATATCTCCGGTATATAGCAAAAGCTAAAAAATGTTCTAATTTGTTATTTCATCACACAACCCATTAATTTTTGGTGACAAGTTTCAAGTCTTGGTTTGACTCATCAACAGGTCCCAAATAGTGAAATTGGGTGATTTGAAAAACAAATGAAAAAATGGAAAAAGAAGAAAGAAATGAAAAGTTTGAGAAAAATAGAAAAAACAATTTTTTTTTATTTATTAAAATTATTAGAACATTTTTTAGCTTTTGCTATATACTGGAGATATCCCAAAAAATTCTTTCTTGAACAAAATTAAGTTTAACCCGGTAAAAAGTCCAAAAGTGTAATCTTTTTATTTACTTTATAGGAACATATTTTTTATTTAAGTTCTCTGAATGTTCACTGGACTTGTAATGCGAAAAATAACAATACAGAAAACAGTACGGTTTCAAATTTACAATCACAATCAGCCATTCAAATATTAAACGTGCGTACACCAAGGGCGGATCCAGACATTTCCTCTAGGGGGAGGAGGGAGATCGCCCCCATCGCCCCCTATAACCGCACTTGCTATCAGTTGTGGACCGCTCTGTATAGCTTTCTCTTTTCGTTTCAGTATGAAAATTTCATGTGCATTCTGATATCGCCGGAGTTCTTTTATTTATATAATATAAGTTTTTGATCCCGTAAGCATAGTAAAATTTAGTCTCACATAAAATAGACATTTTTCGATCACAAAAAGTGCACAATTTTGCTTATACTGAAAATTCCTTAGTGGTATAATTTCAAATTTTTTGAGAATAATTTATGACTAAAAAAGAAATAAAAATAATAAATATAACAAATAACTTTTTAAAAAACTATCTAGAGTTTTCCATTTAATTAAATATTAAAATTATATTACATTTGTGTATAAATTTTAACATTTGCATGGTACGCAAAGAAAGCAAAGTCAAAGGAAAGTAATTTAATTAAGTATTTTTCTAAACATTAGGAGTTCCAAATTTCATTGTTATTCACTGTAGTGTTAAAACTAAAACTGCCTAGGGGCTAGATTCCGCAACTATGAAAAATATGCCAGTGCACCCGATTTAAAAAACTCACCTGAGAGAAAGTGTAGGTACACTTCAATGCTGAATGAAAATTTTTCTGTGATGAATGTTGTTTTAGTGAGAAAATAGTCTTTTTGAAGAAGTTAAGTTTAGTTATAAGAAATGAGTTACATGAATTCACTAGTATTAAAGCGACTACGGCTTAAATAAAGGTAAAATAATTTTGAAAATAACGCTTCACAAAAACTCACAGGTACTTTTTCAAAGTTCACAACCAAAATGGCGGAGAGAAGATGTCAGTAAAAGTGTAGACAATTTTGACAGAAAAACTCACTTCCATTTTTGTGGAATCGAAACAAGGTGGTGTACACAAAATTTTGTGTGCACGCGTAAACTAATAGTTGCGAAATCCGGTCCAGATCTTGCTTTCTTGAAAATTTTAAAATTTATACACAAATGTAATATAATTTTAATATTTAATTAAATGCAAAATGAAGGGAAACTCTAGAGAACTCTTATGATGTATTCATTAAGTGAAGGGAGAAATTATTTTCTATTTTTTTATTGCGGATTTAGAAGATTTGAAAATATTTTGTTTTGTATTTTCCATTTCATTTGATTAAAGTATGAATTTTGATTTATCCGCCCTTGGCGTACACCTTTACTTTTCTAGATAAAATTAATTCTTTTATATAAGGTTCATAAACTTACGTTTTTTATTTATTTTTTTTTATTCTACATATGCTCCATTTTGGAATTTTTAATATTTATTTATTTAACTTAAAAACTATAAACTTGAACACACTGAACCGTACTGAACCGCACTAGAAGCAACCATAATTCGTAATGCTATGCGCTTCAATTCCGTATAATTTTGAATGTGATCAACTGCACATTGTGCTATTACGATATAGTTCCGGGGACAGTAAAAATGAATTAAATTCCGATTTATTTACGAATTCGTACCGAAAGTTCGTATGAAATTGTTGCGTGAATCTTACGAATATTCGTACTTCCTACATCATCACGAACTCGTAAGGAACCATCGGAAGTGAAGTTTTGTTTCTTTCTTCAGTTTTCCGAAAACTTTCAGATTTGTCTGAAGTTCAGAAAGTTGTGTTTGCTGGGTTACGACTTCCATGACTAAACAAACACATCGTTGCGATTCTACTACATGAAGAAAAATGCTTAAGTTTTTCATCCTCATTGCCTATCTTTTATGTTATATAATCTAAGGCTTAATACAATGATAAAAAAACACGAAATGTCGATATTTTTACGAATTCGTAACGAAAGTTCATAAGAAATTATTACCAATATTCGCACTTCCCACCGACGTCATCAAGAATTCGTAAAAAACCATCGGAAACGAAGTTTTGTTGCTTTGTGCAGTTTTCCGAAAACTTTCAGATTTGTCTGAAGTTCAGAAAGTTGTGTTTGCTGGGTTGCATGATATTCATCATCAGCAATCTCTTCAATACAACCAAAAACCATAACTTGACTCAATAGATAGTGAGACATGTTACAATTATACAAATTTCAATAGACCATTAAAAATATTTAACAAATTATTTCTTTCAATAATAAAAATTTATCTTGTGGTCAAATATAAAAATAAATAAATAAAAACAAATTCTTTCGAAAATTGTTAGTGTAACAAATAGTTTGTTACAGTTCTACAAGAAAATAGATTTAAGTAGTATATGTGAAAGTTTTATGTGTCTTTAATTTTGAGCTGTTGATACTGTGGGCAATTTTTATTTCAGGAAAAATATGTTTGAGAAATTTAATCTCAGGTATCTCAGTTGATACTTGTGCGCTCTTATTGCATTTCAGCTCTCCTAAATTGTGGAGCCTTCTGAACGCACTACAGTTTCGCCATATTCTTCTCCATCATTTCCATCATTGTCCGCTGTAAGCTATCTTATTGTTAAGATAGAATGTAAGACGAAATGACCACTCCATTGTAATTATTTTTTTAATATTTTTATTATTATTATTTATTAATATTTTTTAAGATCAAATAATTTCCTTGAAACTTTTCTAGTAAGCCACTCACAGAACCCTAGTCTTTCGTTTCTATACCCATTCCACGATTGATTCGTGCAAGTTTCATCTAAATGTCCGTTTTACTTATACTAACCCTGCAAAGGAAGTAAAACTAAATATTACTTATTAAAATTGCCAAGGAGGTAAAATTAGATTACAAAATAATTAAGATAATTGTAGGAACCTCTGATTGGGTTGTCTCAGAAAATTATAAAAATGCTGCTGATTTTAATTATAAGTTATTCAGGTTTGAAATTATAAATGTTTATTAAGATGAAACAATACATGAACGCTTAAACCAAGTACTTATTCTACGTATAAGGTGATTTAATATATTTTTAATAGTTAAAAGATATAACTTGCTTTTTAATTATATTTAAGGCTATTGCTTCAGTTTTCAATCTGAAATGAAATAGAAAACGCAATGGTTAGTTGGCTATAATACAGGATTACAAACGGTCGAATGGTTTATAATCCAGTGAGTCTATACACCTTAAAACGGTGGATGCAACTATTATTTCTATACGCTTAAAACGGGTAAATGATCCAAATGTGCGACAGTCATAAACGTTAAAGCAGTTATAGTCCAATAACTCGATGCAACTTAAAACGGTGGACAGAGTCCGGTAATTTTATACCCTTAAAACGGGATAGCCTCAAGGTATGAGAAATCTGTAATCAATGCAGTGGTTTACAGTCCAATAATTCTATACACCTTAAAACGGTGGATAGAATCTAGTGATTCCATACCCTTACAGCGGATATAAGCTCCAGATATGAGACAGCTATAAACGTTGCAGTGGTTTGTAGTCGACTAGTTCTAAGAAGAATCCAATTGACTATTGTAAAGTATTGTTTTGGTTGATTGGCACTATAACACTCATGAAGCGATTTGTAAATATTCCAGCTATAAGGAATATTATAAACGTTAGAGCAGTTTATAGTTCCAGATAGTTACAATAACTCCAATTGTCTAATTAACAAAACTAGACAATTGGTGGCAAATAAGCAGTTTAAAACACCGGTTGGGATGTTGGTAATTTATAACATTACTTATGACTGCTCAGAAAGGAATATAATAATCCGAGCCTTGTGTCCGCTTTATATAGCCAGTTTGTTCGTTACAAAGGCTGCTAAGATGCAAAAAAAAGTCTCTAGCGTAGTCTTTGCAACGATTCCTCATTGAGTTTGATTTGACTTGATGTATACGATTAAAAATAAATCGTATGGCGGATTTGATAAAACGAACTTGAAAATAATTTAAATGTCTTTCAGCCAAATTACACCCTTCGGTACTGGTTAGAATCACGGAGGCGGCTGATAAAGGAAAAGACTGAAAAGAAGACCTAGCTATCTTGTCTAGAAGTTTCTGGTGTTGCTTTGTTAGAAGTGGACAAGTTGCGAAAGCCAAACCAAAAGTGTAAAGAAAAGAAATAATAAGAAAGTAAATTAAAAACGGAAAAGGACAAGAAAAGCAAGAATTGTCCCAATCCTGGGACTAAAGCTAAATATTTTTTTATTTTATATATTGCAGCCCCCATCTTGTTTTCTTGTTAATTTTATGGCGAATCATAGATATATTTCTAAAACTCATGATATTCGAATTAATTAAGATTGCCACCCGCGGTAATGCAAATGCACGTGAATTAATTAGTAGCTTCCTGTAGATTTCATACAGTTGATATTATTATTATCTAACAAGTCGCATTCTTGTCGTAACTAATTTCTAGAAATGATCATCGAAATAAATTTTATAGCGACTTAAACTAAAACTTACATGGCGTCCATTTCGTCCTATACTGTTGGTCCTGACGGTTTACATCCCCTTTTCCTCAAAATGCTATTACCTTACATTTCACCATGCATACTTCATATTTTAAACTCCTGTCTGACTTACTCCTCGTTCCCTGAAGCTTGGAAAATAGCCATCATCATACCAGTAGCCAAGAAACCTTCCCCTGAATCAGTTGTTGATTTCCGGCCAATTAGCTCTCTGCTACTTAGTATTTGAACAAATTTTGTCGTCTCAGATTTCAGAATTTGTCCAAGCCAACAACCTCTTAACACAATTTCAATCTGGCTTCCGACCAGGACACAGTTGTGAAACTGCTATACTAAAAGTCTGCAATGATCTTCGCCTGATTCTCGACTCCAAGAACTTTGGCATACTTGTCTTACTGGATTTCTCAAAAGCTTTTGATAGCGTCAGCCACTCTAAGCTACTAGATAAGCTTTACAGTAATTTTAAGTTCTCTTCCTCTGCGATCTCCTTAATTGATAGTTTCCTCACTGATAGGTTTCAAAAGGTACAAATTGGAGAATCCTCAACCTCCCTACTCCCCCTTTTCTGTGGTGTACCCCAAGGATCTGTGTTGAGCCCGCTGCTGTTTTCTTTGTTTATTAATGACTTGCCAAAGGTGATTCAACATGTTGAGCTTCATCTCAATGCTGATGATATACAAGTATACCTAAGTAGGCCTATTGATCTTATAGAAGATTGTGCTGCGCGCATTAATGATGATCGTACCTGTATATACATTTGGTCGATCTACAAGGCTTTCACTAAACCCTAGCAAATCGCACTGTCTTCCTATCTACAACTCTTTGTATGACATACGTGATATCCCACACATTCTTCTTGACAACTCCCCGCTGCGTTTTGTGAACTCGGTCACCAATCTTGGGGTCAAGCTAAATGGACAGTTAAGTTGTTGTGATCACGTCAAACTGATGCTCTCTAAGATCTATGGGGGATTACACAGACTGTGGCTATCTGCAGGGTTACTGTCAACAAATATCCGCTTGCAACTCGTAAAGGCTCTTCTATTACCCCATTTTACCTATGGAAATTTGATATATCCCAAACTTGATAGCATATGCTCGCGGAAAGTTGAAGTTGCCTTTAACGATTGCATTAGATTTGTGTTTGGCAACAAACGTTGGCAGCATATGACTTCGTACAGACTCTCATTGGGTGGCTGCTCGATCAACTCTTACCTAAAGCGCAAAGCTTTAATATTCCTATTCTATATCCTAATTCACTATGGTGAACCTGGATATCTGTATGACCAGATACATTTCCTGCAATCTTCACGACATTCCAATCTACTAGTTCCTCGTTTCCATTCTTCGACTGGTGAGGCCTCTTATTTTGTCCAGGTCGCTCGAATGTGGAACTCCCTTCCCGTTCGTGTCCTGACGGCCGGCTCTACCTCTATCTTCAGGCGTCTAATTTGTGACTTAACTCTTTGATAATTTTTAATACACTCTTGTTGTTCTCCTTGGTGGTGTCAGTTTGTACTTATGCATAAATGAAACCAAATGAATTTAATCAAGTAGATCGAATGAATGAAGTCGGGGAAATTCAAGAAAATTTAATTAAATAAATAATTATTTTTGTTCTCTTTCTCTAATTTTTGCTTTTCTGTTATTTCTTCATCTCTTATTTGTCTTTTCTTGTTTTCAAATTGTTAACTTAATCTTGTTAATATCTTTCGCTTAAATAAGTTAGTTTTAGTTCATATAGTTTTTCTCCCTCTCTAATTATGTATTAGGTTAAGATCTCAGATCTTTTGTACTTTCCCGTAGTAAATAAATTGAATTGAATATAACATTTAGCGAACCACCCTTCTCGCTGAGCTAGGACGGGGATGGACGGGATCCCTAGTTGTTCTTAAAAGGGAGCGTAGCTGCTTCTTATTGGGTGTAACAAAATTGGAAAAATGTTGTATTGCACTTTGAAATTTTTTCCCCACTAATCCCGCCACAGTTTCATCGACCTTCTATCCTGCATCATTTTGCACTTGATTCAATCTTAAATTTTTGCAAGCCAAAACTGCAACGTTTTCATCTTCTTAATATGTATCCGCTGATATCTGTCAATGAAATGAAACCATATTATAATTATAATGCTTTACACCAATACCTCACTTTGCGTCGTGGTTACGTTCCAAAAAAACGCGACGCAAATTGAAACGACGCAAAGTGAATTATGATTTTCTATAGCAAACCATGTAAATATCGAAGATAGTTTCCAGGGTTACGAAAATACTACTTTTTAAACAAAGTAAACATTTAAAAAACAAAAATAATATAAAATTTTATTACATAACATACAAAAAACAAAAAAAAAAGACAAATTCAATTAAAACAAAATAAAATATTCAATTAATTTATAAAAAAACAAAATAAAAATTAATCACTGTCTGATGAGTCGTAAGTCGCTTTCTTTCACAAAAAATTGGTCCAATGTTTGCTGAACAGCTTTTTTTTTTCATCGTAAAATAAATTTCCTTGTAGCAATTGATATTCGTAGCTACCAGCTGGGACACTTTAAAACTCCTTCCGCTGTCAGGATCGTTTTTTAAAAAAATCTCCATAGCTTCGTCAATCAAACACATCGCTTTGGAAATTTGTTTGGAGGTTAAATTTTGTTCTTCGGAGATTTCTATGGAACGGTCACTGTCATCTTCTACATTAGCAAATTGCAATTCCAGTTGCAATAGTTCTTCATTAGACAATTCTTGGTTGTGCGAGGTTAGCAATAAATTTATGTCAGTCTCCTCCATACCTTCAAAATTAGACTCTCTAGCTAAATTAGAAATTTCATGACGAACAGCTGGTGTACCATCAACTTCTGCAGCGCATATTCTGTGAACACATTCAGGCCATATTTTGCGCCAAACACTATTCATGCAAGATGGCTTAACCTCCTCCCACGAAGCGGAAATAATTTCTATGGCTTTCATAATGTTGAACTTTTTCCAAAACTCTAGCATGGTAGGCTTATCTTGTCCATCAGTCTCACTTAAAAGAAGTTTAAATGTTCGTCGAAGGTAATAACTTTTAAAAGTCGATATTACTCCCTGATCCATCGACTGAATAACTGATGTCGTATTAGGCGGCAAAAATACAAATTTCACGTTTTCTGACAACTCATCAATATAAACTGGGCGGCCAGGAGCATTGTCTACTAGGACCAAAGCCTTGAAGTTTAAGTTTTCCTTGTTGCAAATAAGCTTTAATTTCTGGAGCACAAGTTGAAACCCAGTTTTGAAATAATGATGCTGTTTGCTCGCCAGTGGACAGGAAGCAGATTCTTTGAACAATCTTTCATAGTTCTTGGATTTTCCGATTGATAAATGGTTTAAATTTGAAATCACCATTTGCATTACCACCAAGAAAACGAGTCAGTCTATCCTTGCTAGCTTTAAATCCTGGCGCAGATTTTTCTGTTTTAGATATGAAAATTCTGTTAGGTAGACGTTTCCAAAATAACCCAGTCTCGTCAACATTAAAGACTTGTTTCGGATCATAGCCACCTTCATGAATTAACGCTTTTAACTCTGTCGGGTAGCGTTCTGCAGCAGTTATATCAGCGCTAGCTGCTTCGCCTTTAAGAGCAATGCTCGAACCTTGAATCTCTCAAATCAGCCCTGACTAGCTTCAAATGTTTCTTGTCTCTATTACTACCACTAGCATTATCGTTGGATACTGCTTTACTTTTTATGTCATCAAATAAGCTTTTTGCTTTCGTCTGAATTACCATTTTACTTAATGGTATTCTCTGCGCAACTTGATTTTCAATCCAAATAGAAAGAAAGGACTCCATTTTGATCATCAAAGCACTCCTTGTACGGGTCATCGTTTTAGCATCTAATGATGTTGCAGATTTTGCAGCCTCTCTTATTTTATCCCCATCTCGATCTCTAATAGTTCTGACAGTTGTTGCAGCCAGACCAAAAAAATAACTCTGCCAATAAATAAATTGAAAAAATATTTACCTTTTTTGTAACCAGAAACAACCCGTAAAAATTTATAAAAATTTATTATTCTCTTTTAAAAAAAAGCACAACACACTAATTGAAACTGAACTCTAAAATTAGAAAAACAAAGTGAAAATAACTGTATTATAATTGCGTAGATTTTCAGTTAGAAAGGGAATCCCCGAGTTTTGATGACATGGCGCAATTAGAAACAAAAGTCATGCCATCTTTTAGAAAAAAAAAAGAAAATTTAAAACAATTAAAGACTCGAATCCAAAACAATGCAACTTCGAAAATCTAACGACGCACAGTGAAAATTAGTACTAATTCAACAGCGACGCAACTTCGAAAAAACGTAAAACGAAATGACGCAAAGCGAGGTATTGGTGTATATGTTATGGCCCAATATAAGGAAGATTCTTCTTCCAGCAGCCAAGGGCGCATTCTAGCGAAATAATCAGCAATTGCTAAACAATAACCTCGTATGGTATTGTTCTGCAACTGTCGGTTATTTTGCTGATTAGCCCAACAGCTGGCTGCGATGAGCGCTTAGTGGAGCAATCGACGATTACGATAA
Organism: Dioctria rufipes; assembly: GCA_963924295.1. Lineage (NCBI taxonomy): Eukaryota > Metazoa > Arthropoda > Insecta > Diptera > Asilidae > Dioctria > Dioctria rufipes. The sequence goes on along the minus strand of OZ002742.1, from coordinate 77,377,512 downwards.
TAATTAACCTCGCATGGTAATTATTATGTAAAGCGATTGTTTACTACTAAGCGACTCAGGTGCTGCAACCGGTAGAACAAACGAAAAGGTTGTTGTCGTTTGTTTACATCCGCGTTGTGAGCAAAGAAAGTACTTCCGAATATCGGGGCATAAAAGACCAATGACTGGTCTGGCGAGTGCCCGTTAGTTATCAGTCATTGCAGTGTCAAGTTTCGGTTCGGAGTACTTGATGTATTATTAAGATAGATCATTTTGTTTTCTCGTAATAAAGAATTATGTTTTAAAGTAATTTGAGCGTTGTTCTTATTTGAAGAAGGTTCACCGTGATTAATTAAGTGTTTCTTATTTATTGATGGTTTCGTGAATTTTATTCATTGATTGCTTTTGGGACACGACATATATTTATCAGATAAGTTTTCGGAAAGGCATAACTTTCTGTATCCTTTTGACTATTTTATCGTGTCCTTTTTTTGTCTCATCACCGAAATATTTATATTTGTAAAATTTACTTCAAGTCAAATGCTTATGTGATGGAAAAAAGCTCGTTTGTCATTTTCTTTTATTTTTTGGTACCTTTATGACGTGGGTTTTCAATTTTTTTCAAAAATATTTTATTTTCGATGTCCATAGAATAGTCTAACCAAAGATTTGGCCGAAAAAAGGGAATATATTTTACCTACACCTATATGCACTTGATTTCCTAATATTAGAGGAGAAACTGGAACCAATAGTCCATTTGAATTTCAAAAGAATTTTTAATTATAAAACAATTCATTAGCAAAAAACTTTTTTTTGATACACTTTATATTCAAGATTGATATTTGTTAACATGTTCACGCCGGTGTGCATCACAGGTAGGTAGTACGATCAAAAAGAGGATTTTTGAACCCGACGATCTCCGATTTTACACTTTGTAGGCTACACGTATAGCTTTTAGTTCCCCCCGCCAGGGGGATTAGAAATTTCGTGATTTTACGATGAAACAACAATTTTCAAAAAATCATATCTCGAGAACGGAGCAAACGATTTTTCTGATTCAAATGTCAAATGAATTAAGCTTTTTATAAAAAAAAAATAGCAGCACCGAAAGAAAATTTTTTGTTGTTAATATGTAATAGTATTTTTCTTTTATATATATATTGTTACGAACGTGGCCTTAGTTCGCTTTAAGACACATTATTTCAGATATAACTCACAAGTTCTTTATTTGGCTAACAATAGTGTTTACTTTTACAAACTCACAACAATCACTTCAAATATTGCTAGTACTGTACTTCCAAATTATCGCAATTCAAATAGTTTACTATTTTCAATTGACTGTATGAGACAAGACTGTCTACTGGTGGTGACAAGCGGCGTATTTATACTCTACAAATTGTCCTAGAACCTTCCCGAATATTCCGTTCTCAAAATTTCGATTCCCCGCGCCTAAAGTTGTTTATGTCCGTACTTTATAGATGTCGCTTGCCTGTTTCTGTGATCCGATTTCCGGAAAATTGTTTATGTCCGAAGTAGACAAAAATAATTTATTAAGCTATTGGCAATCCGGATTTAGGACGCACCACAGTTGTGAAACTGCTATCTTAAAGATATCCACTAACATAAGAAGTGCTATGGATCAGGACAAATTTACCACCTTGGTGCTTTTGGATTTTTCAAAAGCTTTTGATACCGTTGATCATAGCATTCTATTGCAGAAGCTCTATGCCTCTTTTAAATTTAGTAGTACAGCAGTATCGATGATCAGTAGTTTTCTATCTGATCGCAGTCAACAAGTCAAGCTCAATAATAGAATATCCATTCCGCTGCCGCTAGTGCGAGGAGTGCCTCAAGGTTCTATCATGGGTCCATTGTTGTTCAGCCTATTCATTAATGACTTGCCAGTAATGGTTCGCGATGTGAGCATTCACCTCTACGCAGATGATGTACAATTGTACTTAAGTCGTCCAATTGGGCTTATTGAAGATTGTATAGAACGTATTAACTCTGATTTAGACAGAATCCACGCATGGTCTAGGTATAATAGGTTACAATTAAACCCTAGTAAGTCCCAGTGTATAAGCTTCTACAATAATTCATTTGATTTGCTTGATGTTCCACCAGTAGTGTTAAATGGCTCCGTCCTACCAATGCTTAGTAAGGTCACCAATTTAGGGATAACCTTGAATAGCAGTATGAAGTGTTGTGATAATGTCAATATGCAATTGAGGAAAATATATTCTGGTTTACGAAGGCTTTGGCTTTCTGCTAATATCTTACCTTGTAGTATTCGTCTAATGCTAGTGAAATCGTTAATCTTGCCTCATTTCACTTCGGGTAGCATTGTTTTTCCCAAACTGGATAGTGTGTGTGGACGTAAATTAGAGACTGCATTTAATGACTGTATTCGATTCATTTTTAGATTACGTAGGTTTGACCATGTATCCTCTTTTCGAATGCATTTATTAGGATGCTCGTTGAAACATTTTCTACAACGTAAATCGATTATCTTGTTGTATAACATACTGAAGTCAAATAAGCCAGAGTATATTAGAGAGTTATTCTTGTTTACAACATCCCAACGGAATAGAAATTTAGTGATGCCACAATTTCATAGGCTGGTCATGGAGAATTCGTACCTTGTTCAGATCATCCGGCTATGGAATAGTTTACCTGTTGCTATCCAAACAGCAGGCACTGTCAGTGTATTTAAAACGCTAGTTAAAACCCACTTAAAATAACATTTTTATTTTATTTAACATGTAAAGTTTAAATAATAAATTTTATCTTCGCTTTTGAGCTGCACGATTAGGTATATAACGTAAAGCTTACTAAATTGATTTAGATTGTTTCTTTTTATATTTTAGTTTTTTTTTCAATTATCTCTAGAACCAATATATAATATTGTACTTAAAAAAGATTATAAATCTTGTATGTTCTGTCACCAGGAATAAATGAGTTTGAATTTGAATTTGAATATGTCCTTTTTCTATTACACGTAACAATATTATTAAGCTAAGTTTAGAGAAGACCCTATGATGCAAAGCACAGCATGGCAGGAAGGAGATAGGGAAAGGATTAGGGGACATGAGGACGGAGTTGGAGGTGCTGATGTATGTCACTCTTGAACTTCCACAGATTGTAAGCCCGGGGAAAAGCAGAAGATGGTAGACTGTTCGACATTCTGGATAAGAAAACATCACGGAATTTTACCGTACGGCGAAAGGATGTACATGGCCTGCAGCTCGAATATTTCGCTCAGGAATTAATCTACAAGGGATCAGACTAGATATTTCATCGTAGCATTTACCATTCATGTAACGATACCATATATGTTTTTTTTTTCATTAAAACATAGTATAAAAGTTAATTCTGGGACGCTGGGCATGCTCAAACAAAATAGTGAAAAACAATATATGACTTGTTTTCAAAAACAGTGTGTGAATAAAAATAGAAATATATTTGTAAGTCTTCCATAAAAAATTAAGAATAATGCCTAATTTATTGAGTGTTCTCTTCCCTATATCCGAGAAAGCTTAACATTTCGGGAATTTTACGTACTATATAGGTTTTCTGGAACCAAATACCAAAATTCATTGATATGGGGAAATTAAATTGATTTTCTTTTTCTATCAGCGAAAATTACATATATTTTTCAGAGAAATGCGTCTTAAATTTAGGAAATTGTTTTACAGTGTACAGGGTGGGCAAAAAGTCACCATGGGGTTTAAAAAAAACTAACTTTTTCGTTTGTACATTGCTCCACACTCTGTTGACCGTTTCTCTTCATTCCTTTTTTACATGATAGCCAACTGTCTGTTCTTCATAGGTAAGCATGTTTCCCCACCCCACCTTACCCCTCCTTTTTTTCATCCTACCATCAGTGGCGGATACAGCGGGGGGCGATCGGGGCGATCGCCCCCCCTAGAGCTCTAATAATAATAAATCAAAATTTATATTCTAATCCAATGAAATAGAAAATACCGTTTCTAAACCGGCGTTAAAAAAATAGAAAATAATTTCTCCCTTCATTTCTCCAGATTTTCCCTTCATTTTGCATTTAATTAAATTTTTAAATTATATTACATTTGTATATAAATTTTACAATTTTCAAGGTATACAATCTGGACAGCTCAAATTATACTACAGTGAATAACAATTTCCCGAAATTTAAATTTGGAACTCCTAATGTTTATCAAAATACTTAATTAAATTACTTTCCTTTGAATATGCTTTCTTTGTGTACCATGAAAATTTAAAATTTTTTATACAAATGTAATTTGATTAAATGGAAAACTCTAGATAGTTATTTGATATATTTATTGTTTTTTCCTTTTTAGTCATAAATTATTCTCAAAAAATGTAAAATTATATCACTAATGAATTTTCAGTACAAGCATTGTTGCACATTTTTGTGATCGAAAGCTCACAAAAGCCGGGTATTTTGATGAAAAGTAGTATGTTGGGAAAATTATCATAGCCAAGGTAATTAATCTCAGATTCAGTTGTCCTGCAAATATTTAATTTAAGGCAAATAGGATAATATATATATTAACCCTACCTAATTAGCACTCCTCGAAAATTTCTTCCACTATTTAAGTTGCAAGAAATTGCAGTCCTGCCCAAGAAATTAAGGTGTTTGAGCGAAATGCAAGCGACCTATGTATGAAAAGCACCAGTAGCGCAAGCAAGAAGTGTATAATGTCTATTTTATGTGGGATTAAATTTTACTATGCTTACGGGATCAAAAACTTATATTATATAGATAAAAGAACTCTGGCGATATCTGAATGCTAATGAAATTTTCATGCCAAAACGAAATGAGAAAGCTATACAGAGCAGTCCACAGCTGATGGCAAGTGCGGCTATAGGGGGTGATGGGGGCGATCGCCCCCCCTAGAGCAAACGTCTGGATCCGCCCTTGCCTACCATATGTTACCAATTTAATTTTTAAACCCCATGGTGACTTTTGGCCCACCCTGTATATGAGAGTACTACACTGAGGGGAATGCATTGTTTTTTTTGTTTCTACCGGGGTCCTCTAGCACTTTTTTTTGTATTTTAGCAAAAATGTGGATTCAGTAAATCAAAAATAACAGTTTCTGGCGCGAAATCGACCGAAAAGTGGGATAAAAAAAGAAGTAACTAATTTTGTTATGTACTCGCTGATACCTTTCCAAAAAGTACCCACATACCAGAGTACGCAACAAAGTAAAAATCGCGATTTTTTACAAGCTTGTAAAATGCTCAAATTTGGACATTTTCTCAGGAATTGTCGTAGAATTTGAACGAAAGCCCCAAATTCATTCGGATATAAGCTGCCAACGACAAAGGAGATGTAGATTGCTGATTCTATAAGTGCCATGTGCGCTGCTGGTAAATGGCGGAATTATTTGTTAAATAGGTAGGTAAAGGACATCTGATCTTCCTAAAATGTTGTACAATATCCATAAAAAAATAAATAAAAAATTGAATTCATCGACAATTCGTTTAATTAAGCTTCGTAAAAAACTTTTCAGACCGTAATTTTATCAGTAGAATATTAATTTTCGCAACGATTTTGCGAGGGAAGCGAAAATATGCTCAAAAAATTAGCAAACGAAATTTTCAAAATTGGAAAATATTTTGCCGAAATTTTGGGTGGGGGTGATTTTCTCTCGTACAGGTTACTTTGGGTATACGGTGACTTTAAAAATTCATATCTCAAAAACGAAGACGAACGCCACCGCCATTTTTTGTACATAAATAGATAAGGCTTTTAGCTTCGAAACGAAAATACAAAAAACAAAGCGCTTGAAGTCCTCAATAATAAATAATACATTTTTTTTTGAAAATATG